>CM061752.1:173538304-174138304 GCA_030979885.1 Lolium multiflorum
TGGAGGAGGACTAAGAGGGGTTGCGCGAGCCAGCCCGTTGGATGCTGATGGCCAAGGTGCACCAAATAGGGATGACGTTGTTAGTTATTGACCACCGGAGCGACACCGACGATGATGACCGACACGGCGATGCTACAGAGTGAGAGGGCGACATAGGACAGGTCCGGGAGGACCAGAAACTAAACACGGTTGTGACAAAAGGGCCCAGTTGTGCCGGAGAAGACCTAACGACGCCGAATCAAAGGAGGATGGAATTTGAGGAGGCAACGTTGATTAGTTTAATTGTGAGCTTCCTGGCTAGCTTGCATTCGCAGAGAGGTTCCAAGAGAGCCGACGAAGCTTCTGGGATGCTCGAAGGAGCTCGGTGAGGCCTGGTACGACAACGTGAACCGATGCCAAAACATTGTTTTCACGTGCGTTGCCGGAGAGCGAGTGGGAGCACTAGTAGAAACAAGGGCTTTCGTTTTTTGCCCCAGATGGCTTTTGCACCGGATTTGGCATGAACCGGTGCTAAAGGGGGTCATTAGCACCGGTTCGTGGGGAGCAGCCGGCCGAGGGACCTTTTGCACCGGTTTGTGTTACCAACCGGTGCAAATGAGATATCTTTTGCACCGGTTGGTAACACAAACCGGTGCAAAAGGTTTGTCGCCAGGCACGTGTCAGCCGAGGAACCTTTTGCACCGGTTCGTGTTACAAACCGGTGCAAAAGATAGCTCATTTGCACCGGTTTGTAACACGAACCGGTGCAAAAGGTCCCCAGCCCTTATATCAGCTCACCTCCAACCAGCCAATTCACAACTTCACTTTTTCTAGGAGAAAGGTGTGTGTGTTGAGTGCTACCTTGCATTTCTTTGGCATGCACACAAGGTGCTCGATGAAATGTCTGAGAGAATGATGCCGCTTGATTTTACACAAAACAAAAATGAGATGAGGTGCCGGAGCGACACTTAAGCTTCTCCTCTTTCTTTCCCTCCTCAATCAAGGTTAAACAACTTTATCCTTTCATTTGTACGGTGCTAATATCCACTATATATATATATATATATATATATTATGATGTTTTGTAATGGTTTTTTGATAAACTTAATTATTTGATGTAGATGAACCGGCGGCAATGGATGTACGTTGACCGACGTCTGCCCGAGTTCACTTCGGGCCTGAAAGAATTTTTCCGTGTGGCTGAGGAAAACCCACAGGCGGATGGTTATATATGTTGTCCATGTGTTGATTGCCGGAACTTAAAGCAATACCATGAATGGCAAGTCATTCACTCCCACCTGCTTTGGAAAGGTTTCATGCCCAGCTATAATTGTTGGACCAAGCATGGAGAAAGAGGGGTTATGATGGAAAACGACGACGAAGAAGAAGAGGATGATGATATGTACGCTAACTACGGTGATACTGCAACAGGGCATGATGAAGATGAGGAGGCAGGTGGAGGTGATCAAGATGAAGAGGCATCAGATGAGCCCGTTGATGATGATCTTCGTCGGGCCATCGCTGATGCACAGAGATGCAGAAACTGAAAACGAGAAGCGAAAGTTAAAGGGCATGTTAGATGATCACAAAAAGAAGTTATACCCAAATTGCGAAGATGGCAACACAAAGCTCGGTGCCACACTGGAGTTGCTGCAATGGAAGGCAGAGGCTGGTATATGTGACAAGCCATTTGAGAAGTTACTGAAAATAATGAAGAGGAGGTTTCCAAAGGATAACGAATTGCTGTACGTACGAAGCAAAGAAGGTTCTCTGCCCTCTAGGATTAGAGGTGCTGAAGATACATGCATGCATTAATGACTGCATCCTCTACCGCCTTGAGTACGAAAATTTGGAAAAATGTCCGGTATGCAATGCACTACGGTATAAGATCAGGCGAGATGAACCTGGTGATGTTGAGGGCGAGCCCCTAGGAAGAGGGTTCCTGCCAAGGTTATGTGGTATGCTCCTATAATACCACGGTTGAAACGTCTGTTCAGAAATAAAGAGCATGCCAGGTTGTTGCGATGGCACAAAGAAGACCATAAGAAAGACGAGAAGCTGAGACACCCCGCTGATGGGTCGCAGTGGAGGAAAATCGATAGAGAGTTCCCGGACTTTGCAGATGACGCGAGGAACTTAAGGTTTGGTCTAAGTACAGATGGAATGAATCCTTTTGGGGAGCAGAGCTGCAGTCATAGCACCTGGCCTGTAACTCTATGTATCTATAACCTTCCGCCTTGGTTGTGCATGAAGCGGAAGTTCATTATGATGCCAGTGCTCATCCAAGGCCCAAAGCAACCCGGCAACGACATTGATGTTTACCTACGGCCATTATTTGAAGAACTCTTACAGTTGTGGAGCAAACCAGGTGTTCTTGCATGGGATGAGTACAAACAGGAGTCATTCAACCTACGAGCGTTGCTTTTCGTGACCATCAATGATTGGCCTGCTCTTAGTAACCTTTCAGGACAGACAAACAAGGGATACAATGCATGCACGCACTGCTTAGATGAGACCGAAGGTGCTTATTTGAAGAAATGTAAGAAGGTTGTGTACCTGGGCATCGTCGATTTCTTCCAAAGAGGCACCCCGTCAGAAAGAAAGGCAATCATTTCGGAGGTGAGGCAGATCACCGGGAGAAGCCTGAACTCCGTACAGGTGATGCTTTACTTGATATGGTCAAGGACATAAAAGTAATATTTGGAAAGGGTCCTGGCGGCCAATCTGTTCCCAAAAAAAGGCTTCGAAGAAAAAATCTGTTCCCAAAGAGGTTGTTACCGGACACGCACCCATGTGGAAGAAAAAATCTATATTTTGGGATCTACCCTATTGGAAAGTCCTAGAGGTCCGCTCTTCAATCGACGTGATGCATGTGACGAAGAATCTTTGCGTGAACCTGCTAGGCTTCTTAGGCGTGTATGGGCAGACAAAAGATACACCAGAAGCAAGGGAGGACCAGTATCGTATGAAAGTCCCAAAGAACAAGCAAGAACAGGATTACAAGACGGACAGGGAGTCGCTTAAGTCCTGGCAGCTACGCTCTTACCAAAGCAGAGAAGGAAATCTTTTTTGAAGTCCTTTACAGTATCAAGGTGCCGTCTGGATTCTCATCAAATATAAAGGGAATTATAAATATGGCGGAGAAAAAATTCCAAAACCTGAAGTCGCATGACTGCCATATTATTATGACGTTGCTTCCGGTTGCACTGAGGGGGCTTCTGCCGGAAAATGTTCGAATACCCATTGTGAAGCTATGTGCATTCCTTAATGCAATATCTCAGAAGGTAATCGATCTAGCTAGTCTTCCAAGGTTACAGAAGGATGTGGTGCAATGTCTTGTTAGCTTTGAGTTGGTGTTTCCACCATCTTTCTTCAATATTATGACACATCTCCTGGTTCACCTTGTCGAAGAGGTTGCCATCCTCGGTCCTGTCTTTCTACACAATATGTTCCCCTTCGAGAGGTTCATGGGGGTCTTAAAGAAATATGTTCATAACCGTGCTAGGCCAGAAGGAAGCATCTCCAAGGGCTATGGAACAGAGGAGGTCATCGAGTTCTGTGTTGACTTTATTCCTGACCTTAAGTCGATTGGTGTTCCTGAATCGCGACATGAGGGGCGACTAAGTGGAAAAGGCACGCTAGGAAGGAAATCAATGATATGTAGGGACGGCATTTCTTTCACTCAAGCACACTACACAGTTCTACAAAGTTCCACCTTGGTGGCCCCGTATATCACTGATCACAAGAATATTGTACGCTCCGAATATCCGGGGCAGTCTGAAGACTGGATTACACATAAACATATGCAGACATTCGGCGGTTGGCTCCGAACACATCTCATGAATAACAACGCCATTGATGATCAATTGTACTTGTTGGCCGGGACACCATCTTCGACTATACTGACTTTCCAGGGTACGAGATAAATGGAAATACCTTCTACACGTTCGCCCAAGATAAAAAGAGCACCAACCAAAACAGTGGTGTCCGCATTGATGCAACAAACACTAACAGTGGGGAAAAGGACACATATTATGGTTACATAGAGGAGATATGGGAACTTGACTATGGACCTTATTTTAAGATCCCTTTGTTTCGGTGCAAATGGTTCAAGCTTGATGGAAAAGGGGTAAAGGTAGACCAGCTGTACGGAATAACAACAGTGGATCTCAACAATCTTGGTTACAGAGACGAACCATTCGTCCTAGCCAATGATGTGTCTCAGGTTTTCTATGTGAAGGACATGTCCTCCAGACCGAAGAAAAGAAAACATAAGGAAACGAGCTCATCCGATGAGCCAAAGCGTCACATAGTTCTTTCAGGGAAAAGAACCATCGTGGGAGTCGAGGACAAGACAGACATGTCAGAAGATTATAATAAGTTTGCTGAAATTCCACCCTTCAGAGTGAACATTGATCCAACCATCGCGTTAAATGCTGAAGATACTCCATGGTTACGGTCGAAGCGATCATAATGTATTAATTATTATCCTGTACCTTGATGAGCTCATATTGTGAAGCGTTTGTTGTGATATGTATCAGTAACATTGGTCGTTTGAACTAAATGCTCTTTCCTTATGAACCGGTTTAGCCCCCCATCTTTAGCACCGGTTCTAGCCAGGAACCGGTATAAAAGGGGTATATAAACTAATCCACCATCTTTAGCACGGGTTCAAGCCAGGAACCGGGATAAAAGGGGTATATAAACTAATCCACCATCTTTAGCACCGGTTCAAGCCAGGAACCGGGATAAAAGGGGTATATAATCAAATCCACCATCTTTAGCACCGATTCAAGCCAGGAACCGGGATAAAAGAGGTATATAATCTAATCCACCATCTTTAGCACCGGTTCAAGCCAGGAACCGGGATAAAAGGGGTATATAAACTAAAGACAACGACTTTATTGAAATTTAACAAGATACGTTAACTAAACTTAAACTAAAACAACGACAACGATTTTATTGAAATTTAACATTAACTAAATTTAAACTAAAATAATAACAACTTCTACTAGTTCTTCCGCGCATCCGTTGCTGCCCTCCTGGCTGCCGCCTCCTGCCGCAGCTCCTCCTCACGACGACGCTTATACATATCCTCACTATCCAGATCCGCCACACGCGGCCGCTTATGCAGCTCCTGGAGACTCTGCCTCTCAAATGCTTCTATGGTAGCCGCTAGCGCCGCCTCCTCCCACTCCTCTATCTCTGCAAGCTGCGGGTCCACCTCATCCTCTGCTGCCCTCCTTGCTGCCGCCTCCTGCCGCTGCAGCTCCTCCCACTCCTCTATCTCCGCGAGCTGCGGGTCCACCTCCACCGGCGGCGGGTGCGGCTTTGGGGGCATTGTGCAATGGGCTAGGGTTTGGTGATGATCGAAGTGGGAGAGACGGGGACGTACTATTTATAGAGGGAAAATATCCCGCGCGGCGCCGTGGCGGGAAAATATATATCCCGCGCGCCGTTTGCGTCGTGGCGGGAAAATATACCGCGCGCCACTTGCGTCGTGGCGGGAAAATCACGCGCGGCGTCATCGCGTGGCAGAAAAATATCCCTCGCGTCGTGGTGGGAAAATATCCCGCGCGGCGTCGTTTGACGGGAACCTACCACGCGCGCGTCGTGGCGGGAACCTATCCGGCGCGACTCACGCAAAAAAATGGCGGGAAAACACAAAAGAGGGCGAAAAAAATGGGTCTTTTGCACCGGTTGGTGGCTCGAACCGGTGCAAAAGGGTCTTTTGCACCGGTTCGAGCCACCAACCGGTGCAAAAGGGTCCGAGTATAAATTTCCCCCGCGCCACCCTTCTTCTCCAATTCGCGCGAGGACAGTTTCCTACCGAAACTCTGCCAAATTTTCCCGCGCCGGCCCGCCGCCGCCGCGACGCCTTTCCGCGCGCCGGCCTCGCCGCCGCCGCGCCGCAGCGCCGCCCTCTCGCGCGCTCTTTCGCGCGCGCGCTCCTCTCCGTTGCCTGAGCCACCCGCTCGCCAAGGCGCCCGCCGCCGCTTCTATCTCCGCCGGCGCATAAGGGTGAGCCCCAGCTTGTTTTTTTTGTTTTTTTTGTTTCATTTAGTTAGGAAATTTAGTAGTTAAATTGGTTAGAAAATATTAGTTAGAAAAATTTAGGGTTAGAAATATTAATTTAGAGTTAGAAAAATTATATGTTAGAAAATATTAGTGAAATTTATATGTTAGAAAATATTAGTGAAATTTATATGTTAGAAATATTTGTTAGAAAATATTAGTTAGATAAAAGTGTAGTTAGAAAATATTTGTTACAAATTTATATGTTAGAAATATATTTGTTAGATAAAAATGTAGTTAGAAAATATTTGTTAGATAAAAAAGTAGTTAGAAAATATTTGTTACAAATTTATATGTTAGTAATATATTTGTTAGATAAAAATGTAGTTAGAAAATATTTGTTAGAAAAAAATGTAGTTAGAAAATATTTGTTACAAATTTATATGTTAGAAATATATGTTAGATAAAAATGTATGTGTTAGACAAAAGTAGTAGTATTTGTTGCTAAGATATATATATTCATAAGTAATTTATTCAAATTCAATATTAGTTTGCATACGATGCCACGTCCGCCGCGTCCTGGAGCTAGGACAATTTTAGAGGAGTTGCGGCAGTTGGGGGAAGTTCGGGACTGGGCTCCGCCGGGGTGGCACTGGGAGGTGTTATCTTCCGGGGCGCGCACCTTGGTGCGGAATCCGGGTCCCGTCGTCGACCCGGATATTCTCTGGTGGAGGTCTTATGGGCCACGTTCGTTTCAGAGGGAGCCGGCCCCGCCGGAGGTGGTAGCTCAGCGCATTGCAGCGGAGGATGAGCATGTTCGCCGTTACATGTATGCGTTAGACACCATGTATAGGACCGGATGGTCAGTTATGCGGGGATCTCATGTTAGCTATGCTCCCGTTATGTTCCGTGGCTTTGGGTGTTCACCCGGCGCGGCTCGGGACCCGGTCGGCGCCGTTGAGAGCTTGTAGTGTGATGTATTAGGGACCGATCGAGCTATATGTGTAACTAAGATCTTTGATTATGTATTCAGCATTATCCTTTATTTGCACTTATATATATGTGTAACTCTAATATTTGATCATTTATTTATATCATTATCTTGGTTAATTACTGCTTCGTTGTGTTTATAGCATTAGAATAACTTGTAAGTCTTTGCAGAAACTATGGAACGAGACCTAGAAAAAGAATACATGGTCGAGGAGATTATCCGTGATGATGAGGATATCACCTCTCTTTACCTAAACCAATCCGGCGAGGGAGACGAGCGAACCCGTGGAGACGCCTCCGGTGAGGAAGATGAGCAAGACAACCGTGGAGACGGCTCCGGTGAGGGAGAAGGTGACGACTGCGAGGGAGAAGCTCACGATGCCGCCGAGGTGTATATATATTAATTAACCAAGCCTCCAGATTTGTGCATATACATGTATTAACGTTGTTTCTTCTTTTAGACCTCCCGATCAACAAACTCTACTGGCAGAACTAAACGAGGCGCGGCCAGAAAGATGGAAGACCATGAAAGGTGCACCATCACGGAAATCGCGATAGATGGCGAACCGATTTCTCCCAAGAAGTTTGCAAAAAAGTTTGTAAGTCAATGTGGAGTTGTTGTTAGGGACACCGTCCCGATCACCACTCAAGAATGGAAGAAACCTGTAAAGGGGGGCGAAGGAGTTACTTATGTCGACACGAGATTAAAAAGTGTGATGTTTAGGAAGCTGCTGAAAAATTTCATCTTTCCGGAGCCAACTGACTCTGATAGTGAGAATGACAGGCCAGACCCTGAGGATCCCGAGCTGAATAGCGTACAGCGAAGAGTTAAGAAGTGGGCTCTTAAGAAGATGGCAGTACAGTTCAACGACTACAAGAAGAAATTGGACAGCTTCTTTGTCAAGAAAGGGAAGACTCCTGATTTCAAAGGCCCCTATGAGAAGATAAAAGACCACTGGGAGGAATTTGTGAAGTTAAAGAAATTGGACAAGGCAAAGAAAAGGTCTGACACCAATACGAAAAATGCTTCTAATAAGATGTACTTCCATACCATGGGGCGAGGAGGCTACAATGCTGGCAGACCTAAGTGGGAGAAATGGGAGAACGAGCTAATTAAAAAGGGGATCCAGCCAGAGGTACTGAAATGGAACCAGCGGTCAAGGGATTGGTTTTACGCGCATGGGGGCACGTTGGACGCACAAGGGTTATGCATATATACACAAAGACATAAGGAAAACCCACTTCCCATCGAAGCCTTTAGAAATGTTGCAAAGGAAGTTGAAGAGGGGAAGTTCCGTCCCGAAAGAGAGAAGGACCAGCTCACACGCGCCCTTGGGAATCCTGAACACTCAGGACGAACACGAACCACATCAGGTGGCAAGCCGTGGTGTATTGGGTTTCCTGCAGAAACGAAGAAATATCCCGATAGAAGCCGTCAGAGGCAAAAGGATGTGGTTCACGAACGCGTTGCTAAGCTAGAGGAGCAAGTGAGGATGATAATGTCAGGCTCAGTCACAGTCACCCAACCTCAACCTAATCCGCAGATAGAAGAAGTTGCATTCGATGCTACCGGCCAGGGATCTCAGCGGAAAAGCAGCGTGGCTTCCACGGAGCTGCCTGGTGATGATGCACATGTGGATCCGCAGATGGCTCCTCCCTCCCCTGTGGAACCGCAGATGGATCTTGATCTCGACCCTGTGGACTTTATCACAGAGTCTACACCTTGTGAGCTACATTTCCAAATGATGGGCTACTTAACGCTCAAGGCGGCGGTCGGCTATGTCTTACCGCCAGTACCCGATCAAAGATACCACTTCAAGCCGGTTCCACCTGGCTACGCTGTTGCCGGGGTGGATCAAGTTATGGATGGGTATGGGCCGCTGAGGCTTGACCACCCAGCCGGTGAAGGGGATTTGCTAGAGCTGGGAGAAGCCAAGAACACTACAGTTCTATGGCGAAAAGAATTCATTGTGATTCCGGGTTGGAAGGCGCCAACAAGGTCTCCACCGAGGCAGCATTCTCCACCGATGCAGCCGTCTCCAGTGCGTGAGCCTTCCCCGCCGGCGCGTGAGCCTTCCCCGCCGACGCGTGAGCCTTCTCCGCCGCCGCGTGAGCCTTCTCCGCCGCCGCGTGAGCCTTCTCCGCCGCCGCAGCCCAAGTCTAAGAGCAAAATTAGGCGGTCCGCTACGACACAGCTGAGTCGTAACAGATCACCGAGACGCAAACAAGAGCCCCTCCCAAGAGTGCCTAAGGTTCCTCCCAAGAGACCTTATGACTATACAGTTGAGGAAAATGCCAAGATCGTAGCTGAACAACACAAGCAACAAATGTTGAAATTGAAAAAGCCCCAGCTTGAGCCGGAGCCAGCTATATCTCTGGAAAAGAAGTTGAAACTGCTGAAGAGCCTTCATCAACCTGAGCCAAGTCTTTCATCGAACTATGACCGGTCTATTCGCAAGTCAAATGTGTCAGCAAGAGATCGGTGGGAAAAAGTAAGGTAGACGGGAAACCAGTTCCCCAGCTTGGAAACCAGAAAAACTCGTGCCCCCGCTCCAAGTGTATCCCGATGTCACAGCGTGCTTTGATCCGGAGATGGTAAGACTATACAAAGATGAGGCAGATGCGGTCGGTATGAGTATTCCTGAGTACTTAAGCCGCATCGATGCAGAATTCCTTACAAGTACGGGTGATGATGTCCAAATAGCATACCAGTACAAGTACGGGCAACCTCTTGTCAGAGCTGAGGAGTTGCCTAATCTATCAACGCAACTGCGAAGACTGCATAATTGGTACATGGAAAAATGTAAGGATGGTAAGAACTGGATCATGGTGGCAATCACAGATGAGCACTACGGGCGAAATGACGTGATGAACATCGAATTTTGTGAATTATTTCAGTTATTCAACCAAGACGCCCTCGACAAATCTCTGCTGAGTGCCTACTGTCTGTAAGTATTATTTATGTAATTAAGTCTCTACCGCGGCTCGTCCATTGCATGCATATAACCATACTCTCATTGTATTATGCAGAATGAAGATCCGCGAATGCCGCAAGGGGCAAATCTATGATCTTGGGTTCGTTGACCCATATACCGTGAATGGGTATACTGTCCACAACTCTCCCAAGGACACAGAGAATAACTTGGTATATGTCTTAAGGAAAAACTCATACAAAAGGGCAATACTATTTTCTTACAACTTCTCGTGAGTGTTACTGTCTTCACACATTAAATCTTTTTCGCTTACTCCATGTGTTAAGTGTAATTGATGAGTTATGCATATATATGTGTGTCCGCAGGTTTCACTATATCCTGCTAGTCATTGAACCCGACACCGGGATAGTAGAAGTCATGGACTCGAAGAGTAAACCCCTTGAGGCGTGGGGGGACATGGCTGATATCCTCCTCAAGGCTTGGAAACGGTTCACCAACAAGTCTCCGGGTTTAAAGAATAAAGAACTTCGAATAAAACAAGTACCGGTAAGTAATACTGGCTACGCCGCGCATCTCTTTGATGATTCTAGTTTCAATACCATTATTATCATCCTTGATTATATATATATATTATTTTGATTGAATTTTGTTCTCGTAAAGTGCTTGAGGCAGGAGGACGGGAATAATTTATGCGGGTATTACGTTTGCGAGTTCATCCGCCAGAATACCCACCATAAGAGGGACATTTTGGAACAACTTGATGTAAGTAAACAACATTCATGGCTTTATTTTATCACCTTCTGTTTCATTCACATACACACACACATATATTGACCACCGTACCTTCTTCAAATGATTAGATCGAACGGTTGCGGGACGGTCTTCTAGCAACCGAGCGTGTACGAGCAATTCAAGAAGAGCTGGCGGGATTCTTAGTTGAGCAAGTCTTAGCTCCAGACGGAGAACACTATGTGGCCGACATCCAGTATCAAAGTTGTTGTAGACATATATATATGCATGAACGTGTGTCACTTTGATCGATATATGTAATATAATGGTTTCCTATATATATATATTTTTGAATTGTCTGCATTATTAATATTATACCGTGTTTCGAATGGGGCAGAGTCTCTGCCGCGGCAGCGTTTTAGTGCAATTCCCTGCCGCGGCAGACTGCCGCGGCAGGGAATTGCACTAAAACGCTGCCGCGGCCCAACCCTTTTGCACCGGTTCGTATTGCTTCCCCGCCGAGCGCCCCACAGCCGGCCACGTGGAGACCCCTTTAGCACCGGTTCGTAATCCAACCGGTGCAAAAGGGGGGGCCTTTTGCACCGGATGGTTTGCACCGGTTGGCCATCCGGTGCATATGGCCTTTAAAAACCGGTGCAAAAGGCCATGTTTGCACTAGTGGAGGAAGATTCAGCACACCAGTTGCGCCCCCATACTGTCAGCACGAGATGCCGAAATGTTGTGGCTACCCCCAAAAAATTGCACCACCAAATTGAGATAGGGGTAGGGGTGTAAATGGATCGGATCAATTTTTACCTTTACCATATCTTATATCATATTTTCTAAAGCAATTCGGAGTGGATCAAATAATAACCGCTGGAAATTCAAATACGAATATGCGAGACCACAGATTCAGAACGAAAATGGGGCAGATTTGGTCCAGAAACAGAATTAATTGGATCATGGCAGGTCGGTAAACCATACAATCAAAAATAATTGATAAAATGATTTTAACAAACACGCATACAAAAATAGTGTAATACGATAGGATAAATATAACATAACCACCTGAAAAAAGTAGATTCATATGGATACAATAACACAAACATAAGGGCTGGGATAACATAACGCATGGTGTGATAGCCAAGCATCCTCACAAGTTTGGACTCCATACAAAATAGAGTGACTCCATGTAAGTGAGGTATTGTTTAATGGAGGAACTTGGGAACTCACTATCTACTAAATATGCTATATTAGCTTTGATGTTTTAGATGAAAATCAGATTATTTGGATAAAAAACATTGGGTAATCCTAAATAATTTTTGGATATGGATATCCGGGTTATATTTGGCATACCATACCCTATACCGGTATCTGCTATCAAGTTTGGATTCAGATATCCTTATCCATCGGATCCTTCAAACCAAATATGGATACTCTAAAACGGTTTCGAAAACACGTATGGTATGGAAATTATACTATCCATTTACACCCCTGATAGGGGCAGCGGCGGCCCTAGGGAGCAGCGACCCCTTGCCCTTTCTTCTTCCTTCGACTTGGTGCTGGTGTGGAGGAGGTTCTCCCCCTCCTTGGCAACTACCAAGGAGGGAAGTTTTCGTGGCTATGGGTGGATGCCTCTAAAAGTAGGGTTTCCTCTTAATATATATATGTGGACATGCAATCTTGCCCATAGGATGGATGCCCCTTTGATCTAAGGGCTCTTGGGCATCTCTAGAACCTTTCTAGGACTCCTCTTTGTCCTTTACGAGTACATCAAGTCTTGTGTTGGCCGAAATCATCAAATATGGAAGGAGTTTGAGTCAATCACGTCACATATTTTCGGGTTCCCGAAACTGCCTCTGTACCCTTGAGTAATATCGGGCCAGATTTCCCATACAAACTCTGTTTAAGGCGTTATTTATGTCAAATGAAAGGAATGGAAATTCCCCACAAATTTTTCAATCGACACTTTTTTCATTTGACGCTGAGTTCGGGGCCTATCGTGGCTATCTTCGAAAAAACTACCGCAGGGACATGATTCAAGAAACTCCAGATTTCGTCATAATGACCGGTTACCTTCCATATTTGCCTATTTCCTACACAACAAAGTATAAAAAAATATCTCGTGCACTTTTGCAACTATTAATAGGTTAGTCCCAATAAATCTTTACTATTATATTGGAGTTGGTCGTAGGTCGTAGGTCGTACAACGCGTTTGGTGAAGGAGATTGGGAGCATCCATGCCGTACAATCTAATATCAAAGCCCCTCTCGAAATTCATCTGTCCGATCCACTTTCCTTTCGTACCAATCTATTTTTATGGTAAGTCGCCCCTCATTTCCTTTTGTTAGCGCTAATCATGGTATTAGTTGGTACAAAAAAAGGAAAAGAAAATCAAGCAACCACGTGGAATCACAATCTAGATGATATCAATCACGATTTTATACTCTATCATCAATCACAATTTATTCACGAGATATCTTTCCTTGCCCCGAAGAAACAAATGACCGTGCGAGCTCCTCCCTTTGCCAAACTTCCTTTGAACGACACCATCCGGCAAGGAGGGAAAAAATCAAGACAGAAATTCCATTTCCCATTAATAACGCATGCCTCTTCTCAACCGAAAGTATCTGGACACAATCTCTCCTCACAATTTTTTTGGATGCAATCCCTTCTCTCGTTCATTTCTCGATTTATGCCGCCTACACCTAGCGGAACTTCTCAACAAGGTGTACATATTGTTGTCCTACCTGACGGCACAGTATGTGTGCGATCGGGAGTACGCGAGGGGGCCGCTCTACTTGTTGTGGCTCGCAGTCGCAGCGACGGCGAGACGCGATCGAGTGAGCCATTTGGGAAGACGAGTTGTGGCCGCCGGCCGCTCTACTCGTCATGTCGCAGTGGATACGGCAACACGTTGTTCGTGTTCGTCGCTGAGGCTACCTGCATCGATTTCCTGAAGTGCGTGCTCCACGGTCCATGCCGACCGAACCTTCGACCTCCAGCCCACCCATGACCACACCCGTGTTTGTCGCCCACTTGACTACATTGGAGGACCGCATCGCCCACGCCATCTGGCACAATTTTCATTCAGATCCACCTACGCTACTTTGTATTATTACCCGTGATCAATTTAGATGGAGTACTATTACTATTCTCTGATTTTTGCATGTTCACCATAATCGATTTGATTTTATCTATACATGTATATGTCTCCATCTAGAAGGGTTGAAAGGTCGGACTAGAGCGCTGGATATGCAAGATGTTGTCACCCAAGGTCCAGTTCTCCAAGGCCAACGTCACCGTTTGCCTGCACGAATTCGCGAGGTAATATAATCCGGTCCGATCCACATTCCTCATGCTCACCTGATCGACTGGCAAGTGCCACTCATATGTACATGCTTGGCTCAACTAAGAGGCTAAGCTGAGCATACATCATGTATCACAACCGCTGATGATTTCCCTCTTTCATCATCTTCTATGCCAAATTTTATATAGTTTTTGTTTTAAGGACTTCTCAGGTTTGTAGCCTCTATATCACGCAGTCAGGCACTTATGGATCGGTATTTTTTCAAGTCTGTATACTCTATTGATTGATGATCTCTTCAGAAAGCATTAGCACAACTAAACTATATTGTTTTATCTTTTTAGGACATATCCAGGTTACTTGCAAGTTGCAAATCATTGTCGGTTGTCAAGCCGTCAAGGTCAGAATGATGGCGCTCAGATAATGCCATGTTCATTGACTCTATATTCTCCTAGATAGATAGAGCACATCGGTCGGTGATTCAGGAATGCAAGCCGCTTCTTGTGACAACATAGTAATTCAAAATAACTATCTGTTGAATTGTTTTATTTTAGTTTTGTCAAAAAAAATGTATAAATTGATATAGTCATGTTTTTAGTTGGACTGAATTATTGTAGTTCTATCAAGGTTACTATGAGTTGTTAGCTCCATGTATTTTCAGTAGATTAAGATATGAACATTATATGTATGCACTAGACTTACGCAAATATTCATGGAAGCAAAATTACATGGGAACCGCAGTTGTGTCACGTTCGACTTCTATGAACTCTTTGTGACTCTTTGACCAATATTTGTTGATCGTCTATTTTTCGATTATTTTATATCAACCCACGAGTACTTAGCTAGCAAATTATTAAACTTTAGATAGCTAAAGTTGAATCTTTGCTATGGGAAGCCAACTTCACAGGTACATAATTTTGCAAATAATGTCCCTTGTTATTAGCAGGTTTACCTGGTTTTATCTTTTAAGATATGTTACTAAATAACCTCTTATGCTATTTTTGTAAGCGTAGATTCTACAGGATTTAACTTGGTACATCCTCCGACAAACAAAGTACCACTCATACATGCATTTTTGTCTAGTGCACTTTTAACTTATATAATATGTTGTGTGTGAATTAATCTATAAGTACGAGGAGCTATTGTTCAACGATTGCTGATTTAGTTCGTGTAGTATGGTCATAGTTAAAATTCTATAAAAGTGCAAGGTAATTGACATCAGTTGTCAAATATACTTCAAACGACGATGAACCTTATGGGTTTTTAGAATATGATGTGTCTGTTTTATCATTGTAACATCCCAAAAATTTCAAAACAAAACAAATGAATTTTTCCTGTTCCCAAATTTTGGAACCAACAAAAACTTTTCTTAAATTAAGTTTGATACATAGTGATCTTGCTTAATTCTTGTGCTCTTGCCATGATTGCTTGTTAAAGTATTTTGAAATGATCTTAAACCCTAAACCTCACCTCTCTTTCCACCACCCAAGTTAAAATAAAATAAAAGGAAATTAAATAAGAAAAAGGTATATGTGCCTATGGATATTTTTATAAAACCTTACCCTAGACTTTTCTACTTGTGTAGAGGTTTGGAAAACCTTCATAAACTTGAACTAGTACTTATCAAACCAAATCCAAGGAACCCAAAGAAAATAAAAAGAAAATAAAAATGCCATAGAGGCATATGAGAGTAAATAGCAAATTTATGAATTTGAGAATCTTGACCCTAAGACATGTTGTGAATGGGTGGATCACTCCTATATACCATTTCAACACTCAACCACATCAATGGGGTCAAGCCAAATCAAAGTAAAAAATCAAATGCAACATATGCATATAGGCATATGTGGCACATAGCCAATTTACCCAAACCTTGACCTATGCATTTATATCTTGACCAAATGGTGTGCAATCATATCTAAACCTAATCTAACCCTAAATGGACCCTAACCCATGCCCAAGTCAAACAAGGTGAATAAAAGAGGAAAATAAGAAAAATTAGAATATCACCTCTTATGTGTTATGGCCATTTTTGCAAATCTTTGAGCTAGACCTTTTTGAATGGTTTCAATGGTTTGGAAAGGTTCCAAAAAAAATAAGAATCACTTTGGAATCAAGAAAAACCAAATCAAATAGAGAGAAATAAAATAAATGAGAAGAATGCAAATCTCACTCACATACACATTTAGCCAAATTGGCAAATCATCAACCAAGGCCACCTTTGCTTGTACCCTTGCTTGTGAAACACTAATAGGTCAATAAAAAACCCATTTGCATCAAAGAAACACAAATAAAATCAAAGGAAAAAATCAAATCCTTGTTACATATGATAATGGTCATGTGTCACTTTTATAACATCATGCCCACTTTGAGCCCTTCTACTTAGCTAATCCCGAACTAAACCTAGCCAAATCTTTCCACCTCATCTAAGAGCATATCAAGGTGAACCATTTTTGTGTTGACCATCATGGTTGACTCTGTCCCCATTGCTTAGTATAAGTGTGACAAGTGGAGAGTTTGAAACAAAGTGAAGATCATACCCATTTTGACATTTTGCAAATCAACTCAATTTTGAGCACCACCATCACAAATATACTTCAAATATTATATGTTTGCAACCCACCAAAATTCAATCAATTTTTCAAAAACATTTGTCTTGTGGCCATTTCATCAAGCAGCTTGTGTGCAATAATCTGGATTTTGAATACATGCTAAACCCCATTGGATCTTGGGCTAAACCAGTGACCAAGTGGGATCATCACAACCCTGGCACCTCCTCTGCATCAGACCATGCCATTTCTCACTGATAAAAGTGAAGCCATGATCAAAGTTTCCCCATGCCGAGCTCAAGGACACCACCATGCCACCCATCCTCTCCATCTCTCCATGATCACTTTCCCCTTGTCAACGAGCTCGCCTACCCTCTACCACGCATGCTTGTACCCTCCGCGACCAAAGAAACGCACGGCATTGGCCATCCCAGACGTGCCCAGACCGCGCCCAGGACGCCCAGTACCTTGCCAGAGCGCGCACGGGCACAGCCCTGGACGCGCCAGAGCACGCCGTCGTGCCATCGCTGTCGTCCCCCTCGCCTTCTCCTCTCGCACGCGCCATCACCGCACCACCAGCTACACCCTAGACATGCTCGAATGCCCGCGCGTGCACCGTCGCCGTCGTCCTCATCAAAGATTTGCCGCCGTACCCGTGGCAGACTCGATAGCATCCCGAGCCGTCCCCTCCGCTTTTCTCTGCGCCGTCACGCCCTCGAGCACCACCATGATGCTAGCAAGCCTACGCGATCCCTACCTTGCCCCTTTCACCGCTCCTAACGCCGGCGCCATGAACGACCACCACGGGCACCCGCAGCACCTCGCGCCGCTATAAAAGGCGAGCGCCCCGGCCTCCATTGAGCACACTAATCCAGTCCCCTCTCTCTTCTGCCTCTCCTCGACCCCTCGCTGCTTGACATTAGCCCCAGTCACCCTTCAATTGCACGCCGGAGTCCCGTAGCACCGCCGCAGAAGCTTCCGTCGATTTCGGCCACCTCAAGCGCTCCCACGACCACCCTGACCTCGCCGTCGACTCCTCGTTCGTCTGCGACCCTCCTCGATCGTCGCCGGAGCTCCGGTAAGCCGTCGACCCCCTACCCATGCCGCCAGTACCCTCGCTTCTCGTCGGAGACGACGACGGCCGTGCGCCGCTCGATCGTCATCTAATCCAACGGCCCGCATCACCGCGTACCGGATCGGTGTTTAAACGCCACTGGCGTGTAGACCCCACCATGTCAGTTGGCCCGCGTGCTCCGTGGGCATAGCTGGGCCGGCCCAACCTTTTCCCCCTCTCGCTGGCCCAAGTTCTTTCCCGCGCAGGCCCTTTTATTCAAATTCGATTAATTCTTTTCAGTTTGAAATTCAATACTGGTACCCTGTTTGAAATTGAATAACTTCAAATTTACCCAACCAAATTTAGTGAATTTTATGTTGTTGGAAAGCTCATGAAATTCTCCTTCAAACCCCACTGGTTTGAACCCTAGATCTATTATAGAATTTGAATAGTAAAAATAATAAGACAGAGAGTTTTCAGAGTTCAAATAAATTTATAAAATCAACCATAATGAATTTTGAGATAATTCAAATTCTCATAATTCACATTTCAAATAATCTAATTGTTTATGTAAAAATATGATATGGTTGTTTCACATGATCATGGGCTAGAGCAAAATAATGGCTATGTGACTATTTCTAGTCCATTTAAAGTTATCCAAAATGAATTATTTAAATAATATGGGAGATATTCTCTCATTTAAACCATTGTCCTAAGTAATCCAATATGAAATAATAACCTTAATTTATAGCATCTCACATGAAATTATTTAGTGATATTCAATTGTTCCATAGTGGTATTTCAATGGCATGAGATGAAGTATCTCATTTAAACCATTTTCCCCAAATAATAAATATGAAGTGTTGACCTCGGTCAACATCATATCATACTTGATATTTGAGGAAATTAAATCTTAAGAAGATTCAATGAGAGGAAATAATTTCTCCAAACTAAATAGAACCATATTTCAATGAGAGGAAATTATTTTCCTAGCACTAAGTAAGAAAACCCTAGCATAATTTTGGGTAGCAATGTTAGGTGAGGATGCTAGATCATTTGTGTGAGCCAATAAGGCTAATTAAGACTACTTAAGTGTTGTTTGGTGATTGTATCCTCGTATTCGTCTATAGACGCTAGTACCGGAGACTATCAAGAGGAAGAGGTCTTCTACCAAGAGAAAGAGCAAGAAAACTTTGATCACCTCACCAATCAAGGCAAGATATAGTATTGCAAGCTATTACCGACGCAACTAGAATAATGCAAAGCTCTACAAGAGCAAGGCACCATTACTTTTACTTTATGCTTAATGCTCCTATCCCAAGTTTTTACTTTACAAGCTTTACTAAATTTTGTTTATCAAAGTACTTTTTGATTCATGGTTCACTTGGTCTAGATATAGAGTAGTACAAGAGTATCAAATTTAGACTAGAGCATTACAAGCTAGTTAGCACCCCTCATGACTAGTTGCTAGTGCTAACAAATAAAATTGACTACCCTAGATGGGAACATGTGAAATGAAATGACTTTGAAAACCTTGGAATGATGAATCATTCTATTGAAAGATTTTGAAGGTGAATATGACTTGGTGAATTTTACGAAAACTGATGGTTGGGTTCGGATGCGATACCATTCCAATTTGAAAGTACCCCCACAATACCCAACATGGGTAAGGGCTTAACTAGAAATTTATGTGCTCTAGTATGGGTTCCCTCTAAACAAGCTTCATAGGGGTTATGCCGAGGCTGCCTCCGTTGAAAGTGAATTGATGTGAAATGACGTGAAATGAGGTGAATGTCCGGCCCAAGCCCTGTGCAGTTCCAGGCTGACGGTTTGTCTTCACTGGGAGGCCAAGCTCATGGGGAGAGGTGCCTATACTAGGGTATGTAAGTGAATGGTTATGGTTGGTAGTCCGCACACGGAGTGTGATAAATCAGGGCCAGTTAACCCTGACGGATTATTGCAAATATTGTGGCACAAGTGTACGACCTCTGCAGAGTGTAGAACTACTCGAATAGTCGTGTCCACGGTTACGGACGATTGGAAAGGCCATACTGTTCCGTCATCAGAACTTTTCTAAAAATATGAATGGTGACTTGTGATTTGAATTGAAAGGTGACTTTGACATTGAATCACAACAGAGTTGTGGGAATGACACTAATGTTCCCACTTGAGTTAGTTTAGCAAATGAAGAGTCTTTACTAAATGTTTATGAAATAAACTTGGCTTTATGCAAATAAACCTAGAGCTTAGTATCCCCTTACTAAAATTGATAGTGCTTACACTAGTATTAGTTTGCGAGTACTTTAAAGTACTCATGGCTTTGTCCCTGGCAATTCAAATGGCCGACTATGAAGAGGAACAGAGACGAGGAAGATGGACAGACGTCTACGACAACTAGGACTACTCCTGACGTCAACAGTTGCCTGTGGAACGGATGGACCGCGACCGTTACTTCGCTTCCGCTATGTGTTTTGTAATTGGATCCCTAGATCCCCTATGTTGTATTAAGATTGTTTCATGTGATCCTTTGTTGTAAGACGATTATGTGTTGTAATGAATGATGCGTTGTGATATCAATCTATTATGTCTCGCAAAAACAATATTTCTGGGATTGCGAGGAATGGCATAATAGGCATCTGGACTTAAAAATCCGGGTGTTGACAAGTTGTTATCAGAGCCATTGTTGACCTTAGGAGACCCTAGTTAGAATGGATGTCTGCAAAATTTAGTTTCAAAGCAATTGAAGTGACTATTTAAGAAAACTTATTCTCCCTCTTATCCTTGAGATCTTCTTCAAAATAAGAAAGTTATGCTCTATTCTTCTTATACTATTACACAAAATTTTGACACACTTCTCTAACTTACTCATCATAATTCTTCACAGATGGAGTACACCTGCAAGTCTTATCAGCTTGGCCACGGAGGAAACCTCATGTTCGAGAAGGATTTGAAACAACTGGTTGATTATTTAGGACGCCCGTATCCCGAGTTCTTCGGAATACCCCTCAACCATCCATCGGGAGGACCACCTCGGTGGGAAGTTACTGCAGATCTGAGAGGAAAGCTTGGAGCCCCAATATGGGAAACCATCTGGTTTTCCGTAACGGGAAGCACCTGGAAGGAAGGACTAGTCAGAGCGATGCAAGAAACAATTGCCCGTCTGTGCGGACAGAATATCAACCAGCTCAAGAATACCCGCTTCATTTACTACCCAAGACATGACCCCATGGGAAGACCAATAATCATGCCCCCGCACCCGGAGATGAACCACTATGTTGCCTACCTCGGCTATATGTTGTACAAGACCCGCAAGGAGTTGGACAACGCCCTCGCCTTTCGCCAAGCACATTACCCGTGAAGATGAAGAATCCCCTCCTGAAGAGTAGTATCACGAAAGCACTATCGTAGGTGTGAGTTGTATCTGTCCCTTGTATCGTAGAGCGATGAATGGTTCTTAAAACCAACGGTGTGTTAGCTTTGTAATGTGTGATGTTTGGTATGAATGAAAAAGTGTTGTTGGTTTTACCCCCTCAACACTACTCAAAATTTTGAAACTTTTTGAATTTAACTCAAACAAACCATAGAAATTTCCCTCTTATCTTATCATCTACCTCAATCTTCAGATGGCCCCACCAACCCGCAGCGCCAACCAGGACGCAATGATGCAAATGTTGCAGATGATGATGGAAGACCGCGAAGCCGAGAGAGCTGAACGACAAGCCAACATTGCTGCACTGCAACAGATAGCTCAGAACAATCAAGGCCATGGAAACCACGATCACCCTGGATCGAAGCTGAAGAACTTTCAGAACACCAACCCTCCCATGTTCGCAAGACCGAAGAGCCCCTAGACGCAGATGATGGCTCCAAACAATGGAGAACAACTGGAAGTTGCGGGAGTAGAAGCCGCAGAGAAAGTATGTTCGCCACCCACTACCTATCAGGACTGCCGAGCCTGGTGGACAAGTGCCGTGCAATGAATGCGGGACAAATGATGACATGGGAAGACTTCAAGATGAAGTTCAGCAAGTACCATGTGCCCCAAGGACTGATCAAGAAGATGAGAGACGAGTTCCGTGAACTCAAGCAAGGAAGGATGTCCGTGGTGGAATACCGCGACAGGTTTCTCACTCTGTCAAGGTACGCCCGGATGAGACCGACACCAATGAGAAAAGGAAGGAGAGATTTCTGAACGGACTGCACGACGAGATGCAAACTATGTTAGTGAACATTCCGTTCGCTGATTTGGAAGTCCTCGTGGACTCAGCCATACAGATGGAAGGAAAGCTGCATCAGGCCAATGAGAAGTGCAAGCGCAGGATGATGAACCAGAATGGACCCCACCATACCCAGAAGTACCGCAACAACTCCTCTAGAGGATTCAACCCAAGACACAACAAGCCCTCTGCTCAGAATTATAGCCCCAACTACACCAACAACAACAGAGGACCCCCGAAGCCCGGAGGCAACAACAACAACAACAACCACCACAACAACAACAACCCCAACCACAACAGCAACAATGGGAACAACAACAACACCAACACTGGCCCAAGGACTGGAAGCAATGCCATCCCCGTCACCCCGAAGGACAAGTCAACTGTAAATTGCTATGAATGTGGAGTTGTGGGTCACTACTCCAATGAGTGCCCCAAGAAGCTTGCCAAGATTGCCACCAACACTGCTGCACCTGCCCAGCAACAGCGTCGCTTCGCATGTAGAAGGAACCAGAACAACAACGGCCGTCTCTACCACATGAGCCATGAAGCTCAGGAAGCACCCAGACCATGCCAAGTATGTCTTCCTGTTAATCAAAATGCTCAATCTCTCTTAGGAACCTAACTTTTCTTAAAATCTCGGGACGAGATTTGTTTAAGGGGAAGGGTTTGTAACATCCCAAAAATTTCAAAACAAAACAAATGAATTTTTCCTGTTCCCAAATTTTGGAACCAACAAAAACTTTTCTTAAATTAAGTTTGATACATAGAGATCTTGCTTAATTCTTGTGCTCTTGCCATGATTGCTTGTTAAAGTATTTTGAAATGATCTTAAACCCTAAACCTCACCTCTCTTTCCACCACCCAAGTTAAAATAAAATAAAAGGAAATTAAATAAGAAAAAGGTATATGTGCCTATGGATATTTTTATAAAACCTTACCCTAGACTTTTCTACTTGTGTAGAGGTTTGGAAAACCTTCATAAACTTGACCTAGTACTTATCAAACCAAATCCAAGGAACCCAAAGAAAATAAAAAGAAAATAAAAATGCCATAGAGGCATATGAGAGTAAATAGCAAATTTATGAATTTGATAATCTTGACCCTAAGACATGTTGTGAATGGGTGGATCACTCCTCTATACCATTTCAACACTCAACCACATCAATGGGGTCAAGCCAAATCAAAGTAAAAATCAAATGCAACATATGCATATAGGCATATGTGGCACATAGCCAATTTACCCAAACCTTGACCTATGCATTTATATCTTGACCAAATGGTGTGCAATCATCTCTAAACCTAATCTAACCCTAAATGGACCCTAACCCATGCCCAAGTCAAACAAGGTGAATAAAAGAGGAAAATAAGAAAAATTAGAATATCACCTCTTATGTGTTATGGCCATTTTTGCAAATCTTTGAGCTAGACCTTTTTGAATGGTTTCAATGGTTTGGAAAGGTTCCAAAACAAATAAGAATCACTTTGGAATCAAGAAAAACCAAATCAAATAGAGAGAAATAAAATAAATGAGAAGAATGCAAATCTCACTCACATACACATTTAGCCAAATTGGCAAATCATCAACCAAGGCCACCTTTGCTTGTACCCTTGCTTGTGAAACACTAATAGGTCAATAACAAACCCATTTGCATCAAAGAAACACAAATAAAATCAAAGGAAAAATCAAATCCTTGTTACATATGATAATGGTCATGTGTCACTTTTATAACATCATGCCCACTTTAAGCCCTCCTACTTAGCTAATCCCAAACTAAACCTAGCCAAATCTTTCCACCTCATCTAAGAGCATATCAAGGTGAACCATTTTTGTGTTGACCATCATGGTTGACTCTGTCCCCATTGCTTAGTATAAGTGTGACAAGTGGAGAGTTTGAAACAAAGTGAAGATCATACCCATTTTGACATTTTGCAAATCAACTCAATTTTGAGCACCACCATCACAAATATACTTCAAATATTATATGTTTGCAACCCACAAAAATTCAATCAATTTTTCAAAAACATTTGTCTTGCGGCCATTTCATCAAGCAGCTTGTGTGTAATAATCTGGATTTTGAATACATGCTAAAACCCATTGGATCTTGGGCTAAACCAGGGACCAAGTGTGATCATCACAACCCTGGCACCTCCTCTGCATCAGACCATGCCCTTTCTCACTGATAAAAGTGAAGCCATGATCAAAGTTTCCCCATGCCGAGCTCAAGGACACCACCATGCCACCCATCCTCTCCATCTCTCCCTGATCACTTTCCCCTTGTCAACGAGCTCGCCTACCCTCTACCACGCATGCCTGTACCCTCCGCGACCAAAGAAACACACGGCATTGGCCAGCCCAGACGTGCCCAGACCGCGCCCAGGACGCCCAGTACCTTGCCAGAGCGCGCACGGGCACAGCCCTGGACGCGCCAGAGCACGCCGTCGTGCCATCGCTGTCGTCCCCCCTCGCCTTCTCCTCTCGCACGCGCCATCACCGCACCACCAGCTACACCCTAGACATGCTCGAATGCCCGCGCGTGCACCGTCGCCGTCGTCCTCGTCGAAGATTCGCCGCCGTACCCGTGGCAGACTCGATAGCATCCCAAGCCGTCCCCTCCGCTTTTCTCTGCGCCGTCACGCCCTCGAGCAACACCATGATGCTAGCAAGCCTACGCGATCCCTACCTTGCCCCTTCACCGCTCCTAACGCCGGCGCCATGAACGACCACCACGGGCACCCGCAGCACCTCGTGCCGCTATAAAAGGCGAGCGCCCCGGCCTCCATTGAGCACACTAATCCAGTCCCCTCTCTCTTCTGCCTCTCCTCGACCCCTCGCTGCTTGACATTAGCCCCAGTCACCCTTCAATTGCACGCCGGAGTCCCGTAGCACCGCCGCAGAAGCTTCCGTCGATTTCGGCCACCTCAAGCGCTCCCACGACCACCGCTGACCTCGCCGTCGACTCCTCGTTCGTCTGCGACCCTCCTCGATCATCGCCGGAGCTCCGGTAAGCCGTCGACCCCCTACCCATGCCGCCAGTACCCTCGCTTCTCGTCGGAGACGACGACGGCCGTGCGCCGCTCGATCGTCATCTAATCCAACGGCCTGCATCACCGCGTACCGGATCGGTGTTAAAACTCCACTGACGTGTAGACCCCACCATGTCAGTTGGCCCGCGTGCTCCGTGGGCATAGCTGGGCCGGCCCAACCTTTTCCCCCTCTCGCTGGCCCAAGTTCTTTCCCGCGCAGGCCCTTTTATTCAAATTCGATTAATTCTTTTCAGTTTGAAATTCAATACTGGTACCCTGTTTGAAATTGAATAACTTCAAATTTACCCAACCAAATTTAGTGAATTTTATGTTGTTGGAAAGCTCATGAAATGCTCCTTCAAACCCCACTGGTTTGAACCCTAGATCTATTATAGAATTTGAATAGTAAAAATAATAAGACAGAGAGTTTTCAGAGTTCAAATAAATTTATAAAATCAACCATAATGAATTTTGAGATAATTCAAATTCTCATAATTCACATTTCAAATAATATAATTGTTTATGTAAAAATATGATATGGTTGTTTCACATGATCATGGGCTAGAGCAAAATAATGGCTATGTGACTATTTCTAGTCCATTTAAAGTTATCCAAAATGAATTATTTAAATAATATGGGAGATATTCTCTCATTTAAACCATTGTCCTAAGTAATCCAATATGAAATAATAACCTTAATTTATAGCATCTCACATGAAATTATTTAGTGATATTCAATTGTTCCATAGTGGTATTTCAATGGCATGAGATGAAGTATCTCATTTAAACCATTTTCCCCAAATAATAAATATGAAGTGTTGACCTCGGTCAACATCATATCATACTTGATATTTGAGGAAATTAAATCTTAAGAAGATTCAATGAGAGGAAATTATTTCTTCAAACTAAATAGAACCATATTTCAATGAGAGGAAATTATTTTCCTAGCACTAAGTAAGAAAACCCTAGCATAATTTTGGGTAGCAATGTTAGGTGAGGATGCTAGATCATTTGTGTGAGCCAATAAGGCTAATTAAAACTACTTAAGTGTTGTTTGGTGATTGTATCCTCGTATTTCGTTTATAGACGTTGGTACCGGAGACTATCAAGAGGAAGAGATCTTCTACCAAGAGAAAGAGCAAGAAAACTTTGATCACCTCACCAATCAAGGCAAGCTATAGTATTGCAAGCTATTACCAACGCAACTAGGATAATGCAAAGCTCTACAAGAGAAAGGCACCATTACTTTTACTTTATGCTTAATGCTCCTATCCCAAGTTTTTACTTTACAAGCTTTACTAAATTTTGTTTATCAAAGTACTTTTTGATTCATGATTCACTTGGTCTAGATATAGAGTAGTACAAGAGTATCAAATTTAGCCTAGAGCATTACAAGCTAGTTAGCACCCCTCATGACTAGTTGCTAGTGCTAACAAATAAAATTGACTACCCTAGATGGGAACATGTGAAACGAAATGACTTTGAAAACCTTGGAATGATGAATCATTCTATTGAAAGATTTTGAAGGTGAATATGACTTGGTGAATTTTAAAACTGATGGGTTCGGATGCGATACCATTCCAATTTGAAAGTACCCCCACAATACCCAACATGGGTAAGGGCTTAACTAGAAATTTATGTGCTCTAGTATGGGTTCCCTCTAAACAAGCGTCATAGGGGTTATGCCGAGGCTGCCTCCATTGAAAGTGAATTGATGTGAAATGACGTGAAATGAGGTGAATGTCCGGCCCAAGCCCTGTGCAGTTCCCAGGCTGACGGTTTGTCTTCACTGGGAGGCCAAGCTCATGGGGAGAGGTGCCTATACTAAGGTATGTAAGTGAATGGTTATGGTTGGTAGTCCGCACACGGAGTGTGATAAATCAGGGCCAGTTAACCCTGACGGATTATTGCAAATATTGTGGCACAAGTGTACGACCTCTGCAGAGTGTAGAACTACTCGAATAGCCGTGTCCACGATTACGGACGATTGGAAAGTCCATACTGTTCCGTCATCAGAACTTTTCTAAAAATATGAATGGTGACTTGTGATTTGAATTGAAAGGTGACTTTGACATTGAATCACAACAGAGTTGTGGGAATGACACTAATGTTCCCACTTGAGTTAGTTTAGCAAATGAAGAGTCTTTACTAAATGTTTATGAAATAAACTTGGCTTTATGCAAATAAACCTAGAGCTTAGTATCCCCTTACTAAAATTGATAGTGCTTACACTAGTATTAGTTTTACTTTAAAGTACTCATGGCTTTGTCCCTGGCTATTCAAATGGCCGACTATGAAGAGGAACAACAGTACGAGGAAGATGGACAGCAGGACGTCTACGACAACTAGGACTACTCCTGACGTCAACAGTTGCGTGTGGAACGGATGGACCGCGACCGTTACTTCGCTTCCGCTATGTGTTTTGTAATTGGATCCCTAGATCCCCTATGTTGTATTAAGATTGGATCATGTGATCCTTTGTTGTAAGACAATTATGTGTTGTAATGAATGATGTGTTGTGATATCAATCTATTATGTCTCGCAAAAACAATATTTCTGGGATTGCGAGGAATGGCATAATAGGCATCTGGACTTAAAAATCCGGGTGTTGACAAGTTGGTATCAGAGCCATTGTTGACCTTAGGAGACCCTAGTTAGAATGGACGTCTGCAAAATTTAGTTTCAACGCAATTGAAGTGACTATTTAAGAAAACTTATTCTCCCTCTTATCCTTGAGATCTTCTTCAAAATAAGAAAGTTATGCTCTATTCTTCTTATACTATTACATAAAATTTTGACACACTTCTCTAACTTACTCATCATAATTCTTCACAGATGGAGTACACATGCAAGTCTTATCAGCTTGGCCACGGAGGAAACCTCATGTTCGAGAAGGATTTGAAACAACTGGTTGATTATTTAGGACGCCCGTATCCCGAGTTCTTCGGAATACCCCTCAACCATCCATCGGGAGGACCACCTTGGTGGGAAGTTACTGCAGATCTGAGAGGAAAGCTTGGAGCCCCAATATGGGAAACCATCTGGTTTTCCGTAACGGGAAGCACCTGGAAGGAAGGACTAGTCAGAGCGATGCAAGAAGCAATTGCCCGTCTGTGCGGACAGAATATCAACCAGCTCAAGAATACCCGCTTCATTTACTACCCAAGACATGACCCCATGGGAAGACCAATAATCATGCCCCCGCACCCGGAGATGAACCACTATGTTGCCTACCTCGGCTATATGTTGTACAAGACCCGCAAGGAGTTGGAAAACGCCCTCGCCTTTCGCCAAGCACATTACCCGTGAAGATGAAGAATCCCCCCCTGAAGAGTAGTATCACGAAAGCACTATCGTAGGTGTGAGTTGTATCTGTCCCTTTGTATCGTAGAGCGATGAATGGTTCTTAAAACCAACGGTGTGTTAGCTTTGTAATGTGTGATGTTTGGTATGAATGAAAAAGTGTTGTTGGTTTTACCCCTCAACACTACTCAAAATTTTGAAACTTTTTGAATTTAACTCAAACAAACCATAGAAATTTCCCTCTTATCTTATCATCTACCTCAATCTTCAGATGGCCCCACCAACCCGCAGCGCCAACCAGACGCAATGATGCAAATGTTGCAGATGATGATGGAAGACCGCGAAGAGAGAGCTGAACGACAAGCCAAAATTGCTGCACTGCAACAGATAGCTCAGAACAATCAAGGCCATGGAAACCACGATCACCCTGGATCGAAGCTGAAGAACTTTCAGAACACAAACCCTCCCATGTTCAGCAAGACTGAAGAGCCCCTAGACGCAGATGACTGGCTCCAAACAATGGAGAACAACCTGGAAGTTGCGGGAGTAGAAGCCGCAGAGAAAGTATTGTTCGCCACCCACTACCTATCAGGACCTGCCAGAGCCTGGTGGACAAGTGCCCGTGCAATGAATGCGGGACAAATGATGACATGGGAAGACTTCAAGCTGAAGTTCAGCAAGTACCATGTGCCCCAAGGACGATCAAGAAGATGAGAGACGAGTTCCGTGAACTCAAGCAAGGAAGGATGTCCGTGGTGGAATACCGCGACAGGTTTCTCACTTTGTCAAGGTACGCCCGGATGAGACCGACACCAATGAGAAAAGGAAGGAGAGATTTCTGAACGGACTGCACGACGAGATGCAAACTATGTTAGTGAACATTCCGTTCGCTGATTTGGAAGCCCTCGTGGACTCAGCCATATAGATGGAAGGAAAGCTGCATCAGGCCAATGAGAACCGCAAGCGCAGGATGATGAACCGAATGGACCCCACCATACCCGGTACCGCAACAACTCCTCTGGAGGATTCAACCCAAGACACAACAAGCCCTCTGCTCAGAATTATCGCCCCAACTACACCAACAACAACGGAGGACCCCCGAAGCCCGGAGGCAACAACACCAACAGCCACCACAACAACAACAACCCCAACCACAACAGCAACAATGGGAACAACAACAACACCAACACTGGCCCAAGGACTGGAAGCAATGCCATCCCCATCACCCCGAAGGACAAGTCAACTGTAAATTGCTATGAATGTGGAGTTGTGGGTCACTACTCCAATGAGTGCCCCAAGAAGCTTGCCAAGATTGCCACCAACACTGCTGCACCTGCCTAGCAACAGCGTCGCTTCGCAGGTAGAAGGAACCAGAACAACAACAACGGCCGTCTCTACCACATGACTGCCACTGAAGCCCACGAAGCACCCCACACAATGCCAAATATGTCTTCCTGTTAATCAAAATGCTCAATCTCTCTTAGGAACCTAACTTTTCTTAAAATCTCGGGATGAGATTTGTTTAAGGGGGAAGGGTTTGTAACATCCCAAAAATTTCAAAACAAAACAAATGAATTTTTCCTGTTCCCAAATTTTGGAACCAACAAAAACTTTTCTTAAATTAAGTTTGATACATAGTGATCTTGCTTAATTCTTGTGCTCTTGCCATGATTGCTTGTTAAAGTATTTTGAAATGATCTTAAACCCTAAACCTCACCTCTCTTTCCACCACCCAAGTTAAAATAAAATAAAAGGAAATTAAATAAGAAAAAGGTATATGTGCCTATGGATATTTTTATAAAACCTTACCCTAGACTTTTCTACTTGTGTAGAGGTTTGGAAAACCTTCATAAACTTGACCTAGTACTTATCAAACCAAATCCAAGGAACCCAAAGAAAATAAAAAGAAAATAAAAATGCCATAGAGGCATATGAGAGTAAATAGCAAATTTATGAATTTGAGAATCTTGACCCTAAGACATGTTGTGAATGGGTGGATCACTCCTCTATACCATTTCAACACTCAACCACATCAATGGGGTCAAGCCAAATCAAAGTAAAAATCAAATGCAACATTTGCATATAGGCATATGTGGCACATAGCCAATTTACCCAAACCTTGACCTATGCATTTATATCTTGACCAAATGGTGTGCAATCATCTCTAAACCTAATCTAACCCTAAATGGACCCTAACCCATGCCCAAATAAAACAAGGTGAATAAAAGACGAAAATAAGAAAAATTAGAATATCACCTCTTATGTGTTATGGCCATTTTTGCAAATCTTTGAGCTAGACCTTTTTGAATGGTTTCAATGGTTTGGAAAGGTTCCAAAACAAATAAGAATCACTTTGGAATCAAGAAAAACCAAATCAAATAGAGAGAAATAAAATAAATGAGAAGAATGCAAATCTCACTCACATACACATTTAGCCAAATTGGCAAATCATCAACCAAGGCCACCTTTGCTTGTACCCTTGCTTGTGAAACACTAATAGGTCAATAACAAACCCATTTGCATCAAAGAAACACAAATAAAATCAAAGGAAAAATCAAATCCTTGTTACATATGATAATGGTCATGTGTCACTTTTATAACATCATGCCCACTTTGAGCCCTTCTACTTAGCTAATCCCAAACTAAACCTGGCCAAATCTTTCCACCTCATCTAAGAGCATATCAAGGTGAACCATTTTTGTGTTGACCATCATGGTTGACTCTGTCCCCATTGCTTAGTATAAGTGTGACAAGTGGAGAGTTTGAAACAAAGTGAGGATCATACCCATTTTGACATTTTGCAAATCAACTCAATTTTGAGCACCACCATCACAAATATACTTCAAATATTATATGTTTGCAACCCACCAAAATTCAATCAATTTTTCAAAAACATTTGTCTTGCGGCCATTTCATCAAGCAGCTTGTGTGCAATAATCTGGATTTTGAATACATGCTAAAACCCATTGGATCTTGGGCTAAACCAGGGACCAAGTGTGATCATCACAACCCTGGCACCTCCTCTGCATCAGACCATGCCCTTTCTCACTGATAAAAGTGAAGCCATGATCAAAGTTTACCCATGCCGACCTCAAGGACACCACCATGCCACCCATCCTCTCCATCTCTCCCTAATCACTTTCCCCTTGTCAACGAGCTCGCCTACCCTCTACCATGCATGCATGTACCCTCCGCGACCAAAGAAACGCACGGCATTGGCCAGCCCAGACGTGCCCAGACCGCGCCCAGGACGCCCAGTACCTTGCCAGAGCGCGCACGGGCACAGCCCTGGACGCGCCAGAGCACGCCGTCGTGCCATCGCTGTCGTCCCCCTCGCCTTCTCCTCTCGCACGCGCCATCACCGCACCACCAGCTACACCCTAGACATGCTCGAATGCCCGCGCGTGCACCGTCGCCGTCGTCCTCGTCAAAGATTCGCCGCCGTACCCGTGGCAGACTCGATAGCATCCCGAGCCGTCCCCTCCGCTTTTCTCTGCGCCGTCACGCCCTCGAGCACCACCATGATGCTAGCAAGCCTATGCGATCCCTACCTTGCCCCTTCACCGCTCCTAACGCCGGCGCCATGAACGACCACCACGGGCACCCGCAGCACCTCGCGCCGCTATAAAAGGCGAGCGCCCCGGCCTCCATTGAGCACACTAATCCAGTCCCCTCTCTCTTCTGCCTCTCCTCGACCCCTCGCTGCTTGACATTAGCCCCAGTCACCCTTCAATTGCACGCCGGAGTCCCGTAGCACCGCCGCAGAAGCTTCCGTCGATTTCGGCCACCTCAAGCGCTCCCACGACCACCGCTGACCTCGTCGTCGACTCCTCGTTCGTCTGCGACCCTCCTCGATCATCGCCGGAGCTCCGGTAAGCCGTCGACCCCCTACCCATGCCGCCAGTACCCTCGCTTCTCGTCGGAGACGACGACGGCCGTGTGCCGCTCGATCGTCATCTAATCCAACGGCCCGCATCACCGCGTACCGGATCGGTGTTTAAACGCCACTGACGTGTAGACCCCACCATGTCAGTTGGCCCGCGTGCTCCGTGGGCATAGCTGGGCCGGCCCAACCTTTTCCCCCTCTCGCTGGCCCAAGTTGTTTCCCGCGCAGGCCCTTTTATTCAAATTCGATTAATTCTTTTCAGTTTGAAATTCAATACTGGTACCCTGTTGAAATTGAATAACTTCAAATTTACCCAACCAAATTTAGTGAATTTTATGTTGTTGGAAAGCTCATGAAATGCTCCTTCAAACCCCACTGGTTTGAACCCTAGATCTATTATAGAATTTGAATAGTAAAAATAATAAGACAGAGAGTTTTCAGAGTTCAAATAAATTTATAAAATCAATCATAATGAATTTTGAGATAATTCAAATTCTCATAATTCACATTTAAAATAATCTAATTGTTTATGTAAAAATATGATATGGTTGTTTCACATGATCATGGGCTAGAGCAAAATAATGGCTATGTGACTATTTCTAGTCCATTTAAAGTTATCCAAAATGAATTATTTAAATAATATGGGAGATATTCTCTCATTTAAACCATTGTCCTAAGTAATCCAATATGAAATAATAACCTTAATTTATAGCATCTCACATGAAATTATTTAGTGATATTCAATTGTTCCATAGTGGTATTTAAATGGCATGAGATGAAGTATCTCATTTAAACCATTTTCCCCAAATAATAAATATGAAGTGTTGACCTCGGTCAACATCATATCATACTTGATATTTGAGGAAATTAAATCTTAAGAAGATTCAATGAGAGGAAATTATTTCTCCAAACTAAATAGAACCATATTTCAATGAGAGGAAATTATTTTCCTAGCACTAAGTAAGAAAACCCTAGCATAATTTTGGGTAGCAATGTTAGGTGAGGATGCTAGATCATTTGTGTGAGCCAATAAGGCTAATTAAGACTACTTAAGTGTTGTTTGGTGATTGTATCCTCGTATTTCGTTTATAGACGCTAGTACCGGAGACTATCAAGAGGAAGAGGTCTTCTACCAAGAGAAAGAGCAAGAAAACTTTGATCACCTCACCAATCAAGGCAAGCTATAGTATTGCAAGCTATTACCAACGCAACTAGAATAATGCAAAGCTCTACAAGAGCAAGGCACCATTACTTTTACTTTATGCTTAATGCTCCTATCCCAAGTTTTTTACTTTACAAGCTTTACTAAATTTTGTTTATCAAAGTACTTTTTGATTCATGATTCACTTGGTCTAGATATAGAGTAGTACAAGAGTATCAAATTTAGCCTAGAGCATTACAAGCTAGTTAGCACCCCTCATGACTAGTTGCTAGTGCTAACAAATAAAATTGACTACCCTAGATGGGAACATGTGAAATGAAATGACTTTGAAAACCTTGGAATGATGAATCATTCTATTGAAAGATTTTGAAGGTGAATATGACTTGGTGAATTTTACGAAACTGATGGTTGGGTTCGGATGCGATACCATTCCAATTTGAAAGTACCCCCACAATACCCAACATGGGTAAGGGCTTAACTAGAAATTTATGTGCTCTAGTATGGGTTCCCTCTAAACAAGCGTCATAGGGGTTATGCTGAGGCTGCCTCCGTTGAAAGTGAATTGATGTGAAATGACGTGAAATGAGGTGAATGTCCGGCCCAAGCCCTGTGCGCCCAGGTGACGGTTTGTCTTCACCGGGAGGCCAAGCTCATGGGGAGAGGTGCCTATACTAGGGTATGTAAGTGAATGGTTATGGTTGGTAGTCCGCACACGAGTGTGATAAATCAGGGTTAACCTTGACGGATTATTGCAAATATTGTGGCACAAGTGTACGACCTCTGCAGAGTATAGAACTACTCGAATAGCCGTGTCCACGGTTACGGACGATTGGAAAGGCCATGTTCCGTCATCGAACTTTTCTAAAAATATGAATGGTGACTTGTGATTTGAATTGAAAGGTGACTTTGACATTGAATCACAACAGAGTTGTGGGAATGACACTAATGTTCCCACTTGAGTTAGTTTAGCAAATGAAGAGTCTTTACTAAATGTTTATGAAATAAACTTGGCTTTATGCAAATAAACCTAGAGCTTAGTATCCCCTTACTAAAATTGATAGTGCTTACACTAGTATTAGTTTGCGAGTACTTTAAAGTACTCATGGCTTTGTCCCTGGCAATTCAAATGGCCGACTATGAAGAGGAACAGAAGACGAGGAAGATGGACAGCAGGCTCACGACAACTAGACTACTCCTGACGTCAACAGTTGCCTGTGGAACGGATGGACCGCGACCGTTACTTCGCTTCCGCTATGTGTTTTGTAATTGGATCCCTAGATCCCCTATGTTGTATTAAGATTGGATCATGTGATCCTTTGTTGTAAGACGATTATGTGTTGTAATGAATGATGTGTTGTGATATCAATCTATTATGTCTCGCAAAAACAATATTTCTGGGATTGCGAGGAATGGCATAATAGGCATCTGGACTTAAAAATCCGGGTGTTGACAATCATACATGTGAATTTTGCATGTATTGTATTGTATTGGGTACATATTGCAGAAAAAATAGGGACCGTAGCAACGCACGGGCATTCAACTAGTATAATAAGTATTTCAGTACAATAAACTACAAAGTTCATGTATGCAATTTACATGCATCAGAAACCCAAGATCCGGGTCTCACGGATCGGATGATCGCGACGCGTTGATACGTATATGTTTAGTTTTTCATTGTTATTTGTCATCATACACCTTTATTTATGCATTTTTTGTTGATTTCCGGGACTTTCCTACAAACTCCCCTTCATTGGTATTTAATTTCTAGGAGACATAAAACCTCCTTTTTTGTATTTTATTTGTTTTAGGGCTTTTTGGATCGCTAAAAATCGAGGCAAGAATATCTGATCAGTTTTCCAGCCGAAGAAGGACCGTGAGCGAAAGAACCACGCGAGAGAGGCCACGAGGTGCAAACGAGCACAAGTGGCGCGCCCTACCTGGTTGGGGCTCCCCACCCACCCTCGTTCACACCTCGGACATCATCTCGGATCCCTCTTTATACCAGAGCCCCCATTTCGCCAAAAAAGCAAAGGCATATTTTTTCCAAGATTTATTGAGGCGGAGGCGAAAGTCCTCTCCTACTCCGGGAGAGGGAAGATCCTGCTGCACCGGTGCCTCCCGTGAAGGGGAAATCAACGGCATGAACATCCCCACTCCTCCTTGGCTTGGGAGGAAGCATATCCATCAACATCTCCATCATCACCATCATCACCACCATCTTCATATATGAGACCGACGTCATCCCCCTCATAGTTTGTGTTGAATTGAACCCCGAATATTGTTTCTAGTGTTATTGCATGTTTTTGATTGTTACTTTTTCATTATTTGGTGGGAATATTATACATACAGATTGTGTTGTAATTATTATGCCTCTGGTCCATATCATGTTTGTAGGGATTCATAGCATAGAAAACAAAAAATTTCCTACCGCAAGAACGAACAACAAGCCAAGATCTAATCTAGTAGATGGTAGCAATGAGGTGAAGATCAACATACCCTTGAAGATCGCTAAGCGTTAACGAGATTAGGTCTCGTGTTGGATGTAGTCGATCACTTGCCGCTTGCAAAAGTGCGTAGAAGATCTTGACGGTGCCACAGTCGGGCAGCACCTCCGTACTCGGTCACACGTTCGGTGTTGATGACGACGTCCTCCTCCCCGTTCCATCGGGCAGCGGATGTAGTAGATCCTCCTCGGAATCCCGACAGCACGACAGCATGGTGACGGTGGTGGTGGAGAACTCCGGCAGGGCTTCGCCTAAGCGCTCTGAGAGTAGTATGAGGAGGAGGAGGGGCGGCTAGGGTTTGGGAGAGGGGCGCCGGCTTGGGAGCCCTGGGGGGTGCGGCTGGCTTTGGTGTGTGCGGCCCCCTCCCTCTCCTCCTCTATATATAGGTGGAATCCCTAGGGTTTGGCCCAAAAGTTCGAATTAGACCCCAATTCAAAACCTTCCATATAGACGAAACCTAGAGGGACAGGGACTCCTCCCTTTCCCTCCTTCTTGGACGGCCAAGGAGGTGGAGTCCACCATGGAATCCACCCTCCCACTTGGTTGGAAAGTTAGGTTGGTGGAGTCATACCGGGACTCCACCTTCCATAGTGATTTCTTCCGGAAGGTTCTAGAACATTCTAGCGCCTTCCATAAATGCACCGGATCATTTTCAAACTTGGAAAGTGACTTCCTATATATGAATCTTATTCTCCAGACCATTCTGGAACTCCTCGTGATGTCCTGGATCCCATACGAGACTCTGAACAACATTTGAACTCCATTCCATATTACATATCTACTTAAAACAACATTAAACCTTAAGTGTGTCAACCTACGGTTCGTGAACTATGCAGACATGATTGAGACTCTTCTCCGACCAATAACCAATAGCGGGATCTAGAGATCCATAATGGCTCCCACATATTCAACGATAACTTAGTGATCGATTGAACCATTTACATACGATACCGATTCCCTTTGTCACGCGATACTTTACTTGTCTGAGGTTCGATCATCGGTATCACCGTACCTTGTTCAACCTCGTCACCGACAAGTACTCTTTACTCGTACCATGGTATGTCATCTCTTGTGACCTAGTCACATGCTTGCAAGCTAATCAGACGACATTCCACCGAGAGGGCCCAGAGTATATCTATCCGTCATCGGGATGGACAAATCCCACTCTTGATCCATATGCCTCAACTCACACTTTCTAAATACTTAATCCCATCTTTATAACCACCCATTTACGCAATGGCGTTTGATGTAATCAAAGCATCCTTCCGGTGTAAGTGATTTACATGATATCATGGTCGAAGGACTTAGGTAACTATGTATCGAAAGCTTATAGCAAGTTGAACTAAATGACTTGATCTTATGCTACGCTTATATGGGTGTGTGTCCATTATATCATTCATCTAATGACATAAACTTGTTATTAATAACATCCAATGTTCATGATCACGAAACCATGATCATCTATTAATCAACAAGCTAGTTATACAAGAGGCTTACTAGGGACTTCTTGTTGTTTACATAACACACATGTATCAATGTTTCGGTTAATACAATTATAGCATGGTATGCAAACATTTATCATAAACACAAAGATATTATAATAACCACTTTATTATTGCCTCTTGGGCATATCTCCAACTGTCTCCCACTTGCACTAGAGTCAATAATATAGATTACATTGTAATGTACCTAACACCCATGGCGTTCTGGTGTTGGTCATGCTTTGCCCTAGGGAGAGCTTTAGTCAACGGATCTGCCACATTCAGATCAGTGTGTACTTTGCAAATATTTACTTCACCATCTTCGATGTACTCGCGAATTGAATGAAAACGCAGCTTGATATTCTTCAGCTTCTTGTGTGACCTTGGTTCTTGTGCATTGGCGATGGCACCCATGTTGTCCCAGTAGATGACTAATGGGTCCAATGCACTAGGAACCACACCAAGCTCAATAATGAACCTCTTCATCCATACCGCTTCCGATGAAGCCTCCGAAGCCGCTATGTATTCAGATTCAGTTGGAGATTTTGCCACCGTGCACTGCTTGGAACTGCTCCAGCTTACTATAGCACCATTCAATATAAACACGTACCCAGACTGAGACTTAGAGTCATCAGGATCAGTTTTCCAACTTGCATCGGTGTAACTGGTTACAACGAGCTCTTGGTCACCTCCATAACAAAGAAACATATCCTTAGTTCTTTTCAAGTACTTCAGGATATTCTTGACCGTCCAGTGTTCCATTCTGGATCACTTTGATATCTGCTGGTCAAACTAACAGCATGTGCGATATCCGGTCTAGTACACAGCATGGCATACATGATAGAGCCTACTGCCGAGGCATAGGGGATGTTGTTCATCCTCTCTCTTTCTGCCATAGCCGGACCTTGAGTTTTACTCAAGACCTTACCTGGCAACATAGGCAAGAACCCTTTCTTGCTTTCATCCATTCTAAACTTCTTTAGAATCTTGTCCAGGTATGTACTGTGAAAGCCCTATTAGGCGTCTTGATCTATCTCTATAAATCTTGATGCCTAAAATGTACGCAGCTTCACCAAGGTCTTTCATTGAAAAATACTTATTCAAATAACCTTTAATACTGCTTAATAGTTCTATATCATTCCCAATCAATAATATGTCATCTACATATAATATCAGGAATGCTACAGAGCTCCCACTCACTTTCTTGTAAATACATGCCTCACCATGAGTCTGTATAAACCTGAAGTCTTTGATCACCTTATCAAAGCATCGGTTCCAACTTCGGGATGCTTGCTTCAGTACATAAATGGAACACTGAAGTTTGCATACCTTGTCAGCATTTTTAGGGTCGACAAAACCTTTGGGTTGTACCATATACAACTTTTCCTCAATATCACCATTAAGGAACGCCGTTTTGACATCCATCTGCCAAATCTCATAATCGAAAAATGCAGCTATTGCTAACAAAATCCTCATAGACTTTAGCTTCGCTACAGGTGAGAAAGTCTCATCGTAGTCAACTCCTTGAATTTGTCGGAAACCCTTTGCAACAAGTCGAGCTTTATAGACAGTAATATTACCATCAGCATCTGTTTTTCTTTTGAAGATCCATTTATTCTCAATAGCCTTGCTGCTATCAGGTAAGTCTACCAAAGTCCATACTTGATTATCATACATGGATCCCATTTTAGATTTCATGGCTTCTTGCCATTTGTTGGAATCTGGGCTCATCATTGCTTCTTATACGTCGCAGGTCTTCATCATTGTTGTCCACAATCATGACATTTAGACAGGATCATACCAATCAGTAGTGGTACGCTCCCTCGTCGATCTGCGAGGTTAAGTAGCTACCTCGTTCGAAGTTTCATGATCATCATCATTTGCTTCCTCTCCTACCGATGCAGGCTGCACAGGAACATCTTCCGGTACTGCGCTACTCTGATCTATGAGAGAAGGTTCAATAACCTCGTCGAGTTCTATTTCCTTCCAGTCACTTCTTTAGTGAGAAACTCCTTCTCAAGAAAGGATCCGTTCTTGGCAACAAAGATTTTGCCTTCGGATATGTGATAGAAAGTGTACCCAATTGTTTCTTTAGGGTATCCTATGAAGACACATTTCTCTGCTTTGGGTTCTATCTTGTCAGGTTGTAACTTCTTTACATAAGCTTCGCAACCCCAAACTTTAAGGAATGGTAGCTTAGGTTTCTTTCCGAACCATAATTCATACGGTTTCGTTTCAACGGATTTAGATGGTGCCCTATTTAAAGTGAACGCGGCTGTCTCTAATGCATAACCCCAAAATGATAACGGCAAATCAGTAAGAGACATCGTAGATTGAACCATATCTAAGAGAGTTCGATTACGACGTTCGGACACACCATTACGTTGTGGTGTTCCCGGCGGTGTCAACTGTGAAAGTATTCCGCATTTCTTTAAATGCATGCCAAACTCATAACCCATATATTCGCCTCCGCGATCAGAACGCGGAAACTTAATCTTCTTGTTACGTTGATTTTCTACTTCACTTTGGAATTCCTTAAACTTCTCGAAAGTTTCGGACTTATGTTTCATAAGGTAGATATACCCATATCTACTCAGATCATCTGTGAAGGTTAGAACATAACGATAACCACCGCGCGGTGCCACACTCACTGGTCCACACACATTGGTATGTATGATTTCCAACAAGTTTGTAGCTCGCTCCATTGTACCAGAAAAATGGAGTCCTGGTCATTTTTCCCATTAGACATGCTTCGCATCTATCAAGTGACTCAAAGTCAAGTGACTCAAGAAGTCCATCGGAATGGAGTTTCTTCATGCGCTTCACTCCAATATGACCAAGACGACAGTGCCACATATAAGTAGAATTATCATTCATTTAATTCGCTTAGCATCAATGTTATGAACATGTGTATCACTACTATCGAGATTTAACAAGAATAAACCATTCATCCCAGGTGCATGACCATAAAAGATATTATTCATATAAATAGAACAACCATTATTCTCTGATTTAAACGAATAACCATCTTGCATTAAACAAGATCCAGATATAATGTTCATGATCAACGCAGGCACCAAATAACAATTATTAAGGTTTAAACTAATCTTGAAGGTAGATGTAGAGGAAGCGTGCCGACGGCGATCACATTGACCTTGGATCCATTTTCAACACGCATCGTCACTTCGTCCCTCGCCAGGCTTTGTTTATTCCACAGTTCCTGTTTTGAGTTACAAATGTGAGAAACCGAACCAGTATCAAATACCCAGGCACTACTATGAGAACCAGTAAGATAGACAGCTATAACATGTATATCAAATATACCTTTCTTCTTGATGAGGCCGCTCTTCAGATCAGCCAAATATTTGGGGCAATTACGCTTCCAGTGTCCCTTTTCCTTGCAGTAATAGCACACAATATCAGGCTTGGGGTCAGCCTTAGGCTTCTAAGGAGGTTCAGCAACTTTCTTGCCGCCCTTCTTAAAGTTGCCCTTCTTAGGCTTGCCTTGCTTTTTTAAACTGGTGGTCTTGTTGACCATCAACACTTGGTTCTCTTTCCGTATCTCCACCTCAGCAAATTTCAGCTTGGAGAAGAGTTCAGGTAACTCTTTGTTCATGTTCTGCATGTTGTAGTTCATCACAAAGTTCTTGTAACTTGATGGCAGTGATTGGAGGAGACAATGAATACCCAGCTGGTTAGGAATCACAATTCCCAGGTCACTGAGCTTCTTTGCGTGCCCGGACATAGCGAGCATGTGCTCACTAATGGAGCTTCCCTCTTCCATCATGCAGCCAAAGAAATGTTTTGAGGCCTCATAGCTTTCCACGGCCGCATGAGTTTCAGAGATAGCTTTGAGCTCACGGACTAGCTCACAAGGGTCGTGGTGCTCAAAACGCTTTTGTAGCTCTTCCTCTAGGCTGCACAGGATGGCACACTAAACTTGGGAGTACTCAATTCTCCGAGTCTCGTAAACATTTTTACTTCCTCAGATACTGCAGGAGCAGGTGGGGCACCTAGCAGTGCATCAAGCACATATTGCAGATTTCCGCCAGTGAGGAAAACCCTCACATGACGGAACCAGTCGGTGAAGTTGTACCACTGCTTTTAAGCTTTTCTTTCTCTAGGAACTGGTTAAAATTGATGGAGTGGCCCGCCATAATCTACAACATATTTGCAAAGAGTTTAGACTAAGTTTATGATAAATTGAGTTCAATTTTAATTCTTAAATTTAACTAGGTGAACTCCCACTCAAAACAACATCCCCGCATTGTCTTAGTGATCACACGAACCAAATCCACTACACCAAGTCCGATCATCACGAGAAAAGGTGTAGCTTCAAAGGCGAACATTCAAAGTGTTCATCATATCATTCATATGACTCATGCTCTACCTTTCGGTATCCCATGTTCCGAGACCATGTCGTACATGCTAGGCTCGTCAAGGCAACCTTAGTATCCGCGTGTGCAAATCTGGCTTGCACCGTTGTATGCACATGTAATCTATCACACCCGATCATCACGACATGCTTCGAAACGACAAGTCTTAGCAACGGTGCATACTAAGGATGAACACTTTATTATCTTGATATTTAGTGAGAGGGATCATCTTATAATGCTACCGTCGCGATCTAAGCAAAATAAGATGCATAAAGGATTAACATCACATGCAGTTCATAATGTGATATGATATGGCCCTTTAGTCTTTGCGCCTTTGATCTTCATCTCCAAAGCACGAACATGATCTCCATCATCAACGGGCATGATCTCCATCATCGTTGTTCCCAGCACGTACAAACTATTACAACAACTTTGAAATAATACTACTACATGAAATATAAAGACAACCATAAGGCTCCTGCCGGTTGCCACAATACAATAATGATCATCTCATACATATTCATCATCACATCATGGCCATATCACATCACCAAACCCTGCAAAAACAAGTTAGACGTCTCTAATTTGGTTTGCATATTTTACGTGGTTTAGGGTTTTCGAGTAAGATCCAACCGGGACTCCACCTTCCATAGTGATTTCTTCCGGAAGGTTCTAGAACATTCTAGCGCCTTCCATAAATGCACCGGATCATTTCCAAACTTGGAAAGTGACTTCCTATATATGAATCTTATTCTCCGGACCATTCCGGAACTCCTCGTGATGTCCTGGATCCCATCCGAGACTCTGAACAACATTTGAACTCCATTCCATATTACATATCTACTTAAAACGACATTAAACCTTAAGTGTGTCACCCTACGGTTCGTGAACTATGCAGACATGGTTGAGAATCTTCTCTGAACAATAACCAATAGCGGGATCTGGAGATCCATAATGGCTCCCACATATTCAAACATAACTTAGTGATCGATTGAACCGTTTACATACGATACCGATTCCCTTTGTCACGCGATACTTTACTTGTATGAGGTTCGATCATCGGTATCACCGTACCTTGTTCAACCTCGTCACCGACAAGTACTCTTTACTCGTACCGTGGTATGTCATTTCTTGTGACCTTGTCACATGCTTGCAAGCTAATCAGACGACATTCCACCGAGAGGGCCCAGAGTATATCTATCCGTCATCGGGATGGACAAATCCCACTCTTGATCCATATGCCTCAACTCACACTTTCTAAATACTTAATCCCATCTTTATAACCACCCATTTACGCAATGGCGTTTGATCTAATCAAAGCATCCTTCCGGTGTAAGTGATTTACATGATATCATGGTCGAAGGACTTAGGTAACTATGTATCGAAAGCTTATAGGAAGTTGAACTAAATGACTTGATCTTATGCTACGCTTATATGGGTGTGTGTTCATTATATCATTCATCGAATGACATAACCTTGTTATTAATAACATCCAATGTTCATGATCACAAAACCATGATCATCTATTAATCAACAAGCTAGTTATACAAGAGGCTTACTAGGGACTTCTTGTTGTTTACATAACACACATGTATCAATGTTTCGGTTAATACAATTATAGCATGGTATGCAAAAATTTATCATAAACACAAAGATATTATAATAACCACTTTATTATTGCCTCTTGGGCATATCTCCAACAATGTTTGACACTTGTAAGTAGTTCCCCACGTTCCTGAGGGCATATGATGATCTGGCTATGATTTTATATGATGTGCAATGAGTATTTGGTCAAGTTTTCTATCTTTTATGTTGTTCTATGATGGTTTTATGCGAACATCAACTACATATCACTTAACCTATATGGGATCATAGGGTTGCGCTTTAATGTAATGCATTAGTGTTGGAAGGGATGGACTGAGCTTGGTTCTGGTGGTTAGGTTCCTTGTGGTGGAACCAGCCCACCCAGGTTCAAGTCCTAGACTTGGCATGGGTGTTTGCATTTACTTGGATTAATTTCAGAATTTATTGGCGATTTGATTTCGTGACGTGCCCGTCAGTAGGAAGGCACCAATGGTGACTTCGTCAAACTCTAGATATGCCGGCTCGGTCCCTCGGAGGTGCTCATAGGGGTAGGGTGTGCGTGCGTGCGTTCATAGGGGTGAGTGTACATGCATGTTTGTGAGCGTCTGTATTGTATTGTGTTCTCAAAAAGAAGGGACGGACTGACATAAACCGTTTTCCAATACTATTGGTTGCATTGGAGGGGTTTATGTCGGGGATCAATGATCTTATTACTATGGTGATACATTTATGTCTTAATAATTCTTATACTTGCGCATGAAAATGGCTCTAAAACCCATCATAAGGGGTGTGTTTGCACATATCTATGGCTGCGCATAATTTGGGCTCCGTCCCTAATTAAATAAAGCTGGACAAAATATTTACCATGTTGTGTGGAACTCATATGCTAGTAAATCCATCCCGTCCTCGGGAACTTTAGTCTCATATAAGCATGCACACTTGAGCTTGTCCTCCTACTGCATAGAGGATTGGACTTTCCTCTCATCGAGAGCATTTACTTATTCGTTATTTACTTTCTGCACTTTGTTTTTATCGCAAACTATACACCCAAAAACACCAAAATTGCTACTTTATTATTACTGCTTTCTTGTCGATTCTGCTAACCAATACCTTCAGCACCTCATGGGTACGACAACCTTTGTTATTGAAAAGTAGTACAATTGATCTCCTGCACTTGGGAGCCATCACGTGTGGCACCGTTCTCCTTGATCAGGACATCTTTTCTTGTTGAAGACAATGGCTAGAGGTGGTGCGGAGGTCGAGCATTATGCATCTCGGCGGCATGGTTAGGCAGGGCCTTGGTGGCGGACACAATGTGATGTACTTGCGGGGGTGGAAGCCTTGCAGGCGCCTTGATGGCATTGAACAGAGGCCTGACCCGGGATATGTGGATATCTGCCTTGAAGCTATAACATCGATTGATGTTGGTGAAATGTTATGAAGCAAGATCATGAGGCGCTCATCAAGGGTATGCTATATCAGATGTGGGCTCCTTTTTTCCATAGAGCGATTTAGTGATGTCCCATTAATTAGCTGGTGGGGCGTTGTTTGTGTTTTTAAGGCATGAGGCCCTGATGGCAAGTTACTTCATCCATTGTCGGGTTTGTAGGTGTTTTCTGGTAGCTTCGGATTTCTATGTTTTATATTGTTTTTGGGTATCTTCTAAACAATCCCCTCTCCTCTGGTTTTAACTCTGTGTGGCAGAAAACACCTCTTTTAGTGTTTTTGACTTTTCAGGAGCTATGGGACTCGAAAAAGGGTAAGGTCAGAGCCCACGCTTTGAAATTTTTGAGACGAACAAAATGAGCTAAAGTGAGACACCAGGAGGTAAATGGTCTAGGATATAGGGCCTGTGGCGCACCCTCCCCTTTGGGCGCGCCACATGTGCTCGTTTCTCCATCGATCGTCAGATCAATCTCAATATTGCGCCCACGAACTTCGTTTGACCTAAAACCCTTATATATATGACACCTAGGGTTTCCTTGAGGCTACGGTGGCGGAGGTAAAAACACATAAATAGAGAGTCAGTAGGCCATCGCCGACGGAGATCGGAGGAGGGAATCGCTGCCGGAATCACCTCTCTGGTGGACTCCACCCCCTCCAGCGTGGTCATCATCATCATCTTCATCAACACCCTCAGAACCATCTTCATCTTCCCTTTGTAATCTCCTGGCAAACATGATGTGTGAGTCAATCTATCCTTTTTCGATGATGTATTGTACCATTTTTTTTGTTTGAGTAGTAACTTGTTCTTGGCAATTGGGAGATAATTTGTTGATGGTTGCATATAATTATTTGTTATCTTCTATGACGATATCTCGTACTTATATATGAGTGCACACATATGTTGGGGGATGCATGAGGTTGTTACTGTTGTATGATGATAGGAGGAATGACAACTGGAGCTTGATAGAAACCATCTCCCAATTCTTAGATTCATGTTATATTAATTCATGGTCAATCAACGGCGGGTATAACTATGGGGACCTAGCTTTAAGCTTACTGAAGTGGTGGCCTTGAGGCCATTGGGGTTGGGATGCATGCGTGGCGATGGTGATGATGATGCTGTATATTTTGGTTGTAACTAGGGCTTCAAACCTTATGATGGACTATATATTTTGGTGAGGTGGTATATACTAACGACTCATGTGATGGTTACCTTGCGGTGTTAGGATGACACCCACTTTTGTTGTGTAGGTAGGTGACACCATAGTTGTAGTGGTAGGATGAACTTGTGATCCACTTTTGGCGTTAACTTGGGATGGTTTATTATGACTTCATTGATGCTTGCGATCATATACATTACTTGTTCTTCCCATGGCGTGTTATTGTGGTATGTGGTGTTCAAGGGACGCATCCAGTAATGTATAATTTATGGAGAATCTTCTAAGATGAAGTCAATGATTTCTCCAACAACATCTACAAAGGGTACGCTACTTTGGAGGACGCTCAAGAGGAGTACTAGAGCTTCTTGGCTGATCACACTATGGCTATTCAGGCTATGAGTCACCAACCAATGCCTCATCAGGCATCAGCTAATGCATCACCAACCAATGTCTCTTCTAGCTACGTCTTTAGGAGAAGGAACACCTCACGTACGAGAGAGTGCGGTGAAAGATTTCATCATTGTTGTCCCGATCGTGGCGATCGTCAAGTTCCTTTTTTATGATTCCTCTCTGATCGGATGTAACATGCAATACTATGTAAGCTCACCTTATCTGAACCATGGTAACAGTATGAGCGTTCCATTTGTTCAACCAACACCAATACAATGCATCAAAAAGGGCATAATAGAAAACAACGAGGGGATAGTACCCCACCTAGTGTAGAAAAAAGCTTCACAGGCCATCAAACAAAGTGCAAATTTTGACCCTTAGCTCATTTAGAACGGGCTAACACCCACATAGTCCGTTCCCATGAAGCAAAATTTGTGGCCAAACGTGGAGGTTTGCTCTAGTAAAACCCCCTCCCCAAACTCTACCAAGCCCATGTCCAAACCCATATCCAAAATCTCGTGTACCCATGTACAGACTTACATGCTTTTTAACCCCTCCCCACACGAGTGGTACAACCCCGATCCATCTTTTCATATTTTAGGACACTTACTTTTTTTGCAAAATAATGAGGTTTCGCGAAATATTTGGGTGAAATGGAGTCACGAGGGGGAAAGCCCCAGGTGGTGCGCCCTACCTTGCTGGGCGCGCCACCTGAGGTCGTTCGCACCTCGGACTCCCTTTACACCTCGTTTTCAACTCAAACTCTTTGTTTTTACCAAAAAAAAAACCCCGTCAATATATACCCCTTTGCCGATCTAATCTTGCATTGAGTCTTTTTCGAGGGAACGTTGTTTTCTACCCTGTCTTTCAGATTTATCTCCACCAAAATCTTAGCTATGTCTTCGGGAGACTCCTACCAATGCTCCTCCATACAAGATGATGATGAACTCGGTGGGCTGAGCCCTACATCCATGTGGAGGAAGACAAGGAGGAGGGAACCCTTCGAAGATGAAGATGAAGAAGAGGAGGAGGAACATAAGAAAGAAGAAGATGATGATTAAGAAGAAGAGGAAGAAGATGATCACAAGCACATCACCAACACCGAATTCAAGGGGAAGATTCACACCCTTCATATACCTCTTGTTGTAATGAGGGTGGCGTCGCCTCCTAAGAATTTTGGGCGCACTGCTCGCATGAGTAATGGCGGAAAAGCTCCAAGAAGTTGTGTTGCCTCTAGAAATCTTGCTGCTAATTTTCATCGCAGGGAAAAGGCAAATGAGGAAGGATCAAATCCATAGTGGAAGCCTAGTAAATGGTAATTAGAAGAGAAGATTTGGGAGGACCTTGCTAAGAGTACTCGGGAGTTCAAGCAAGCTTATAATCTCATGATGGCCTTGCTTCGAGATCTTCAAGATCCTAAGGAGCCGGAGAAGAAGAAAAAGAAATAAGATCTTCATCAACACTCAAGCTTGGGGAAGTTATATAAAGTCTTTTTTGCTTTTTAGTTTATCATATCGTTTTTAGTTCACCATCTTAGTTTGGTTTTTTGCTTTCATCTAGTAGTTATCAAGTCTCTCATAGTTTGGAAAGCTCTTAGAGCATTATCGTCTATGTTTGGTCAAGTGGTTTTTAATAAAAATTTAAGTATGGTGTCATCCATGATTCTTTTGTATGGAGATTTATGGGTAACACTCATGCATATGTGTTCCTCGTATTTATAAATTTCAATCACATGTTATCTTGAACTTAATTAACTTGAGCATGTTGGAAGTATGGCTTGCAACAAAGGAAATATCCATGCAAGCAATACTAAGCATTATAAGAAAAACAAAATGCCTTGAAGTTGTGGTGGAGATGTGGTCTTGGAGAACACATAGTTAGGAAGAGGAGAGGACAAGGAAGTATGAGATATTCTTGTGCTACTTGGTAATCAACAGGTAAAATGATTGTGATGGATATTTCAATACATATGCTCAAACAAGTTTGTGAATGAAAAGGTCAGCACCCAAGGATTCAGTTAGCCATGGAATGTGAAAGACAAAGGTGGATGTAGAGCATATGACATGATTGAAAGATCCATGAATAAGGTTTATACTGGTTACTAAGGAGCAAGACTATTAACTGATCCAATAAAGAAAAAAAGAAAAGTGTTTGGTAAACATCAAACTTCATGCTCATCTTGTCATTAATTTAACAATTGCTCTTCTTGTAACTAGTTGCTCTATGAGAGTTTATCTTCTGTACAAAGCCAAAGTAAAAGAGAAACAAAAGCTGGTAAAAGGCCAAGCATAGAAGTGATCTATAGTTATATAGACACACATGAAACATTGTTCAATTGTTCAACATGCAATGGTTATTCTTGTTCAAACAGTAAGAGGTAATTGCTAGAGTTTTTATTATGAAGTTCATGTTTGTAAGATTGTTGGTTCAGAAATCTTGCATTACAATTGAATAAGCATAATTTGATGATATGGAATGCTCGTATTTCTTTTATCAACCATAAGCTCATTGATGCATGATATGATCTATTCGCTTATCTGCTCGTGGACGAGCAAAGGTTTAATTAAGCTTGGGGGAGTTGATTTGTGTATTTTGCATCATCATTATTGCTACATATATGTTTAGTTTTCATTGTTATTTTTCATCATACACCTTTATTTTATGCATTTTTCGATGATTTCTGGGACTTTCCTACAAAGTCCCCTTCATTGGTATTAAATTCCTGGGAGGCAGAAAACCTCCTTTTTCGTATTTTATTTGATCCATGGCTTTCTGGATCGCTAAAAATCGAGGCAAAAATACATGATCAGTTTTTTCACCCGGAGAAGGACCGTGAGCGAAAGAAGCGTGCGAGCGGAGCCACGAGGGCTGAACGGGCCCTGGTGGCGCGCCAAAACATGTGGGGGGGCCACCCAGGGTTGTTCGCACCTCGGACATCGTCTCGGGCCCCCTTTATACTAGACCCTCCATTTTGCGCAAAAAACAAAGCCCTATTTTCCCGAGAATTATTGAGGTGGCGACGGAGGCGAAAGTCCTCTCCTACTCCGGGAGAGGGCAGATCATGCTGCACCGGTGCCTCCGGTGAAGGGAAATCGATGTCATCGACATCCCCACTCCTCCTTGGCTTGGGAGGAGGCATCTCCATCAATATCTCCATCAGCACCATCATCACCACCATCTCCATCTACGAGATCGACGTCATCCCCCTCATAGTTTGTGTAGAATTGAACCCCGAATATTGTTTTTAGTGCTATTGCATGTTTGTGATCTGTACTTTTTCATTGTTTGGTGGGGAGATTATATATTCAGATTCTGTTGTAATCATTATGAATCCGGTCCATATCATGTTTGACACTTGTGAGTTGTTCCCGACGTTCCTAAGGGCATAGGATGATCTGGCTATGATTCTATATGATTTGCAATGAGTATTTGGTCAAGTTTCTATCTTTTATGTTGTTCTATGCTGGTTTTATGCGAACGTTGAGTGCATAGTACATCACCTATGTGGGCTCATAGGGCTGATCTTTAATGTAATGCATCAGTGTTGGAAGGGACGGACTAAGAGAAACCATTTTTCAATACTATGGGTTACATTAGAGGGGTTTATGTCGGGGACCAATGATCTTTGCTATGGTGGGATATTTATGTCTTAATGATTCTTATACTTGCACATGAAAATGGCTCTAAAACCAATCATAAGGGGTGTGTTTGCACATATCTATGGCTGCACCTAATATAGGGTCCGCCCCTAATTTAATAAAGCTTTACAAAATATTTAACATGTTGTGTAGAACTCAGATGCTAGTAAATCCATGCCGCCCTCGGGAACTTTAGTTTCATATAAGCACACACACTTGAGCTTGTCCTCTTGCTTCATAGAGGATTGGGCTTTTCTCTCATCGAGAGGATTTACTTATTTGCAATTTTCTTTCTGCACTTTATTTTTATCGCAAACTATACACCCAAAAACACCAAAACTGCTACTTTATTATTACTGCTTTCTTTTCGATTCTGCTAACCAATACCTTCAGTTTCTCGTGGGTTCGACAACCTTTCTTATTGAAAAGTACTACAATTGATCTCCTACACTTGCGAGCCATCACGTGTGGCCCCGTTCTCCCTGCTGAGGACATCTTTTCTTGTAGCAGACAATGGCTAGAGGTGGTGCGGAGGTGCAGCATTGTGCATCTCGGCGGCATGGTTAAGCTGGGCCTTGGTGATGGATGCAGTGTAATGTAATCGCGCGGGGTGGAAGCATTGTGGGCGCCTTGGTGGCATTGAAGAGAGGTTTGCCCGGGATATGTGCATATATATATTTGCCTTGAAGCTAGACCATCGATTGATGTTGGTGAAATGTTCTGAAGCAAGAGCATGAGGCGCTCACCAAGGGTATGCTATATCAGATGTGTGCTCCTTTTTTCCATAGTTCGATTTAGTGTTGTCCCGGTAATTAGCTGGTGGGGCGTTGTTTGTGTTTTTAAGGCATGAGGACCTGATGGAAAGTTACTTCATCCATTTTCAGGTTTCTAAACAATGCCCTCTCCTCTGGTTTTAACTCTGTCTGGCAGAAAACACCTCTTTAATTTAGTGTTTTTGACTTTCTAGGAGCTACGGGACTCGAAAAAAGGCAAGGTCAGAGCCCATCCTTTGGAATTTTTGAGACGAATAAAATGAGATAAAGTGGGACACCATAAGGTCAATGGTCTAGGATATAGTGCCTGTGGCATGCCCTCCCATATGGGCGCGCCACAAGGGCTCATTTCTCCATCGACCATCCGATCAATCTCAATCTTGCGCCCACGGACTTCGTTTGACCTAAAACAATTATATATATGACCCCCAGGGTTTCCTCGAGGCTACGGTAGCGGAGGTAAAAAAACACATAAATAGAGAGTCAGCAGGCCGTCGCTGGCGAAGATCGGAGGGGGGGGGACTGCAGCCGCAATCAACTCTGGTGGACTCCACCCCCACCAGCATGGCCATCCATCATCTTCATCAACACCCCCAACACTATCTTCATCTACCCTTTTTAATCTCCAGTCAAACATGATGTGTGAGTCAATCTATCCTTTTACCATGATGTATTGTACCTCTATGTCTTAGTTTGAGTAGTGACTTGTTCTTGGCATTTGTGAGATAATTTGTTGATGGTTGCATATAATTATTTGTTATCTTCTATGAAGATCTCTTGTACTTATATATGAGTGCATACATATGTTGAGGAATGCATGAGGTTGTCACTGTTGCATGATGATAGGAGGAGGTACAACTGTAGCTTTATTGAAACCATCTCCCAATTCTTAGATTCATGTTATATTAATTCATGGTTAATCAACGGGGGGTATAACTATGGGGACCTTTAAGCTTACAGAAGTGGTTAGTATTTATGTCTTAATAATTCCCTTGTTTGCTCTTAACTGGCCTTAGGATGAATTACTAGGGGTGTAATTGCTCAAAACAAAGGTTGCATCTATCTATGGCTCCACTCTAGAAGAAACACTAAAAGGACTACTGAGCTTCACTAATTGTGACAACCACACAAATGGAATATCAGTTTTCCAGAACACTTACTCCCTTGAGTTACTTCAATTCACCTCATTTTACTATACTTTACTTTTCTTGCATTAATTTTACTCCTTGAATTTTATTTTCAACACTTATAGGTGCCCCCTGAGAAGCCTTCTGAGACTGTGGTCCTTGATGGTGCCCCTGAGAAGCCTTCTGACGCCGCTCAAAGGTCTATTGGATAAGACGAAGAGGGGTGGCTTCGATGATGACAAAATCGTGACCTTCACCCACACGACCTCCGCTATCAAGGATGTCGCGCGGGCCATCCTAGAAAACAAGCCCATTGACATGCACCCTGACTTGAACCAGACCGTCATGGACAATGTTGGGTTTTTCGAGGAGTACGTCTCTGATGGCGGCTCTCAGCCACCTCGTTGACCACAAGGCCTTGGGTAAAAACTTTGTGGGCATGTTACCGCCACATATGGTCCTCTAGATTAGGACCTACCTAGCCAAGTACTACTACAATTTGTAGTGGTGGCCTTGAGGCCATTGGGGTTGGGATGCATGCGTGGTGATGGTGATGATGATGATGTGTATTTTGGTTATAACTAGGGCTTCAAAACTTATGATGGACTATATATTTTGATGAGGTGGTATATACAAACCACTCATGTGATGGTTATCTTGCGGTGTTAGGATGACACCCACTTTTGTTGTCTAGGTAGGTGACACTATCGTTGTAGTGGTAGGATGAACTTGTGATCCACTTTTGACGTTAACTTGGGATGCTTTCTTATGACTTCATTGATGCTTGCGATCATATACATTACTTGTTCTTCCTGTGGCGTGTTCTAGTGGTATGTGGTGTTCAAGGGGTGCATCCAGGAATGTATAGTTTATGAAGAATCTTCCAAGATGAAGTCAATGATTTCTCCAACAACATCTACAAAGGGAACTTTTTTGGAGGACGCGCAAGAGGAGTACTAGAGCTTCTTGGCTGATCACACTATGGATATTCAGGCTATGACTCACTAGCCAATGCCTCATCAGCTAATGCATCACCAACCAATGTCTCTTCTAGCTATGTCTTTAGGAGAAGGAACACCTCACGTACGAGAGAGTGCAGTGAAAGATTTCATCATTGTTGTCCCGATGGTGGTGATCGTCAAGTTCCTTTTTTTATGATTCCTCTCTAATCGGATGTAACATGCAATGCTATGTAAGCTCACCTTATCTGAACCATGGTAACAGTATGAGAGTTCCATTTGTTCAACCAACACCAATACAATGCATCAATAGGGGCATAATAGAAAACATCGAGGGGATAGTACCCCTCGGGTCGCTCCCCCGCGGGCGACTCCGGGGCGTCCAACCCTAACCCTCCACCACCCCCTTTCCTCCGCCCTCCCCCGTCGCCGCCGCCGGCGAAAGCCGTCGGGCAAAGCCCGGACGGTGGCGGCGGCGGGGGCCCTTCACTACCCGGCGCGTTCCTCTCCAGGCGGGGCTGGCGGCAGGCGGCGGTGCTCCCTGGCCGGCGGGGTTCCGGCGGCGGCGCGTCCCCCAGGCGGCGCGGCGGCGGATGGCGACGAGGCGGTGGCGTGGCCCCTTGGCCACGGGACGGCGCGGCGGCTCGGGGCAGCGCCTGCCTGGCCCAGATCTGGGCCCTGCGGGCTCCATCTGGGTCCGGGCGGGCTGGCTCCCTGCCCAGCGGTGGCCCTCGTGACGAACGGAGGGGCGGCCGGAGTTGGGGATGGCGCTGCCGGCGGCGCGTACGCTGCGCATGGAGGCCGGATCTTCACGAGCCCGCTCGGGCTCGGCTGGGCCAGGTGGGCCCGGTGTGATCTGGTCGACGCGTCCGGTCGGCGTCCGCAGGTGGCGGTGGAGGCGGTTCCCTCCGGCGTGGCTGCTGTCGTGCTGTCCCTCGCTCCCGGGTGGCTCATCTTGTTCGTGATGACCCCAGTTCGTTGGTCATGGTGAGACGGCGGTGGTGCCTGCAAGGCCGTGGTGGCGTAAGGTGGTGGGCGGTGAGTGTGGTGGAGCATGATGGAGCGTCCAAGGCGGGACTACGAGGGTCGGGAGAAATCTATGTCGGTCTCACCGACACCGACGCGGTGACGCCCGCGGGCGCCATCCTTCCTTCTTGAAGGGCGTTGGGTGAAGCCCTGTCTTCCTGTCCTTGCGCGTACCGGGGGAAACCCTAGGATCACTCCGGGCAGCAGCGGCGTCATCGTCGCATCCCTTCTTGAAGGTGTTGCTTGGTATGCGGGGCTTCCAAGTGCTAGGAATGTGGTGGATATTCTCCGGCGGGCGCAGCGGTTGCGAGGCATTTCCGTTTTCGTCGATCCGACCTTTTCGGCATTACTTTCTTTTTTTTTTCTTTTGTGTTTTCTTTTGGGCGTGCTTGTGCTGTTTGCCCCAGCCATGGATCCTGTTGTCTTGGTCGTGTGCTATATTAATATAGCGGGGCGAAAGCCTATTTCGAGGAGTACCCCACCTAGTGTAGAAAAAAGCTTCACAGGCCATCAAACAAAGTGCAAATTTTGACCCTTAGCTCATTTGGAACGGGCTAACACCCACATAGTCCGTTCCCATGAAGCAAAATTTGTGGCCAAACAAAGAGGTTTGCTCTAGTACAACCCCCTGCCCCAAACTCTACCAAGCCCATGTCCAAACCCATTTCCAAAATCGGGTGTACCCATATGTATAAACTTACATACTTTTTAACCCCTACCCCACACCAGTGGTACAACCCCGATCCATCTTCACCGCAAGACAGTCCGGCGAAGGACCGCAAGATAGTGCAACCACCGCAAGGCAATTTGGCGTGGGGATCACAAGACAGTCTGGTCACCGCAAGACTGTTTGGCACAGGCACCGCAAAACTGTTCAGTCGCTGCAAAACAGTCTGACACGGCCACCACAAAACCGTTCAACATGGGTACCGCAATGCGGTCCCGACCACCAGAGCTCGCCCCCCACAGAGCGAGAAAATTGGGCCCACAGCTACCAAACGCGCTCTATCTTTTACAGCCGTGCGGTTCTCCTTGGTCTCTGAGGATGACCATCAGTGAACTGTCCAGCTACAAGCATGCAGGGTGATTAAGCACATCCGGACGAGGTGAGTAAGCTGTAATGCATACATAAATCCAATCCAAGGAGCGTGTGCGTGGTGCGTCGGCCTACGTCGGCGAGTGTCGGTGGACCCAAATCCTCAGCCGCTTGACGACCCGTGTGTGTGCAGTCGGTGGACCCGATCCACAGCCGCTTGACGACACCAGCCGCTTTGCCTCCGTGAGCTCGCTCCCCCTCTCCCACAAGCTGGCTGTACTCTATACTGCTGTCTACCCCCTCTTAATTTCTCTGAGCTGTACATACTAGTATTAAACCTACTCATTTACTCAGTACATCCACTGAGTATACTACCCAGATACTCGTGGTGATTAATACGGCGGAGGAGCGTACAGTAGCTAGTGTTGAAAGGAGGCAAAAGGCGAAAGATAAAAGCATGACAGCGAAACGAACGAAAGGAATCAGACAGCAACCTTCTTATTAGCCTCCTCCATACCCTCCTCCTCCTCCCCCCTCTCCACTTCTTCTTCCTCCCTCCCCCTTGTCAAGGGCGAGCGAGAAGACCACCACAGCTAGCGAAGCAGCGCAAGATCAGACAGATAACAGAGACACGCAGGTATGGGGAAGAAGATACAAATCTCTCGTTGTTCTCTGCATACGTGTGTACTTTGAGTTTGGGTGTTTGCGAGCTCTAATTTGTTTTTTCACTCCAGCTCTTTCTTTACTTGCTTGTTTCCGAGCACAGCTTGTTTTTGGTTTGGATTCCACTGCCAAGTTTGTTTGTTCGCCTTCGATGATTGAGTCCTAACCCTTTGGAGTTTTTCCGTGTCGATTCCTTTGTTGCTGTTCTTGTTCCAGATCGATTCCGGGCAAAGACGCACGTATGAGATGAGATAGACATGTCTTCTCCTGCTTCTCGATTCTCTCCTCCTTTTGTTATCTTTCTGTTTGGTGTTTTCCTCATCCTCGTCTGAGATGGGAAACAGCTTTCTGGCGTCTTCTTTGCACGTTGTGTACTGTCAATTTCGAATGCTTCCTCCCGAGTTTGTTCGTGGCACGCATGGCTCACACGGAAAGCGCTGCTTTTTTTTCTTCAGGTGAAAGGAAATTTGCTAGCCGAAGGCTAGCCTACAAAAAGGGAAACCTTTGCCTGCTTCCGGCGAGAGTAGCTAGCTTCAACGGCGATGGAGTCCAATTCATCGGCGGCGGCTGTGGCGGCGTTGTTTGGAATTAGGGATGGCCACCAGCAGGACCAGATCAAGCCGCTGCTTCCGCTGCAGCAGCAGCACCACCAGCCCGCTCTCGCGCTTCCCAGCGCGGTGGCGGCGGGACCGGACCAGCCGGCTGCGGCGGTGCCACCGGTGAGGAAGAAGAGAACCATGCCTGGTAAGAAAAGCAAGTTGCCTTCTTTCTGCAGTTCCGTTCTTGCATGCATAGCATCACCCAATTGTCCTTGCTTGGATCTGCGCCGAGAGAGGGCTTAGATGCAAGCCTGTGCGACTCTCTGATCTGCACATGGTTTCTCGATTTGTCGATCTTACCTTATTTGGATTTTGTTTCTTGATTCCGAAATCTTGATTGCCAACAGAAAAAAAAGGTGTGGTGTTAAAAGGGAATCCAAGATTTGTTTTCACTGGGTTTATATGGCATGGAAATGGTCCCATGTGTTCTTCAGTCCAAATTCTCTCTCTCTCTCTTACTAGCTCGTCCAATGGATCCCTAACGCGAGCAACCTCGATCCAAACCAAGTGGTCGTCGCATCTTTTACTCACTGTGCTTCATTTAAGGCTCGGATTCTCACCTGAATAGTAGGCTAGAGAGCACCTAACTATTCCTAGATTATATATTCAGCCGCTCATTCTCATTCCTCTGAAATCCTCATGCATGCGTCAGTATAGATAGTAGATTGTATTTGGTTCGGCAATTCATTATGCGTTCCAAGAAAAATTCCTTGGAATGGATAGTCACGGGCTCACGGGTCACGAGTATGGTCTGTTCAAATTGGAATATCTTTTTTCCCTAGCAAGATTCCATGTACTCCGGCTGTTCTCCTCTCTTCACCCTTTTGCTTGCTCCTTCTTCCTCTTGCCAATTATGAGAGATGCAGATTGGGGGCCGCGACGCGATCGTCGTTAATTCCTTTGTTCCCTATATCGCTTGCTGCGAATGCCTTTTCCGCGTGTTTTCTTGCCCAAAGTCTGATGCAAATATTCTCCCCTTTGTTGCCTCCCTTTGTCCCTTCCTCACCAAAAACCAAAGGAAGAAACACCACAGTAGGTACCGCATGCTAAGTTGTTGAGTATATGCAGTAACACTGTGGTCAGTTAAAGTAGTAAGTGGCACTATTAGAGATATGTAATCAAGCTTGCTGATGCATGATTTACTAATAACTGAATGAAAATGGAATGCAGACCCTGACGCTGAGGTGATCGCGCTGTCGCCCAAGACGCTGATGGCGACGAACCGGTTCGTGTGCGAGGTGTGCAACAAGGGGTTCCAGCGGGAGCAGAACCTGCAGCTGCACCGGCGCGGCCACAACCTGCCGTGGAAGCTGAAGCAGAAGGACCCGAACCAGGTGCAGCGCCGGCGGGTGTACCTCTGCCCGGAGCCGACGTGCGTCCACCACGAGCCCGGCCGCGCGCTGGGCGACCTCACGGGCATCAAGAAGCACTTCTGCCGCAAGCACGGCGAGAAGAAGTGGAAGTGCGACAAGTGCGCCAAGCGCTACGCCGTGCAGTCGGACTGGAAGGCGCACTCCAAGGTCTGCGGCACCCGCGAGTACCGCTGCGACTGCGGCACCCTATTCTCCCGGTACGTACATTCTTCGATCTATCCTTACATACGTCACATACTCCTGCATATATACGTAGGTTGTACGAATCGCAGGCAGCGCGTGGGTAGATCAGTATATCTATCCATGGCAGCATTGCAGCTAGCGGTCTCACGGTAACTAACTCGGCTAGCTTGGCATGCCAAGGACCACTGCTGCATCGCATGCATGCATGCTACTGTCCTTGGATCGCCTGATGTCTTTTGATGCTACGTCTGTTCACTCATCTTAGTTTGTTGTATGGATTTTGGGTACAGGTAAGAAAAAAAAATCTCAGAGGGGGCCGGAATTTTTGGTAATCGCGGTTTCCGGAGATAATCGGTCAAATATCGCATGTGGTTCACTGGCGAAATTTGATTTTCAAACTTAATGATTTTTTTTAACATTTTGAATATAATGTTTCATGTAGAAGGAATGGAAAATCTCAAACAAAGTAGTTGGCGCGTGAGGTTATAGCGGAGCGGGAACACATATGGTTTAGGTTGCGCTAACAAACCAACATAAATTTATACCAAATTTAAATGGTCCGAGTTGTTTTACACAATAAGCTAATTTACCTGAGGGGTTGGGAATTCGGGTTACCGGCATGTAACCATGGTATTCACCCATGTGAACACATACAATGTAGTCTACGTTAGAATATCCAAAAAATCATTTGGCCGCTTAGTTTGTTTGTGCAAAGGTTTGTGTGAGGAAGAGTGAGAAGGCCACGCGGGGGACAACTTGAGAGGAGAAATTAGGAAATTTAGAGGAAAAAAAACTCGAAGGGGCGGAATTTGCGGTAACCGTGGTTGCCGGAGATAACCAGTCAAATATCGCATGTGATTCTCAAGCGAAATTTGAATTGAACTGAGATTTTTTTGCACAATAACCTCATTTACCTAGAGCGGCTGGAAATTTTTGTTACTGGCATGTAACCATGGTATTTCACCCACGTGAACACATTCTATATAATGTCTACATTAAAAATATCTAAAAATAACTTTTCGCCGGCCGGAAGGTTTGCCGGAAGAAGAGTGAGAAGGCCACGCGGGGGACAACATGACAGGAGAAATCAAGAATATTGGAAAAAATAAATCAGGAAATTAGCACACGGTCACACTGCACACACACGTGAATGGCCATTGTCTTGTACGTAATGTTTAACTCGTCAAGCTTACCTGCAGCTTTTCCCTTGCACGAGTCGTCGTACTTGTGCGTCACATTACTGCATAAATGATTGTCCGGGACGTCAGTAGCACAATCTTGGCAGACACGAGAACATCGGCACACATACAGACACGTTACATATATATACATATATATATACTCCCAGGCTCAAGCATTGGGTCGCATGCCACGTAATTAAGCTAGTCTATCCATGTTGTCACATGAGCTCGCTAGCTAGCTAGCTAGATCTTTGGTTGGCAGTGTCAGAAGCTCAGAGCTAGCCAGGTTCACGTTCACGTACGCTTCACAGCTTTTCCTTGGATAAGTTACGCCATCCATCGATCCAGGCCCTCACATCTCTTCACGCGGGTTAGTTAGGGTTTTGTCTCGGATTTCACGCATGTCTTTTTCTAAATCACATATACGTATTCTAGAAGTATTTCATTGCGTCTGTTCGATCAGTCACCTTAGTTTGCTGTAAGGGGGCCTTGGGTGCCGGTAAGAAAAAATATCTTGGAGGAGCGGGCCGAGATTTTGGTAACCGTGGTTTCCAGAGATAACCGGTCAAATACCGCATGTGTGATACTCAAGCGACAACATTTGTCCGCTTAGTTTGTTTGTGTGAAGGTTTGTGGGAGCAAGAGTGAGAAGGCCACGCGTGGGAAAACTTGAGAAGAGAAATAAGGAAATTTTAGAGAAAAAAGATCTAGGAGAGGGCCGGAATTTTTAGTAACCGTGCTTGCCGGAGATAATCGGTCAAATACCGCATGTGATTCTCAAGTGAAATTTGAATTTCAAACTTAATGATTTTTTTAAAACATTTTGAATATAATGTTTCGGGAAAAAGGAATCGAATATCTCAGACAAAGGAGTTGCGGCATGGTACTGGAGGCCGGCAACACATATGGTTTAGTTCAGACTAACCAAGCAACATAAATTTATACCAAATTTAAATGGACCGAGTTGTTTTACACAATAAACTCATTTACCTGAGGGTTGGGAATTCGGTTACCTGGCTGTAACCGTGGTATTCATCCTCGTGAACACATACTATGTAGTCTACGTTAGAATATCCAAAACAGCATTTGGCCGCTTAGTTTGTTTGTGCGAAGGTTTGCGGGAGGAAGAGTGAGAAGGCCACACGGGGAACAACTTGAGAGGAGAAATTAGGGGAAAAAATAGAGAAAAAAATCTCGGAGGGGGCGGTATTTTTGGTAACTATGGTTGCCGGCGATAATCGGCCAAATATCGCATGTGATTCTCAAGGGAAATTTTAATTTCAAACTTAATAATTGTTTAACATTTTAATATAATATTTTGGGTAAAAGGAATCAAAAAATCTCGAAGAAAGGAGTTGAGGTAGGGAGTTATATTGGAGGCCGGTAACACATACGGTTTAGGTCGGGCTAACCAACGAACCCAAATTCAAACCAAATTTGACTGTACTGAGATTTTTTGCATGATACACTTACTTAAAAGGGCACGTGAACACATACTATATGTTGTCTATATTAAAAATATCCCAAACAACTTTTCGCCGGAAGGTTTTCGGGAGGAAGAGTGAGAAGGTCATGCAGGGGGACAACTTGAGAGGAGAAATTAGGAAAGTTTAGAGAAAAAAAATCTCGTTGGGGGGAGGGGGGATTTTTGGTAACCGTGGTTGCCGGAGAAAATCGGTGAAACACGCATGTGATTCTCAAGGGAAATTTTAATTTCAAACTTAATGATTTTTTTAACATTTTGAATACAATGTTTCGGGTAAAAGGAATTGGAGGCCGGTAACGCATATGGTTTCGTTCGGACTAACCAATCTGGCCCAAATTCTAGCCAAATTTGGTTGGACTGAGATTTTTTGCACAATAAGCTCAAAAGGTGCTAGAAATTCTGGTTAGCGGTCTGTAACCGTGGTACTTCACCCATGTGAACATATACTATATGTTGTCTACATTAAAAATATCCAAAACAACTTTTCGCCGGAAGGTTTGCCGGAGGAAGAGTGAGAAGTCCACGCGGGGGATAACAGGAGAAATCAGGAAATTAACACACGTGAAATGGTCATTAATTGTCTTGTAATGTTTAACTCGTCGCACTTGCCAGTTTTTCCCTTGCACGAGTCGTCATACGTACTTTTTTTTTAGAAAGTCGTCATACGTACTTATTGTTCGTCACATTGCTGCGTAAACGATTACCCGGGACGTCGGTAGCCAGTAGCACAATCTTCACGGACACCCACGGCGCCCCACACACGACACAACACAAGAACATGGGCACACATACAGACACGTTACAAACACAAATACATACGTACACTCTCCCAGAATCGGGTTGCCACGTAATTAAGCTAGTCTATCCATGTTGTCACTCACATGAGCTGTCTCGCTAGCGAGACCTGTCGTTGGCCGTGTCAGAAAGCTCAGAGCTAGGAGCCACGCCAGGTTCACGTACGCTTCACAGCTTTTCCTTGGATACGTTACTCCATCATCGATCCAGGCTCTCACATCTCTTCACGTGGGTGCAACTCTCAGGACCTAGCAGCAAGATTCTCTCCCCCCCTCTCTCTCTCTGCATCATTGATCAGTTTGGGCTGCGGCTAGCAGGGTAGGCACCCAATCTTTCACCACTTCGGCACATATTTCTGCAACAGGGAGGAGGCGTATATAGAATGCATCTGCAGAAGCTAGCTGCATTCATTCGTTCAGATGTGGCAAATGTTTGAATGATTTCTTTCACGGACTCTGCTGTCTCCATGCAGCAACATCCCATTCGCCTCAATAATTCTCAAGGACCCGGGACCCGGGGGGTCTCCCTCCCACTCCTAGCTAGGGGTAGTAGGCACGGCAGCCATTGTTTTTCCTCAGATCTTCTTCGAGATGGTTTTGGTTTGGAATCTTACTTTGGGATAAGAGCTTTGCAAAAATTTAAGTTCTCTCAAGTCGGACCGCACAAAATTGTGGCGTTGCTGCCGTTTCTCGTTGGAAGCTTCCCACTGGTCTCTCAAGTATATCAGTAGCTAGCATGGCACGCCAAGCAACCTGCTTGCCCGTTTCCTCTTTTTCCTCCTTGATTGACATGAGTTTCTGGGATCACGAGCTGTCATGGAGTGTGATGGAAGTGAAACACCAGGTTTGTTTTAGTCAAATCATACACACACTTCATACTCTAATGCAGTATAATATAATCTATTAATAAAATATATATATTATCTCCATAAGATATAAGATGTTATTACAACCAATATATTCATGATCTGGTTATAATAACATCTTATATTAAACAAAAAAAACTGTAACTAGTTCAGCCGATGTAAATAGTGAGAGAACAAATCAACCAAACATAAATTAAATTAAATTATTTTTTGAAGTTTTACTGTATAATAAATTAGAAACATTTCTTTTCATCTCATTTCTAACAAAAAAAATAGAACATGTTTTGATCAAGTTTGTCAATTACGAGCATTTCTAACTTTTTTCTAAAACAAGGCAAAAAATTTACCTTTTATGTTGATATAGCAGAAGCAAACATAGAGAGGCCTAAGCCAAGCAAAAAAAAGGAAAAATACAAAAGAACAACGACCGATAATTTTTGCAAGTATTTGCATCATATTAAGATTCACTCCTTGCTCTAAAAATAAAACATGCCCAGCGGGGGAGGAACCCGCTGAATTATCATTAAAAACAAAGGCGAGATGCAATAGTTGATCACGACGTGATTCGAACCCTGGCCGGTTGGGTGTGCCACTGCGTTCCCAAGCACAGGCTGTAGCAAAGTTCTCTTATATGTGATATTTTTGGAGTAGCACACTAGCAAGACTTCGAGCCGTATTCAGTGGTGTGGTAATACTTTGCCACAATTATATCCACATAGGCTATCCCAAGGGTTCGCTAGATATCATATAATTCCTTTTTAAAGAATTTATTGCTAAGTATTCCTCTTTTAGTTTTTCTCATGCATTTTTTACCTTTTAACGACATGCTATATTGACAATTACCTATTGTGGCATGGATTCTAGGGTGTCAAGTAAATAGAGTGAACGTTATATGACATGTTTTTTTCAGCACATGTTTTTAATTAAGAGATATCAAACTCCGGGGGTTGTCTATTCATGAACTAACTGAACTGTTAGCATCATATCTTTATCTACATATGAAAGAAGTTTGTAACACTCACCCTTCTCTTCCTTCTGAAGACATCTAGCGTGTATAAACTCATCATCTCACTATAGACGAAAAGACAAACAAACCATTTTTCAATTTGGATACAAAAATATAAGTTTGTTGGTATCCTACATATACAAAGTTAAAACTAAAGGTAAAAAACGTATTTCTAATCTAAGATAAACATTCCAGTAAGTTTGGCTAAAATGGTTGTCCGCATTTAGACTATAATAGTGACTTGGTAATTAATGTGCAATAAATTTGATGTCACATGGAGATATTAACACTTCAAGGACTGAGATTTAGCAAATCTCTGAAAACAAAACAAAATCTATAGGTACCTCGTTTATCGTATTTCTTTTAGTTACCTTTTGCTTGTCATGTGAAATAAAATAATGTATAATATATTTTGCTTTTGCTAATTCTCAGTCAACTGAGTTGGCTTAGTTCTCGGTCGACTTCTAAATCACATGATTGCACCATGATTCGTGCTAGCATGAGTTGGAACTGGGATTGTTCTAGTTACAAATGCGGTTGCAACTGAGAGAAAAATCTTGGCAGTTGGATTGCCTCATGATTTATGCTAGTTGGGATTGTTTTGTGATTCATGCTACTAGCAAGTTGCGACGTGGGTTGTAGCTGGAATACGATGACATCATCTAGCGAAGAATTAGTCACACTGATATAAAAAATAATTCATAAAGTAGGCAAGATTAACTTAGATTCCGAAAGAGGGCACTCCGTAGTATATTTTTTTTCAAATTTAGAGTATGCTAAAAATGCACTGTTAGCATGGTTGGCAGACAATGCATGTCGCCGTCGAGGCATCGAGTACATAGGGACATGGTGCCCTACCTAAAATTTGAAATCTTTTTCTACCCCTAATTTAACAAATATTGGCTACATATATTATTTATTTGGCAAAGTTTTATCACAATTGGGAAGTACAATTTATTTTGAGGTGTGCCCACCCTTTTAGTTGTTTCCTGCGTCTGCCAAAGTACATATACTTATGTTGGTAAAAATGTCCAAAAAAAAAAATAGCCGCTACCATACAACGAGTAATATGCCTACGTTATTTTTTGGTGAGAAAAAACATCAGTACTTTCAGTTGTGCATCTACTCTGTTTTCACTGCGGAAGTAGTACAGCATACACAAATTTTTTTCCATATATACAAGAATTTTGTACACTGTTTGCTTTGCACGGATGACAAGACAGCATATTTTGCATGCACCTGGGCACCTTTCACGTGTGTTCTGTACCAATTTCTACAGCACTGCCACTGTGACACACTGCCGTCACATTTCCGTCGTAGCATTTCACGGGATAGTAGTAGTATTTCTCAAGCAACTCCTGCACAGCATATACGTCCATACTTTGTCCTTTGTCTTACGGTATTAGCCAAACCATGCATTAACAACGGCCTACATGCACGTATGCAGGAGGGACAGCTTCATCACCCACAGGGCCTTCTGCGACGCCCTCAACCAGGATAGCGCGCGCCTGGCACCCGCCGCCCACCTCTACGGCGGCGCCACGGCCGCGGCCAACATGGCGCTCAGCCTCTCTCAGGTGGGATCCTCCTTCCAGGACGTCCACGGCCAGTACCACCAGCAGGCATCCTCGGACCTCCTCCGCTTCGGCGGCGGTGGCAGCGGCGGCGGCGGCATGGCTGCCCGCCTCGACCACCTCCTCTCGTCGTCCACCTTCCGCAACCTGCCGCCTCCCCAAGCACCGGCGCCGTTCCACCTCGGCCAGACGCAGCAGGAGTTCGGCGACGGGAACAACAACGGCCCGCACGCGTTCCTGCAGGGCAAGCCGTTCCACGGCCTCATGCAGCTCCCGGACCTCCAGGGCAACGGCTCCGGGGGCACGGCGTCGTCGGCTCCCGGTCTCTTCAACCTCGGCGGCTACATCGCCAATAGCGCCAACAGCTCCGGCGGTACCTCCAGCCACGGCCACGCCAGCCAGGGGCACATGGCCAACAATGACCAGATCAGTGAAGGAGGCGGTGGTGCCGGTTCTGAGAACTCCGGCGCGGCGTTCTTCAACGCCGCGGCCGGTGGGAACTTCTCCGGTGGCGACCACCACCAGGTTGTTGCTCCCGCTGGGATGTACAACGAGCAGCAGGCCATGGCGATGCTGCCGCAGATGTCGGCCACGGCCCTGCTCCAGAAGGCGGCACAGATGGGCTCCAACACCAGCGCGGACGGCGGCGGCTCGTCCTCCATATTCAGCGGTTTCCTGGGCCAGTCCGACCAGCAGGGTCGCGCGCCCAGCATGGTGGACCAGGGAATGCACCTCCAGAGCCTGATGAACTCGCTGGCCGGCGGCAGCAACGGAGGCGGGATCTTTGGCGGCGGCGGCGGCGGCAACGGCCGGGCCATGATCGATCCAAGACTGTATGACATGGACCAGCACGAGGTGAAATTTAGCCAACAGGGCCGTGGGGGCAGCGGCGGCGGCGGTGGCGACGTGACAAGGGACTTTCTTGGCGTTGGTGGCAGAGGGGACGTGATCAGGGGGATGTCGGTGGCAAGAGGGGAGCATCACAGCGGCGGTGGCGACATGAGCTTCTTGGAGGCCGAGATGAAGTCGGCCTCATCGCCCTTCAATGGAGGCAGGATGCAGTGATGATGAGATTAATTTTCTTTAGAAAGCTAGGTCTAAAGCTGCCTTAAGTTCGATACCCCGGTCGAGTCGTGAACTTGGGAAGCATGCGTGGAAAACGCTGTTTGTTTTGACTTCTCGGAGCAAGGTCGAAATCACTCCATGGATAATGCCAGGTTTGGTGATTCCGAGACACATGGGCTTTCTTCTTCCATCAATTCAAGAAAGGTAGATCAACTCAAATCCTGAGAAAAGACTTTATATTTAGTGGTAGTGTTCCTTTCAATATTTTGTTACCGCAGTTGAACCTTGTTAAATGTAATTGGATTAATTCATGCCGGCTGGGGAGAGATAGTTGCATATACCGCAAGGTTTTTGTAGCTGGCAATGTGAGGGATGGTTAGAACTTGCGCACCCCAAACTCAATTTTTTTTCTTTTCTTAAAAATAATGACATTGCTTGTAGCCCGAATGAGTGGTATGAATTTTTTTTCCCGTAATTGCTCATTGGTGTTTATGGTGTACAATTTTGTTAATGTTATAGACCAGCTATTTTCAGGAAGCTTAGGTTACCCCTCAACACAACTATTTCATTTGATATCTATACGCAAGGGTCATTCTAACAAAGATAACTTGCCAATTACAACGCAACATGCAAAGTAGCAAATGTTATAGTATTTATGGGCAAGATAAAACCATCGAGTATCATTTTTCTGTTGTCATGTGATTTCCTTAGGGAGGAGGTTCTTATCCGTAAAGGTTTTGACCCAGGGCCGCACCTTAGGTTTGGTTTTAGGGGGGGGGACTTCCATCGCCACCAATGGTGATGTGGGCAACTACTTCAGGAATGGGTGAATGGTGTGTCAGGGAGACCCACTCTCCCTATTCTCTTCAACTTTGCAGTCGATGCCATGGATGAAATCCTGGGGGAGGCTAAGGTTGTGGGGTATATTAGTGGGGTTGTCCCGCACCTCATCTCAGGTGGTGTATCGCATCTGCAATACGATGATGATACGATTACCATGGTACAATGGGAGGAGTTGGCCATTGCTAACCTTAAATTCTTACTCTTATGCTTGAAAATATGTCGGGCCTCCATATCAATTTTCAAAAGAGTGAGGGTATTGTTCGGGGGACATCACCGGAATTCCAACAGCGGGTTGCAAATATGCTAAAATTGAAAATTTGGGACCTTCCCCTTTACCTACTTAGGCTTTCCTATATGTGATCAGACCGTAGTAGGGAGCGACGGGGGGAGGGGGTGGGGGAGGCGTTGGGAATCGAGGTGGGAAAGAGGGAAGACCCATGGATGGGCAAGTTTATATCCTCAGTTGTGGAGCTTATCCTTATCAATGCCTGCCTTTCCAATCTCCTCGTGCATGTGATGGGGGTGTGTCTACGGAGTACCTGTGTGCATCAAGTGTTTGACAACCATCGTTCCTGATTTTTCTGGGAAGCAAGTTGCCCGAAGCGGAAATATCATTGGGTCAGGTGGGATGCCATGTGCAAGCCCATGTACTTTGGGGGGGGGGGGGCTTGGTATTGTTGACACTAAGATTATGAATATTTTCTTAATGACAAAATGGATTTGGAAGCTTTATGTTGGAGAACGAGGTCTGTGGGTAGACATTCCGAGGAACAAGGCCTTAGGTTTGGTTTTAGGGGGGGGGGGGCAGACTTCCATCGCCACCAATGGTGATGTGGGCAACTACTTCAGGAATGGGTGAATGGTGTGTCAGGGAGACCCCCTCTCCCTATTCTCTTCAAGTTTGCAGTCGATGCCATGGATGAAATCCTGGGGCATGCTAAGGATGCGGGGTATATTAGTGGGATTGTCCTGCACCTCATCTCGGGTGGTGTATCGCATCTGCAATACGATGATGATACGATTACCATGGTACAACGGGAGGAGTTGGCCATTACTAACCTTAAATTCTTACTCTTATGCTTTGAAAATATGTCGGGCCTCCGTATCAATTTTCACAAGAGTGAGGGTATGGTTTGGGGGACATCACCGGATTTCCAACAGCGAGTTGCAAATATGCTTAATTGAAAATTTTGGACCTTCCCCTTTACCTACTTAGGCTTTCCTATATGTGATCAGACCGTAGTAGGGAGCGACGGGGGGAGGGGGTGGGGGAGGCGTTGGGAATCGAGGTGGGAAAGAGGGAAGACCCATGGATGGGCAAGTTTATATCCTCAGTCGTGGAGCTTATCCTTATCAATGCCTGCCTTTCCAATCTCCTCGTGCATGTGATGGGGGTGTGTCTACTGAGTGCCTTTGTGCATCAAGTGTTTGACAACCATCGTTCCTGATTTTTCTGGGAAGCAAGTTGCCCGAAGCGGAAATATCATTGGGTCAGGTGGGATGCCATGTGCAAGCCCATGTACTTTTGTTGGGGGGGGGGGGGCTTGGTATTGTTGACACTAAGATTATGAATATTTTCTTAATGACGAAATGGATTTGGAAGCTTTATGTTGGAGAACGAGGTCTGTGGGTAGACACTCCGAGGAACAAGGCCTTAGGTTTGGTTTTAGGGGGGGGGGGGGGGCAGACTTCCATCGCCACCAATGGTGATGTGGGCAACTACTTCAGGAATGGGTGAATGGTGTGTCAGGGAGACCCCTCTCCCTATTCTCTTCAACTTTGCAGTCGATGCCATGGATGAAATCCTAGGGGAGGCTAAGGATGCGGGGTATATTAGTGGGGTTGTCCCGCACCTCATCTCGGGTGGTGTATCGCATCTGCAATACGATGATGATACGATTACCATGGTACAACGGGAGGAGTTGCCCATTGCTAACCTTAAATTCTTACTCTTATGCTTTGAAAATATGTCGGGCCTCCGTATCAATTTTCACAAGAGTGAGGGTATGGTTTGGGGGACATCACCGGAATTCCAACATCGGGTTGCAAATATGCTTAATTGAAAATTTGGGACCTTCCCCTTTACCTACTTAGGCTTGCCTATATGTGATCAGGCCGTAGTAGGGAGCGACGGGGGGAGGGGGTGGGGGAGGCGTTGGGAATCGAGGTGGGAAAGAGGGAAGACCCATGGATGGGCAAGTTTATATCCTCAGTCGTGGAGCTTATCCTTATCAATGCCTGCCTTTCCAATCTCCCCGTGCATGTGATGGAGGTGTGTCTACTGAGTGCCTGTGTGCATCAAGTGTTTGACAACCATCGTTCCTGATTTTTCTGGGAAGCAAGTTGCCCGAAGCGGAAATATCATTGGGTCAGGTGGGATTCCATGTGCAAGCCCATGTCCTTTGGGGGGGGGGGGGCTTGGTATTGTTGACACTAAGATTATGAATATTTTCTTAATGACGAAATGGATTTGGAAGCTTTATGTTGGAGAACAAGGTCTCTGGGTAGACATTCCGAGGAACAAATACCTGAGATCCAAAGACATGCTTATATGGATCCCAATTCTGGAAGTCTATCTAGAAGGTGAAAGTCGTGTTCTGCTTGGGGGTAAGACATGTGGTTCGCAATGGCGCTTCTACCATACTCTAGGTGGACTGGTGGCAGGGGTCGGGGCCTCTCAAGGATCGCTACCCCTCCTTATTATTCCCTTGCCATGGAGCCTGGCTTTGCTATTGAAGGGGCACTTAGGGAGGGATCTTGGAACATTCCACTCCGCCATTTGTTCCTATGAACGGGCACTTAGAGAGGGTTGTCGGCTGACATTACTATTGAACGGGCACTTAGAGAGGGATCTTGGAACATTCTCCTCCGTCAGGCGTTCCTATTGAATGGGCACTTAGGGAGGGATCTTGGAACATTCCCTCCGTTAGGCGTTGCTATGAACGGGCACTTAGAGAGGGGTTGTCGGTTAATTGAGTCTCCTATGTATCTCATTCTGTCTATGTTCGGTTGGTATGTAGGTTTGAGTCGTTGGAGCACTCGGCCTTGTTAGGAGTGATGCTGAAGATGCATCTGTAATATATCGTATTTATGGGACATAGTCCCCGGCCTGGATCCTAATGTTACTTTGTCGAGTGGGTGTGTTGAGTTGTGGGTGCTTTGTACACTGCCATGTTGAGAGTTCATTAGTTAAAGCCGAGCTCATCTTGAACCCACCATCTAAAAAATGTGGTAATGTTAAAATCTGCTGCTCCATTCCTGATTAATCTTCCACCAAAATATTCGACTGAAGTCACATGAGAACAAGTCATAACTCATATCCTCATTTGAGCCATGCGAGCACAATACAGATCTAGCAACCTCTACCGAGAAAAAAATCTAGCCATAGGTCACTTTCAATTCAGTCTGTAAGTATTGAATTTGAATCAAAAAGAAAAATTTTGTCAAATGGGCAAGTAGATTTCATAACACTTACAAAAGTGGTATGGGTACAATGGTGGCACGCCACTAATATTACCACTGGTGTGGTGTGCTACAGTGGTGGCACGCCACTAATACTCCCTCTCCAATTAGCATATTTCGACTAGTGGGGCTTCTTGTGTGGTACAGTAATTGCATCATAAACCCTTTTTGTGGAGTATATTGCGCCTCCCCGAAAGAACCATGAGTATTTAGTCTATTCTGATCAAAATTATTGAGATGCTAGATTGAAGTGCTGCAATGTTTAGAGGCTACCAAAGATAGTGGTAGAAGAAGCATGTATTATCTAGGATTGACCATTTTCTGCGTTATAGCTTTAAGGACTGGAATTTTCGAAAACTCCCTAGTACGCCCGAGCTTGAGTGATCCCCATATCTACATTACATCGAACCGTTGGCTTATGTAACTGACGTCATATGTCTGATTGTATAGGATACAGCACTACGTACGCGAAATACACGCTGGCAGGGGTGCCAACCACTTTCATCGTAAGCAACATGCCAATGCCAAACAAAAAGTGAGCAGTCTCACGCGGTTCCTGGACGAGTGTTGGCAGAGTCGGGCCTGGACCTGTTCCGCATATGTGTACTCGGCCGAACCGCGTGCCATCCTCCTCGGCAATATTAGGGCATCTTCAACGGGGCAGCATAAACGGAATCTGAGCGAATCGTTTGTGTTCGTCCGGACGGAAAATGAGTCTGGACCATGCTCCAGCGGGGCGACGCAAATGAGTCTGGACCATGCTCCAGCGGGACGACGCATCGTGACTGGGCCGTTCACAGCGACGCAAACCCGGCACATATTTGCGTCTAGAATGCGTCGAGGCAGACGCTGCGCAGACGGCCCAAGTGACCGCTCGCTTCTCCTCCGGGCCCACCTGGCAGCGAGCCTGTACCGAGGGCATCGCTTCCGCGTCTGTGCCGCAGCCTTCGCCATCAATGTCGTCGTGGCTGCCTCTTCTGCGCGCGCACTGGCGGACGACGGCTGGGCTTCTGCGCCGCTTTCAATGGCATCGTTTCCCGCGCGCGGCCGGTCTTAAAAGTCGACACGCATCGTTTCTGCCATCGCCCACACCTACACTCCCACCACCACCGCCGCGCGCCGCCGCAACACCATGGGGAAGAAGAACAACTTCGAGGCGTCCGGCAGCGTCACCAAAAAGGAGGAGCGGCGGCAAAGGGTGCCGCTACTCGTCAACGTGGCGCGGCTGATGCACGCAAACTGGACGTCGTGCGATGCCTGGGGGACATGCACATGCCTGGATGCTGGCGGGTGCCCGTCCCGCCCGTGCCTGCGCGCGAGCCATATAGGAGCACCGAGATTCGGCGTAGGCGGCGGTACCTGCCGCCGAACCTCCGCGCCGATCCCGCCTACGCCATCGACTCTGCCAACTGGCGCACGTATCGCGAGTCTGAGAAGGATCCGAGGAGGAGGGCGGGCTTCCTGGGCGACAAGCACTTCCCCTTTGATCGTCCACCGGCGCCTCGTCGTCGAACATGGCATGCCCCAGCACAGGACGACGACGACAGGGATGACGACGAGGACTATAGCGAGGCGATGGCGTACAACAACAAGGAGGCCAAGGACGACAGCGGCGACTATGTCGCGTGCATTTTCCAGGAATGGCAGTTGGCCATGGCGGACGACCGGAAGTTTGAGTACCCGGACAACATGACGGACGACGAGATCGCGAGGCTCGGCGTCTTCGTCTCAGAGGTGGACTGACCGGTGCAGTCGCCGCTGCCCCGGTACGGCACCGGCATCATGTCGCCGGGCCTCACGGAGGAAGAAGCCCTACAACTGGCGCTACACACGACTCGGCCACGCCACTGGTTCAACCGCCGCCTCCACCCCCACCTCCGCCGTTCAACCCGTGGGGGCCTCCACCTCCGGCGTGGGCTGCTCCACCTGCGCCACCGGCCAGGGCTCCTCCACCTGCGCCACAGGCCTGGGCACCTCCACCTCCACCACCGTCGGCGGCACCGGCGTATATTCCGCCGCTTCCCAACTAGTTGTGGGTGGTACCGGAGCTCGTCGTGATCAACAACAACGACGAGAACCAGTAGGCGCAAGCGTTCTTAGGGTTTTTATTTTTCCTTTCTTTTACTATGTAAATTATGTTTTCATGTTATGAAAAAAATGGAAAATCAAGAAAAAATGTGTCGTGCCGCTAGAGCCACCCCGATGCAAACAGACGCGCGGTCGAATTCGACCAATTGGGCCGACACAAACAAACGCGCGCGGACATTTTCGGACGCTGAAATGCGTCGCCCCGTTGCAGATGCCCTTATCCGGATCCAAGGCCGAACGGAGCAACTTCATCCCCCACCTATAGTGTTGTGGATCAACATGTTTGCAAATTTAGAGCATCTCCAACCGGCGTCCCCCAAACGGCGCCAAATCAAGCGTTTGGGGGACACTTTTTCTTCGTGTCGTGTTTGGGGATGTCGCTCCCCAGTCGCGTCTCCTAAACACGCCCCTCAAATATTAAAATAATGCATTTATTTTGCATTTGTATTTCAATAGAGAGAATAAATTTGTATGTATGATCCGGACTTAAAAAATATGAACTAATTTTCAAAGTAGTGCAACATAAACAGATTACATATAAAAACTTTGAAAAAAATCTAATGTTTTAAACTACTTCTTTGATGGCCCCACCTCTTCGTCCTCACGGAGGCGCTTCCTTCTCGTCACCTCTTCCGAAGAGCCGGTGTCGTTCGACGCGTTGGAGGAACTTGTGTCCTCCTCGTTGTCGTTGGTGCTCGCCAGATGCGCCTTCGTCCGGGCCCTTGCCTCCTTCTTTGCCGCCGCCTCCTCAGCCTCTTCCTCCTCCTTCTCATGGCTATCATCGTCGGCGGCCTTCCCCTCCTCCTCATGGCCATCGTCGGCCTCCCAATCCTCCTCCATGATGTCCGTCAGCGGGGAACTAGAGCTGCTAGGCGTTGCAACTTTGTCCCACCAATGGCGCCATCTTGACAGCTTCCCCTCGTTGTCGGTGTCCAATGGCAAAGAGAGGTTGCTCATGGGGAGAGAGGAGAGGAGAGATGAACGGCGTCGGCCGGTTGTAGATCGGAATGCGCATATGTAGGGGTTTTATTGAGCTCGGATGAATGATGGCGTAGATATTGAAGAGAGCTGCAGTTGGTCTTCCGCAGAGTTCGCGGTCCATTCCGGCAGTCCGCGCATCGATCGACGCGGATTCCACTGCGACGGTTCCCCTTCCTGGCAACTTCACCGTCGCTAGGTAGGCGACGGTTGAGCGTCGTTCATGTGTCGCTGACGCGTCGGGCCCGCCACTTCTCGCCTCACTTCTTGTTGTCTCCGGCGCCTGGAACATCCCCTATGGACCGGGGACGGGCTCGGGGCGCCGGACACCGTTGAAAGTGCATGGAGCCCCCATGTGTGGTTTTGGTAATTAATGACAATCCCTATGGACTAATGTTTGCATTGAGTTATATTTGTAAGTGTTGTCCATAGGCAATTCTTGAACCATATGTTGGCTTCAAGGTTGCAATAAGAAGAAATTGATGAAGGATATCAAGTGTCAAGTATGTCTTGAAGATGAAGATGTAGTGAGCCCTAGAGTTACTTCAAGACATCAACATGATGAAGAATGAAGAAATGGAGTGCAAGTTCAAGATGAGCCATCTCGAAGAGGTCCTTTGCTTGAGTCTTGCCATCCATATGGTGATCATGGATATGTGAAGATGCGCCGAAGAAGAAGCTCTCCCATGGTGGATTATGGGGGAGCAATCCACATGGTGGTCATGGTTATGTGAAGATGCGCCGAAGAAGAAGCTCTCCCATGGTTGATTATGGGGGAGCAATCCTCAAGACTTCGTCAAGCAAACACAAGCAAGAAAGGCGTTCCACCTTGTTGAGGTCAAGATCGTCATCATCAAGCTCAAGTGGAATGCGCAAGTATAAGGTTTGCTCTTGATAGGGTTTCTTTCTCACCGGTCTCATAGTGTAGTTGGAGACCGGTTTATAGTTTAGTTGCCGTACTATCAAGAGGGCTCTCGAGTGAGTAACTTGATCGTATCGTTCGGAGAGAGCTCAAACCTTTGCATCCTTGCATCATCTTTCTTGGTTGTTATTTGGACCTTATCCATGTGATGTTTTAGAGCTTGTGCTTATTCTCATGACAAGCTCTAGTTCATCGAAAACGGATTTCGCATAGATCACTGTTGCGTTTTCGAGTTTGGTTCATCATCTTTATTGGCGTTATTTGGACCTTATCCATGTGATGTTTTAGAGCTTGTGCTTATTCTCATGACAAGCTCTAGTTCATTGAGAATGGTTTTTGCATAGACAACTTGTTGCATTTTCAAGAATGAAGGTTTTACCGGTATGTCTCTTTGAGATAGGTCAAACCTTTCATCATTTGTTTCTATCCTCCTTTGCTGGACTATGATGTTTCTATGCATATTGTTGAAGACCTCGTTGTTGTGATTTCAACGAGCCCAAGATCATCGAAATCGGAGTCCGGATGCAAAAGCTATGCCCGTTTTAGTTTTGGTGTTTCTGCAGTTTGCTTTGGCCGGATATTTCGGAAATATCCGGGCCGGATTATCCGGGCCGGATATTTCGGAAATATCCGGCCCCAAATTGGCTAAGGACCGAAAAGCAGCTCTGGATAGGGGGCGGATATTTGGCCGGATTTTGACCAGGTTTTGTCCCGAGGCCGGATTATCCGGGGCGGATTATCCGGCTCACTTAGGCCGGAATATCCGGCCCGGTTCTCCCAATCGATTCTCTTGGGGGTATAAATACCCCCTTCTTCCTCCTTGGGCTGTTGCTTCTCTCACTCTCTCTCCTCCATTGTTGTTCTTGAGAAGCTTGCCCTATCTCTCTATCCCTCCATGATTCTTGCCCCCATTTGAGGGAAAGAGAGAGGAGATCTAGATCTACACTTCTACCAATCAAATCCATCTCTTTGTGAGTGGAACTCTCTAGATCTTGATCTTGGTGTTCTTTGTGAATTCCTTTGTTCTTTCTCTTATTCCCCCAATAGCTTTTGTAGCTTTGTTGGAATTTGAGAGAGAAGGACTTGAGCATCTTTGTGGTGTTCTTGCCATTGCATTTGGTGCATAGGTTTAAGTTCTCCACGGTGATTCGTGGTGGTGAAAGCAAGAAGGTTGTTACTCTTGGGTTCTTGGAACCCTAGACGGATTCTAGACCTTTGTGGTGATTTGTTGGGAGCCTCCGATTAAGTTGTGGATGTGTGCCCCAACCTTTGTGTAAGGCCCGGTTTCCGCCTCGAAGGAAATCCCTTAGTGGAACCGTGACCTAGGCCTTTGTGGCGAGGGTCACCGGAGATCTAGGTGAGGCGCCTTCGTGGCGTTCGGTTTGTGGTGTGAGTACCGCATCTTGGGGTGAGGCCTTTGTGGCGTTGGTGTGCATCGAGCAACCACACCTCAAGGTGAGCCTCTTGTGGCGTTCGGGAGCACTAAGCAACCGCACCTCTCCACCGGAGATTAGCACTCGCAAGAGTGTGAACTCCGGGATAAATCATCGTCTCCCGCGTGCCTCGGTTATCTCTATACCCGAGCTCTTTACTTATGCACTTTACCTTGTGATAGCCATCGTGCTTGAAGTTATATATCTTGCTATCACATAGTTGCTTGTATTGCTTAGCATAAGTTTGTATATCTTGCTATCACATAGTTGCTTGTATTGCTTAGAATAAGTTGTTGGTGCACATAGGTGAACAATAGTATATAGGCTTTGGGCTTGACAAAGTAAACGCTAGTTTTATTCCGCATTTGTTAAGCCCATCTCGTAAAAGTTTTAAATCGCCTATTCACCCCCCTCTAGGCGACATCCGTGTCCTTTCAATTGGTATCAGAGCAAGGTCTCTCATTCTTAGGCTTCACCGCCTTGAGAGTAAAGATGTCGGCTAGGGGATTACACAATAACTTGTTTATATTTGATGGCACAAATTATGATCTATGGAAAATTTATGTGCTTAATATTTTGCGGCGTATGTCCCCGGACATGGAGCGATTTCTTGACATGGGTTTTTCTTCTCCTAAGGATCCTCAAAATTTATCTCTTGAGGAGGAGAAAAACTCTTGTCTCGATGCTCTTGCTTCTCATGTGTTTTCCATTGTTGTGAGCAATGTAGTTACTTCTTCAATCATGCCTTTTGGGAGCGCTCATGAATTATGGACAAAGCTTCAAGATAAATATGATGTGTCCAAGATTATTGAGGATGATTGTATTGCTTCCACTTCCGGCCGTGATGAGTTCTCATCTTCATCCACTTCACCAAAGTGTGGTAAGACACAAGGTAATGATATGGTGAGTGGTGATGAAAATTGCAATGTTGATATTGAGCTTACTATTGATGATTCGTCATCTCTATCTCATTGCAATGCTTCATCTTCGGACTTAAACACATCTAGCACTAGAAATGATTTACATGCTTGTGTTGATAGTCCTTGCATATCATGTGTAAGTTGCTTGAATAAATCTAATGATGATATGCTTGCATTGTCTTGTGGCCATGATAAAAATGCTTCTATTTCCTCTAGTTGTTGTGTGTCTAACAATGTAGAGGAAACCAAAGATTCTATTGGTCAAGACAAGATCTTGAAAGGAGCCTCAAGTAACTCCTCCTCTTTATCTCACGGTCCTCATATATGCCTTATGGCCAAGGGTTCCACGGTACCTCCTACCATGGAACCCAATATGTCTCGTGGTGATAAGGATGAGGATGAATATAAAGAAGAGGATTGGGTTGTCTCTCTACGCGATAAGGGTAAGAGCGTTTTCAAGATTATTTGCAAAGATAAAATTGCTAGCACTCACTTCTTTGAAATCTTGACTACCGCTATTGAGAGCCAAAAACTTATTTGGATGCATGAGAACACCATTGATAAAAAGGGTGCTCTTGAACGAGAGTATGCCGATGATGTAGCATCATTAAAGAATGAACTTGAAGAAGAACAAACCATCAAGGAAGCTCTTGAGGAGACCTTTGCTCTAGAATTGTCTAGAGAAAAGGAAAACCATGATAGAGCTCTTGAGATGGCAAATGAACTAAAGCTAAAAAATGATAAGCTTGTGTTTGTTAATGCTAAACTCCTTGAGGATTTTGAGCAACTCAAAAAGGGCTCAGAGTGCGCTCGCCAAACTCACCGAGTCGCATGAGCAACTTAAAGCTTCTTATCTAAAAGAGCATGCCAACTTGCCTTCTCCTATTACCACTAATAATGATGCTTGTGCTACTAACTCTACTTCTTGTGAAGCATCTATCTTGAAGGAGAATGTTGAGCTAAGGGCTCAACTTGATTTGCTAACTTGCAATTATGGGAAATTGGAAGAAAATCATGGAAAGCTTTCTCGCTCCCATGAGGACCTTCTAGCCTCTCATGATAGGCTAAAGTTAGCTCATGAGGCTATCATATCTAAGGCAACACCTTGTGAGCCTCATGTGGATACTAGCACTACTACTCAAAATGCTATATTGCCATGTGCTAGTCCTAGTAATTCATCCACTCATAATATTGCTAAATCTTGTGATGAATTATCTTCCTTGCCTTGTTGCTCTAACAATGAAGATTCTACTTCCTCTAGTACTTGTGTTGTTACTAACCATGTAGAGGAAATCAAAGAGCTCAAGGCCCAAGTCACTTCTTTGAAGAATGACTTGGTAAAGGGTCATGAAGGGAAATGCAAACTTGACACGATGTTGAGTATGCAACAATCCCCCAATGACAAGAGTGGACTTGGATTCAAATCCAACAACAAGAACAAGTCCATGAACAACAACAAGAAGAAGGGCCAAGTACAAGTCAAAGACCCGGCCAAGATTGTTTGCTTCAAGTGCAATATTGAAGGGCACCATGTTAGATCTTGCCCTTTGAAGAAGAAGCAAAAAGGGAAGCGGCCTCAAGCTCAAACTCATATTCAACCTCAAGTTGAAGAAATGCCACTTCCCAAGAAGAAACAAGCCAATGCTCCCATTGTGGAGAAACCTAGTGAGAAGAAGGAGAAGAAAAGAACTTGCTACATATGTCGTGAGAAGGGCCACATCTCCTCCTTGTGCACTATTGGTACCTCATCCAACTCTATCACCATTGATGATGTTTATTCTCTTCGTAAGGATGAGGGTGGCAATGTGTTTGCCAAATATGTTGGTGCTCAAAGTGGTGTCAAGAAAAGAACCATTTGGGTTGCCAAGCCTATTGTGACTAACCTCTTAGGACCCAACTTAGTTGGGGACCAACAATCCAAAATTTGATCAATAGGTGCTTGTTGGAGGGCATTGGAGATTTGGCTACATCATGAAGAATTAAGGGATCTTCATCATTTATATTATATCAAGCCAAGTCTTTTGATTATCTTGCTACTATCATATATCCAATGTTCCTTCTTGCGGTAACATGTTCTCAACTCATTTATATTGAAAGTTACTCGCCCCTTTGCATGTGTTAGTTTTGTTCCTAGCATGTGTTTGTATATGTTGTGCTTCCTACTTGCTTTTCTTGAGAAATCAAGTCTATGTATGTTGGGTTGCACACCATGTATTTGTGTTTGTGTTGGAGCCACTTTGCATCTTGTTGTATCTTATATGGCTCTTATGAGCGATTAATGGACTATCCCATTTTGGGGGAGTGATATTCCTTTGGGAATTTCATGATCCTAACAATGTGTGTACATGAGGAATATCACTTAGAATTGATATTGCAAGATTATCTAGTCTCTATGTGGTATGTCATCTTCATGAGAAATTCAAATTCCAATGTCCATTAATATCTCTAGTTGGATCTTATTTGCCTCTTGTGAAAATAAATTCCTTATCACATTATGGGGGAGTAATAAGCTTTGTGCATATTACAAGCCTAGAAAATGTGAACATTTGAGGTTGTGTCACATAGAATTGATACCGTAAATTATCTCTCTCCTATGTGGCATGTTTGCTCAAACAAGCTCCAATTTGCTTAAATGGCTTCATTGCTAATATCTTTGTGGATCTTATTTGTGAAAGTTCTTCTTGGCATGGTTTTTCACAACGTGTCCCTCAATACCTTTTTGGAAAACCATGTGCTTCAAGTCATACTATTAATTGCTTTGCATGTTGGTATGAATACTATTAATTGCTTTGCATGTTGGTATGAATACTATTAATTGCTTTGCATGTTGGTATGAATACTATTAATTGCCTTGCATGTTGGTATGACTAAATGAAGCTATCAAGAAACTATCTTTGCATGATGGTTAACTCTTATCTTTTACCATATGCTTTGTTCGTTGTAAATATGATCTTATGTATACTTACAAACTACCACCGGGAAATATTTCCTAATACCTCTTGTCCTAGGACAATTGGTAATCAATTATGAGGTAGATATTTATTGATCATATCTACATTGGCTCTTGTATTTATTTTGCCTTATTTATTGCCATGAATTTGTTGTGCTTTGACTCCCATGTGTCTTCCTTGCATCTTATGGATCTAAGTTGTCTATTCAAACTTTCTTAGCATTGTTAGAAGATATAGGTAGCGTGATGATCCTAGTTTTGTGCATTTTGTATTCATATAAAAAATCCTTGATAATGCACCAAACTTGGGGGAGCTCTTCTATATTATTAGAATGCTTAACATCTCTTGATCTTTATCAAAAATTGGGTTTTGGGAGACATAAAATTTTCTTTTTGGTACTTTGTGCCATCATAAAAAATGTCGAGGGTTTGGTTTATTTGTTGGAACCTTGCTCTCTTGGGAGTTGGTTATCTCATTCCTTTGTGCTTAGGTTTAATTAGCTTCTTATAATGAGATAAGTCTTTGGAGTCAATCTTGTGTTGATTTGATTCTTTGATATAATTTGGACAACCATTGTCTCTTGGTTTATTTGGTGTTTTGTCCAAATTGTATCTTCCTTTGGTTCTTGAAAGTATTGTGCATGCATATTTAATATATGTATATCTTATGGCATGTGTCACTTTCTTTGATCCAATATATAGGGTAAACTCCATCAAATCCTAATTTGACTAAGATGTGCATGAAATTCAATTTCATATCTATATGCACATAGAATTATGGAGTTTGTCCTATATGTTGTAGTGTGTCTAACTACTTCGGACCCAATTAGTTTGGGGACCATTTTGTACTCACCTTTGTGTTAGGTACAATGGATATGCATTGAATGCTTGTCTCACTCTTGGAAAGAAGTGGTGACTCAAACGTGAGGCAAGATAGGATGATCAACGAACACATATCTACTACATCCACACCAATGCTATCTTGGTAACAAGTATCTTCTCATGCATACTTTTGTTGTATCCAACCTTATGGTTGCATCTTGGCATGAATATATTGATTTGCAAATGTTGTGCTTCTTGCAAAAGTCTTAATGAAACCTCTTTATTATGAATGAGAGTAATTTGAGATGAGTGCATTTGTTGGGAAGTATTTTAAATCATGCTCATGATTCATCCACCCCAACTATGCCTATCTAGAAATTTTGTTGCATATCAATTCCTCAAGGCTCTCACATGTGCAATATAGATGAAAGTGCAAATTTAGTTACTTCTTTTGGTATCCCCGTTTGTGATACTTGTTGCCTATCTCAATGCATCCCAACTATCTTCTATCCCTTGTTGATATTTGTGATGTATTTTAGATGTTTGTGGTTGAAGTTCATGAATGTACAATAAGATAAAATTGAGCCTTTGGCCATGCTATTAAGCAAAAATTCTTATTGGTATATTGCATGACTTCCTCTTGGATATCATGCTTTATTTATTATGTATCTATTTTGTGTGTGCATGTTTCTTTGTGGATAAATATCTTTGTGATATTGCTCACTTAGAGAAACTTATACACATAAGAGATGATACATCTCCATTCCATATCTTATTTATTTGTTGCGTCTTGATTGGTCATGCTAAGCAATATAATTCATTGAAGACTATGATGATGCTTTTTGCTCATCATTGTAATAGTCTTATAATATGCTTTATCATGCCTTTCACATATCCTCTTGGTTGAGCCTTTTATTATGGTGCCTCCTACTTGTTGCTCAACCATTTGTTTGTTGCAAGTGTTAAGCTTAATTTTCTATCTATGATCTATTGCAAATGTTTGTGTTTTAAATGGTAATAAGGGAGTAAGGATTCCATGTTATGCATATTGTATTCAAATGCAACATTTTAATTTATGCATGTACCTTGGGGAGCTTCCTCATTCTATTTAAGGCACTATTTTGTGGTGATCATTAGAGTTTGATTCACTTGGTATCTTTTGTTTTGAATGATATTATGGGAGTGATGATTCCATGTTTGTGCACTTTATACTCCAATGCAAATTGTCTAGTTTTGTGCACAAACCTTGGGGAGCTTCCTCATATTATTTAGAGCAATTTTCTTGACCTTATCATAATATCTATATTTCTTTTGGTATCTTCTTTGTGGTTCATTTGGTTGCTTGCTTCATTTGTTGAAGCTTCTTGACTTTGTTATCTTTTTGCAATCTTTGATCCTATCTATGGTGTGACTCCTTCCGAATATTCGTAATTGGATATGTGCATTTGATTCCACTCAAATTATGAGAAATGCACACGCTATGGAGGAACTCTCACTATATTGGCCTTCTAAATTTTTCACCCATTTCGGCAATTGGTGCCAATGGGGGAGAAGTTTGGAGGGTTTAAGGGAATTTGGTTATGTCTTTGCTTTGTGCTTAAGCATGTGCCTTTATTGCATTGCATCTTGTTGCTTTGCATAGTTGAATATTTAGAGGAAACTCCACTAGGCTTTGAATGCCAATATATGCAATGAAAGTCAAGATCATTCACACATGCATATATTATGGGGGAGTTTGCTCTATAGATTCAACTTATTTGTTACTTAAATTCCTTATATAAACCCTCTCAAAGAGATTGTCATCAATTACCAAAATGGGGGAGATTGAAAGTGCATGGAGCCCCCATGTGTGGTTTTGGTAATTAATGACAATCCCTATGGACTAATGTTTGCATTGAGTTATATTTGTAAGTGTTGTCCATAGGCAATTCTTGAACCATATGTTGGCTTCAAGGTTGCAATAAGAAGAAATTGATGAAGGATATCAAGTGTCAAGTATGTCTTGAAGATGAAGATGAAGTGAGCCCTAGAGTTACTTCAAGACATCAACATGATGAAGAATGAAGAAATGGAGTGCAAGTTCAAGATGAGCCATCTCGAAGAGGTCCTTTGCTTGAGTCTTGCCATCCATATGGTGATCATGGATATGTGAAGATGCGCCGAAGAAGAAGCTCTCCCATGGTGGATTATGGGGGAGCAATCCACATGGTGGTCATGGTTATGTGAAGATGCGCCGAAGAAGAAGCTCTCCCATGGTTGATTATGGGGGAGCAATCCTCAAGACTTCGTCAAGCAAACACAAGCAAGAAAGGCGTTCCACCTTGTTGAGGTCAAGATCGTCATCATCAAGCTCAAGTGGATTGCGCAAGTATAAGGTTTGCTCTTGATAGGGTTTCTTTCTCACCGGTCTCATAGTGTAGTTGGAGACCGGTTTATAGTTTAGTTGCCGTACTATCAAGAGGGCTCTCGAGTGAGTAACTTGATCGTATCGTTCGGAGAGAGCTCAAACCTTTGCATCCTTGCATCATCTTTCTTGGTTGTTATTTGGACCTTATCCATGTGATGTTTTAGAGCTTGTGCTTATTCTCATGACAAGCTCTAGTTCATCGAAAACGGATTTCATAGATCACTGTTGCGTTTTCGAGTTTGGTTCATCATCTTTATTGGCGTTATTTGGACCTTATCCATGTGATGTTTTAGAGCTTGTGCTTATTCTCATGACAAGCTCTAGTTCATTGAGAATGGTTTTTGCATAGACAACTTGTTGCATTTTCAAGAATGAAGGTTTTACCGGTATGTCTCTTTGAGATAGGTCAAACCTTTCATCATTTGTTTCTATCCTCCTTTGCTGGACTATGATGTTTCTATGCATATTGTTGAAGAGCTCGTTGTTGTGATTTCAACGAGCCCAAGATCATCGAAATCGGAGTCCGGATGCAAAAGCTATGCCCGTTTTAGTTTTGGTGTTTCTGCAGTTTGCTTTGGCCGGATATTTCGGAAATATCCGGGCCGGATTATCCGGCCGGATATTTCGAAATATCCCCTCAAATTGGCTAAGGACCGACAGCTCTGGATAGGGGGCGGATATTTGGCCGGATTTTGACCAGGTTTTGTCCCGAGGCCGGATTATCCGGCGGATTATCCGGCCCTCACTTAGGCCGAATATCCCCTGGTTCTGCCCAACGGCTCGATTCTCTTGGGGGTATAAATACCCCCTTCTTCCTCCTTGGGCTGTTGCTTCTCTCACTCTCTCTCTCCTCCATTGTTGTTCTTGAGAAGCTTGCCCTATCTCTCTATCCCTCCATGATTCTTGCCCCCATTTGAGGGAAAAGAGAGAGGAGATCTAGATCTACACTTCTACCAATCAAATCCATCTCTTTGTGAGTGGAACTCTCTAGATCTTGATCTTGGTGTTCTTTGTGAATTCCTTTGTTCTTCCTCTCTTATTCCCCCAATAGCTTTTGTAGCTTTGTTGGAATTTGAGAGAGAAGGACTTGAGCATCTTTGTGGTGTTCTTGCCATTGCATTTGGTGCATAGGAGTTCTCCACGGTGATTCGTGGTGGTGAAAGCAAGAAGGTTGTTACTCTTGGGTTCTTGGAACCCTAGACGGATTCTAGACCTTTGTGGTGATTTGTTGGGAGCCTCCGATTAAGTTGTGGATGTGTGCCCCAACCTTTGTGTAAGGCCCGGTTTCCGCCTCGAAGGAAATCCCTTAGTGGAACCGTGACCTAGGCCTTTGTGGCGAGGGTCACCGGAGATTTAGGTGAGGCGCCTTCGTGGCGTTCGGTTTGTGGTGTGAGTACCGCATCTTGGGGTGAGGCCTTTGTGGCGTTGGTGTGCATCGAGCAACCACACCTCAAGGTGAGCCTCTTGTGGCGTTCGGGAGCACTAAGCAACCGCACCTCTCCACCGGAGATTAGCACTCGCAAGAGTGTGAACTCCGGGATAAATCATCGTCTCCCGCGTGCCTCGGTTATCTCTATACCCGAGCTCTTTACTTATGCACTTTACCTTGTGATAGCCATCGTGCTTGAAGTTATATATCTTGCTATCACATAGTTGCTTGTATTGCTTAGCATAAGTTTGTATATCTTGCTATCACATAGTTGCTTGTATTGCTTAGAATAAGTTGTTGGTGCACATAGGTGAACAATAGTATATAGGCTTTGGGCTTGACAAAGTAAACGCTAGTTTTATTCCGCATTTGTTAAGCCCATCTCGTAAAAGTTTTAAATCGCCTATTCACCCCCCCTCTAGGCGACATCCGTGTCCTTTCAACCGTATTGGGCCGCGCTGAACGGAAAGGGCCTTTGGGACGCGCGGCTGGGAACGAAAAAAATGTCCGGCGCACCCCAAAAACCTTTGGGAGATGCTTTGGGGGACGTGGCTGGAGATGCTCTTAGACCATCTCTACTCGCGTTTCCCAAAACATCCCACAAAGGTTTTTTGGGTGCGCCCAATACGGTGTTCGGCGCCCCGAGCTCGTCCCCACTCCACAGGGGACGCTTCCGGCGCGCCGGACAGAGCGAGAAGCGGGGGGGGGGAGGAGGGGAGTGGCGGGCCTGATGCGGCATGGACACACGAACGACGCCCAACCGTCGCCTACCTCGCGACGGAGTTATTAGCGACGACGCAGTTTCCGGGAAGGGGAACCGTCGCAATGGCAACCGCGTTGATCGACACGCTAACCGCCGAAATGGAGTGTGAATTCCGCGGAAGAGCAACCGCATCCCTCTTCGATATCTGCGCCGCCGTTCATCCCCGCTCAATAAGACCCATACGTCTGCGCATTTCGATCTCCAACCGACTGGCGCCCTTCATCTCTCCTCTCCTTTATGAGCATGAGCAACCTCTCTTTGCCATCGGGCACCGATAGCAAGGGGAAGCCGCCGGGATGGCGCCATTGGTGGGACAGAACTACAACGCCTAGCAGCTCTAGTTCCCCGTCGACGGACGGCCAGGAGGAGGATTGGGAGGCCGGCGACGGCCATGAGGAGGAGGGAAAGGCCGTCGCTGAAGATGGTCATGAGGAGTAGGAGGAAGAGGATGGAGATGCCAGGTGGATACGGCTGGAGACGGAGGAGGCGGCTGAGGAGGCGGAGGCAGAGATGGAGGCAAGGGCCCGAGTGAAGGGGGAGGCGCAGCCGACAAGCACCGACGACGACAAATACAACAAGGACTACTCGTCGGAGGGGGACACAAGCTCCTCCGACGCGTCAAACACCACGACCTCTTCGAAAGAGGTGGCGAGCAGGAAACGCCTCCGTAAGGATGACGAGACGGGACCATCAAGTAGTTAAAAATTAGTTTGATTTTTTTTTTGTACTTTTTATGTTTTAATATGTTGCACTGCTTTAAAAATCTCGATTGTACCTACAAATTTTTTCTCTTTATTGAAATGAAAATGAAAAAAATATAAATAAGTTATTTTAATGTTTGTGGACGCGTTTGGAGGCCGCGGCTAGGCAACGACGTGCCCAAAACGCGACACGAAGCGGAGGCGTCACCCAAACACTTGATCCGGCGTCGTTTAGGGGCGCGACTGGATATGCTCTTAGGGACGAGCCAAAGTCGATGCCGTTGGTAGGTGGAGCATCCAACGGATGACAAACACCTGACATATGCCCAAGACTTCTCTTTTGACAGCCGCAGGCAAACATCTTGCAGAAGAAAGCAAACCAGCAGTTTTGTTCTCAGATAAGTTGAGGCAGAGGCTAATCCAAGACATCCTGTTCCTGTTCCGCCGACTGCCCCGACCTGTACTTCATCATGAATATTGTGGCTAACAGCTCTCGGCATTTAATGCGTACACGCTGTTTCCGTGCCTCCGTCCATGTATAATAACGTCTGTGCGTTCGAGTCCAACCCTGCCATACATAATTTAATGATCCTTCGTTGCCTCTGCGCCGCACACCGCGTATGTGGATATCCGGATCACCACAGCTCGAGCGCCATTCGTCCGCTCTCATGGAATTTTCCTTTTCTTTGCCAAGGAATGAAGCCGAGGGAAAGAAACTAAGATGTTCTCCGGACCAATTGTCATCCCAGAGAGTAGAATGGAATTTCCATGTCTGATGATCTTAGGCCACACTTTAACAACATCCTTGTAGGCGTAGAATAGAAAATAAAAAATTCCTACGCAACAACGAATAAACCACCAAGATCTAATCTAGGAGATGCATGTAACGATGTAGTAGCATGTAACAATGCGATAACTTGACTTGTGTAACGTTGCAAATCGGGTGCGGAAGCTTAATGGTTGGTGTCGATGTAGACGATCACGATCCGTTCAATCTTGGCGATCCAACTCGATCAACTATGTCGCTTGTGCGGCGGCTCCGAGGTGATGGTACAGCTTGATGATGTCGGCTCCTTGTTTCAGCAAGTTGGAGTCGAGGTAGAGAGATCGCTCCGGCATCACGACGAACTTGGTGCAAATCCGACAAGTCTTCACCCAAACTATCTTTTCGAAGTCCGCCAGAATTAGGGTTCCGGCGAGATTCCGGCGATCACCGGCAGAGGCCCAAGGACCAACGGAGGTAACGGAGGAGGACCCCGACGAGGACGGGTGACGGCCTACGGCGGCGAGGTGGCCGACGACAGGCGGCGGGCGGCGGCAAGGAAAGGATTGACAAATATGAGTGTAGCTGGTAAACATGAGCTAGCTGTGACATCTAACAAGATACTGCGAATTGTTCAGCTTCCTTGTTGCACGCTCAGTGAGTGCACCTGACGACTTCGCACTCTGATCAGGACTCGTCAACTGGCTCACAGTGCGACTTGGTAGAAGATAGATTGGACTAAATGAATTTAAATTTTCCAAGAACATCAATCCAGCGAGATGGTAATGGAGTACCTTCGGAAGTACATGTTTGTACCAATTGTTAAGCAACGCTCAGCACTGACAATCCCACACATTCACAAAAATCAACAGGAACGACCCAGAGGTGTTGCCTCTATACTTAGCAGTAAAACATGACACGTTTCACGTTTTCCTTCAGCTCAGGCAGAGGCTTAACAGCAACATTGCCAGCAGCTCTCCGTGGCCCAGTAGGGCCGCGGCTTGTCGTAACACCACTCGCAACCGAACCGCCGTCAGAAGCATCTGGTTCCATGTAGAACCGAGCTCGGAAAGCTGCAAGGTGAGCATAGTATGCAGGAGGCACTGCAAAAAAAAAAAAAACCAACACATTGTTTGAATATGCAATAATGCTCAGATAATTTTTTTGCACATTAATAACTTGATAAAATAGAATGGATATTTTTGACACATCTGCTTACCAACTGATACAGAACGGGTGCACCGTGCATAGCTGCAACAACAGAGACATTGGTCAGTTTACTGATCATGCATCTAAGCATCGAAATGGAGGTGTGACAGTAAATTACGTGTAGCACAAGTTGTTCGTGAGAGTCTGCAAACCATCTGCAGTAAATTTGTTTTCGTCCCACAGGACATGGTAATGAGCCGGGCGGCTTGTTCCCTAAAAGTAATGTAAGGTTAAATGAAGTCCACCGCAACGCTTATTTTTAACCTGTATATATAGGTAAAACTAACCTGAATACCAGCATGGCTACAAAGGTAGAAATCGAACTCGGTAGGATGACATATCTTTGAATCAACCACAGTGCCTAAAATAAGATATAAGACGATAATAAAATTTGAACTTGAATTAAGAATTGAGCTTTCATGCGTAGGGTCGAGAAGCTATCAAGAACAACCAAGTTCATTAACAAGGCAACAACTTACCAGGCAGAATGTTTCCACTTTTTCCATCAACACTGCGCTGATCGTTGTGGTTATTAGCAAAGAGTCGTGTATGATGACGCTTCTGAACCACCACAAAGGTAACAGGTGGCTGATAATTGGGCTCCAAGGATGCGCAGGCCTAGATTAAACCAAAGTGCCATTTCAGACTCAATGAAAAATCTCATCTATAATTTGTTTTTGCAAGTATCATGTGAGAATATTTAGAAAAGATAACCTCACCTGTCTGATGGCATCAAGCTCAAACCCCAGAACCTGGTAGAACTGTCCTTCGCTAACACCATCCCTGAAAAAAAGAAATGGTTAAATATGTGAAGTCCTGGACAATGATGCCAATTGGATATGCTTAGATGGAGATTAGTACCTATAGAATATGATCCTCTGGGGTTTCTGTCCAGTTGATCGCCGAAAGGAAATGAGAAGTTCTCTGCATAGTAAATAGAACTTGTATATATGTAAAACCTTCAAGAAAAATTATGTATTGCAACTTTGCAAGTGAAAAGATCATACTTAACCATTCCACCAGTTACAGTCCCTCTCTGAGGATCTTGCCACGTTTTAAAAAGATCTTGTATCAACTCCTGACGACGGGTTTGTGCACTCACTAATCCAGCATACTTGGTGACCTCGGGCCAGTCTTGAGAAGCAACAACCTGCGTGAGCATGAAATCATTACAGACGCCCAGCGAGATGCCAACATGGCAACAGTAAAACTGAAAAGTGGATGCTCGACATGGAAATAGCAAACCTTCCACCCAGAATATAAGTTTTACTATATGATAATATATACATGATACGATTTAAGATTGACATGTTATGCACCTACAGCTGCGATGGAAGGACTAGAATCTTCTCCAGGATGAGGATGGGAAACATCAGCACCAAATATAATGGTAGGTCTGTCACTAACAAGGGGAATTCTCCTTGACAAAGCATCGACAAGTACAGTATTTCTTCCTCCCACCTACAGGAGTGAAGGAATGTGAAAAAGAAGCATATAAAGAAAAGAACTACAAAGACCAGGTTGAAGCCACAGAACAAAACAAACCTTGACATTGATTTTAAGGGCAACATTTGCAAGATACTGTGGGCTCCTCTTATAAATATGTTTCGCAAGACAGCATTGAGATACCAATCCAAGATCTGTCTCACATATTCTTTTGATATTACCTTAAGGAATGAGAAGAATAAGCTAATATTTGAATCAGATAATACACTTCTTATCTTTTGAACTAAAATTCATACCATAAAGAGAACCATTATTGTCAGGCAAAATTACAATAAGCAGGTCAAGTTGCCTGCCAAGTGGTTTCAAAGCATTCATGGCATCTTGATAGCGTGCTCTGAGTGCTCTCTCTACATTTTCAGGTCTCGTAGTTAAAGGAGGAAACAGAGGATCAATTGAAAAGTCCTATGGTGGGAGAAAAATAAGCACGTGAGAAAGAACATTAATACAGTAGTATAATACACATAAATATACTCAAAAATAGATGTCTGGAGGCACTGTGTAGATGATAGAGACCTACCATCCCAGATGTTTGGCACATGTCAGCCAGCTCATGACAGAAATTCCTCGCAGCATTATCTGGGATATTCCGAGAAAAGTTAATGCATATCCAGTCATTAACTGTCCCACCGTTAACCATTTTCTGCAAGAAGCGCATTACCAAGAAAATTAATTTGCAATCGTAAACTCTATTGCCAAATACAAAATGTTCGATATAATCACCCATGCAATAGTTACCGAATGAAAACCAAGTATTGGTGGAATGGGGAGTTTATATTGAGGTTCTTTTTGGAATTTACTTTATGAGCTTACCTTATTCCTCATATTCCATTGGCCAATTCTTGGCAAGACATCCTTCTCTCTGCCACTATCATGGTACTTAAGCTAAGAGTAAAGGACAGTAGTCAGGCATCTAGGAAAAGGCATAACATATAAATTAGACTTGAGAGATGAAACATGTTAGCCATGTGTTCAAACATTTAACTTACTCTAGGGGGAGGAAGGATACGAGCTTCAACAGATGCAAGGCGCTCATCAATCCTTATGCCAAACTCCTGTGCATATGGATCCTCATGGTATGCGTTGAGATTCACCGTCTGATATCCGAAGACGAAACAAGAAAGAGGTTCAACTTAGAAACCAATCTTGTTGCCGGCTAATCATTATATACGAAGAAAAAGACAATTGATGGCCATCTGTGGTGTTACACCAAAAGGGGCAATTTACGCCAATTTAGCCACGTTGACACATACTCCCTCCATTCCAAAATAGTTGGTGTTCTATGTTTGTCCTAAGTTAAACTACTTTTAGTTTGATCAAGTTTGTAAAAATATATATCAACTTCTAAAACACCAATTCAGTTTTATTACATTCATCGCACAATATTTTTTATATGGATGAGACGTTGTAAATATTGACACATTTTCTTATAACTTCAGTCAAACATAGAGAAGTTTGACTTAGGACAAACCTAGAACACCAACTATTTTGTAATGGAAGGAGTACAAAGGCAATACAAATTCTAATTGTGATAATAAGTTTATGGGCTTCTTTAAAATCCATGTCCAATTAGTTTTTGAAAAAGAAAAACCAAGTACAATTTAGTAGATAAATATATTTAAGAAATTGGATGAAGCTTGTATACGCCTGTGACTAAAGCCAGATGTAGAACATGGCAAGAAAGAAGAATGAATTCACAAAACACTATAGTACACTAGTACAGAACATATAAGCAAGTTAAAAACAATTCACACCGCAAAATGTGGCCAAATTACCTGCAAAATGTCCAGCTCCCGCTGTTGGGGCCGTTGGCAGGTTACTAACAGAAGAGCAGTTATCTGTTTGTCATTCAGTCGTTTCGAGTAACGTTGTCCCTCGACAATCTTACAGACCTGAAATTTTGATGTAAAATGAAATTATATATGAAAGAATGCTTTTTATGGTACAATATGTTAGAAAAGTATGATGCATCGAAGTTATAGATGTTGTTCAGGATGCCAACCTCCATCGGAAGATAGTTTGGTTTTTGTGGGTTGCCCACTAGCAAGCAAGGTAAAGTGGTGTGCTGAATGTTAAAACCGTATGTCTCCTGGAAGTACTGTATCACTGTCTTCACGGTTCCATTGTCATCTACAGGGAAACTGTTGAATGCCAATCCAAGCAAGTGCAATAATCAAATTATCTTACTATGCATATATCTTTAACAGGGTGATGGACATAAAAAAGGGCCTAGAGGCTTCACATATAGGTAAGTGAACTACATACGTTAATTCTCTTGTTGCTTGTGAGGTAAGTCCAAATATACGATACTTTCTGCGCATATTGCCTCTATGTGTGACCTCAACCTTTACACCTCGTAAAGCCTTCTTGATCTGACCAGTGGAGACAAGGAGGGAAGCTTGGTGAAGTGAAGAGTGAGCTCAAAACTACAACTTAAGTATTGTGTATTGCAAATAAACAATGTGGTAGTTGATAGAATATCCTAACCTTCACACGGTCAGCATCTGATAATAGTCTGACTGCGACGTTTCTGTTTATGAGTTGTGCAACGAAATCAATAACAGGTAAAGGCTCGATGAACGCTGTAGATGACATATCTGCAAGAGAAAATGTCAAGCTAGTTGAAAGTGCCAGAGAAGACCAGAATCAATTTACTGACCTAGAACTGGACCGAACAAGGAACACGAGTTTTAAGAAAAACTCAAGCATAGCAACTGAGAAATAAATATTAACTACGGATGCTGAAGACAAGGAGTTATGATTTAAGTATCTAACCAATATTCAATGAAAGTCCCATCTGTGTGGGCCGTATGCTCTGGTAAAAACCACGCCAACTTTCCAAACCATCACCAAGTTGCTGGCGCGTCCCTAAGTTAGGTGAATAAAATGACCTGGCAACTGGGGAATACCTACACATGAGAAATGAATAAGTGTTCAACAAGTATGTAACCAAAGTAATATTGATGCATAAACACGGTGCGAAAAGTTACCTTGCAGTAGGTAATTCACGTAGAACAATATCAAGCACTTGAATAGCTTCTTGAGGAGCATCCGGTAGCTTCCCGGCTAAAAACATTGCTAAATGATGGAGATCAGCACGCGCGGCGAATTTGATAATGACCTTAAAATGTTTTTCACGCCTTAAGACAGGCAGGTGTATCAGTAAGGAACATACACTGTATCAGGTCACGAATATGTCCAGAATAGCATACCTTTGTGCAACTTGTGCACCACCAAGTCTATCCTCCTCATCCTGCAGAATAATTTCAAATGTCCTAGTAGTAAATGGCAATGGCCCAGCAGTATATAGGCTCTTCCTTCCATCATAGGCGGGAAGACGACCCCCCAGATGAGATTGTCTGTAGTGTGTTACAAGTTCTCCTATGACAGCACGATTGACACCACGGGAAGGAACATCGGGAATAATAGATACCTGATGCCATATCAAATGAAAGCTCGTAAAAGAAGCATACTATATGTACAAAAACTTCTGCGAGACGGGGAGCTTACATCATACTGGTGAAGATCTTTATCTGGCAGTTCCGCAGAGAAATGATTCGCTTTCACAATGCACCTACTGCCAGATGTGCCCTTGCCAGGGCGCATCGGAAATCTTACTGATTTACTCGACGGTGGTGCTAGTTGCATACCCTGTCTAGAGGAACACTGATCCGGGATAGCAAGTTGCTGAAAATGTAGCTGGACCTGTCCAGTGTTCACTTCAACATGTAGTGAGGACGAGCCAGTTTCAGGTGGTGAGGGTGTAACCACAGGAACTTGGTGATGGACTTGTGGGGCTTGGTGCAGTTCGGGAAGTGTTACTGATGTAGTAGTAGGAACTCCGCGTCCACCACTGCCACTCCTACGCCCGTCATTGTATGGTCGTGGTGTTCCTCTTTGGCGTGGAGCACCACGGCCATAACACCCATGTGCTTGATACTTAGCAGGATCGTTAGAGGGTTGATGTGGTATTGGATCCTGGTAACGTCCACCACCACGAGCACCTTGTTGAGAATATTGAGTATTGGCATGTACCCTATCGCCATCTCCATGCTGTTGGGCTCTCTCAACTCGCTGTGACGGTCCCTGTCCAGGGGCTCTTGTAGCTTCCTTAGTTTCAGAACTTTGCCCGGCGCTAGGGGGAGCATATCTTTTATTTTTCACCATAGTTAAAGCTGCAAGACGAAGCAAATATATATTCTTACTATTATTCATGTTTGGCAACATAAACAAAAATTAAGCGGGTCAAAATCAAATATTCAAGGCATACATAGAAATATTAATGCTAAAGAGTATCAAGTTGAGCTTCAAGTAAAGACAGACAGAATGACCAGACACAAACTAAAATCAAGAGCATGGAGAAATGGCCAGATTCTTCCATACAACTGAAGACCACTACATGTGCCGACTTGTATGGCCTAAACTGAAACACAGGATTTGCAATTGTTTACAGGCAGCAACATGCATATTAGGTTATTAACATAGCCTCCGCCATTGTGTGAACAAAGGTCCCCAAATGTCAAAGGCAAAAATCAAAAACATTTCTTTTCTTAAGGCGATCCATCTATATTACCAATTACCAAATAAATACTTTTTTCGCGAAAACGCAAAAGCCTTGCGTTTCGATGCATTGATAGATGAAGAAGGTTTGTATGTACAATATCCCTAAGAAGGACCAACGTCACGCCGTACAACTCAACCCAAAATACCTAATCTATGGGAGGAGTTGGCAAAGCCCCCGGGCGCCCGCGTCGGCCCATTGTCACGCCTCGGCCCTGATGTCACTGAATAAGGAGGCCACCGAGGGACACGCGTTGTGGAAGACCGCAGCGTTCCTGTGCTTCCAAATCCACCACGCCGTGAGCATGATGAGTGACGATGTTCCTTTGCGCAACTGGCGTGGGGAGGTCCGCACCACCAGTGACCACCACTCCGCGAAGTCACCCTCAACCGTAGGAGGCCCAGCGGTGGATCGAATCCACGACAGAACCTCAAACCAAACTGTCCTAGAGAAGGAGCAGCCGGTCAGGATGTGCGCCATGGTCTCCACTGACTGGTCGCACAGCGGGCATCTTGTCGCGTGGGGCAGTCCCCGACGCGCTAGACGCTCACTCGTCCAGCACCTATCCAGGCAAGCAAGCCAGATAAAGAACTTCACCCTTGGTGGCGCCCAGGATTTCCAGTTTAGTTTCCAGGAGCTGATAGGATCGCCCCCTGGAAGAGGGCATCATAGCAGGAGCTGGAGGAATACTGGTCGTCCATCGTCCAACGCCAAACCAACCTGTCCTGATCCGGGGAGAGCACCATGTCCCTGAGCCTAGTCCAGAGCTGAACATACTGCCATAGGGCCAAGGCGCTCGATGCTCCACCAGCGCATGCTGCACCGTGCGCCGCTTCCTGCGGCGCTTGGGGATGAGCGCATAAACCTCCGGCGCTAGCTCCCTGATCGACTTGCCATCCAGCCATTTGTCCTCCCAGAAGAGAGCGGATTCGCCGTTGCCCACCACCATAGAAGTGGAGGCAGCGAAGGCGTCCAACTCGATCTTCGAGAACTGCATGTCGAGCCCGCGCCAAGGTCGTCGGGGTCCGTCCGCATCCTCCATAGCTAACGAACCCGGAGGCTGATGGCAGTGCGGGCGAGATCCAGGATCCCTAATCCCCCAAACCGCAGCGGGCGGCACACCCTCGACCAGTTAACGGCTGCCCTGCCGGCCCAAAGGAAGCTTCGCAGGATCTTGTTAACCTGTTTCAGCGCCTTCTTGTTGAAGCTTAGCACCATGAGCTGATGCAACGGAATGGCTGCCAACACCGATCTAACCAGCGCCAATCGCCCTGCCCTAGGCATCATAGACGCTTTCCAGGTAGGTAACTTGTCAGCCGGTCGGTCCACTACAGGCTGGAACGCCTCACCCGGTAGTCAGCGGACGGAAAGTGGGATGCCAAGGTATTTGACAGGGAAGGGTGCCAACTGGCACTCCATCACCCCAGGTGCGGCAATGGCCACATCCTCCGTGCAGGCAATCGCAGAGACCGAACATTTGGCGAAGTTGGTATGCAGGTCCAAAGAGCTCAAGAATGCCACGGATAGCGCGCAACTCTGTCTCATCCGGATGGCAGAAGATGACAACATCGCCCGCGTAAAGTGAAATCGTTGTGGCCAACTCCCGCCGCGCCAGGCGCCGCAGGATCCCCAGCTCGATCGCCCTAGTCAGTGCTCGGTTGAGCGTGTTCATGATCAGCACGAACAACGATGGCGACAGTGAATCCCCCTGTCTCAAGCCCCTCCTGTGCCAAATGGGGGGGACCTAGCTCGCCATTGAGCATCACCCTTATACTAGCGTGGACAGAAGGATGGCCACCAGCTCGCAAAACCTTGGCCCAAACCCCACCTTGCGGAGAACCTCCACCAGGAACCCCCAAGAGACGGAGTCAAAGGCCCGGGCTATGTCAAGCTTGAGCATCACCCGTGGCTCCTTCATCCTATGCAGGAATCTAGCCGTCTGCTAAACCAACATGAACTTGTCGTGAATGCACCGTTTGCGAATGAACGCGCATTGGTTGCTATCCGCCCAGGCGAGAAGCCAACATCTTCGCCACCAGCTTGTCGAAGATGTGGATCAGGCTAATTGGCCGGCAGTCACCCAAAGCTGCCCCATCCGGGCGCTTGGGCAGCAGGATTAGGAGGGCCTGGTTCAGACCCTAGAACCCGCGCCCGCACATCGTGAACAATTCCCCAACAGCTCTGGAGGAACTCAGCCGTAAAACGATCGGGTCCCGGCGCCTTGCCGTGAGGCAAGCGGCGGACCACCTCTAGATCTCACCCTCTGTGAACGCAACTTCTAGCTCGGACAGGTCCTCGCCCAGGAAGTCCAGGTCCAGCGAGTACAGTCGATCCACCGTAGTGCCAAGAAGCCCCTCAAAGTGTGTGAAGGAGGCTTCGGCCATGGTCGCGTGGTCAGAGACGACCGCGCCCTCAACCTGGAGACTGTGAATGACGTTCTTCTGCCGGCGGTAAGCTGCGTGCTGGTGGAAGAAGGCTGTATTAGCATCCCCTTCCCTCAGCCAAGCTATCTTGGCCCGCTGCCTGGCCATCGTGCGCTCGAGGGAGGTGAGCCCCAAGTAGGCTTGCTTCAGGCGGGCCCGGAGTCGACGTCGTCAGGCGATCGCGGTTGTGATTCCATGGCCACGTCCAGTCTCAACACCACTTCCCGCATTGTCATCAGCTGCAGTTTGACACACCCAATCTTCTTGTCGCTCCAGCTCATGAGGCTACGCGTCGTATGCTTCAGCTTAGCGGTGAGTCGGCGGAAGGGGTCGGGGTCCCCTTCAATCACCTCCCACCCGGATTGCACCACCTCAATGAACCCATCTAGTTTCAGCCAGAAGCGTTCGAATTGGAAACGCTTCCGCCCCGTGGACTGAGTGGTACAGTCGAGGAGGAGGGGGCAGTGGTCCGCCACAACCGTCGCTAGATAGCGCAAGGAGCAGCTTATGTGAAGCTCCTCCCATGCCGCCGTGACAAACACCTTGTCGAGCCTGACGAGGGTGGGGGTCTGTCGCTCGTTCGACCACGTGTAACATCGTCCATGGAGGTAGATCTCCTTGAGCTCGCAGCCATTCAGGAAGCGCCTAAACCGTCCCATCATCCTCCGATTCAGGTTACCATTGTTCTTATCCTCGTCGCGGTAGATCATGTTAAAGTCCCCACACTGGGCCCATGGCCCAGGGTGGGCCGCACGAATGGCACGAAGTTCGGCAAGAAAGGCGATCTTGTTAGCCCCATCTTGCGGGCCATACACGCAGGTCAACCACCACCATGGTGCCACCCCACCCAAGGGGGTCACCTTAGCCGTGACACTGTTAGCGTCAACATGTTCGCTGTCAAGCTGCACCAACCTGCTCTTCCAGGCCACAATCACCCCACCCCGTATGCTCCCAGTGTTTTCATTACGATAGCAAGAGTTACAACCGCTAGTTTAGTCTCCTGAAGGCACACAATCGATGCACCCCTGGTGCCTACTACACTCCTAACACCCGTGCGCCGTTCGCGGTCATTAAGACCTCGCACATTGCAGATAAACAGCTTTGGTTCGTACGACATAGGAACTACTGTAGCACCTCAGGGTCAAGCCGCGATGAGGCGACCACCCGACAACCCCAGGAGCGGTGGGGAGCACCCTCTGATCGTATCCAGCGTCCACCCGTACAGCTGTGCTATCGCTTCGATCATGTCATCTATCATCGGAAGCTCGAACATCCTGTGATAGGCTTCCAGGGCAGTCTCCGACGGCACCTCATCCCCAGTGAGCAGTCACGCACCAAATAAATACTAATAGATCCACCATTATAAAGCATTTTTTACAACTCAGTCATAAAACTCATTTTAGTAGTGCATTTAACCAATATTTTCGATCTCGATATGTTCTTATATACTCCCTCCATTTTCATGATTCTTGCCGTCGTATTTTAGTTTAACTTGAACTAAAACCATGACAAGAATTATGGAACGGAGGGAGTATACATATAACTTAGTAAGATTTTACTTTTACTAAATTTATATGTCCCTTAAACAATCCGGCAATTTACTCAACAAAATCCCGCCATACATTTTAGTCACTGTTCAGATCGAAACAAGTCCAGAACATTTCTATTTCACAGTGATAGGTATAATAGTTGACAACCAGACAAAACACATGATGCGGGTTCTGGGGAGTTGTTAGGGAGGAGGAGAATCTTGCCGTGGCGGGGTCGCCGTGAGCGGCCTTGCTGTTGAGGTCGCCAGGCGCGCTCTCCCTGTCATGGCCGCCAGGCGTGAACACGGCGCGGAGGCCGACGGGATGGGGGGGGGGGGGGGGGGGGGGGGTGGCGCCAATCGCTCGCCTAGCCGTGGTGGAAGTGGACGGGTCGTCCATGGCCTATAGGGTTTCGGGGGGTTGTGAGCAGCGTAGAGTGGCGCGGGAGGAGGCTCGCCGGGCCGCCGCATCGGGTGTTTTCGCTGGGCGGCAGAAGACGGCTCGGCGGTTGGGGAAATTTTTTGGGGGAGTGCCGCGGAGGCGAAAGGGTAATTTCGACATTGTGGGGGCAAAACTGGTGGAAGTTTTACGCAGAAGCAGAACAACAGCACGTCAGATATCAAGAATTCAAGATAGAAAGCAAATCAGCAGCGTCCATGGCTGCAACCGGACAGTCGGACATGGCCCGAGAACCTCATAGACTCGACAACCCAAAACAACAACATACACACACACACAGGCAGACGCACAGAGATAGGGAACGAGTTCAGTTATAAGCGAAAAAAGACGGAGAACGAGCAGCAGCATGCTGCGCTGCCGAACGAAGCTAAGCAAAGCCAAGAAGAGCATAGAGGAGCATGCGAATTACGCGTAGGCATACCTTGATCGCGGGAGGAGCGGTGCCTGCCGTTGTCCATCTGGAAGGCCATACCTACGAGCTAGGCCAGAAGACGATCAGTACATACAGTCGGCGCCCCAAAGTCGCCGACAGCAATGGCGAATATATGGATCTCGAATCCGCAGCGAACGAGGAAAGGCGGCGAAGGAGCTTGGGGGCGAAGCGGAAGACGCGAAGCCGGCGTTGTTAAAAAATCTCAGATAGATAACGCTTGTTGGTGGTGGGTGTGTTCTTGCTGTCTCCTTGTGAGTTCTGACCTTCTCCCCGCCAGTCCGCGCGCATAGAAAAGAGACACTAGCTAGTGTGTATCGTGGCGGCTGATGCGGCACCGCACGTACAGCCGTCGCCAATCGCTGCCGGTCATGGTGAGGTGCAGCTAGCCCTGGCTAGCACACGCACCAGGACACTGTGCGTGAACATGGCGGCGATCGATCGCATTGGCCACTGCTCAAATTGGCGCTTCCTGCTAAACAAATCAGCCTAGTTTTAGCTGAACGGTCGGAGCTTAATTGGCTGGTGTCTGCTAGCTCCTACTCACGAGAATGACAGGTCAGGGCTTGGGGAACGTCGGGTTCGGCATGTCAGCGTCTCGCTCCCAGTGGTTTCGATCCCGACATGGTACATATATATGCTGGAAATGGACCGGCCGATCGCTGGTTTGATGGTTCCTAGCTACTACCTCATGTGCTCGGCCACTCGCACCGCCGATCATTGGTTGCTTGGGGGCTGACAACCCAATGGCCAATTTTATTAGCAAGTGGTGATTATCCTGATCGATATCCTCTGGGATAACGATGCAGCGAGATTATTAGTATATATAGTATCGTTCGAGATTGTTGCTTACAAGAAAGAAAGCGCCCCGTCACACGCCACAAGGGCCAGCTAGGGAAAGAAGGCCCGTTTCCGGCGATGGCAATGGCTGTACCGGAACCAGGAAAGCGACCGAGCACTTACTGAATCCTGATCCCTGAACCTCTCTGATGTTTGCACTTGCTAAAGTCGGGCAGGAATGGATCGGATAGCGCGCTCTCCGCTCTCGTTCGTGCGGCGTACAGCTGCCGACGTGTTCACGCCACTCCTATAACCCGTTTCTGCGCGCGGCTTTCTTTGCTCGAGACTATTCTGAATTTCTTCTATGTGCACTTGTACTGTTGCGTGCGCAGGTGTAAAGCTAAAGCACTATAGAGTGGGGTTGAATTGCGACTCACTGAACGTAGCGCATGCCCCCCAAGGCACCGTCCGTGCTGTTTGTTTATTACTAGGAGACAAAGTTTCAATTCATTTCATTCTCTTCTTTTCTGTCAGGCACAAACCAGAAACCTTGCAGGGCATGTGTCCAAAAAAAATAAGGAAAACGCTTCCGTTCGGTCGACCGAACAAAGCCAGAAAATCGGTCCCTCCGCACGCGGCACCTCCTTAGCTCGCCCGGAAATCATCTGGCCCACTAGCTGGCGCTGCATGATGGCCAATTAGTCCGCTTGCTTACCCCAGCCCGTAACTTGCTCCAAGCATGTTTTGCTAAAAGAAAGAAGCTAGGTACATGTTGCGACGGAAATTCCTAATCATCACCCGCGGGGAAGTTTTGGGCCGCTGCCCATTAACATGCAGGAGCCTGTAGGCCCTGGTTTTTCCGGTTTTTCGTCGAGTTTTTTTTCTGGTTTTTCTTGGGTTTCAGTTTTTCTTCGATTTTCGATTTTTTTTCTTTTCTGTTTTTTTTAACAATTTTTAAAGTGAAACCAAATTTAAAGTTAAGCAAATTTAAAATCTGAGCAAATTTCGAATCTAGGCAATTTTTAAATCTAAGCAAATTTCGAATCTGGACAAATTTGAAATCTAAGAAATTTTTGAATATGAGAAAATTTCAATTTTCTAACTAATGGGCCAGGCCCATTAACGGTTTCCCCTTAGCGATGGTTGGGGTGATGGTTAGCACCTTCCGGCTGCGACCATGTTGCTTATTTTTAGCTGAAAACACATGATTTTATTGTGTTAATCGTTTGTTACTTTTGTTAAAATAGATTATTTTTTTTGTAATGAACCTGGAGCAAAAAAATGTTGCTACAAACATATGGTTTTTATGTTGTTTTTGTTTATAATTTTTATTACTAACATATTTGGTGATTTTTGTTGTAAATCAATCTCAAACCAAAAAAATGTTGCTTTTTTTTAAAAAAAAATCTTGTTGTAATAGTCCGTGATTTTTGTAAATATTTATGGAATTTTGTTGTTGTGAAGGAACCTAGAGAAAAAATTATTAAAAATAATTTTGTTGTAGTAGTCCGTGGTTTTTGTAAATATTTGTGGAAATTTCGTTGTGAAGGAACCTAGAGCAAAAAATGTTGTTAGCCACTCATATTTGTAGCATTAATTTTTTTAAAATATTAGGATGATTTTGTTGTAATGGGGTAATATTTTGGTACCGGGGTGAGACTTTTTGTTGTAATAGACTCGGTTATAGGCTAATATCTTCACTATGGCATATTTCATGTAAATATTGGGATGGCCAGAGCCGAAGTAGTATACTCCTACAGTTTCTATGAAATGGCCCTAGACCGCGGGTTCATTTTAAAAAATCAGAGGGGGTAAATGCAAACATTTGTTCAGGCTGTATTTTCAACGTTGGATCGGAATCCAATGGCGCGGAGGGTAACCAATTTTCTACCCAGATCGGGCGATCGAGGGCTAGCGCTACCCAAAAAAGAACATGGAAGGCCCGACGGCTGTTCGGGTTTGTCATATTCACCAAAATGATGTAGCCCAAATCTTCTAGTTGGGCCATAGGAGTTGCACTGGGCCTACAATGGATACCTTGTGGATTCTAATGCCTAGCAAACTATAATTCCGCTAAAAAAAAGCAAAGTATACTTGTGATATTTACTTTTCATTTTACCCAATGCAAGATGCATGACCGATGTTTTTCCTCTAGTTAGGGTTTTGAGTCTCTCGCACCTGGTTTTCTGAAGCACTTAGGACAATATCTGGTAGTGCTGTTTTCCTTGCAGTATTTCCAAATGAACTTGATCTATCAAAAGTTGGGAAGGTTGGTATTGGACATCACGTGTCTGATTCTTAGAATATAAGATTATATCTGAAAGTTTAGTGTTTTAAGAAAAAGAAATCTTGGTTCGAGCTGTTGTTATAGTTTCATATCCCATCACCATTTATTTGTTTTGCAGGGCAAAGAGTTGTGTGAAAATCTTTCATGGTCTCTCAAATTCATGATATTGTTGTGTTTCTTCACCGTACTGATGGCCTCTCAAATTATATGGACTTCTTATTCAAGGTCAAGGACATGCCATTCCATGTTCCCGCCTCTATTCAGGATGGCAAGGTTCGGCCATCTTCAGGTTTTCAGAAATTTTCATACTCATACAGTTTTCATACTTCTATGATTTTATATTCATGTATATTCCCTTTCCCTTCCTACATGCATATAGAACTATATGTTGGTAGCTTAGATGCCGATTTTGATTTCCTTTTATCTGAATTAGTTATGGAATTAGCTTACCTGACATCATTGTTGAATTCGGTTATGGATGTACTGCTGACATTGTGAGGATACACTATCACTTCTTGAGCCTCTCAACGGTTTTTTATATATTGTAGTATTTGATTACATGAATGCTACAAAGATCACTTTGATTAGCACAATAAACCTACACAGACTTAGGAACCCACTACTCTGAAGGAGTGGTTCCCAGCTCAAAGCTCTACTATGATTTTATTTGCTGTTCTGGCGCCATGTGGTTTCTAGCAAATAATTAATATCCTTTGGTGAGCCATTTCGGTTACTTCATAAAAACATGGTCAGGTTAGTTTACTCTCAGGAACATGGATAATAGAAAAGACAAGTAAAATGGTCTGACTTTCATTACAAATCATGAGCACGTGTTGTATGTAATTGCTAAAAAAAACCACAGTATGTCAAGTAGAAACATTACTAAAGGTTTATAATTTGTTAATGTCATGAATGTTTGAAGTAGATCTGTCCAATTTTTATGTTCTGTTTTGTTTTTTCTTTTGTTGTGCAGCTATTCGTCATGGGCATTGTACCTCTCCTCTCCCGGTAGTGTGTGCAAGGCGTGGTAGGCCTTCAGGTGTTGGGAGGGGCAGTAGCCGGTCTGTTTGGCATGCTATTCCTGTTGCGTCTACGATTGGTCCATCTTCGTGTTCCCAGGATGCGCCGTGTATCAGCATGCTAATGGATTCGCTGAATTTCTTCCTCACATGACAACATTGTCGGTGGTACAGTTTTATTGCAGTTACAGTTTGTTGTTTGAGGATATAACTGAGTAGGCAATCCTTCAGTTCAGCCATGCTTGAGTCAATAAATTTGATACTACAGTTATTGATCCTCTATGCGGTGCAACAGGTCAGAGCATATATAAGTATGAAGGCGTACAATGACATCAGTATATAATTACTTAATCCCTTCATTAATATAAATTATTTACCTTTCTAAGAGACAATAGGTCATATTCCATGCAATATCTCATTCCGATGAGCTGTTAACTAAGGAGTCTTCATACAACATGATACAGACCAGGTCAAAGCTTAGAACTGTAACTTAACTATTATTTAGTTTGACCTTTATATTTTATATTTTTGAAATGTTTATTTTACTGAATTTCATCTAATGATTCGTCCCCCTAACCAGCTCTATGATTTACTAATTTAAAGTCTAGGTGAACCATTCAAGGGTTGTATTAGATTTTGTCTAGATATCAACAGTTGAGTACAGGTTGAATGAAAGGTTTCCAACAGACTTTGGAGGATTCAAATGCTTAGAATATTTTCTGATGGGAGCTGCTTAATTTATCACTTGAATTTTTTTTTTACTTCTCTTATGGTGCGATAAAGTAAACTAACTTAGTCATGTATAATTTGAGTGGGCATGACATCACAATTATATTTTGATCCCTCAGTTCTTGCTTTCCATTCACATATTTTGTTTTCTTATTAGTCTTGAAAAAATGGTTCTTTTAGAAGGTCTGCAATGAAAAGGTCGTTCAGTAGTGACATATTCCAGTGAAATAATCGGTCTTCATGTTCTAAAATTGTCATAGTCCCATTATTTGGCCAAGATCCCAATTCAAACCTGCAGGGATAACCTACAAGTATTTTTATCCTTTTCAAATATATTCTTCCTTCTTTATCTATCATATCTTTAGTTGTTGTACCACCATTAATAGGTTAACAAACAAGCCATCTGATGAGCGCCATGTTTCTTTTGTTATGTGTTTCTAGATGCTTGATGTTCTCCTTTTGTGTTTATTGATCGCGTACTTTTGCAGGTTTTTATGGGGGTCCTGTGGTGTTCTTGCTTCTCTTTGATGAGTAATTTTTGCCTGGATGGTCTTTAAATGGAAGAAGAGTTTTCCTTCTGCGTGCATGGATCAGATTCATAGGCTCCTCTTCCCCCGATTCATCCTTCTACCCAGGAGCGTCCTCCCTGTTCTTCTGGTCGGCACCGATCTCGGTTGTTTGGAGGTTGTTTGGAGCTTCTCATTTTCCCGAGTTTACCTGCTACTGACGACCGGTGATTTTTTACTCCCTAGGCACTGTTTTGTTTGCTGGCCAACCGATGCGAAGATCTCAACCGCTTTCGAGGATGAAGGTGGAATCGCTTCAGTTCTCGGCATCTTGCTCCCACCAAAGAGCACATCTTGGCGCCTCTCGCGCCAACCAAAGAACTCATCTTCTGCCCTCTGACAGCGAAGAAGACTGGGCTGACATCCGCAACAGAAGGCAACAACGAAACACATGTCCTACAATGCTACTTCACTTCTATTAAGGTTGAGTGATCATAAATACGTCCCAAGTAGAATCTGCAATCTACCATGTACAATGTATGTATGGATTTTCCTTGCCAACGCCATCACTTAACGATGCTACTACACACGGCGCCACGGCGCGGCGTGCGCCGCGCCAAACTTCCTAGTTTAGAGTAAAGGTGAAGCTAGCCATTAAAGAGTGTCGTCTTTATGGTTCGTGCAGGAAGAAGGGAGCTTTTTTAGTGAAGTATGAACATCTACCAAATTGGTACCAACTGTGTGGACATATGGGCCATGAGTACAAGAGTCATGGGGATGGCCTTCACCCCCCTCAAGCACTAGTTTTCAAGGATCTTAGAGTTTCATGGAGTATGCGCAATGAAGGTTGGTACGAGCGAGGGAGTAGAGGTGGTGATATGGTCATTACCTTTCGGGTAACCAACATTATGCTACCTCCTATGGCCCCACTAGTAGGAAAAGCCTCATCAGTGGCGCACGAAAAAGTGATTCTGTGGCGCAGGGTCTCGTGCGCCACAGAATTAAGGTTTCTGTGGCGCACATGGTTCCCCATGCGCCACAGAAACATGTGCGCCACTGAATTACATTTTGGTGCGCCACAGAACATTGTACAGGTATACTCGATTTTATACTGTCTGGTGTATTATACAGGTTTTATACACAGTATACAGGTTATATACAGATATAATATAGACAGATATAATATGGACACATATAACATAGCAACATTATACATCATCATCACATTATACAACAATATAGACAAATGTTTTGCATACAACTCTTAATTCATACAAATTTCACAATTTCGAGATACAAAGTAGTCTTCATCCGGTTCCTCCTTTGCTCTCTCATCTCTACCCACCAGGCTCGCTTGCATCGGGATCTTCATATCCAGTTTCTACTATGATGAAAATGGAAGAAAGTGAGACCAACAAGTCCGATGCACAAGAGAAATGGAATAAATGCCTCATACATTGTTGGTCAATACAAATATTAACATTCTGGGATGGCGTAAGTGAGACCAAGTCCGATGCACAAGAGATTGATATTTGTGCTATCTTACCAGGCTCACTTACGCCACCCCAGAGTGTACGGGGACCAAACATTTTAATCATCGGCATTTTGGAAATACCAAAGCAAATGGAATGACAAAATAGAATAAGTGCCTCATACATTGTTGGTCAACACAAATACTATGGTCAGAAATCATAGTTGCAGTATAGGCCGCAGTATACTTTGTAGAATACGCCCGGTTGGTCCTGACGAGACAACAATCTCCCGCGCAGAACCACGCAGTCCCAGCCGTCCTTGTGGCCGTGTCCCGCGCCTGATCGCCTTCTGCCGTGAACCAATAACTGATCGTTGGAATAAGGAAACCGATGACCGGCCGCAAGATTAGATTGCGATCGATCGGCTTCTTATTCCAACGATCATCTGTTCACCGGCAAGCAGAGGGCGCAGAGACGCGGCACAAGAGAGGCTGGGACGGCGTGGCGAGAGGCGGTCGGCGTTGTTGTCTCGCAAAGACTCGTACCGGAAAGGGCCCGTCTACAAAGTATATTGCGGCGTATAGGTGACCAAACATTCTAATCATCGGCACTAAAATGGAAGAAAGAGCCAAGTGGTATCTCAACTAGATATCATATGCCTCATACTTTGTTGGTCGAAAGAAATATTAACATTCAGGGATGGGGTCAACGAGGCCAGGTAGGATGCACAAGAGATTGATATTTGTGCCATCGCACCAGGCTCACTGGCCCCACCCCAGAGTGTACAAGTGACCAAACAATTTAATCATCGGTACTAAAATGGAAGAAAGGCCAATGCAATTAAGAAGTAGCTAGTATGAACTAAATGGAATGCCTCATACTTTGTTGGTCGAAACAAATATTAACATCCAGGGATGGAGTAAGTGTAGGATGCACAAGATATTGATATTTGTGCCATCACACTGCTCACTCCACCCGAGTGTACAGTGATCGACCAACCATCTAATCATCGGCAAGTACAAAAACACCACCAAACCAGCAACCATGGTGACATAAGTCAAGATGCTCAAACACACATAGCATGCATGGAGCAGATGCTCAAAGGGATTATTCATCACTTGGTATATAGACCAAGTGATGGCAAAAGAGAGGCCAATCAAGAACCAGTAAATCCAGTAAGTGATAGATATGCCTAAACAAGCAACAACACATAGCATATCCCAGCTAACCAGATGAGACAAGTCTTCGTAGCCAACTATATCACCTAGCACCACCTAGCCTTTTAAAACCATCAGAAATTGTCCATTTTCTTCAAAGGATACCACAGTGGCATTCATTTACATGATCCCCTACCGTGGATATCTCTATTTTCATCAATACCAACCAAATGTCCAACTAGCAAGCAATACCAAGTGAGCAAGTCTTCATTACCTTGTACAGGTTCAGACATGGATTTATTTGCAACAAAGGATGGAAATCAAATTAACATCATTGAATTAAATTGAATCATTACCATCACATGGTTCATCAATAACAAGTGGCAGTAAACCTCCACAAACAACAGGTACATATGATCCAGTAAGCCACACATGCATAGCAAGTGATATAAGTTGACAATAACCAACACCAATATGTAGTAGCAGCATAGAAGTGTCACTGATATAGAACACTCCAATAAGCATCACTAGCTCACCAGTTAATGGTAAGCAAGTACAGAGAGGCATAGACAATTTCTATTGCTTAAGACAAGCAACAACAAGGATTAGCAGCATAACAATATACTAACCACTAGCAATCCAGGCTCCAAATGGAACCTTTGGAGCAGATAGAGCCAATATAGCATGTCACTAGTAGCTGGTGTTCATATGAACACCATATGAAGCAAAACGATTAGGGGCAATGCATCCAGAGCAACAGCAGCAATGCATCCAGAGCAACAGCAGCAATGCACCTAGCAGCACAAGCAAGAGAACGACTCCTACGTGACCGTCGACATCGACCTCAACCACGCGACCTGGCCAGCCAACCGAGCGAGCATTTCGCCGAGCACGTTGTGCTCGCGCGGGGGAGGGAGCTCACCGACGACGACGGCAGGGGTGGAGGTCGCGACGGCTCCTCCACCTTGACACGGGCGGCTCCTCCACCTTGACGCGCGCCGGCCCTCCTCCTCCACGCCGCAGCTTGTGCTGCTGGTGGCGGGGATGGGTGGAGCGTGGCGGCATGCGGCCCTCGCGGAGGAAGGCGGCGGCGACGGCGCTCGCCATGGAAGGCGGCGCGCGGGGAGAGAGGGAGAGAGTGGTATACGGCGAGGGAGGGGTACGGCCATGATATAGGACACGTTATTTCGTGGCGCACCGAGGCCGTGCGCCACGAACACGTTTTTTGTGGCGCACCGAGGCGGTGCGCCATACGTTATTTCGTGGCGCACCAAGTGCGTGCCGTAGAAAAGTAAAACCAATGATTGGGCGACAGGGTTTGGGCCCAGTTTTTGTGGCGCAGTGTTCCATGGTGCGCCACAAAATTAAGCTATTTGTGGCGCACCGTTCCTGGTGCGCCACAAAATAAAATTGTGGCGCATTAGGCGCCACAAATAAGCCGCCTATAAGGGTTTTCCTACTAGTGCCCAACAAGGGGCCCATGAAGATTGCTCAGCAACCAAGATGGGCCGATACGTCGGTTCCAGAGAAGGAGATTCACCCGAAGAAGGATTCTTGACGAACAAGGCAAGAAGACATTAAACAAGGAAATATTAGAAGTAGAACTCTTTGTAACCTAGTCGAACCCGGACAGAACTCTCGAGACCTGGCCTGCAATATTAGGGCCAGGAGAGGGTCTGCCGAGGGACACAATTACAACAGATAGATTCACCGCAAGTCAAGAGCTAGGACCTTTAGAACCTTAGCTTCTCGACAAGATCGTAACCTGAGCCTTCGGCTACCCCATTGTAACCCGATATATTCGATAATCAAGATCAGACAAACAGGAAGTAAGGGTTTTACCTCAACGAGGGCCCCAAACCAGGGTAAATCTCTCTCCCTGTCTGTTTGGTATCCGATGTCTCGTGTCAGCCTACAGGATTCCGTCAACCCTAAGCCCCTAAAATTGGCTTATGTCGCCATCAACATTTGCAATTGCCATCAAATCTAATGAAGGATGTTGCGACATCACGAAAGCAAAAGCGTATTCGGCTCCTGCAAGAAGTTGATTGCGAACCAATTCACGCACCTTTTTAGCATTCTTTCAGTTTACTATCAAGGCCAAAAATGATAGAGGAACTCGATTGAGGGGAAACATGGTTTTCCAGATCATCTTCATGCATGCATGACACTTGTCGAAGAATCGATGCACGTGTTGCACTCGATCCTGCAACTTTGCGACGGTAGCAACCTTCGACTTGTTCGTACAGAAGATTTCATTGAATTGCGACAGATTTGTCAAAGCATCTACAGTTCTACACGTTCATGTACTCGCTTGTTTTCTTCCGATAAATTCAGAGCTATGACTGACAAAAGCAGTGATGAAGAAATCAGAAAAAATTATTGACAGTATCGAAGGAAACAAAGGGGGACAGACACTTACAGTTCAATCATTCTATTGCTTTTTGTAGCTCGCTTAGTGCATATCGCTCTGCATTAATGGCCATCTCAGCTTTCTTCTTTATAATAGCATCCATGGCGTGGATACCACGCATATCTCTTTCCATTTGAAGAATTCGGGCCTTCATACGTTGAAGCCGATCACTTTCAGAATCATCAGTCGAAAAACCTTCGACAAAGGAAGGTACAGGAGCCACCTGCAAAAATACACCGTCGAGTGTGTCAAGGAATATACGCAATGTCAATTGGTTTCACTCCCATCGGGAGCATCCGTTCAAAAGCAAGAAACATTGCAATTCAAAAGAGAAAACTAGCAACATTGCCAGATTTGAATTCATTACAAGAGAGGGCCTTTGAAAAGGCATTGTTTGGACCAAATGGTAAATTACAACTTGACAAAAAAATCAGGGGGCTTGAGTCTGCATTGATAAACTTGGGCCAGCTCCTCCGGCAGTTGATTTATTAGCCGATACCAATTCAAGAAGCTACAATGCGCATTTGTGCGTTGATACTTTGAAAAGGCTGATGTTGATAGCTTGCCCATCCTGATCTTTCGGCAGCTCTTTTGTCAGCATCTCCATCTTGGCTTTGAAGTCGTGCCCCATCAGAAGCTGGAAAGCAAGGAGAGCGACGTAGGTACGTGAGGTACGTTTGAATACCTCAATGGTGCCTTCGGTGTTAACGAAGAAAGTATCCGTCGGCTGCCCTAGTGTATTTTCCTGATCTTCTTTGGGGAGGATCATGGCATGAAGTCTCGACATGACCGCCTTGTTCTTCTGAAGAAGAGCTCGGACGAGGTCACCGGACTCGATCGCCAAAGAGATAGCGTCGGCAGAAGAACCATCTGGGAGCTTGCCCACAGAACCAGCAGGAATATCGGCAGCTTCTGCAGAAAATAAAAAGCGGAATTTGGAACCCAATAAAGTTAAGTAAAGGAGATTCAACGATAAAATAGAAAAAATTTACCAAGCAGGGCCAAGGTGGATTTGTACAGAAGATCCTCCCTTTCTTTCCTTCGGGCTTGGGCTTCGGCCTTCTCCTTTTCCTCCTCCTTCAACTTCTTCTTCAGTTGATCAAGTTACTTTTTCAAGGAGTCTATGTTCTGACGAGCAGTAGCAGCCATTGTTACCGCTTGATCAAGCTTCGAAGTCGTCGACAACACCTCCTCCTAAAGCCGAGCATTTATCGGCTTCGAGTGAAGAGAACTGGGAGGCGAAGCCCTTCAAAATAGTTATGGCAGTTTGAATGTCCTACAAAGAAAGAGAAGACAAAGTCAAGATAACATCTTAATAGCAGAACATCTTTTGAGTCCACACTCGATTGCAAGCAGCCGAATGTACACTCCGGGGCTGGAAGAGGGAAAACCATTATCACAAAAAATTAAGAGTTGAAATACTTACAGGTTTCTTGCAGGGAGAAGGGGAAATGGCAGTTGCCGAAGGAACTTATTTTCCCTTCGAGAGAGAAGAAGCAGTCGAAGGATGAGCTGCTGCAGCTGTTGGCGGAGAAGAAGCCTCGGAAGCTGCGGGAGTTGGCCTGCTGGTGCTAGCCTTCGCCGTCTTTGAAGGAGGCTCTATAAAGCCCTCATCACTATGAACATATGAATCGTTAAGAATAAGTAGAAGATTACAAAGCAACTTTGGGAATAACAGAAGAAACTTACAAGTCGAGTAGGTCGTCCTCGTTAGCAAATCCGCCAGAAGGTCTCTTTGGCGGCTGCGCGCTGGCTTTCTCTGGAGCTGCATCAACAAAGGGAGCACGATTAGCATCATTGCCTTGACTCGACTCCGTTGTATCGCTTAGGTCATCAACAAGGGTTCTATGATCTTCAGGAAAAGCTTCGAGGTTGGCAAGATCATTGTCCTCTTCGAGGACTTCATTATCTTCAGCACAAGATTCCATATTGGCAGTAGAACCACCTTCTTCAGGGTTTCTTCAAACACAGTCGGAAAATATTCGGCAGTTGATGGAACCTGTCAGATCAGGCGAAAATTTAATAAAGAGAAACAAAGTATATCGAATGCAAACATAAGCATGAGTGGGAAGGAGATTCACCTCAGATGGTTGGTGGTCGAAGTCGTAAGGCTCATGGAGGGCCAGGAGTGGAATCGAGTCCTGTTGGCTAAAATGAGTTAAACGCCTAACTTTATCTAGTAGTTCCTTTTCGGACAATTCTGCAATGTTGACTCTAGTTTCGTCCTTAGGACCCGAATATAACCACATCTGGTGAGCTCTAGACATAACTGGCTGGATGCGACATTTCAGGAACACAACAATAATTTCAGTGCCCATCATAGTTTGTCCGTCAGACTCCTTAATCCGAAGAACTATATCGAACAATTTGTCGGCTACGGGCTTCTCTTCGGATGTCAATATGTTCTTCCAGGACTTCATTGGCAGAGCTTCGAGGACATCAACAAACTTCGGCAGACACATGTTAACTGCCGATGAATCTTTGAGATAGAACCACTTCAACCTCCATCTCTCGACTGATTCTCTCATTGGGAAGTTGAAGTAGTTCGCCTATTTTCGAACGACAAAACCAACTCCGTCGGTTACAAGGATCCACTGCTACTGTTGTACTGTTTGACAAAGAAAATCTTCTTCCACAAACCCCAGTGAGGATCAATGCCAAGAAAAGCCTCACAAAGGGTGATAAAAATCGCAAGATGAAGAATGGAGTTGGGAGTTAACTGCCATAACTGAATCCCGTACGTATGCAGTAGACGCTGGAGAAACTCATGGGCCGGCAAAGACAATCCTCGGTACAAAAATGATACAAACATCACGATAAAACCGGCAGGAGGATTGGCGCGTGAGGCCAAACCTGGTAAGATGACATTCCCTTCTTCAGGGGGGATCAGGCCAAGGCTGCGTGCCTTCTTCTCGTCATGCTTCGACATTGTTGAAGCGGGCCAGTCGCCTGGGGCATCCCTGATCGCTGCGGCGGAAACCTCCGGCGCAACCTTCTTCATTGCATCGGCGGTTTCCTTGGCGATGGTGCTGCTCGAAGCAACACCGGCAGCTGCGGCAGAGCCTTCTTCTTCACCATCTTGGGACATGATTGAGAGCTAAGCGGAGGATTGAAGCACGGCGGTGGTGGCGGCGCAGTAGTTGCTAGAAGGAAGAACAGAGGAGGGAGAAAGCAGTGAAAGGAAGAATGGAGGGAGTAAAATCTATATTTTCCTTTATAAAAGGGGGAGTTACCAAGCGATTGAGCCGGAGGACCTGCGATTAGGTCACCACATGTCATCAAAGCCGTCATGCCAAAGGACATTTACCCCCACTACGTGCGGAAATCAAGGAGGCGCATCGGTCAACGCGCAAGGATCAGTCATTTCCTAACTAACCGCACAAAAGTAGAGTGGGCCCGTTAAGTCATGTCCTGTCAATCGAGCTTTAAATTTCAAAATGGTAAAAAAGGATCAAGTCTTTTCGGCAACTTTGGACATTCGACAGAAGGCAATTCTAGTCCCTGCTCGAAGCTTTACTTCGACCAGTCACTCATGGGCTATTGATGTGGGAATTACCCTTTGGGTAACTAACATTATGCTACCTCCTACGGCCCAACAAGGGGCCCATGAAGATTGCTCAGCAACCAAGCTGGGTCGATACGTCGGTTCCAGAGAAGGAGATTCACCCGAAGAAGGATTCATGACGAACAAGACAAGAAGACATTAAACAAGGAAAGATTAGAAGCAAAACTCTTTGTAACCTAGTCGAACCCGGACAGAACTCTCGAGACCTGGCCTGGAATATAAGGGCTAGGAGAGGGTCTGCCGAGGGACACAATTACAACAGATAGATTCACTGCAAGTCAAGAGCTAGGACCTTTAGAACCTTAGCTTCTCGACGAGATCGTAACCCGAGCCTTCGGCTACCCCATTGTAACCGATATATTCGATAATCAAGATCAGACAAGCAGGAAGTAAGAGTTTTACCTCATCGAGGGCCCCGAACCTGGGTAAATCTCTATCCCTGTCTGTTTGGTATCCAATGTCTCGTGTCAGCCTGCAGGATTCCGTCAAGGTGGGCATTGCCGGGGAGCATGATGGCGCGTGATGCACACGTCCGTTGGGAACCCCAAGAGGAAGGTGTGATGCGCATGCAGAAGTTTTCTAAAAAACCAAGGTTATCGAACCAGTAGGAGATGAAGGCCACGTGAAGGTTGTTGGCGGAGGAGTGTAGTAGAGCGCAACACCAGGGATTCCGACGCCAACGTGGAACCTGCACAACACAACCAAAATACTTTGCCCCAACGTAACAGTGAGGTTGTCAATCTCAAAGGGCTTGCTGAAAACAAAGGATTAAACGTATGGTGTGGAGAATGATGTTTGTTTGCGAAGAACAGAGAACAGAGATTGTAGTAGATTGTATTTCAGATGTAAAAGAATGGACCGGGGTCCACAGTTCACTAGTGGTGTCGCTCCAATAAGATAAATAGCATGTTGGGTGAACAAATTACAGGTGGGCAATTGACAGAATAGAGATTCATATACATATCATGATGACTACTATGAGATTTAATCAGGGCATTACGACAAAGTACATAGACCGCTATCCAGCATGCATCTATGCCTAAATAATCCACCTTCGGGTTAGCATCCGCACCCCTTCCATTATAAGTTGCAAACAACAGATAATTGCATTAAGTATGTTGCGTAATGTAATCAACACAAATATCCTTAGACAAAGCATCGATGTTTTATCCCTAGTGGCAACAGCACATCCACAACCTTAGAACTTTCTGTCACTGTCCCAGATTCAATGGAGGCATGAACCCACTATCGCCCCTCTTCGTCTCCTCTTCGGACTTCTGGAAGGCTCCGTGCAAAATAAGACCGTGGGCTTTTGTTTCGTCCAATTACGAGAATATTTTCTGTGTAGGATTTCTGAAACCAAAAATAGCAGAAAACAGGAACTGGCGCTTGATACGTCTCCAACGTATCTATAATTTCTGATGTTCCATGTTTGCTTTATGACAATACCTACATGTTTTGTTCACACTTTATATTTGATGCGTTTTCCCGAACTAACCTATTGACGAGATGCCGAAGTGCCAGTTCTGTTTCTTTTGGTTTCGAAATCCTAGTAAGGAAATATTCTGAATTAGACGAAATCAACGCCCAAGATCTTATTTTTCCGGAGCTTCAGAACATCAAAGAAGAGTCGGAGACAGCGGGGGCCACACCACCGGCGGCGCGACCTAGGGCCTGGGCGCGCCCTATGGTCTGGTGGCCCGTGTCCCTCCGAGGCTGCCCTTCCGCCTATATAAAGCCCCCGACCTAAATCTTCGAGGGGGATAAGCCGGTACGAGAAACCTTCAGAGCCGCCGCCATCGCGAAGCCAAGATCTGGGGGACAGAGTCTCTGTTCCGCCGCCGGGATGGGGAAGTGCCCCGGAAGGCTTCTCCATCGACACCACCGCCATCTTCATCAACGCTGCGCTCCCATGATGAGGAGGGAGTAGTTCTCCTTCGAGGCTAAGGGCAGGTAGCTATGTGGTTAATCTCTCTCTCTGTCCAATACAATGATCTCATGAATTGCTTACATGATTGAGATCCATATGATGAGCTTTGTATCGCTACTAGTCTATGTGCTACTCATGTGATGTTATTAAAGTAGTCTATTCCTCCTGCATGGTGTAATGGTGACAGTGTGTGCATCGTGTGGTTCTTGTCGTAGATTATGATCATAATCTCTTGTAGGTTGTGGAGTTAATTATCGCTATGATAGTATTGATGTGATCTATTCCCCCTTTCATAGTGTAATGGTGACAATGTGTATGCTATGTTAGTACTCGGTCTATTTTGCAAAGATCTATTATGCTCTAAGGTTACTTAAATATGAATGCGAATGTTGTGGCGCTTGTTAACTCGGCTTGAGGGAGCTCTTGTAGCCCTACACAACGAATGGTGTTTGTCATCCAACAAAAGAGTGTATGTAGCACATATGAGAAAGAGTTATTTATTATGTGATCAATGTTGAGAGTGTCCACTAGTGAAACTATGGTCCCTAGGTCTTGTTTCCAATACTGCAAGCATTGCTTATTTACTGTTCTGTTGCATGTTTACTCGCTGCCATATTTTATTCAGATTACTATTACCACTCATATACATCCATACTACTTGTATTTCACTATCTCTTCGCGAACTAGTGCACCTATACATCTGACAAGTGTATTAGGTGTGTTGGGGACACAAGAGACTTCTTGTATCGTGGTTGCGGGTTGCTTGAGAGGGATATCTTTGACCTCTTCCTCCCCGAGTTCGATAAACCTTGGGTGATCCACTTAAGGGAAAACTTGTGCTGTTCTACAAACCTCTGCTCTTGGAGGCCCAACACTGTCTACAAGAATAGAAGCACCCGTAGACATCCGCTTCGGCATCTTGTTAATAGGTTAGTGCCGGAAATGCATAAAAACATTATAAAGTGTGAACAAAACATGTAGGTATTGTCATAAAACTAGCATGGAACATAAGAAATTATAGATACGTTGGAGACGTATCAAGCATCCTAAGCTTAGTTCTACTCGCCCTCGAGTAGGTAAACGATAAAAACAATAATTTCTGAAGTGACATGCTACCAACATAATCTTGATCAACATTATTGTAAAGCATATGAGATGAATGAAGTGATTCGAAGCAATACATTGCTAACAAAAAGATAATGACTAAACAACTGAATCATATAGCAAAAACTTTTCATGAATAGTACTTTCAAGACAAGTATCAAAAAGACTTGCATAAGAGCTAACTCATAAAGCAATAGATTCTTAATAGAAGGATGATTAAGTTTCAGCAATTGCTTCAACTTGTAACATGTATATCTCATGGATAATTATCAACATAAAGTAATATAACAAGTGCAATAAGTAAACATGTAAGAATGCACACAGTTGACACAAGTGTTTGCTTCTAAGATAGAAAGAAGTAGGTAAACTGACTCAACATAAAGTAAAAGAAAGGCCCTTCGCAGAGGGAAGCAGAGATTACTCATGTGCTAGAGCTTTTTATTTTGAAAACATGGAAACAATTTTGTCAACGGTAGTAATAATTCATATGTGTTATGCATAAAACTTCCTACAAGTTGCAAGCCTCATGCATCGAATACCAATAGTGCCCGCACCTTGTCCTAATTAGCTCGGATTTCCATGGATTATCATTGCATTACATATGTTTCAACCAAGTGTCACAAAGGGGTACCTCTATGCCACCTGTACAAAGGTCCAAGGAGATAGATCGCATTTGCTTTCTCGTTTTGATAGATCTCAACTTGAGGACATCCATACCGGGACAACATAGAAAACAGATAATGGACTCCTATTTAATGCTTAAGCATTCAACAACAAGATAATATTCTCATAAGAGATTGAGGATTAATGTCCAAGCTTAAACTTCCACCATGATACATGGCTTTGGTTGGCGGCCCAATGTTCTTCTCTAACAATATGCATACTCAAACCATTTAATCATGATAAATCACCCTTACTTCAGACAAGACGAACATGCATAGCAACTAACATGATATTCAACAAAGGTGTAAATCGTTGATGGCGTCCCCAGAAACATGGTTACGGCTCAACAATCAACTTATAAGAACTAAGATACATAGCAACATATTCATCACCACAATAGTTTTTAAGCTATTTTCACATGAGCTATGTATTGTAAAGACAAGGAATGAAATTTTAAAGGTAGCACGCAAGCAATTTACTTTGGAATGGCAGAAAAATACCACATATAGGTAGTTATGGTGGACAAAAATGGCATGGGTTTTGGCTCAAGGTTTTTGGATGCACGAGAAGCATTTCCTCTCAGTACAAGGCTTTGGCTAGCAAGGTTGTTTGAAGCAAACACAAGTATGAACGGTACAAGCAAAAACTTACACAAGAACATATTGCAAGCATTATAAGACTCTACACACTGTCTCCTTGTTGTTCAAACACTTTTACCAGAAAATATCTAGACCTTAGAGAGATCAATCATGCAAACCAAATTTCAACAAGCTCTACGGTAGTTCTTCACTAATAAATTTAAACTACATGATGCAAGAGCTTAAACATGATCTATGAGAGCTCAAAACAATTGCCAAGTATCAAATTATTCAAGACCATATGTCGAGGGAGCTCCTCGGCAATGCCCTCCGATAGGGGCTTAGGGTTGATGGAATCCTGCAAGCTGACACGAGACATCGGTATGCAGACAAGCGGGGAGAGCGATTTACCCAGGTCGGGGCCCTCGATGAGGTAAAACCCTTACGTCCTGCCTGTCTGTCTTGATTATGATGAAAATAGTGTTACAAGGGGGTGCCGAATAGTTCGGCTGTGATCTCGTCGAGATAGCTAATCGCTAGGGTTGCCTAGTTCTAAGCTTCTGTTGGCTAAGATCGCTAAGATTGGTCGTGTCCTCGATAGCCCCTCTCCTCGCCTTTATATAGGTGGCCAGGTCCCGAGAGGTTTAATCGAGTACGGGTAGGTTTACAATAGATCTATCTCTAATCTTTCCCTCTTCGGCTCTTTCCGTATCTTGTACTTCAAGTAATCTTTCGCCGCACCGTCCTAGTGGCCCATCTTGCCTTCGAGTGCCTTCATGGGCCTCCACCTGGGCCGTATAGGGTAGAGCAATAGTGATTACCCAAGGGTAATGCCCACGTAGCCCCCGAGTGTCTAGCGAACATAGTTCGGGTAGAGACTGAAGCATGTCTTCTTCCGAACTCCTTTTCCTTGACCATTCTTGCATTTCTTCTGTCTTCTATCGGGTGCGCGTCGGCTCCCGATGGAGTAGCCCCGAGTCTAGGTACGGATGCTCGTGATCCGTGCGTAGACTCAAGTTGTACCACTCGAACATCTTCTTCCGAAGCTTTTCTGCAAGCCTCTTGTAGTGCATTCGATACATTTTCTTCATGCAAGGGATACCGAATAACGTGCCCAATTTTTGTTGGCTAACTGCCGAAGGCAAAACAACGTTACCTTACACAGAATCAAGTCCCCGGGCATGATCCTGGAGTGCGAAAAAAGTCCTGTCAGGTGCGCATCCAGCGCTCCCGATGGGAGTAGCCCCGAGTGTGGCGTGGGCGCATTACGCCTAGGCGCAGACTTGAACCAATTATTTCCTTCGAGTCCTCATTTTATCGGCGACAGCGCCCCGATGAGTAGCCCCCGAGCCTAGGTGCGGGTGCTTGCAATCCGTGCATGGGCTCATGCTGACCACTCGACCTTTTTGTCTTTTCGTATGCAATTAACAATGCCCATGACGTCAGTGGTGACATGCTGCTGCTATGACCTGATTGACAAGACTTGACCTTCCGGGCCCACCCTAGTTCTGCGCAGGCAGTTTTTAGGTTTTGACTAGCGCGCACGCAGCGATCGAGGCGTTTCCTCGATTTTCGCGCGACATGGGAATAATGGGCCGCCGGTTCCATCCTGTTTTCTAGTGCCACGTGTACCACTGGATTCGCTCCACCTCCCACGACGCCCACGGAGTTATGGCCACGATGATATCAATCTTTTGCGGTATAAATAGAGGGCTTCCTCATTATTTCTTTTTTACACCTCCTACTGCTCATCTTCCCACATCCTTTCCTTCTTCCCGCATTGTTCTTTCAAGAGCTTCCGCGCCATGGGTAAAAAGAAGGGTGCCAGTGCTTCGGAGGCGGCCAAGGTTAGCCGCGATTGGAGTGCCTCTGCCATTTCCAACCGCGACATCAACAAGCTGCGGTCCCTTGGCTTCATCTCTGCACCTGAGGACGACATCCGTCTTCCGTGCTTTCGCCCAAAGCCCCGAAGGGCTTCACCGTTATGTTTTTGCCTTTCTTCCGTGGCCTCTCCCTTCCGGCGCACGAGTTCCTTCTCTCTTCTCTACTTCTATGGGATCTAGCTCTGGGCTGACCCCGAACTCCATCCTCCATCTATCCATCTTCGTTGCTGTTGCGAGGCCTTCCTCGGCATTGACCCTCATTGGGGTCTTTGGAAGAAGATCTTCTACGTGAAGCGCCATAATGACAGCAATGGCCCCCCCGTCATTGGTGGCGTCGGCTTTGTTGTTAGGAAGGAGGTGGACTATCTTGATTACCCGATGAAGGAGTCCGTCCAAGGCTGGCGCAACAAATGGTTTTATCTTCGAGATCCTTCAGTATCTGGGAGATGCTCAAACCTTCCTCCCTCGAGGACAAACTGATTGCTAAGCCGAAGAAATCCTGGCAAAACACCCTTTCTCCCGACGAAAAATTGACAGCCGACAGGCTGTTTGATCAAGTAGTCACTCTGAAAAACACGGGAGGCTTGACAATGTGCACTGAGGTCGTCTCAGTGTTCCTGCAGCGTCGAGTGCACCGTTGATGTCTCGCCCCATCAACTGTGGCTTTATTCGGGTAAGGATGATGAGTCCAGGGTTAGCTCTGCCGATCTTTCGGATGATCGGGACGAAGTCCGTCGCCTGACATGTCTTAGCAAGAATGACAATATCGTCCGATATCAGCTCGTCCTCCTTACGATGCTGACCATCCTCCAACCGAGGTAATTCTTTGTTTATTTACTGCCGACATCCTTTTTTCTGTTGTTTCTCATCAATTTCATTTTCTTTGAAAGGCGCTTGCAACTGCTCGAAGCTATCCCCCTACTCCCGAAAGTGGTGTAGATTTAGAGGATGATGACGAAGATTCCGATGGGACCGAGGATGCCCGTCATGTCCTTGAAGACAGCGATGTCCAAGGGGAAGAGGCCAGAAGATGACGCCTTCATCAGGGGTAGGCGTCGGAAGCAGGTACACGACGATCTTATCGCTTCGGCTGAATCAAGTCCTCACGGAGGCGATAATGATGCCGATGATGCTGCGCGCCTCCCTGCCAAGAAGAGCTCAACAAGCGTCTTTGCAGGCGAAGATGATCTTGACCTGTAAGTTTTTCTTGCTCGCTCCTTGAATTATTCCTTGTCATCTCGTATGCTAACTGCCCACTGTTTTTAAGTAGCTCTGATGACGATGATGATGAAGTCCCTCTCGCAAAGAGGGCGAAATTCGTCTCTGAGAAAGCCGTATCTGCTAAAGAATCTAATCCTTCACCTGCGAAATCAACACCTCCTTCACGAACAGCCGTAGAGAAGGTCCCGATATTGACAGTTATCCCTCCTGGCAACGTTCCTGCTTCATCGGCTGGTCGCGATCATGTGAGTATTTAACCCGCTTCATTTTACTAGACTCTCTTTTATCGGTTGGATCCTTATGAACTTATCTTGTCGCAGCCGATCTATGCCACAGTCGATGCCGTGGCGGAGTTCGCCGAAGAGTTCACGCGACTAGAGTTAGAGAACTCCCAACTTCGAAAGACTGTTAGATCTTCGGCTGATCAGGTGCTGGAAGCCAACAGGCTTGCCGCCGATGCCAAGAACGAGAACATCTTGCTGAAGGAGGAGGTGAATAAGTTGAAACAGCAGCTGAAGGATGAGCAAGACGCCAAGCAAGCAGCAGCAGCTTTACTCGACAAAAAAGAAGGCACCCTTCGCGAATCCATCAAGGAATTATTAGGTAAAACCCGCAACTTGTTGAAGAGTATTTTGATTATTGATTACTAATCTGTCTTTTCCTCAGATGCTGCTGACTTAACCGTCACACGTCGTCATCAACTTCGAGAGGATTCCGTAGCCGACGTCTTGTCGCTTGCTACCGAGTCTAACATCCAAGTGCTTGGTCTTTTGAAAAAGGCCAAAGGGGCGCTATCAAGATTATACTCGATGATCTTCCCGAAGATGAAGGATGACAAGACTCTTGATGATATGGCGGCTTCTTTCCTTGTCGACCCTTCTGAGCCTGTGGAGGTATTGAAACGCCGCAGCCGTTTATTCGGGGCGGTTCTCACCTTTCAATTACTCATGGGGCATGGGATGGAATCAAACTTGGAGGAGTTGTCCAAAACGTTGCCTGTCGATAATGACCATAACTTGATTGACCTTGAGCCTTACAAGCGATCGGCAGTCACTTGTGCGAATCGACTTCTGAAGCTGGTGGACGAAGCTCAAGCCAAGCCTGTTCCCGAATCCGCCCCGCTCGTCATCAGCGAATCCTTGAACTTTTTATTTGACTTATTGTAAATAAGACCAGTCGCGACTTCGTTGTAGCTTGATTTTACTTTGGCTCTGTTGCCAATTTGAACATGCTTTTGAACATCCTTTTGAATGTATCACACATGCCCGGTGCTCCCGATGGGAGTTTTTACTTGTTACTTAATCTGAATTGAGGATTGCACTGCAGATTCCTTCATCTTCTTCTCGTGCTGATCCTTATCCAATCCCATCGAGTAGTGATGAATCAAGCCTCGTTCGCCGCTTGCGTGACCAGGTGTCTAGTTTAGACAAAGATATCACTTCTCTTCGTGCAATGGCGGCCTTGGTGAAGAAAAAGGGGGAGACGGCGATAGCTATTGAACAGTATGCTCTTGATGGTCTGCATATTGCTACCGAAAGTTTGGGCTGTAAGTATTAGCCCATGTTTTGTTTCTGCAGTTTCAATTATTACCTTAACTGGTTCTTATTCCTTTCCAGTTGTAGCTTCAGATGCGGCTGAAGAGAACAAAAAGATCCACGAAGAGGTTGAAGCAATGATGACGTTGCGCACCCGAATCATGGCTTATGGCTGCATCGTCCGAAGGCTGTCGTCATGGCGAAGTTCAAGTATCGGGTGGGGAAGGCGCATTACTATTTCGATAAGTTCCACGCTCATCTTAAGATGGTTTGGAGCACCTTGTTTCCCCTAGATCAAGCACCTGAAACCTTATCTGCTTTGTTCACCCGATTCAAGTCCCCCGAAAGAATTCGGCAGTTGGTGCGGAAAGAACTCTTGGCGGGTGCGGAGCTTGCTCTTGCTTCAACATTGGCATGTCACCCGTCCCTGGACTTGGAGCTGTAGCAAATACTGAGAAGAACTTGGGCCAATATTATGATGCCGCCAGAGGTCCTGCATACACCATCGTTTCCCGGATGGAGTCGTGTCTTGAAAAGGATCTGAAGGCCCATTGGGGCCAGGAGGCTTGACTATGAATGTAATAGCCTTAGTCCCTGTATAAATTTATTGCATACGTTGTATGCTATAATAATTGTTATTTTATTTGTCGAGGGCGGCTGAGTGATCAATTCAACCTGCTCTCCCGACGACTTCGTTGAATTATGCAATGTTATTGCGAAGCCTTTGTAAGTTTTGTAAGAGCGAGACCCGTCGACTTAGTCGAGGGAATTAGACGCTTGGCATCGTCACTCGGTGCACCGGTTTGAGCCTTATAATGTAACCATCGACGGCAGCACTCGCGTATTTTTCCGAGGCTTGGATTGGTTGTTTTTCTTTTTGTGTGCCACTAATCTTAGCTCTCGTTGAGAATATTTAATTAATGACACTGCGTGTCTTATGGCCGCGCTCCGATGGGAGTAAAGCCGAATGTAAGGGCCGTAGTCGATCTGTTCGAGTGATGTGGCCTGAATTGAAGAAAAGGATGCAAAGAACCTGATTAAAACTTTTATTCATAAAGAAAAATCAACCTTAAAGGCAATAAGAACAATTGCACCTATGTATAGAACCGTCGCAGGTGTGCGATATTCCATGGGTTTCGACATCTTTTCCCGAAGTCGGATTTTTGAGCCTGTACGCTCCTCCTGGTATCACTTCGGTGACGACGTATGGTCCTTCCCATGGAGACTCGAGTTTCGAGGGTCTTTTTTGTTTTAACCTTAGTACCATATCTCCAACGCTGAAGCATCGATTGCGTATTCGTCGACTGTGGTAGTTCCTCAGCGCCTGCTGATATACCTGGTCCTGGCTAAAGCAACGTCTCGAGCTTCATCTAGTAGGTCAACGGCATCTTGTAATGCGGTATTGGAAGAGGGTTGTATATGCCGTCACTCGAGGTGCTTCAAATCGAACATCGGGGTAGGACCGTTCGGCTCCATGTACCAGAAAAATGGGGTATACGCGTTGACCTGTTCGGCGTGGTACGCAAGCTCCATAGTCTTGAAGGTAATTCTTCGACCCAAGCTCCCTCTGCGCCTGTAAGGCGTTTCTTAAGACCGTCTCCTATTAAACCGTTGATCCTTTCCACCTGCCCGTTTGTTTGCGGGTGAGCCACTGATGCAAACTTCAACTTTATACCCCTGTCATCGCGGAATTCTCTTGGAGTCAAAATTGGTTCCATTATCTGTGACGATCGTGCGCGCCGAACCGACATGTTATCTCCTTGAAAACTGGACTGCTATTTTTGCCTTCTGGTTCCGTATCGTGCCTCAATCCACTTTGTGAATTTATCGCGACTAATAGGTATGTGTGTCCTCCAGCGATGATCTCGGCATGGCCCAACTTGATCGAGTCCCCATTGAGCGAACGGCCATGCCGGTGGTATCGTCATGAGGTATTGGGGCGTGCGGTTTTGGAGAGAATCGTTGACAAGGGTCACATTTCATGACCAAATCTCGAGCATCCGACGCCGCCGTTGGTGAGAATCCTGCCCTGAAGGCTTTTGCTACGAGAGCCCTACTTGGTGCCCGCAAGTTCCCTCGTGTATCTCGCGCAGCGGGCTTTTCCGTCGTCGATGGCAATGCACCTTTGGAAAATACCAGATATGTTGCGTTTGTAGAGTTCACCGTTTACTATGGCGAAAGCTTTTGATCGCTGACGATTCGTTTTGCTTCTACCGGATCCGCCGGTAGTTCCTGCCTTGTCAAGTACGCCAGGAACGGTTTAGTCCATAATGGCTCGAGGAAGAGAACTTGCTTGGCTGGGAGAGCTAGAGCGTTATCAATAACTTGCTGTGGGCTTGCTTCCGTTTCTTCAGTCGATGGTTTTGAGGGTGCTTTCTCTTTTATCGATCGCTGAGTGATTACCTCGTAAAAAACTCCGTCTGGGATGGGAGAACACATGGAGCCGATGTTGGCTAAGGTGTCACTTCCTCGTTGCTGGCTCTGCCGATATGTTTGAGCTCACACCCTCAAACTTGGCTTCCATGTTCTGATACAGCTGTCGATAGGCGATCATGTTGTCGCTAACTGCGTCGCATAGGTTCATCGACTGTTGTACTACCAAGTTTGAGTCCCCATAGATTTCTAGGTGAGTCGCCCCACATGCCTTTGCCATCTTCATTCCATGCAGCAGGTGCTTCGTATTCTGCTTCATTGTTTGTCGGTAGAGGGAAGTTCATACGCAATATGTACTTCATCTTATCTCCTTGCGGTGATATCAGCACTACTCCTGCCGCAGCCCTGTGCTTCGCTTTGATCCGTCGAAATACATTATCCATGATCCCGACATGTCGGGTACCACCGGTGTCTGGGATTGAATCCAATCTGCCACGAAGTCCTGGGAGGATTTGAGATTTTATGGCCGTTCGACATAAGTTATGTCGTGAGGCGCTATCTCGATGGCCCATTGGGACACTCGACCAGTGGCCTCTGGATTGGTCATTATATTTTTCAACGGTGCTTCGCTCACAACGATAATCGGATGCTCGGTGAAGTAGTGCCGTAGCTTGCGGGCTGATCTCCATACCGCATACGCGCTTCGATGATGGGGGTACCTTTGTCTTGCGGGCGTGTACTTCACTGTAGTAGACGGGCCTCGTACGCCGTGGATTCTCCTGCTTCTTCTCGTTCAACGACCAAGACGCTGTGAAGACTTGGGTGTCGCAACTATGTACATGAGCTTTCCTTCTCACGGGGGTTACAAGGACTGGAGACGTTGACAGATCTTTTTTAGATTGTCGAAGGATTCCTGTGCCTCCTTTGTCCACTCGAATTTTCCGATTTTTTCATCAGTTGTAGAAAGGCGAGCTTTTTCTCCCAATTTGGCAATGAACCTTGAGTGCTGCGGCGGCCTGTCAAGCACTTGGTGCAGCTTCGGCTCCATGTCGAGAATAGCTTTGATTTTCAAGGGGTTGGCTTCGATCCCTCTGGCCGAGATGAAGTATCCTAGTACTTGCCCCCCTGGGACCCCGAAGAAGCACTTTTTGGGGTTTAGCTTGATCTTATACCTGTCCAGGTTGTCAAAGGTTTCTTGCAGATCGTCGACGAGGGTGGCGGTGTGCTTTGTTTTTACCACAATATCGTCGATGTAGACCTCGATATTTCACCCGATTTGTTCTCCAAGACAAGCTTGCATGCAATGTTGATAAGTTGCTCCCGCATTTTTCAACCCGAAGGTCATGACGTTGTAGCGAAAACGCCGTGTGAGTGATGAAAGCGGTCAGATCCTGGTCTTCCTTCTTCAATTTGATCTGGTTATACCCAGAGTAAGCATCGAGGAAGGAGAGGCGATCACATCCGGCTGTGGAATCAACTATCTGGTCGATTCTAGGCAGCGGGAAATGGTCTTTCGGACAGTGTTTATTGAGGCCGGTGTAGTCGATACACATACGCAGAGCGGTGGTGTCTTTCTTGGGTACCATTACGGGGTTAGCCACCCACTGCTTCCTTAAGCTCTCGGATGAATCCTGCTTTGCGAAGTCGATTGATTTCTTCACCAATTGCTTTCCTCTTGGGTTCCGAGAACGACGCATCGATTGTTGTACTGGTTTGGCGTTGGATCGACATTAAGGGCGTGCTCAGCGAGTTCCCTGGGGATACCCGGCATGTCGGATGGTTCCCATGCAAATATCTCCAGCGCTCACGGAGGAACTCGATGAGCGCGCCTTCCTATGCGGCCGTGAGGTCAGCCGATATATTGACCGTTTTCTTCGGGTCAGTGGGGTGCACCTGAAGCTTCTTGGCTTCCCTTGCAGCGTCAAACTCGTCAAATCTTACGTTTCAATTATCGGCTGGTGGCTGCGTATGGTCTACACTGTCGATTGCATTGAGCTCCTCCTTAACGCCGAACTTTGAGGCGATCTTTGGAATTCTCTGTCACAGGTGTCTGACTTGGCGAAGCTCCCGTGAACGGTTATTGGGGTTCCGTTGTTGCCCGACATCTTCAGTTTTAGGTAAGCATAATGGGGCACAGCCATAAACAGCGAACGCTGTGCCGAGGATGGCGTGATCGAGACTCCCATCGACAACTTCAAACTCGATCTTTTCTCTTCTGAAATTGGTGGGCGTGCCAAAGACTACGTCCAATGTTGTCTTTCCGAGAGAGTAAGCGGGCCGAGTCGGTATAATGCCGTGGAACCCTGTGTCGGATTCTCTTAGCATATCAACTGTCAAACCCATAGCTTTCATCGTGTTGGCGCAGTAGGTTTAAGCCGCTTCCTCCATCCATGAAAACCTTACTCATGTTGTACCCTCCGATCTGCGCCTCGAGGACCTGCGTGGCCTGGCCTAGGGACAGCTTTCTGTCCTGTCGAAGGAGATGCTTTGCTCGACCGGTCGATGAATTCAGGTGTATCAACCATGGCAACTTCCGCGTATTTCACTTCCCGCGAGAATTTCTTGATTTCCCTCTTTGAGAAGCTGGTTTTGTGGATCATGCTGACTGATACGTCTCCAACGTATCGATAATTTCTTATGTTCCATGCTACTTTATTGATGATACCTACATGTTTTATGCACATTATTTGTCGTATTTACGCATTTTCCGGAACTAACCTATTAACAAGATGCAGAGCCGATTCTTGTTTTCTGCTTTTTGGTTTCAGAAATCCTAGTAAGGAAATATTCTCGAATTGGACGAAATCACCGCCAGGTCCTATTTTTGCACGGAGCTTCCAGAAGACCGAAGAGATAACGAAGTGGGCGACGAGGCGCCGCCACCAGGGCCGCGCGCCGGGGGCCCGCGCCGCCCCTGGTGTGGGCCCGTCAGCCCCCCGACCTACCCTTCCGCCTACATAAAGCCTCCGTCGCGAAACCCCGGTGAGCCACGATACGGAAAACCTTGAGAGACGCCGCGAATCCCATCTTGGGGGATTCGGGAGATCGCCTCCGCACCTGGGAGAGGGGATTCATCTCCGGAGGACTCTTCATCGCCATGATCGCCTCCGGAGTGATGAGTGAGTAGTTCACCCCTGGACTATGGGTCCATAGCGTAGCTAGATGGTCGTCTTCTCCTTGTTGTGCTTCATTGTTGGATCTTGTGAGCTGCCTAACATGATCAAGATCATCTATCTAATACTATATGTTGTGTTTGTCGGGATCCGATGGATAGAGAATACTATGTTATGGTGATTATCAATCTATTGTTTATGTGTTGTTTATGATCTTGCATGCTCTCCGTTATTAGTAGAGGCTCCCAAGTTTTTGCTCTTAACTCCAAGAGGGAGTATTTATGCTCGATAGTGGGTTCATGCCTTCATTGACACTGGGATCGTGACAGAGGTTCTAAGGTTGTGATGTCTTGTTGCCACTAGGGATAAAACATTGATGCTATGTCTAAGGATGTAGTTGTTGATTACATTACGCACCATACTTAATGCAATTGTCTGTTGCTTTGCAACTTAATACGGAATGGGGTTCGGACGATAACCTGAAGGTGGACTTTTTAGGCTTAGATGCATTGGATGGCGGTCTATGTACTTTGTCGTAATGCCCGGATTAAATCTCACTATATTTATCATATCATGTATATGCATTGTTATGCCCTTCTCTATTTGTCAATTGCCCGACTGTAATTTGTTCACCCAACATGCTTTTATCTTATGGGAGAGACACCTCTAGTGAACTGTGGACCCCGGTCCTATTCTTTACATAGCATACAATCTACTGCAATACTTGTTTTACTATTTTCTTGCAAACAATCATCTTCCACTCGATACGCTTAATCCTTTGTTACAAGCCGGTGAGATTGACAACCTCCTTTGTTTCGTTGGGGCAAAGTACTTTGGTTTTGTTGTGCATTCCACGTTGGCGCGGAATCCCTGTTGTTGCGCCGCATCACATTTCGCCACCATCAACCTTCAACGTGCTTCTTGGCTCCTCCTGGTTCGATTAAACCTTGGTTTCTTTCTAAGGAAAACTTGCTGTGCGCATCATACCTTCCTCTTGGGGTTCCCAACGAACGTGTGAGTTACACGCCATCAAGCTCTTTTGGCGCCGTTGGAGATCAAGACACGCTGCAAGGGAGTCTCCACTTCTCAATCTCTTTACTTTGTTTTTGTCTTGCTTTATTTTATTTACTACTTTGTTTTGCTGCACCTAAACAAAACACAAAAAAATTAGTTGCTAGTTTTACTTTATTTACTGTCTTGCTCACTATATTGAAAACACAAAAAAATTAGTTACTCGTCTTTACCTTGTTTGCCTAGTTTACTTTTTGCTTATTGCATCATGTTTCCTTTTAATTTTACCACAAAAGACATACCGGTAGGACGTGGGTCTATAGTTGGGAGAAATAATATAGAAGACTTTTTCAATCATGTTAGTATTACTGAAGACTTTGAAGATAGACACTTGGTACAACTTGCATCTACCTATGAAATTGCTGCTGCTTTAGTTCGCATGTTGGAAACTAAATTTGTTAATCTCAATCCTATAATCCAACACATGTTTCTTACACTTGGTGATATGGAAGAAGGGGAAAAGAAAGATTTTGTTCTAGAAACTCTTCTTAGAGAATTTGGTGGTCTAGCAAGAGAGGCTAGAAAGGTTTTTGCTAAATTTAATATGCTAGGTTCTCATACCAATTTTATTGGTCTCCTTGAAAAAATGGACATGGATAGAATAAGGTACACTAATAACATTAATGATGGTGGGGAAATCAAAGCACCAATACCATGTAAACTCCTAGCTATGAATGATGCACTAGAAAATAACTATGCTTGGCTTGTTCCTGAAAATTTGTTCGATGAGAGTAGCAAGTCCAAGACTAATGAAAAGGGAGACGCTAAAACTTATGTATCCAATATACTATGGTTGGTTGAGAAAACTCCCAATACCCCTGGTTATGATGGTGATGCTTCTTCGTTTGAAAATACTTGATTTGCACTTTCTGCGCCTAGCTGAAAGGCGTTAAAGAAAAGCGCTTATGGGAGACAACCCATGTTTTTACTACAGCAATTTTTTGTTTTGTTGAGTCTTGGAAGTTGTTTACTACTGTAGCAACCTCTCCTTATCATGTTTTTGTGCCAAGTAAAGTTTCTATGTCAAAGTTGATGTTATATTTGGGATGGCTGCGCAGAAACAGCATTGCCGTCTGTCACGAATCTGGGCAGGCCTCTGTAGAAAATTCTAAAAAATCTGCCAATTTACGAGCGTGATCCTCGGATATGTACGCAACTTTCATTAGTTTTGAGTTTTTCCATTTGAGCAAGTCTGGTGCCGCTTTAAATTCGTCTTTACTGTGTTTTTTTGATTTTCTTTTATTTCGCATTGCCTCTTTTGCTATGTTGGATTTATTTCTTTGATCCATTAATGTCCGGTAGCTTTATGCAATGTCCAGAAGTGTAAAGAATGATTGTGTCACCTCTGAATGTGTGAATTATTAATTGTGCACTAACCCTCTAATGAGTTTGCTTGAAGTTTGGTGTGAAGGAAGTTTTCAAGGGTCAAGAGAGGAGAATGATATACTATGATCAAGAGGAGTGAAAGCTCTAAGCTTGGGGATGCCCCGTGGTTCACCCCTGCATATTTTAAGAAGACTCAAGCGTCTAAGCTCGGGGATGCCCAAGGCATCTCCTTCTTCATCGACAACATCATCAGGTTCCTCCCCTGAAACTATATTTTTATTCAATCATATCTTGTGTTCTTTACTTGGAGCGTCGGTTTGTTTTGTTTTTGTTTTTGTTTGAATAAAATGGATCCTAGCATTCACTTTGTGGGAGAGAGACACGCTCCGCTGTTGCATATGGACAAATATGTCCTTAGGCTTTACTCATAATGTTCAAGGCGAAGTTTCTTCTTCGTTAAATTGTTATATGGTTGGAATTGGAAAATGCTACATGTAGTAATTCTAAAATGTCTTGGATAATGTGATACTTGGCAATTGTTGTGCTCATGATTAAGCTCTTGCATCATATACTTTGCACCCATTAATGAAGAAATACATAGAGCTTGCTAAAATTTGATTTGCATATTTGGTCTCTCTAAGGTCTAGATAATATCTAGTATTGAGTTTTGAACAACAAGGAAGACGGTGTAGAGTCTTATAATGTTTACAATATGTCTTTTATGTGAGTTTTGCTGCACCGGTTCATCCTTGAGTTTGCTTCAAATAACCTTGCTAGCCTAAACCTTGTATCGAGAGGGAATACTTCTCATGCATCCAAAATCCTTGAGCCAACTACTATGCCATTTGTGTCCACCATACCTACCTACTACATGGTATTTCTCCGCCATTCCAAGTAAATTGCTTGAGTGCTACCTTTAAAATTCCATCATTCACCTTTGCAATATATAGCTCATGGGACAAAATAGCCTTAAAAACTATCGTAGTATTGAATATGTACTTATGCACTTTATCTTTTATTAAGTTGCTTGTTGTGCGATAACCATGCTTAGGGGAACGCCATCAACTATTGTTGAATATCATGTGAGTTGCTATGCATGTCCGTCTTGTCTGAAGGATCTATCACCTTAGTGGTTGGAGCATGCAAAATTGTTAGAGAAGAACATTGGGCCGCTAACTAAAGCCATGAATCATGGTTGAAGTTTCAGTTTTGGACATATATCCTCAATCTCATATGAGAATAATAATCATTGCTACATGCTTATGCATTTAAGAGAGTCCATTATCTGTTGTCCATGTTGTCCCGGTATGGATGTCTAAGTTGAGAATAATCAAAAGCGAGAAATCCAAAATGCGAGCTTTCTCCTTAGACCTTTGTACAGGCGGCATGGAGGTACCCCTTGTGACACTTGGTTGAAACATGGCATGCAAAGATCCGGTAGTCCAAGCTAAGTAGGACGAGTGCGGGCACTATTAGTATACTATGCATGAGGCTTGCAACTTGTAAGAAATAATTTACATAACTCATATGCTTTATTACTACCGTTGACAAAATTGTTTCATGTTTTCAAAATAAAAGCTCTAGCACAAATACAGCAATCGATGCTTTCCTCTTTGAAGGACCATTCTTTTACTTTTATTGTTGAGTCAGTTTACCTATCTCCCTCCACCTTAAGAAGCAAACACTTGTGTGAACTGCATTGATTCCTACATACTTGCATATTGCACTTGTTATATTACTTTATGTTGACAATATCCATGAGATATACATGTTATAAGTTGAAAGCAACCGCTGAAACTTAATCTTCCTTTGTGTTGCTTCAATACCTTTACTTTGATTTATTGCTTTATGAGTTAACTCTTATGCAAGACTTATTGATGCTTGTCTTGAAGTACTATTCATGAAAAGTCTTTGTCATATGATTCACTTGTTTACTCATGTCATTACCTTTGTTTGATCGCTGCATTCATTACATATGTTTACAAATAGTATGATCAAGATTATGATGGCATGTCACTTCAAAATTATCTTTGTTATCGTTTTACCTGCTCGGGACGAGCAGAACTAAGCTTGGGGATGCTGATACGTCTCCAACGTATCGATAATTTCTTATGTTCCATGCTACTTTATTGATGATACCTACATGTTTTATGCACATTATATGTCGTATTTACGCATTTTTGGAACTAACCTATTAACAAGATGCCGAAGAGCCATTCTTTCTTTGTTTTTGGTTTCAGAAATCCTAGTAAGGAAATATTCTCGGAATTGGACGAAATCACCGCCAGGGTCCTATTTTTGCACGGAGCTTCCGGAAGACCGAAGAGATAACGAAGTGGGGCGACGAGGCGCCGCCACCATAGGGCCGCGCGGCCCAGGCCCTGGCCGCGCCGACCTATGGTGTGGGCCCCTCGTCAGCCCCCCTGACCTACCCTTTCGCCTACTTAAAGCCTCCGTCGCGAAAACCCCAGTACCGAGAGCCACGATACGGAAAACCTTCCCAGATGCCGCCGCCGCGAATCCCATCTCGGGGGATTCGGAGATCGCCTCCGGCACCCTGCCGGAGAGGGGATTCATCTCCTGGAGGACTCTTCATCGCCATGATCGCCTCCGGAGTGATGAGTGAGTAGTTCACCCCTGGACTATGGGTCCATAGCGTAGCTAGATGGTCGTCTTCTCCTTGTTGTGCTTCATTGTTGGATCTTGTGAGCTGCCTAACATGATCAAGATCATCTATCTGTAATACTATATGTTGTGTTTGTCGGGATCCGATGGATAGAGAATACTATGTTATGGTGATTATCAATCTATTGTTTATGTGTTGTTTATGATCTTGCATGCTCTCCGTTATTAGTAGAGGCTCTGGCCAAGTTTTGCTCTTAACTCCAAGAGGGAGTATTTATGCTCGATAGTGGGTTCATGCCTTCATTGACACACTGGGATCGTGACAGAGGTTCTAAGGTTGTGATGTGCTGTTGCCACTAGGGATAAAACATTGATGCTATGTCTAAGGATGTAGTTGTTGATTACATTACGCACCATACTTAATGTAATTGTCTGTTGCTTTGCAACTTAATACTGAATGGGGTTCGGACGATAACCCGAAGGTGGACTTTTTAGGCATAGATGCGGTTGGATGGCGGTCTACGTACTTTGTCGTAATGCCCGGATTAAATCTCACTATATTTATCATATCATGTATATGCATTGTTATGCCCTTCTCTATTTGTCAATTGCCGGTAATTTGTTCACCCAACATGCTTTTATCTTGGGAGAGACACCACCTCTGAGCTGTGGACCCCGGTCCTATTCTTTACATAGCATACAATCTACTGCAATACTTGTTTTACTATTTTCTTGCAAACAATCATCTTCCACTCGATACGCTTAATCCTTTGTTACAGCAAGCCGGTGAGATTGACAACCTCACTGTTTCGTTGGGGCAAAGTATTTTGTTGTGCAGATTCCACGTTGGCGCCGGAATCCCTGTTGTTGCGCCGCATCACATTTCGCCACCATCAACCTTCAACGTGCTTCTTGGCTCCTCCTGGTTCGATTAAACCTTGGTTTCTTTCCGAGGGAAAACTTGCTACTATGCGCATCATACCTTCCTCTTGGGGTTCCCAACGAACGTGTGAGTTACACGCCATCACCTGCCCGCGGTTCTGGGAATACCTCGGCTGGCACGTACTCATCCTTCTCCATTGGCTCGTACGGTTCCGGGATATATGGCTCCGCCCGATAGCTGTAAGATCTTGCCTTTTCCTCCATTATGTGAGCTCTCGACAAGGCTTCACTCCTGAGGTCATCACAGAACTGTCGAATTTCTAGGAAGTGTCGGCAGTTCCTTAGTAGGTGGCTGGATTTTTCGCGTCCGTCCTTCGGGTCGATATAGGAGTGGAGGTAGCATGGCGCATTGAGTTGCTCAGTGGCTGATAGGTGCGGTCTACGGGCGCGGCCATGGATCGATTGCATGCCCTCCTGTTCTCGTTCTCCATAATATGATTCCCTCCGCCTTTTCTTTCTCCCTGTTGCGTGATTGAGATTTCCTCGGTTACCTCCACGCATGCTTCCGGGCGGGATTTCCAAGGTTGCTGCCTGAGTATCTCCTGTTGAGACCGGGGGGCTCGAACCGGACGTGCCCGCCCTCGGGAGGCGAAGAAACCCTCCGGAGTCGATGATGAAGCGAACGCCTCCAAAAGTGGTGGTCATGTCGTCACTCGATTCTGAAGGGGCCGGGTGCGACGGCTTGAGGTGAGATGTGAAATCGACGGGCTCGTACTAAATCGGGTCTTTCGGTCCTGGAGGCGTTGGTGAATCGAGCACAAACGCTCCGGACGTGACTGGTACTGCCGATGCCTGCCTTGTGCCCGGGGTTCCCACAGACGGCGCCAATTGTCGAGGAGCTCCTCGGCAATGCCCTCCGATAGGGGCTTAGGGTTGATGGAATCAAGTCGACACGAGACATCGGTATGCGACAAGCGGGGAGAGCGATTTACCCAGGTTCGGGGCCCTCGATGAGGTAAAACCCTTACGTCCTGCCTGTCCTCTTGATTATGATGAAAATAGTGTTACAAGGGGTGCCGAATAGTTCGTGTGATCTCGTCGAGATAGCTAATCGCTAGGGTTGCCTAGTTCTAAGCTTCTGTTGGCTAAGATCGCTAAGATTGGTCGTGTCCTCGATAGCCCCTCTCCTCGCCTTTATATAGGTGGCCAGGTCCCGAGAGGTTTAATCGAGTACGGGTAGGTTTACAATAGATCTATCTCTAATCTTTCCCTCTTCGGCTCTTTCCGTATCTTGTACTTCAAGTAATCTTTCGCCGCACCGTCCTAGTGGCCCATCTTGCCTTCGAGTGCCTTCATGGGCCTCCACCTGGGCCGTATAGGGTAGAGCAATAGTGATTACCCGAAGGGTAATGCCCACGTCACCATATGAAGCATTTTCTGATTCCAACCAAATAACAATCAACGAAGCAGTTTTCAGCCTTCGCCATGAACATTAAAGCAAAACGAAGAACACAAGTGTTCAAAATGAAAAAGCGGAGCATGTCTCTCTCCAAAACAAGGATTGCTGGGATCCGAATTTATTCAAACCAAAACAAAAATAAAAGAAAAAGATGCTCCAAGTAAAGAACATAAGATGTGACGGAATAAAAATATAGTTTCACTAGAAGTGACCTGATAAGTTTGTTGATGAAGAAAGGGATGCCTTGGGCATCCCCAAGCTTAGATGCTTGAGTCTTCTTGAAATATGCAGGGATGAACCACGGGGCCATCCCCAAGCTTAGACTTTTCACTCTTCTTGATCATATTATATCATCCTCTTCTCTTGACCCTTGAAAACTTCCTCCACACCAAACTTAAAGCAAACTCATTAGAGGGTTAGTGCATAATAAAAATTCACATGTTCAGAGAGGACACAATCATTCTTAACACTTCTGGACACCCTAGGCTACTGAAAGTTAATGGAACAAAGAAATCCACTCAACACAGTAAAAGAGGCAATGCGAAATAAAAAGGCAGAATTTGTCAAAATAGAACAGTCCGTAAACACGAATTTTTCTGAGGCACTTAACTTGCTCAGATGGAAAAACTCAAAACTAATGAAAGTTGCGTACATATCTGAGGATCATGCATGAATTTTCGCTGATTTTTTTGATTCTTCTGCAGAGAGAAAAACACGAATTCGTGACAGACAACAAATCTGTTTCTGCGCAGAAATCCAAATCTAGTATCAACCTTCTATTAGAGACTTTACTTGGCACAACAACATGATAAGGAGAGGTTGCTACAGTAGTAACAACTTCAAGACTCAACAAAACAGTAGTAAAAATAAAAACAACATGGGTTATCTCCCAAGAAGTGCTTTTCTTTAATGCCTTTCAGCTAGGCGCAGAAAATGCAAATCAAGTAACATCAAGAGAAGAAGCATCAACATCATAATTTTTCTAATAATAGAATCAAAAGGCAACTTCATTCTCTTTCTAGGGAAGTGTTCCATATCTTTCTTAAGAGGGAATTGATACTTAATATTTCCTTCTTTCATATCAATAATAGCACCAACAGTTCGAAAAAGGGTCTTCCCAAAACAATAGGACAAGATGCATTGCATTCAATATCCAAGACAACAAAATCAACGGGGACAAGGTTATTGTTAACTGTAATGTAAACATTATCAATCCTCCCCAAAGGTTTCTTTATAGAATTATCAGCAAGATTAACATCGAAATAATAATTTTTCAATGGTGGCAAGTCAAGCATATCATAAATTTTCTTAGGCATAACAGAAATACTTGTACCAAGATCACATAAAGCATTACAATCAAAATCATTGACTTTCATCTTAATGATGGGCTCCCAACCATCTTCCAACTTCCTAGGAATAGAAGTTTCAAGTTTTAATTTCTCTTCCCTAGCTTTAATGAGAGCATTTGTAATATATTTTGTAAAGGCTAAATTTATAGCACTAGCATTAGGACTTATAGAAAGTTTTTGTAAGACCTTAATAACTTCAGAAATATGACAACTATCAAAATCTAAACCATTATGATCTACAGCATTCTGAAAAAATTCAGCACTTTTATCACAAACAGTTTCAGCAGTTTCAGGCAATTTTGCACGCTTTGTACTAGGAGTAGAAACATTTCCAACACCAATTATTTTTCCATTGATAGTAGGCGGTTTAGCAACATGTGAAGCATCAACATTACTAGTGGTGGTAATAGTTCAAACTTTAGCTACATTATTCTCTTTAGCAAGTTTTTCTTCTCTTTCTTCTCTTTCCCACCTAGCATGCAATTCAGCCATCATTCTAATATTGTCATTAATTAGAACTTGGATAGCATTTGGTTTAGGAAACTTAGCATCTTTAACTTCATCAGGCATAACTTTTAGTTTCAAAAGATCAACATCAAGAGCAAGACTATCAACCTTAGAAGCAAGAACATCAATTTTACCAAGCTTTTCCTCAACAGATTTATTAAAAGCAGTTTGTGTACTAATAAATTCTTTAAGCATGACTTCAAGACCAGAGGGTTCACTCTTATTATTTTTGTAAGAATTACCATAACCACTACCATTATTAGAATGATATGGCCTATAGTTGTTGTTACCATAATTATTCCTATAAGCATTATTGTTGAAATTATTATTCTTAATGAAATTCACATCAACATGTTCTTTTTGAGCAACCAATGAAGCTAAAGGAACATTATTAGGATCAACATCTACCATTAACAAGCATAGACATAATAGCATCAATCTTATCACCCAAAGAAGAGATTTCTTCAACAGAATTTACCTTCTTACCTTGAGGAGTTCTTTCAGTATGCCATTCAGAGTAATTGATAATCATATCATCAAGAAGCTTTGTTGCAGCACCCAAAGTGATGGACATAAAAGTACCTCGAGCAGCTGAATCCAATAGGTTCCTCGAAGAAAAATTCAATCCTGCATAAAAGGTTTGGATGATCATCCAAGTAGTCAGTCCATGGGTAGGGCAATTCTTTACCAAAGATTTCATTCTCTCCCATGCTTGAGCAACATGTTCATTATCCAATTGCTTAAAATTCATAATGCTACTTCTCAAAGATATAATCTTAGCAGGAGGATAATATTTTCCAATAAAAGCATCTTTACATTTAGTCCATGAATCAATACTATTTTTAGGCAAAGACAACAACCAATCTTTAGCTCTTCCTCTTAAGGAGAAAGGAAACAATTTTAGTTTTATAATATCACCATCTATATCCTATACTTTTGCATTTCACAAAGTTCAATAAAATTATTAAGATGGGTAGCAGCATCATCAGTACTAACACCAGAAAATTGCTCTCTCATAACAAGATTCAGTAAAGCAGGTTTAATTTCATAAAATTCTGCTGTAGTAGCAGGTGGAGCAATAGGAGTACATATAAAATCATTATTATTTGTGCTAGTGAAATCACACAACTTAGTATTTTCAGGAGTATTCATTTTAACAGTAATAAAAGTAAACTAAGCAAACATAATAAAATAAAGTAAAAACAAGTAACTAATTTTTTTGTGTTTTTGATATAAAGAAAGCAAACAAGACAGAAAATAAAATAAAGTAAAGCAAGACAATAAACAAAGTAAAGAGATTGGATGTGAGAGACTCCCTTGCAGCGTGTCTTGATCTCCCACGGAGCCGAAAACAGTCTTGATGGCGCGGGATGCACACGTCCGTTGGGAACCCCAAGAGGAAGGTGTGATGCGCACAGCGCAAGTTTTCCTCAAAGAAACCAAAGTTATCGAACCAGTAGGAGATGAAGGCCACGTGAAGGTTGTTGGCGGAGGAGTGTAGTGCGGCGCAACACCAGGGATTCCGGCGCCAACGTGGAACCTGCACAACACAACCAAAATACTTTGCCCTAACGTAACAGTGAGGTTGTCAATCTCACCGGCTTGCTGAAAACAAAAGATTAAACGTATGGTGTGGAGAATGATGTTTGTTTGCGAAGAACAGAGAACAGAGATTGCAGATTGTATTTCAGATGTAAAAGAATGGACCGGGGTCCACAGTTCACTAGTGGTGTCTCTCCAATAAGATAAATAGCATGTTGGGTGAACAAATTACAGGTGGGCAATTGACAGAATAGAGATTCATATACATATCATGATGACTACTATGAGCTTTAATCAGGGCATTACGACAAAGAACATAGACCGCCATCCAGCATGCATCTATGCCTAAAAAGTCTACCTTCGGTTAGCATCCGCACCCCTTCCAGTATTAAGTTGCAAACAACAGATAATTGCATTAAGTATGGTGCGTAATGTAATCAACACAAATATCCTTAGACAAAGCATCGATGTTTTATCCCTAGTGGCAACAGCACATCCACAACCTTAGAACTTTCTGTCACTGTCCCAGATTCAATGGAGGCATGAACCCACTATCGAGCATAAATACTTCCTCTTGGAGTTACTAGTATCAACTTGGCCAGAGCCTCTACTAGCAACGGAGAGCATGCAAGAACATAAACAACACATATAAGATAGATCAATTAATCAACTTGACATAGTATTCAATATCCATCGGATCCCACCAAACACAACATGTAGCATTACAAATAGATGATCTTGATCATGATAGGCAGCTCACAAGATCTAAACATGATAGCACAAGAGGAGAAGACAACCATCTAGCTACTGCTATGGACCCATAGTCCAAGGATGAACTACTCACGCATCATTCCGGAGGCGGGCATGGTGATGTAGAGCCCTCCGTGATGATTCCCCTCTCCGGCGGGTGCCGAGGCGATCTCCGAGATGGGATTGCGGCGGCGACGTCTCAGCTTTTCTCGTATCGTGGCTCTCGGTCCTAGGGTTTTCGCGACGTTGAGAATATATAGGCGAAGGGGCAGCGCAGGGGGTGCCCGAGGGCCCACACCATATGGCGCGGCGGCCGGGGTGGGGCCGCGCCGCCTATGGGGTGGCCGCCTCGTCGCCTCTTCGTCTCCTCTTCGGACTTCTGGAAGCCTCCGTGCAAAATAAGACCGTGGGCTTTTGTTTCGTCCAATTCCGAGAATATTTCCTGTGTAGGATTTCTGAAACAAAAACAGCAGAAAACAGGAATTGGCGCTTCGGCATCTTGTTAATAGGTTAGTGCCGGAAAATGCATAAAAACATTATAAAGTGTGAACAAAACGTGTAGGTATTGTCATAAAACTAGCATGGAACATAAGAAATTATAGATACGTTGGAGACGTATCAGAGCACCCTCGTCAGGAGGTGATGCATGTAAAATGTATGCATGAACTTTTTAGTTTGTTGACACATATTCCCACGTATTGTCAACATAGATGATGTCATATCCATGTTTTATATTGATTTTTGTGGATTTACCAATGATCCCCTTTATTTTGGTTATAACCCTGTTGGACAGGAAACCTGTTTTGTGTATTTATTAGCCTTCAGGGACCTAAACGAAATCGCCCCGTGGCTCAATGGATACAAGCCTAAATATATCGCCCCTCTCATATATGCGGAGTCGAAGAGAAAGCTATGGACGGTAAGAAAGGTCACTACAAATGATGAGTGGATTGCCAAGATTTTCATATCCGGAGACCTCGCTCTTGCCCATTTGGAACAATTTGTTGACCTTTGGATCAAGCTCCTTGATTTCCCTTTTGATGAAAATGTTGAGGATTCTATCTCTTGGACGCTCACGGAGGATGGCCAATACTCGTTGGCCTCGGCTTACAAAGAACAATTCCTTGGGTCCACGGCCTCCACGATGAAGAGGGACGTTTGGAAGATTTGGGAACCTCCAAAAGTTAAATTTTTTGCTTGGCTTGCCCTTCAGAATCTACTTTGGACTTTGGACCGTTTACAAAAGAGAGGTTCGCCAATCGGTGGTACTTGTCCTCTTTGTATGAGGAATATGGAATCGATTGCCCATCTCCTCGCCCATTGTCGGTACACTCATAAACTTTGGAGCCTCATCAAGGAGTGGCTTGGCCTATTCTTCCTCAACCTCAACTCTTGGCATGCTATGTCCCTACACGAGTGGTGGACCGTCATGACCGGCCCCTCGATGCCAAACCGCAAAGGCATCGCCTCCATCTTTGCTCTCACCTCATGGCGAATTTGGAATGAGCGAAATGCTAGAGTCTTCCGGCACAAGCACATGCCGCCTTCTATGCTTTGTCAAAACATCAAAAAGAGCTAGAGCTTTGTGTGGCCGCGGGCGCCAAGGGTGTGAGTATTTTGATGTCGCGAGAGTAGTCCGCTATGTAACCCCCCTCTTGTTGTCTTGTAAAACTCTCTCTTAATTAATAGAATGAGGAAAAGCTTTTGCTTCCGTTTAAAAAAAACGAAATCAAACGGAGCTAGGATTCTAGGGATGTTAATATTTCATCAAAAGAAGCACCTGGAGCACTTGGACCTCACGAGAAGGGCTAGGAGGGCCAAAAGAGCGCATGTGGCACGCCTCCCATGCTCTTTCCCTCCTCGGCCGTCTGATTAACTTGATTCTTTCGTCCACGGACCCCGTCTAACCTAAAAACCTCTATATAGAGGACCACCTGAGGCTTCCTCGAGAGGAGCACAGAGAAAACACCGAAACACCAAAACAAAGCCAGAACCAGCGAACATTGGAGGAGTAAACTCCGCTGGAGCTGCCACCGGAGAGATCTCTACCTTCTCCAACGTCTCTACCATTATCACCATGATGAAGAAGGAGTAGTCCACCTCTGGACTATGTGTTTGTGGAAGTAGTTTGATCTATTTCTCTCTTGTTCTTCATAGATTTAGTACCATATGAGCTACCCAACATGATTATGGTCATATATGTAATTCATATGCGGTGGATCTTTATTATATGATTTGATGTATGATATTGAAACATATTATGTGTAAGATGTATTGATAGATGCATATCATGTACTATATAAACTACAATCGTTGCCATGACTAGAGTCACGGCTCAGATTTCTCTAACACACACACACACACACCTCCCCTTCCTCGCCATCGGAAATCGATGGACTCCGTAAACATACACACCTACATGCACGTGGTAAAGAAAGCCGCAAAATTATAGTTTCGTCAATGAAGGGCGCAGATTAGAAATTACTAGTGTACTAGTATAGTATTTATCTCCATTATGAACTACTAGTAGACGTGCGAGCTATGTAGATCAGTTTCTTCTTCCATTGTGTTTTTAGGGTTTAAGGCTTTGATGGTATTTTCTTCTCCTATTGTCAGGTTTTTGGGTTGTGTGGTGCCTTAGGTTTGTTTGATGTACGCTTTTACAGGTTATTTGCTAAATAAAATATAAATAAATGTTGTATAGATCTCTTCGATGCCTCAACCTCTTTTTCAAAAAGAAAGTAATCCTACCTCAGTTTAGGATTGTACTGGCCCGTGAACTAGACAGCTCGACCTCTCTTCAGTCTGTATTTACTGTGCATTACGGTACTCGATATAACCTGGCACTTGGACAGGCAACTCTGTAACAGGCTTTAATACATGTTCGCAGCTCTCCTGGCAAGTTTGCCTCTGTCTGAAGGCAAACCGTAGGTAGGCAGCGGAAGCCAGGACGGCAGGTCGAGCAAGCACCAGTGGGCTGTTGCATACAGTGCTGCAGCGGGTCTCGTTTCACAGGGATTTTGCTCTGGCGCCACAGCTGCCTGCACGCCGGCCGGCTTACCCATTCGAGCTCCAACCCCTGTTCCCTCGCCATGTCTCGTTTCGTTCATCCTGCTTCGGATGTCTCTGGCTATATGCATCAATGCATGCTAGACGGTGCGTTTTGCCCTCGTGTGAGTGAGTAGCAACCATCGACGAGCAAGCATACAACGGTGCTCTCCATGAAAGAATATCTGTGGATCGCGTGGTAGACGTGATAAGCTACTTTCAAACAAACAAAAAATATCCGTGGGTCTGGGTCCGGCAGATAAACACTCTAGCAAAGGGCACATAGACTGAGGTTTTTTTTTCTTCTGGCTTTCGAGCTTCAGTGATCTCCATAGTTTATAAAATTCGAAAACATTATATTAAGTTCAAAAAAACAAAAAAATAATTATATGGTACATACACATGTAATCTACATATTTTCATAGGTTTGCTAGATGATATGTTGTATTATAAGCTACAAAATAGGTTTGCTAGATATATATGATCAATCATCTAAATATATTGTACCTTATACCCGCCATGTAGCGTTGCTAATATCTTTGACAACTGGCTAAACGGAGTGGATCATAGGTTTAAAATACTTATTAGGATGGGAGCACTTGCCATTATTTGGTCGCTTTGGCTATATAGAAATAACAAGGTTTTTAATGATAAAAAATTATCTCCCTTGCAAGTTATTTACCGGTGCAATGTTTTGCTCCATTCATGGTCATCTTTCCAGCGCATTGAGAATCGAGACCTAATTTTGAAGGTGTCTACATGGTTGGAGGACACAATGAGGTATATTTTTTCCCAACGTAGATGGTAGCGTAATCTGCAGATTGGTCCTCCATCACCGTAGGCGTCTTTACACTTTCTATGATGATGGCTTGTATTACGTCTTTTTTTTGTTTCTTTGCTTACGAGGCATTTTTTACGTTGAGAGGTTATGTGCATCTTAGCTATGCAGAGGCTGCGTGGAATGCCTAGTTTTTTTAAATAATAAAGTGTTTTTTTATCGAAAACATTTATAAGCTACCGAAAAATTAAAAATTATGGCTCCAAAAAGGCAAAAAAGTACTACTTGTATTTCCTCTTAACATTTGTGTTTTGCCTTCCGTTCATGTGTGGCGGACAAATATCGCCTTGGCAAGAGGGCAACATATGAAAGCGATGGCAACCTTGATCATGCTTTTTCTTGAGAAGTTTGGAAGGAACGCAATGCTAGAGATTTTTGCCACCACCAATCCACCGCGAGCATGGTCATTGCCAAGATCAAGAATGAGGCTCGTGCTTGAGGCTTGGCCAGTGCAAAATATTTAAGCTATGTAATATCAGGAGAGTAAGCTTGTGTTAAAGTCCTAGGACGTCTCCTAGACATTTGTACTAAACTCTGAACTTCTTCTTTATCAATGAAAATGGCAAAAAAAAAATGCCTTGTTTAAGAAAACAAATATGAAAGTATATTCCTATGCAAATTTGGTCATACATGATAGACATGTATATGCACTTGTATGTATAATTTTAGAATTTGTGGAGACCTAAAAATGAACCTTTTGAATATTAAGAAAAAAGAGCACTGGACCTACCACAAATGATTTTCGCACGTCTACAATTGTATTGTGCCTATGCGGTAGACTAGTAGTAGTAGTATCTCTGATGCACTGGATTTGGATGTGTGTGGCGCAACGTGCAGATCTTTCTGGGAGCTTGTAGAAATATAAGTAGAGAGCACACTTGTTCGCTGTGCCTAGCCAAAATAAAGGAGGAGCTGCCGAAGGAGAGGTGACGAGCTGTGTGACACTGTGACCCGCGTGAAAAGACCGTGTAAATTGAAGACGCCGCCGTGTATTCTGTCGAGGTAGGATTCGCGGTCAGCGTATCCGCAGACAACTAAAGCTTGCAGTTAATGGGATGATAACAGGCACACGGCACGGTTCTTAGAGTATCTCCACTCGTCTCCCCGAGTAGGTTTTTGGAACTCAACACGTCCCGGTTCTTCTTCGTCTGGATTTGATAAATTCATCCAGCGATCCACGTCATCCAGCGACGGCCCGCCCGGACGAACGAAAGCGCGCGAAACGTCGAGGAGACTTCCCGCTCGGTGGCCCCAACTTGAGAGACCACGATCGTCGTCCTCATCGCATCGTCTTCCGCTACAAAGCTCGCCGGTCAGCATTCGCCGCGTAGCTTCCACGCGGCGAGTTAATGCCGCCGCCTCGGTATCACGCGCGCCTACCTCTATTTATCGCCGAACTACCGTCGCCACATTCACCTCTCCTCTCTCTCGCATTCCACCAAATCTTCCCCGAACTCGAAGAGGTAGCAATGGCGAACGACGGTGCGGCCAACAACGGCTTCGCCGCCGCTCTCTCCACCAATGGGAGGGACGACTCCTCCACGCGGCGGGCTACCCGGCGCCGCCGGCACCGGGGGATGGAGGCGAGCAGGCGGCGTGCCGATCCCGCCGCCGCAACGGGGGAGGGCCTTGCTCGACATGGCGATCAACGAGGTGCTCGTCACTCTCGACGAGCAGCGCGCGATCCGCGGTTCTTCCCCGACAACCACGAATCGTGGATCGTGTTCTTCCGGCGCAGTACGAACGCGAATCCGGCGTACGACGGCCTCCTCCACCTCCGGTAAGGAATAACGCCGCCGCCGCCGCCGATGGTGGAGCGCGCTGGCCGCACCCTCGAAAATGTGCTTGCGCACATCGAGAACGGGAACTCCCCGTCCCTGGGATGCCGCCGCCGGTGGCGCTACCGTGTCGCGCCGACACGGTAGTTCGTGGATGCCGAGGAGGATGGTGTCATCCTCCTCCTCGTCCGCCTCGCGGTCGGCGTCCAGGTCCGGCGGGTCGACGGCGCCCACCGTCAAGGTGAGTGGGCGACCGTCAAGAAGGAAGCGTCGCCACCGCCGACTGAGGGCGCAGCAGCGGCGCCTCGTCATCCGCGACCGCCTCTCCGCCCGCAGCGCGAAGAAGACGAAGAAAGAGGCCGCCGCAAACCAGCTCGCCGGAGGAGGCGAAGCGCGCGGAGGACGCCGCGATGGCGGAGGCGATCGCGAGGTCGCCGAAGGACATGGAGGAGGAGAAGCGCGGGACGACGCCACACCGGACTGGTCCGCGGGAGCGCCAGAGGCGGGGGAGCCGGCGATCGCTGGATCCGCCGCGCGCGTCAACTCGCCATTCGCGCCGCCGCACCATCCGCCGCTAGGAACGCCGCGCCCAGGGAGGTGGTGAAGCTCGAGGAGAGCAGCGACGACGACATGTACCTTCCGTCGCCGCCACGCACCGGCGACGCTGGCCAGGGCACGAGCCGCTACGAGCCCCAGGACAACGCCGGCTCGAGCGACGACGACGACGGCGGTGACTACACGTCCTTCTACCGCCATTTGGGCATGTAGTAGGACGCTATTTAGTTTAAGTTTAGTTTGCCAATCGCCGAATTCAAATATATGTACGAATTCGGCCTATTTATGTACGAACTCGCCTCTATATGTTAAATATCATTAAATTTCGCTTATGTTTGAATGAACTCGCCAAATTTGTCTGAATTCGCCGAAGTCCGTTACATCCATCCTGGGCTCGCGGTTGGGAAGATGGGCCTCCCCAGGCCAAATTTTCCTCTAATCCGGACGACAATATCGCCGGATTTGGGCGTGGGGAGCGCCAACGAGTGGGGATGCTCTAGCTAGAGTCTGGACTTCGGTGTTCTTTTCTTCTCGCGATGAGATGCGGTCCGTAGGTTAAGCCTTCAAGGCCTATTTTTGTTTGCTTCAGAGCAATTTCATAGGAATGTTAGGATATTGCATTTCGTAGGAACTTTTGTATAGAGTCTGTTTCAGCTGTAGAATTTGAATTCATATGAAATTCTCCTATGTACTAATTCCTACAAAATTTCGGACGAAATTTTCCATAGGCACAACCTCATGAAATCTTTTCTTTGTATTTGTAACACAGGGGAGCCCTACCGCCCCAGCTGCAGGCCCTCCCTACCTGACCTCGTCCGCTCCCCCCCTCCCCCCCCTCTCTCGGACGCCCTCGGAGGAGTTCGTAATACGGAAGTTGCGGGCTGCTCATGTCCGCTTTTTTTTTTCTTAATGCCTTGGCGGTCTTCTCTCCCCATCATCGCCGATTTGTCTTCAAGGTTGCCGGCTCGACCTAGCTCGGTTGCCTCACTACTTGGGTCGTGCATAGGGGCAAGGTGGGTGTCAGAAACTGGCACCTACTGGTCGATGCGCACATGGTCTTCGCGACGACATATCGTGTTCGTGGGTGTCATTGGAGCACTAAGCGAGATCATCCTTGACACGGGCCTCAGGTGGCATAGTACATAGCGGGAATTGCTTTGTGAGGTCGGTGTGGCTTAGCTCCTCGGCCAGATCTCCATGTCGGCAATCGACATGGGTCGGCTGTCACTACCGTCGGCCATGGCCAACTCTGGACCTGTCATCAGGGTTTCACTTTTGTCGTAACCATCTTGTACGCCACGACATCTTTAGTTGTGATTACCGTGGTGTTGACAACAAGGAATATAAAGATGGTTGCATTGGATGACCACTGGATCTCGATGGCTCATGTTTAGTTCAAGATCACGTGTGTTGACAGAGGCGAGTTTGGATGTGAAGGCTGTGAGCCAGATGATCAGTGTTTTGCAACAGCATCGACTAGCGGGGGCGGCAACACGTGGGGACTTTGTTTTTCGTGGTGCTCTTTGGGCACCAAGTCCCGATTTCCAATGTGAAAACCCTAGGTGTGACCTTTAGTGGCTGTACCTAGCGGACATTGTTTGAAGTCGTGTTAGACTTTCTTCAAGGTGAAAACCTAAGATCTATGATCAAACAATGATGGTGTTTGTGCGTTGTTTCCTTGATGTGTTGTTTTTGGAGAACTTTTTTGCGATTCAGTTGTGGTCTATAGTGGTGGTACTTAGCGCTGATTCGCTGAAGTTTGGCAGGGTTTTCTTTTTTCCTTTTGGTTGTGTGCATCCTTGATGTATCGACTAGCTTTAGACATTATGATATTGCGGAGCTCTGGTATAATTTATATCTGTTTGGTATTAATATATTATCATTTTCAAAAAAAATAATAGCTATGGTACACACTATATGTGCAATATTTTGGAAAATTTATCAAGTTTTGTTGCTGGAAAGCACCAAAAGACATGTATTTACGAATTCATGTGTTTTCACACACTATAGAATTTTAGGTTCTTTGCATCTATACTTCTTAGACTAGTCACAATAGGAAATATCATATACTAGTATCATGCACATGATACTAGCTAGTTTATGATACCACCCCCATAATGCATAGTATCATAAGATAATATTATAGTTTTGCCATATTTAATATTTTGTAGAAGCTCAATGTAAATTTGTGTACATGATATATTTTCTATTATTTTTTCTAGTTTTACGTGATATGCTAGGGTATCATATTATGATATCACTTTCAACTCTCGTCTCATCAATTGATGTGCCACATCGAATATTTGCCGACATGACATGTATGATACCACTTTTGATACTTCCATTATGGCTAGTCTTAGAATCATGTGAACCAAAATGCCCTATGGTCTTACTCCGAGACACGGCCCGTCCATCTATAAATGCTTTTATTATATCTCCACGAGACACTGAAAACGTGAAAATATCGATTCAACCCGTATGTCCCTATGATTTTTGAAGATAAGGTATTTTTAATTCAAAGGAAAAAAGTCAAGGATGGAAACTCCCAAAATAATTGTTTGATTATAATAAGTGAATCCTACAAAGACTGTTCCTAAAGATTTTTGTGCATTATTTTTCAATTAAAAGTTTTCGTCAAGTCAAATATTGTTTGTTCACATCATGTTCAATCAAGCAAACCTTTTTATAACTTAAATTAATCATGTTGTAATAATATGTTATTTTTATTTACATGTATTTTAGGAATCATATGGCTCAAACAAGTATAATTGCGCACTAGAATTTGAATGTTTGTGTCGTAGCCTTGTTGGGTAAATAGAAATCTTTCGAATAGGTTAAGATCAATTTTAAATGGCATGTAAAGATATATTTTTAATGACATTTATAAAAAATGAATCACGAGTCATGATCCTATATATAAGATTCACTTTTAAAAATAAAACAAACAACGTAGATTTCAATACTTGGAATTTTCTATGATTTCTTTTGAATCAAGACACGACCTTTAATTTTTTGTCACAAGTTTTACAAATAAAACGAAGCTAGAATACTAAGGATCTGGTTCCAACAAATTTTATTGAAAGTATGGGGAATTCAGTTCCTTAGGTATTTCAGTAAGGGCCTTGCTGGTTTTTTGGGCTGAAAATCATTTTTTCCCATTGGACTCTTGCAATTCTAAAGATACAAATGAGTTTGCTATCATGAATTTTTGCTATGATTGGTTCAATAATAACTATTGCATTCAACACAGATTTGGTGTTCATAGGTGCATATGGGCCCTTATTTTTTCGATAGAGGAAATATATTAATTAATATCACGAACATACCAATTACACTTAGCATCTGCAACAACGAATTGTCCTAATGGCAATACGGATGCACATGGACAAAAAAAAATACAAAAAAGAAAAGTCCCGCTAGAGTGTTCTATTACTTGTATCAACAGACCTAAGACCACCAAACCAGCACCTGAAATCTATCCCCTCCAAAAGTGAATCGAAAAAGGAAACAGTGCACAAGCACCATTGTCGCCCCGATCATAGATCATAGGTTTTCACCGTGAAGAAACTCCGGCGCAAAACAATGCCTTCAACAAGGACATTGCTAGATACAACCAATTAAGAGACCTTGGGCTTTCACCCTGAATTTTAGACTCCTCCTGTGATGTCTCCCTCACTTGCCGATGTCGTGGCTCTAAGTCACGAATCACCAAGCCAAGTCCCCCTCGCCACCAGGACTCAAACCACCATTACTAGCCCCTAGATCATGGCTTCCATGCCATTCTCCGTCATTAACTTCGCCATGGAACTAAAGACATATCCCACGATGCCAATGAACTGCAAAGCTTCGCCTCACTCCCTCTGAAACTAAACGGTTATAAAAAACATGGTTGCACATAACCAAATCGCATCTGTTCCGGCAATCTCCACGCACGAGTCGCCCAACATGAACAGTAAATCACAGGAAAAGTTGCGGCATAAGCCATGCGTTTAGGGAATGTATGGAGGTATGTGCCTATCAAGTTTGAATCTAGAATATAGAAATATGTAACTTGTGCGGAAAAAGAAAAATTGTCCAAGTAACGATCTGATACTAATTGTGCAAACAATACAAAGTTCCATATTCTCTTTTTTGTGTAGGCCGTGTACCGTCGTATTTTCCCTTGAAAACTTGTGTGAGTAAGTATCAAAATAATATATATGTGTGCTTGATTCATTTCAGAAGTTTCTAATGCTTTAAACACGACTTTTGAGATTTTTTGAAATTCAGGCCCACCTAGACCCAATTTCACCGTTGTATTTTGGCTATTGCATACACCTAACCTTTTGAAGAAAAAATCCAGTGGTGTGTACGGGGCAGCTAAACAACAGCTACTACTTAAGTTTCTTGGATTTACAACTCCTATTTTGAAATCCTACAAACCGATCGAGAAGGCGCGCGCATAAGTCGAATCCAGTCCATGGAAATGGACGGAACCGCGCAAAGCCCCTCAGATCGTACTCCATACGTGTATCCATATAAACTTGGCTTCAAGGCTGAGAAATAGTTACACCCTATAAACTTGGCTTCCAGGCTGAGAAGTCAACAGCCTCGATCCGCATATGTCATTATCATTCGGTCTGCGCGACGACATATACGCATGCAGTAGCATACTCCTACTACGTACGTAATGATGTCGAATCCACACTGCCACAGCAATACGCAGGCGACCCGTCGACGGACAAGACGCGCAGTACATTTCTTGTCCCCGCTAGCTTTCGACGCTAGCTGCTGAGCCCATCAGATTCTGCTAGTTAATCGCGTGCAATGGCCAAGAGGCAATGCGGCTATAGCTTCTCTCGTGACCATAGCTAGGCACGCGGCACGCGCCCAGCGATATATAAGCCGACCAGGGTCGACGACGAGCCAGAGCTGGCAGCAGCTTCGTCGAGGATTCGAGCGAGCGAGGGAGGTATCCATGGCGAAGGCTACCTGCGGGAGGAGCGGGTTCGTGAGGCGGTACACCAGGTCCACGGTGCCCAGGATGCGGTGGACCGCCGAGCTCCAGCAGAGCTTCCTGCGAGCCGTCGACTGCCTCGGCGGCCCAGACAGCGCCAGTACGTTCCTTCCTCGGCCCCCTTCCGTTCTTCGATTTCGCAACACCTCCCTTTAATTTAGCTCGCTCGCTCGCCTTGCCTTGCCACTCTTCGATTCTTCAGGTTAATGGCTTTTTATTCGTTCTTCCTTTTTTGAAACTGTTTCATGGTTTCATGCTGATCTTGCTGGCGCGACTTAACCGCAGAAGCAACTCCGAAGCGCATTCTTCAGCTCATGGATGTCGGGGGGCTCACCATATCCCATGTCAAGAGCCACCTTCAGGTCAGTCTCTTCATCCAAGTTTCCATCCTTCACACAGTTCAGACGTAACACAGCCTAGTCCAGTGGATAACCATGGCCTAACTTGCCATTGACCAGCTATCATACCCGATCTTGAATTAAGAACGTGCGAGCTCGTGTAACTCGACTTCTTGTTCTTTTCTCAACAGATGTACAGATGCACGCCGCATGGCATTGGGAAGAAAGGTGAGGGACACCGTGCATTTTCTTTTGTAATCTTCTTGAAAGTGTTCAGACTTCATATTATATCAGCAGAAGATTATTTTATAGGGATTTGTGATTGGATCACGGTTTATAGAATGCTCTGTGGCTGATTGTCCTAATAATCATTAGCGCGTAACTGTGGTTTGTCTTAAGCCGGCACCACTCGCTTTCTGGCTGTGGGCTCTGGTTCTGCGCATGCTATGTAGATGATGCTAATGCAAAGCCAAACCGCTTTCTTCTTTCCGCATGTTTCCATCAGAGATGCAGCCACACCTTCGTCCCAAGAATCACTCATTTGCCATTCATGAGCAAGGCACCCAAGGATTCATGTTCCCGCCCATCAAAAGGTATTTTGCTGCCACTTTTCTACACCCTGATCTGCTAAAGATTCATGTACGAACATAATCTTTTATTAGTGTCCTAATCGTATTTCTATCCTCCTAATCTTTTTCTCTGCTTCTTCGTATGAGAGGCTTTTTACGGTAGGGACTAGAAAATATTAGCCGTCCAATCAGCAGATCTGATGGTCCAATTTACTCAATACTACTCGTTTCGAAGAGTAGTATTTTTCCAACCAAGAGCTAATTTGGCAGGCACACATCTAACAAATTTTTTTTTCCTTTGCTTAGCATTTCTTATAATAGATTTTCTTTTTAGGGAAACTTATGATATCTTCTTTATTTTATTCCTTTACAAACAATCCGTGCATGTGCTAGCGAATTTGAATCTCACTACATTTTATATAGAGAAAAATATATATCGCCAACGGGAATAGAGAAAGTAGAAATAGAGTGCCAAAATGTCAATCGAGAACTTGGTCAATTTTTTAAAAAATACATGCAATTTCCTCGAATTTTCAAAGCAGGTATGCTTAATAATTCAGTTGCATATCGTAGTGAAAACAGTACTAGTAAATTCATGCAATGGCTGATTGCTTGCGCATCTTTGGCTGACTAAGGGCATCTCCAACGGAATAACGCAAAACAGACGTCTAAATTGTCCGTGCGTGTCCATTTGCGTCGTTCGAAATGGTCGAAACTGACCGCGTGTCAGTTTGCGTAGGGGGCTGCCTCCAACGGCACGACGCAATTTTTTTGGGTTCGTATTGTTTAAAAATAATTTGCATAGTGATAAAAAAAATATAAAATATAAAAACTAAAAGCCCTAGCCTACTCCTCCTCGTCGTCGTCGAGCACGACGAAGTCCGGTACCTGCCACGGCTAGGCGGCATGATGTCGGTGGCATACCGTGGCAGCGGCGGCTACACCGGTCGGTCCATCTGCGAGATGAGGACGCCGAGCCTCTCGATCTCCTCGCCGGTCATGGTCGGCGGGAAGACGAACTTCCGGCCCTCCGCCATGGCCGCCTGCCGGTCTTGGAAGACACATGCAATGAAGTCGTCGCTGTCGTCCTTGGCCTCCTCGTTCTGGTGGCTAGCGCGTATGAATCGTCGTTGTCGTCCTCATCCTCCTCGTTCTCGTTGTCGTCCTATGGAGGCGCAGGCCGGTGCCGTGTTCGACGACGAGGCGGCAGCGGGTGCGCGAACGAGAAGTCTCGGTACGGCGCCAGGTGTGCCACTGATTTGAGCTAACGGCGAAGGCTGGATCGTCGTGGAGGTCCAGCGGAAGGTAAGCCCGTCTTGCAATTTAAAGGACGGGCGCGCGCCGGAGACGATGCCATTGATGGCGGAGCCCAGCCGCCGCCCGCCAGAAGAGGAAGCGCCGCCATTGATGGCAAAGGTTGCGGCGCAGACGTGGAAGCAATGACCGCCGAAGCAACGGCCGTGGAAGCGATGCGCTCGAAACAGGTCGCTGCCAAGCGGGCCCGTGGGAAAAGCACGCGGACACTTGGCGCGACCACGCAACATCCACGGAGACAAATCCGAGGCGCATATATGTGCCACGTTTGCATCTCCGTGAGGCCCGATCACTATGCGTCGAGCCGCTAGGTCTGGTCCCAGACGCATATTTTGACCACGCAGTCGCAAACAGTCTTGAAGCGTCAGTTTGCGTCGCCCTGTTGGAGATGCCTGATGCTACGGGAATAACCTTGCACCTAAAATATGGTCCACGTGCTAGGTATGAGTCGGTTAAAATCTAGTGGGCAAGAAAATAGTGATGGCTCAATTGTGTCACCTGCATGCGTGGGAGGTACCATCGGGTATCAAATTCTGACGTGGCATAATTGCACTTTTTTGTGCAAATTCGTGGCATAATTGCACTTAGATGGTAACAAATGCACCTAAATCTGTGTCACGATTTTCTTACCATGTAAATTAACCAAAATACTACTAGTCTATAGGACTAGTAAAGTGTACCGTAAAAGACCTCTCGTATGAACAGGGCCAAGGTTGGGACGACGGGAGTTGCGGCCACATACAAGAGCATGCAAGGGAACAGTGATATGAGGATGATGATGATTCCTGGCAGCCAGTGCTGCGGCATTATTGATTATTACGTGCGAGAGCAAGCAATGTCCATGGACAGGAGCGGCGTAAACGAGGGCCTCCGGTGGCAGCAGACTGACGCTGCAAACCTCCAGGAATTACGAGGACCTTGGGTGCAAGTGCAATGCCCTGACGACCCCTCTAAGGTACGCCAGGTAAAGGAAAAGCTTCGACAAAGATAGCAGTACTAGGAACGTTGTGCAAAAGCTCATCGAAAGACGGTATATCCCTCTTGTCTTAACTGCTTTCCCGCCGCTGCTGAATCTTTCTCTTCGCATGCATGTCTCTCTAGTCTCATCTCTTGCTGTCCTGTCCTATACATATGGTTGAGGCAGCATTGGTAGCCAGCCGGCCCTCACAGTGCTTCCGTTGTATTTCCTGGTAGATTTCCCCTATGTGCTAGCATATCTACTACGGAGTATTATTACTCCAGATGTGCTCCCAGCATCGTATCTCTGACTGATGTTGCCGTTCCTTCCATGTCTCGACCGGGGGAACCTCGAATGAAATGACATGATCTCGGATAGGTACCTAAAGGTCGACACTGGCTCTAAATGGGCATGCAAATCCCCCAGCTAGCTATCCTATCAACGCTTGTAGTATTTCAGTAGGACAATGTGGTGTGGTATAGACTGGCGATGGTATGGCAGTAGTACCAGTGCAGCATGCTACGCTTGTATCGGACGCTGCCAGAAATGGCCCTCGAGAACCCTCCCTATCTTTGGCAGAAATAATAGCTTTGCCCCAGGCACCTGCTTCAGCTCATCGACAATGATGTGCCAAAAGGGGCGGCTTTTGCAGCGCTCCGCTCACCTCCAACCCTCTCAGCTGTCGCGGCAGCAGCAGTTCTCATCATGGCCATGCATGGGCGAGCATTGCACATGAAACTTAAGAAAATTCATTAAAGCTCCTCTGATCATCTGATACTGCGCTAGCCCCAATTGCTGACAAAAGTTGACCAGTAGCAACCTGGTATGTGTGCGTGTGATCTTTTGCTTCGAATGCACGTTGGTACAGTCGTACAGTAGCTTCCTGCCTGCCACCGGCTCGAACCAAGCTGATAGTTGCAGATTATCTAGCAGGTTCAAATCTCACAGAAATTAGCTGCGTTCACACGATAGTTAACACTGGCCTTTTTATCTGGCTTACATTTGATAAACTTATTAACAGCTTCTCTGTTCTAACCATCTTGCTTTGTTTACAGCTGGTTAGCGAACAGGAAGCACGCCAGCATCTGAACCATACCGCGAGAACACTGCCTTCCATGGAGAGCTACCAGAGTTGGAGCTTCCTGTTCAGCAGTGCGACGACCGGAGAAGACGAGCCAGGTGACTCGGCGGCCGACAAACGCTCGCTGTCGCCGTGGTTTGCCGTCGAGCAGAGAGCTCTCAACGACGTCTTTTTCTGTCCCAGCGACAGCAGCTGCGTGCTCTCGCCGTCGCCGAGGAGCTTCAGCGACTGCTCCGTGCCTCCGAATTGCGGCCTTGCTGGCCAGCATGTTAACCTCGAACTTTCTCTGTCAATCCCTGAATCTTAAATTCAGGATATGGTATCAAGTCTGTACATGGTGTTATTCATGTTTTTCAGCTAGTGAGTAGTTGCTTTAATGGCTCCTGACACGGAGAAGATCATATTATCCTAAAACTGATGTTCCTTGCCTAAAAGCCACCAGTAGAAATTAAGGAACCAGGTGGTAGCAATTGAAGTTCTTTCTTTATAAACAAGTTAAAAGATTTGTCATTTTCATTAACTAAGAACTTTTAGAACAAGTCCTAGGTCTTCAGCAAAAAACTTACTCTCTCGGGATTACATTACACAAAGGTTTGGCACACGCAATGCTCCGCCTTCGCGCCTCCTCTTTGGCTTTGCAATAATGTAGGGGTCCGTTGAGGCGAGGTTGCGAAAAAACCTCATGTTTCTCTCTATCCAAATTTCTCAAGACACAAGCATGAACATGGACGCCATCACCTTGCGAGAATTTCCTTGTCCCATAGACATGCTCATCGTACAATCTCTAATGGTAGCTTCATTTTCCCATAAAGATGGGCCTATATCTTGGCGGGAAATCCAAGGGAAGATGGCATTTGTGGCACTCAGAATAAGAGATGAGATGCCGATTCTATAACTTGGTTACAAAGTGGGCAATTGCCACAATTCAGCCATCCTCTAGGAATCAAGCTATCCGTCATCCAAACTCTATTTTGCAAGACCATCCATGCAAAGAACTTGTATTTTGACAGCGCCCAAATCTTGGCTTCCAAAGAAAAGTGGATGATTTCTTCAAATTGCAGGCCATCATTGGTGAAGTTCCATGTAATGGAGCCTTTGATTCCAATGGTAAGATGGACATTTGAGATCAATTCCCAAAGAGTGACAATTTGTTGGATGTGCTCGACTTGAAGGCCTTGTCCCGTATCAATTTGGGATAGCAATTGAAGTTTTACAACAGCTAGCGAATGTCTTCAACTCCCAATGAAGTAGCATCATAAGCTGGGATGATACAACTAGAGCGCATCTGATCACCTCATGTTAGTTTCACATGTTGCACAGTACATCTGCCAGGTACCCCTGTATGTAGTAGATCACACAGTATAGATGCTTAGATTCAGGTCGGTATTTGCGAGCAGCAATGCAACGTACTATGGCCATGGCCAAGCTATAGTGTCACCGTGTCCTTTCCTTTCTCCATCTGCTGGATTGCTGGAAGAACAGAAACAGAATGATGAAAACATTCAGTCACCTCATGTGCGTGCGTCTGTTGTCTACTTGTCTGTTTCAAGCTGGCGTCTGTTAAAAAGCCCAAGAGTCTTCAAACCCATCACACTGGTTTGCTTGTTAAAAGATTGACAAATCAAATCCCTCATTTCCCCAGGCCCAAAGAAAAGCAGTCTAAAAAGGTGGTTAGAATATACTCGTCAGTTTCTGTGTTTGCCTTTGATGCTGCCGATGGCATCAACTTCTGTCAAAATCAAACCATTTACTACCACTTCTCACCAAAAGTTATGAGGGCGACAGCATTTCATCTCAAGAGTACAAATTATTACCATCATGAGCAATTGAGCACACCACAGTAGATTGCAGGGGAAAAGTACGGAAGGACGAAACAAAAAGAAAGGCATGTAAGAAGCTGCTTCCTCAGCAACATTCATGCTTTGTTACTGAATTGGTCATACAGTAATACTAAATAAAGTTCAGAGAAAACACCATCATGTCCAGCAACAAGTTAGTTTAAGTTTTGATGATGCAGCACGCTAGAAAAAGGACAAGAAGCTACCCTACAAGAACGGGACGAGAACTGCAGCTTACAAATTGACCTACTCCGAACCAGGCAATCGGCTTGTGAAAATCCTCGTGATAATTATAGTAGGCAACATGTAAGAGTTCTTCGTTTGTGAAGCTCGGTGATCATAGGAGGCTCAAGTTGCGGCACGGTTGAAATGAGCATGCTGGGGGGGAACTGCTTCTTCCGCACATTGCCATTACATGTACCCGGATTGTTGTACTCCGTATCACTTCTTCTTTGCTTTTGTATCAGATACCAAAGCCTTGACACAAAGACGAGGCTTAGCCGAGAAGAGTTCAGCAGGGAGAACAGATACCCCAGCCACCGAAGATCCAATGGGTACCCCAGAAATTGGTAGCACCTCCACAAGTATTGCCACCTGGACGTCAGAAACATGTTTACTGTGTTAGCACACTCGTCAAATGGTCGTCTGACACAAGCTGTGAAATTAAACGTGCTGAGAAACTGCAGCATGTCAGGTATCAATAGCAAAACTAATGCCAGCTTTCATCATGGTGTAAATGGAAAATAAGACCTTAGTTCCACTAGTCAGCGTCCAAACATCGCTCTTTTCAAGTTTGGAGTCCAGATTATGGTGCTTTAAATTCTAATCCTAGATAGCTGATCAGTAAACATTGCTAAACTGTAACAACTATTGCAGGATTTGTCCAAGGATACCTCAGGAGATTTGAGATCAACAATTGCACCCTCAGAAACTGATTTGATAGCACCAGCAACAACCTTGAAACACTGTTCCCTATGCATCAAAGCTTGTTGAGTTGAGCTGTTATCTTCATTCTTCTGAGTCTTAGTAACTGTTTCATCAATGCCTCTCCTATTATAGCCAACTGCAAACTTTATCATAGGTTAAATTTGTACTCAAATTAGTAATTGACTAAGAAATATGAATAGTATCTAGTGATCAATGTATTTCCATGAGATACTGTTGCGAAAATAAAACATAAATGCAAGTTGTAGTCAGCCCCAATGTATGTGGGGTACCTTGCACCAGCGCCGTCCACGACACGGCAAGATGTGGAGCCCAGTCTAACAACAGGAGAGTCCTGGCAACAGATTGGTGTCCTAGTCTAGTAAGTATCCTAGTCAGTAGCAGATCAGTGTCTAAACTAATATGTACCCTAGTTAGCAGCAGGTTTGTGTCTAATCCAGTACACGTCCTAGTTCCAGGAGGTTTGGTCATTTGGTGCACACCTAGTAGTATAGCAATACATTCAGGCATGTAAGAACCCTAGTTAGATTACTAATCAAGTTTTGGAGTCAGACTAGTAGATGATGAGTCCTAGATACACAACAGGGATTGTGAAGTTATTAAGAAAGCCATAAATCTAGAGAACAGCTATTTCACAACACAGTCTATGGCGTTCGGCCGACAGCCCTTTTTCAAGCTGAGAGTTGCCGGGTCATGGCTTTGCCATATAAGATCATGGATGCAGTTATTTTTTTGGCTAACAATTAAGGTTGACCGTGTCATGCCTTCAGTGCCTTCGAAGGCTGACAATGCAGAAACAAATCATGACAGAGCAGCAGCATGATTCATTTGGCCTGTAAAGGTGCAAACATGCAAGCCACGTGTGTGGTGGGCGGCCTGCTGTAAGTGGGCCCACATGTAAGTGAGTCGAGGTGGACCTTATATGGCCCAATTGAGCTATGGTATCGATATCGATGAACTAGACAGACAGAGTTCTGAAATCTCATCTCAATTTCTCTCTCTCATCCACTTTTTGCGGTTCCCCTTTGAGAGTTACGACAGATAGGTATGAGTGATAAAATGGACACTGCCGACCGCCGAGCGCAAGCGCCTCGCACACCTCCTACCCTTGATCTCGATACCCCTTTGAATGGGCTGCTCAGGCCGATATGCCTCAGGTATGAACATGAGAGACAACAGCACAAGACCAAGAAGACAAGGAAGAGAGGAGCGAGCCTCCAATCCTGGACCCTGCTCGCCTGCCGGCAGACCCCCTCCCTCCTGCTGAACTGGCATTTCATCTTGAGTTACACACTCAGTTGACTTAATCTCAACCGTCGATTTCCCATCCATGGACCAGGATAATTTATGTAATTCCGACTTTACCCCTGTACGAATCTGGGTCTATAAATACCTCACCCCTTCCTCCAGATTAGGGTTAGAGATGAACTAAGAAGAAACTTGAGCTTTGCTCCAACCCATGAGGGAAACCCTAGATCTATGATCTTGTATCGCCACCCGGGCTCCTTATCAACTCGTGAAGATCTCTTTGGCGACTTCTACCGTTTGTTTGATCTTTTGCTTGCACTTCTACCTTGATTGGTCTTTTGCTTGCACTTCCATCAAACCTTCCGGTCTTTTCGCCCTTCTAGATCTCCCGAGCTTTGATTTGTCGATCTCTTTGCGGGACTTCTACCGGAAGGTCTTTTCTCGCAACCTCTATCGAGTAGGTGTATCGGGCCTACGAGAAAGAACCGGTTTGTGTGTGTGTGTGTGTGTGTTGTATCTCCACGAGTTCATCCCCGTGTTCATCGTGTTCATCGTGTTCATCCACCTCCCCACGAAATCCACCCAAATCCGTGAAGATCGGGCACATCCCCTAGGCTTAGCCTCATCATATGGTATCAGCAGCTCTTGGGTTGCCACGGATTTGACCCCCACATCACCAATTTCGCCCAAAAAATTTTCCAAAAAATTTTCCCAAAAAATAGCCCCAAATTGGCCTTGGATCGATCTGTCGATTTGTTGAGTTATTTGTGGTTTTGCTCCAATAGAAACTTGTCTTGGGTGTTCATCTACTATTCCCCCAACTTTCCCACCAGTTTGTGCCAATTTTCCCACGAAATCGAAGATTTTCGGGTCGTTTTCCGCCAAATCGACGAACAGAGTTGAGGCCGGACGCCGCCCCAACATCGCCGGCTTGCCGGTCAGCCGACTGCCGCCAGATCGCCGGTGCCGCGCCCAAAAATCACACACTTTCTTCGTTTTTCGTTTGGCACTAACCCCTTGTGTTTGGACTTCGTTGTGTGTGCCATTTCAGCTACCACTAAGCTTCCGCAACATCAACAACGACGACGGCACCCCGAAGATCCAAGCGGTTCATTTGACACCTCCACCATAGCAAGTTCAAGGTCGTCGACCACCGTCATCAAGTGGTATAACTTGCCCCTAACTTGTAGCCCTAGCTTCCTTTGCGTACCTTTCCTATCGAGAGTGGCTTTCTAGTGTTGCGAAGCATTGCGCAAGCGTCCCGACCGTGAGGGTGTGCGTGTGTTGAGCAAAGCTACGAAGCAAGCTCGTGTGAAAAGATAGGCAAAAGAAGTGTGACATACTTACATAGATAGTGAGAAAAAGAAAGCTTCTAAGCATACAAAAAAAAAAAAAAAAAGAAAAGAAAAAGAGTGTGAGTGACACCTATACACAAAAGAGTCCAAAGCTTATAAGCAAAAGAGAGAAAAGAGAAGAGAGGCGTCTTGCGCAAATCTTGTTGCTTCTCAATTTTGCAACCAAGCCACGGTCTCTCTTGCGTTAGCGTGACACCGAGCTAGTAGTCTTCGTTAGGACCAATTTTGTTCGTGCTCATTTTCCGTCGCGCTAACCCCATTTTGTCCCACGCGTGTGTTCCACATTGTGCATGCCTTTTGTGATCACCGCCTTTTGACTTGTGACTTTTGGATCTTACCCACTTTTGACAATAGACTTTTCGTTTGGTTCTTCCATTTGGCTTTCCACATCCATACCTAACACCATATAGAGTTTTGTTTTTGTGTGAGTACCCGGTTGTTCCTCACCTTGACACACCTTTTCGATTTTGGTTTGCAAGTTTTGACATTCTTGGTAGTTTTTCCTAACCATCCACCACATAGTTCTTGTTTTAGTTGTAACCATGTCTAGTGGAGAAGGGAACCAACTACCGATGACGCGGCACCAACATTGGATAGCTACTCAAGCCGTCCACGCCAAGCTCAATCAATTTGAAGCCATGCTCAAGGATACCAATGTCCGCTATGAAGAAAGAGCTCAAGTGCAAAGGATTGACCTCAACAATCAAGTTCAAGAACTCAATGAGAAGATTGAAACTCAAGGCAATGAGTTGAAGGCAACACTCGCCATGCAAGGTCAAGAAACAAGAGAAATGAAGACGGCGTTGGACAACATCCTCCATACACTCAACCGACAAGAAGATAGAAGACACCATTCAAGGTCTTCACGCTCTCATAGCTCAAGGTCACGAGCTCCTACATCGTCGCATCATGATTCCAATCAAGACCCACGCCACCATAATGTGGATGCTCAAGTGCTTCAACAACAAGCTCAAGAAGCGGAGCAAGCACGACTTCGACTTGTCCAAGAACGTCTACGCCTTGAAGAAGAACGCCTTCACCAAGAACATCTCCATGCTCAATTCCAAGAGGAACAACAACATCTTCGTCATGATCAAGATCTCCTTCATGCACGTGAGCAAGAAAGGCTCCGCCAAGAGCAAGAGGCACGTCATCATCAAGGGCAACCTCGCCCATCTCAAGTGGCCAATGCTCAAGGGCACCACCATAATGCCGAACAACAAGTGAACCAAGACCGCCGCATCATCAATATTGATCAACCTCCTCGTGATAGGGCACCACGCCGTCAAGGTCAAGACAACCGTCGTCATCATGATGATCGCCCTCATGGTAGAAGACCACCTCATCAAGCACAAGATGTTGAGATGGAGGAAGACTCAAATCATCACCAAGCATCAAGTGAAGAAAGTGTGAGACCTCATCAACGCCACAACCATGATGATCAAGATGAAGGTCATGGAAGACCACCTCCTCCTCAACAACAAAGAAACAACAATGAAGATGCTCAAGGCCCACAACCTCAACCTCAACCTCAACAACGTCAAGACCATGGTGAAGCAAGACCACCTCCTCGACGCAATGACCGCAATGAGGAAGAAATCTTTGGGAAGCTCAAATTCACCATGCCCAAGTTCCAAGGAGAGGAAGATCCCGACGCATACTTGTCTTGGGTACTCAAGGTTGATAAGATATTCCGCATCCACAACTTCTCCGAAGCAAAGAAAGTTGCCATGGCATCACTTGAGTTTGAAGGATATGCAAATGTTTGGTGGGAAGAGGTCAACAAGAAGCGTGAGAAGGAAGACCTAGCACCCATTGACACATGGGAAGAGATGCAAGAAGTCATGCACACCCGCTTTGTACCAACTCACCACAAGCGTGACCTCTTCAACAAGCTCACTCAACTCAAGCAAAGCTACAAGTCCGTTGAGGAATACTACAAGGAGATGCACATGACCATGATGAGTGCAAATGTGGATGAGCGAGAAGAGCAAACTATGGCAAGATTCTTAAATGGTTTGAACATCCCCGTCAAGAGGATAGTGGAATTCTTGCCTTACAAAAACATGGTTGAACTACTCCACCAAGCAACAAGGGCCGAGCGCCAAGTGCGAGAAGACCTAGCAAGTGCAAAGACAAAGACCTTCTTCGCCGCAAGAAATGCCATGAATGCCTCCTCAAGCATCAAGAACACAAGTGCACTTGCCTCCAAGGATCCTCCAAAGCAAGCAAGAAGCGCCATCAAGACAACAAGCTTCAAGCCGGAGCAATCAACCATGTCCTCCAAAGCTTCCACCGGATCTAGTAACATCACTTGCTTCAAATGTGGTGCTCAAGGACATAAATCCTTTGAATGCAAGAACACAAGAGTTATGATCACTCGAGATGATGGAGATGTGGAGTATTTGAGTGAAGGAGAATATGAAGCCTTGGTACAAGCCGCAACCTCTCATGAAGAAGATGACTTGGAAGACCAAGAGCAAGTCCTATGTGTGCATGATGCAAGCCCTTCTCTTGTGGTGACCAAAGTGTTGACAACCCATGCACTTCCAAATGAAGACCAAATGTGCAATATCTTCCAAACAAGAGCCGGAATCAATGGCAAGTCAATAAAGGTTATCATCGATGGAGGGAGTTGCCACAATCTGGACAAAAAGCTCGAAGCTCGACGAGTTAAATGAGTGCTCGTTTGCTCGACTCGTTTGAGCTCGGCTCGTTTTGTTAACGAGCCGAGCTGAGCATCAGTTTTTGCTCGTTAAGGTTAACGAGCTAAACAATCGAGCCGACTATGTTCGTGAGCTACTCGTTAAGATCGGTAACAAGCTAGGCTTCACCAGTTTTGACAGCGAGTCACTTTAGTTATCTCAAATATTTGGCAGGAAGGGGCCAAGCAAAATAGTGTTCTTTAACCATGCTTGAAACTCCTACATTAGGATCTAAAAACCTATGCTTCCTCTCTTCCTTACCAGGCAATGCACACATGTTTGTTTTTCATTGCCTCCTTAACGATCCTTAACGAGCTGCTCGCGAGCGCTCGTAAAAACATAACGAGTCGAGCCGAACAATGATTTCAGCTCGTTATTCTTAACGAGCTTAACGATTCGAGCCTTAACGATCACGAGCTTAACGAGCCGAGCCTCAACGATCCGAGCAGCTCGTTAATCCACCCCTAGTTGCCACAATCTTGCAAGCACCGAACTATGCACCAAGCTCAACCTCCCGCTCCGGAAACACCCCCATCCCTACCATGTGCAATGGCTAAGCGACAATGGAAATGTGAAGATCCAACACACCGTCACGATATCCTTCAAGATTGGCGCTTATGAAGACACCATTGATTGTGACGTCGTGCCTATGACGGTGTGCCACATGTTACTTGGTCGCCCTTGGCAATATGACAAGAAAGCCAACCATGATGGCTACACAAATGCCTATAGCTTCAAGGTCAACGACAAGACCTACATCCTACGCCCAATGACTCCTAGCCAAGTAATTGCGGACAATGCAAAGGCTCTAGCGAGGGCTAAGGAAGCCACCATCACTAGTGAGTTGAGAGGTGAGAGAGTGATCCACCAAAAAGAGAGTGAGCGCCACAAGCCATATGTGAGTGAGATGAAGAGTGTTCTCCTAGCTACCAAGAGTGAGATGAGAGAAGTGCACCACAACCCATCCACCACTCTACACTACGTGCTCATTTGCAAGGGCCCCTCGGAGGAGACTAACGACTTAACCAACATTCCTTCGTCTTTGTTGTCTCTTTTGAAGGATTTCCAAGACGTCTTCCCGACGAGCTACCTCATGGACTACCACCGCTTCGGGGCATCGAGCACCGCATCGACCTCATACCCGGCGCTCCCCAAACCGAGCCGCCTACCGCACCAACCCCGAAGACACAAAGGAGATTCAACGCCAAATACAAGACCTCCTCGCAAAAGGGTACGTTCGAGAAAGCCTTAGCCCTTGCGCCGTTCCCGTGATTCTTGTGCCTAAACCGGATGAGACGCAACGGATGTGTATGGATTGTAGACCCATCAATGCCATTACCGTCCGTTATCGCCATCCCATTCCGCGTTTAGACGATATGTTGGATGAATTGAGTGGTGCCACGATTTTCTCTAAGATTGATTTGCGTAGTGGCTACCACCAAATTCGCATGGCAATAGGTGATGAATGGAAGACGGCATTCAAGACCAAACTTGGTCTCTATGAATGGCTTGTCATGCCATTTGGTCTTTCAAATGCCCCATCTACTTTCATGCGCCTCATGAATCACATCTTGCGACCTCTCATTGGCAAGAGTGTGGTTGTCTACTTCGATGATATTCTCATTTATAGCAAAAACCTCGAGGACCATGTGCAACATGTGAGAGAAGTTTTGTGCATCTTGCGTCATGAAAAGCTCTATGCTAACCTTCCCAAGTGCACATTTGCTCAAAACAAGTTGGTTTTTCTTGGTTTTGTGGTTTCCGCCAACGGGATTGAAGTTGATTCTTCCAAAGTTGAGGCCATCCACAATTGGCCCACTCCCACAAATGTTGGGTCGAAGCTTCCATGGACTAGCCGGATTTTACCGCCGTTTTGTGAAAGATTTTAGCACCATCGCTTGCCCTTTAAACGAGCTTACCAAAAAGAATGTTCCGTTTGTTTGGGGCAACGCACAACAAAAAGCTTTTGATGAATTGAAAAAGAGACTCACCGAGGCACCACTCCTTGCTCTTCCCGATTTTGCTAAAACATTTGAGATAGAATGTGACGCAAGTGGCCTTGGAATCGGTGGTGTCCTCATGCAAAACGGAAAACCCGTAGCATATTATAGTGAGAAGTTGGATGGCGCACGCCTCAACTATCCTATTTATGACAAGGAACTTTACGCTTTGGTTCGTGTTCTTGAAGTTTGGCAACACTATCTTTGGCCAAGAGAGTTCATTATTCACTCCGACCATGAATCTTTGAAGTATTTGAAAAGTCAACACACTTTGAACAAAAGACATGCAAAATGGGTTGAGTTCATTGAGTCCTTTCCATATGTAATCAAATACAAGAAGGGCAAGGACAATGTCGTGGCGGATGCACTTTCCCGCAAGCTCACCCTTTTACTCACTCGTTTGGATTTCCATGTGTTGGGTCTTGATGAAATCAAAGAACAATATGCCTCCGATACCTTCTTTGGCCCAATTTTTGCAAAGTGTTCCATTGAAAAGGGCATTGATGATTTCTATTTGCACCAAGGATTCTTGTTTAAGGGCAACAAACTTTGTGTTCCAATGTCCTCGCTTCGCCTTTTGCTCTTACAAGAATCGCATGGTGGTGGTCTCATGGGTCACTTTGGACGAGAGAAGACATATGCCATGCTATCCACTCACTACTATTGGCCAAGAATGTACCGAGACGTGGAACGCCTTTGCCGCCGGTGCACAACATGCTTACAAGCTAAGTCCTCTTCCAATCCATGTGGTCTTTATACACCATTGCCTATTCCTTATGCTCCTTGGTCCGATATAAGCATGGACTTTGTACTAGGATTACCTCGAACTAAATATGGTCATGATTCAATCTTTGTGGTAGTGGATAGATTCTCAAAAATTGCTCATTTTATACCATGTTCCCGAACGGATGATGCTTCACACATTGCCTCCTTGTTTTTAGGGAAATTGTGAGACTCCACGGTGTACCAAGAAGCATTGTCTCCGACCGAGACGTCAAGTTCATGAGTTATCTTTGGAAGACACTAATGGCCAAGTTCAACGTCAAGCTTTTGTTCTCATCATCATCGCACCCCCAAACCGATGGGCAAACCGAAGTGGTGAACCGAAGCCTCTCCACACTACTACGAGTCCTCGTCAAGAAGAATTTGAAAGCATGGGAAGATTGCATCCCACATGCGGAGTTTGCCTACAACCGCGCCAAGCACTCTACAACAATGAGAAGCCCCTTCATGGTCGTCTACGGGTTCGAACCACCTACGGCGATTAACCTTCTTCCTCTACCGCTACATGAGCAAGTGAACATGGACATCGACAAGCGAGCACAATACATGAAGAAACTCCATGAAGACACAAGGGCAACAATCGAGCAACAAGTTCTCCGTCAAGCCACAAGACTAAACATGAAGAAAAAGGCACGGATCTTCAATGAAGGCGACCTAGTGTGGATACACCTTCGCAAGGACCGCTTCCCTCAAGAAAGAAACTCCAAGCTCAAGCCCCGAGGTGATGGTCCCTTCAAGGTCCTCAAGCGCATCAATGACAACGCCTACGTCGTCGACATACCAACATCCAAGTACTTGGTGAGCAACACATTCAATGTGTCCGACCTTTCGCCATATCATGGAGATGAGGAGAACATAGAGTCGAGGACGACTCTTTCCCAAGGGGGAGATGATACGGGGTGGCCTATGGACACCGCCGCCTCAAGACCGACAAGCCCTCCTCGTGGTCCAATGACACGAGCTCGAGCCAAAGCGCTACATGATGAGGTGAACTCACTCCTCACTACCCTTGATCTCGATACCCCTTTGAATGGGCTGCTACCTCAGGCCGATATGCTATGTGTTATCAGGTATGAACCTCGAGAGAAGGACAGCACGGCAGACCCGAAGATAGACAAGGAAGAAGGAGAAGAAGAGCTGAAGGACGTCCCTGCTCACCCCGCAGCTGCAGGCCTCAAGACCCCGCACTGCTGGCCTGCTCCACCCCTGCCGACCTCCGGCCGGCCCCGGCCCTCAGTGAAGAAATCCAAGACGGCTGCCGGCCCCGAGCAGCTGCCGGCGCCGGCTGGCCGGCCCAACCGCACCGGCTGCCACCTCTGTTGACTTAATCTCAACCGTCGATTTCCCATCCATGGACCAGGATAATTTATGTAATTCCGACTTTACCCCTGTACGAATCTGGGTCTATAAATGCCTCACCCCTTCCTCCAGATTAGGGTTAGAGATGAACTAAGAAGAAACTTGAGCTTTGCTCCAACCCATGAGGGAAACCCTAGATCTATGATCTTGTATCGCCACCCGGGCTCCTTATCAACTCGTGAAGATCTCTTTGGCGACTTCTACCGTTTGTTTGATCTTTTGCTTGCACTTCTACCTTGATTGGTCTTTTGCTTGCACTTCCATCAAACCTTCCGGTCTTTTCGCCCTTCTAGATCTCCCGAGCTTTGATTTGTCGATCTCTTTGCGGGACTTCTACCGGAAGGTCTTTTCTCGCAACCTCTATCGAGTAGGTGTATCGGGCCTACGAGAAAGAACCGGTTTGTGTGTGTGTGTGTGTGTGTGTGTTGTATCTCCACGAGTTCATCCCCGTGTTCATCGTGTTCATCGTGTTCATCCACCTCCCCCACGAAATCCACCCAAATCCGTGAAGATCGGGCACATCCCCTAGGCTTAGCCTCATCACTGTTTTAATGGGCACATCCAATCAGTATATATGAGACCCACAATAGTAAATATCCAAAAAAAGGGGCGGATAAGGATATTGCAACAAACTGATCAATTTAACTAGATGTAGCTTAATCTCAATACTAAAACAGTATAAGTAGTGCAATCGTATCTACCTTGATAGGCTCATCTTGGTCTCCTTTATTCTTGAAGAAATCAAGGAATAACTTTGACACGGTGGCATGTAGCTCTATTTCTGAAAGAACACAGGTTTCCTGAATAGGAAATATGCGGTGACACCATCTGTCCATTCATGCTCATTTCTTCAGTTCAAGGAAATCTCACGCATGATTTAAATAGATGAATTCATTCAATTAAGTTAAGAACTTACTGCGGAGATTTAATCTTCCCAGATCTCAGTGAATGAAACACTTCGGTAAGCATCTGAATAACATGAACGCCTCCACTAGGGAAAGAAAAGAAAAGCAAGCCGCTCATCGATAACTTAACCAATGAGAGATTGGAAGTCCTATCAACATCTTCACTTGTCTTGGAGTGACACGAACTCGCTTCTACTTCAATGCAGCCTATTACGGTGTGACAAAAATGCACAAGATCATAAACATGCAGGTAACTAAACGACCCATAATACCTCTAGATTTAGCATGGCCAACAAGATATCAAGTATAATTTATACTAACCAGTCGATTCTGAAACATCATTTGTTCCATTTGCTGCTGCATCTTCTGAATGTTCAATTTCTGAAGCCTCAGAACATAGTTTTCTTTTCTTTGGTGCAGCTTCCATACAACATGGTTCCAAGTTTTCAGAACTATGACTGCTTGCATGACTAATGTACTGAAGAAATACAAAAAAAATATACGGTTATGTCAACATATTTTAGCAAGTGCAAGGAAGCTGGAGTTGCAAAAGGTTGCACATACTATGCATAGCCTACCACAAAAAAGAGAGCATATATAACACTTTCTAGAGTCGCAGTAAAGTTTGTAAACTATTCTGATGATAAATGATCAAAAATCAAATGAACAAATGGATGAAAAGCAAAAGCGGCATAACTGAAAGTCAATATTAGCTTGCATCGAAGGCTTGACCTTCTAATGTTTGAATCGAGGTGAACAGTGCACAGGAAGGATTGGAAGCATATGCATACATGCCTATATGGTACTGAAATATATGTTCTAGCTACACTGGTTCACTAATAGGTTTACAGTATGAGAGGCATGCACCACATGCTGAATGAAATGCCATACAAATTCACGAACAACATCATGGAGATAACCAAATTTGAAATAGCAGTACATAGGATAGAATTGCAGGCCTAGAATTATCAACTGCAGAGGAAAAGTCAAAAGTACAAGGAGCAAGATCAACCTCTCCAAGAATAGAAATTGCTTCCTTGGTTGCACTTTTCTCCCGCTCTGTCAGATGACAATCACATCAGACAAATTGCAACAGCGGATAGAAATTAAGTGTATAAGGAAAACTACACCCCAAGTAAGATGCATTTTAACTATGTATTTGGTCATGATACTGTCCTAAATGGCAGTGCAAGTCACATAAAATGAATTATATCATACATACATCGGTTTTATTGTCTGTCTTCTAATCTTCCTTCAATTATTTATTTCACTTATCTTATATAGTATATTACTGTGGCAACCAACCACAAAAAACTGAGTTTATTATATAACACTATAACAGCTGCCCACCAACATAAAAATATATACTTGGCATTCATTGCTAATCTTGATTTACTTAGCACTAGCTTAGGAAATAATATACCCAATGCAAAAAAGAAAATGTAAATACAACATGCTCGATGAATGTCCAGTAGTCTCATGCTTTGTCTACTTTTCGCAGTTTAGGTAGTTCAGTGTGATACTAATGCAATCTGGAAATGTCAATGGAAATTATATAAATTTACGATTAATTTCCATATTCCAATAACTCAGTGTGCTACAACAAGACCCACAGATCTAAATTAGGAATCATACTGGTCATCATATATTTGTTACTCATAAGATGCTGGAAAAATATAAGCAACTTTGAAGCTTCCAAATCGAAGGGTAAACAGTACTATTTGGCGTATTTCTTTATCGTAATAAAGTAGCTCGTATAAATCCCGGAATAAGTATCCCTCAAATAAAAAAAATATCCAAGAACAGATAGTCAGATACATCAGCCCAAATGACCAGCTCAGCAGAATAGCACTCGAGATGACCGACCCATAGAAATAGGGCAAGAGGCCACGTACTGATTGGACAGGTGATGAGGAAACCGGAGTGGGAGCGGAGGAGGAGGGAGCCCGACGCGCGGTAGTCGTAGCGCGGGAGGTTGATCACCGCAGCGTGCTGCTCCCACGGCTGGAGCGCCCGGTCAGCGGCGGCGGCGGCTTCAGCTACTGGCTCCAGCGGCGGCTCGCGGGACGGGGCCGGGGTTTCCGTCTCGTGCCTGGACTCCGGCTCCGGCTCCGGCGCCGCCATGAGGGGGTTTGTCTGTTGGGTCCAAAGCCTCGAAGGGCACCAGCGCTCTCCGATACTGGTCGCGGCGACGCCTTACCAAGGATTTAGCGTAAACTGGCTACGAAGGCGTATTCCTTATTGTTTACGTAAACAAGCTGGAGAGGCGATTCAGGCTAGTTTACCGGGCGAATGACACCGAGTCATGACACGTAATTTGGTTATACGTAATCCAAAAAAAAATAGGAGATTTTTTTTATCATTCCAAATTTTATTACAAATTTGACTGTTTTCCATATAACCACCACATGCAAGTAATCAAACTGCAAAATTGAAATTATCAAATCCCCCAGAAAAGTATTATATTTAACCACCACTAGTGTTTTCTTTTGCCGGTACTTGATGTATCTTTTCAAGTGATGTTTTCCCCCATGTGTCAAATTTGCCGAATCGTCATAAAAAATATATGGACTATAGGTCATTCAAATCGATCAAATCAGTGGCAGAGCTCCAATAACATTTAAGAGGGGGTTGAATTAGTCTTAAACATATTTTAAGGGGACTAACCAAGAATATAATGTAAAATTTAGCATGTGTTAAATACTCCCTTCGTCCCACGAAGATTGTCTAGGATTTATCAGAATTTGGATTATTTAGAAACTAAATAGCACATAGATGCATCTAAATTTTGACAAATCTAAGACAATCTTCATGAGACGGAGGGAGTACAGCATGTTAAAGGAGGGAGGGAGTAAGGAGCGGGGGAGGGGGCATGGGTTTTTTTTCCTAACTGAAAACCATGGCCCATACATGGGCATAACTAAGCTTTAGCACTGATTGAAATCATGGACCCAACATGAATTGCATGTCTATATCAAGAAGGGGAAGTTTCGAGCTACCAAAGTGGCAATATACCTTTTCCGGGCCACTAATACTAGTGATTATGAATTTCAAGAAAAATACAAAAAAAATCTTCTAGTTTTTCAATATCATAAGAATCATCTCTTTGTATCCAATTTATCAATTCACTTGATAAAATTTTATTCAGACAACACTTGAGTGTTGATCGGTACCAAGACGACTTACATAATGCTAGAAAAGGCCACATCTAAATTATACTTTAACTCTCTCCTTTTTGAAACAACAACACTTTCAAAAAGGAGTATGAGTGGCAATTACCAGAACCATCCAATGAAGGACATATTCGCTCGGATCTCAAGCAACACTGCTCAAAGAGAACATATTTAAGAAGGTGACATACCTCATGGGCCATTATTAAGGAAAAGTTGAGTGTTTTCGCCAAGGAGGCTTTCGTGTTCATCATCTAGACCTACTACTCGTGTGCTGCCACGGAGTAAAACTAATCTAATCCTAGATGGAAAAAAAGAGTAGGCGGATCCTTCTGATGAGGACATCCCTACCTCACTACTACCTCCGTCATTACCAACTGAAGATGAACCTGCTGTGAAGCTCAAGTCCAATGAAGTCAGGATTGGACCAATGACACGAGCTCGTGCGAAGCTACTTAAACAACAGGTGAACTTGTTTCTAAACGATACTTTGATTGATGAGAACTTTATACGCCTAAGTCCTATTACTTATGTATCATCAGGTATCAAGAGGAGGCGAGCATCGCACGAGGAGAGGAGCAGCTGGACATGAAGACGGACGTCAAGATGGCCGTGAAGCTGGACATGGAGCTGGACATGAAGATATCTCATGGACGCGCGAGGGGGAGCGGGAGGCATGCGCGAGAGGAGAAGAAGAAGTCCAGGCCGGTCGAGAACCGGTCAGACCCAGACCGGCCAGCCGGTCCACAGCGATCGAAGCCATCGGACAACAGCCGGGAAGCCTGTCCGGGGCAACCGGAAACCGCGGTTCTCGGTCCCCGGCCAGTTGACGGACCTGACCGGACAGTCGGTCCACGGCCGGTTGACCGGCCGCCAACCGGACCGCCGGTCCAGCCCGGTCGACCGGATCCCGACCGGACGCGTCGTTCTGTCTCGACCAGATCTATTGGGTCGGTTATTCTTGTATCTTTTCGACCAGAACTCGTCCCGGACTATATAAGTGCCTAGGACGCCCCTAGCTGCTTTAGACCACGTTTAAGATAAACCTAGTTCTTAGTTGTTTGCTCTGCAAAACTATTGAATTCCCTACACCATATTGCTTGGATATTGTGTAGATCTGTTTAAGTCTTGTGTGATCTGCTGTTCCATTGGGAATTAGACGGTTGCAACTTACCGCTTCGTGGTCGGCGGCTACGTGCGCAAGTGTGTGGAGTTGCGAATATCTTGCAGGGTTGAGAGCTGTTGCATTGGCGACAGGGACCAATCGAGAGATCTCGTTGCGTCATACAAGTTATCATCATCGTCGTGTATCTCCGCTGCCATCACCCGTGATCATCATCACCACCGTTGCTTACTGAGAAGATCGGGCCACCCCTTATCATCTTGGTATCAGATTTCCAGTTTTCCTCGGTAAGCCATCCACAATCCACCCCATAGTTGAGTTGTGAGTGTTTTTCCTATCCAGAAAAAGCCAAAAATATTTAGGGTTAGGGTTTGCCATAGCCATAGCTTGCACTAATTTCGAGTTTTAGTTGCTTTTCGTAGTTGTTTTTGCGTAACTTTATCTTTCATCTAGTATTTTAGGGTTTGAGTTTACTCTATCATCTTGTGTTTAGTTTATCATAGTGTGTCAGTTTGTTACTCCGAGTCCACATAGCGTACAGTGTGCTTGTTTCCAACCATAGACACAGCCTTTCGATATACGTGACTAGGAACTTCCCAGAAGAGACTAGTTTTACCGCTCGACAGGCTGCTCATTAGGGTTTGGTGCTTTGCATATCTTGTTTGGCCGTGTTATCAAGGAGTTGAGTCATAAAATCAAAAAAAGAAAATTGAAAAGAAGCAAAAAGAGCTACATAGCTGCGTGTGTTACAAAAAGAAAATACAAAAAGAAAAGTGTGTGCTAGTTGACATCAAGTGAAAGGCCTAAGTTTTCTTTACTGCATCCGTAGTTGAGCAATCTTGTGCCTGTCTCTTTGAGCTTTGCTAGCGTCTCTCTTGTGCATTGCAACCTTTCCTCCATATAGTTGCATTGCCCCATTATATCGCCTTGTGTGAGTATCTTTGGTTGTCTACGGTCAGCACTAGAGCTTGTTATTGGTGCAAATAGGTAGCCTACCTACAACCCCACATATACCCTGCTTTGTCGTGTGATTGTTCTTATACCCTTGATATTCGCTTCGCTACATCCGTGCACTAGTTGTTACTACAAGTGGTAAGCAACACTAATTTACTTTGGAACGGTAAGATTTCCTTTTCTTATCAGTTTTGAGTGAGTTGTGAGAGTACCACCATATATTTTTGATTTAGTGCACTAACCTACTAATCATGTCTGCTAGTGATAATAAGATTGTTAACCAGGAGAACAAGAATTCGGCAGATATCATCACTTGGAGGGAGTATGAAGCTCTTCGTAATGAGATGCGACGTGAATTCCGCACTAACGATGATGAGCTTAAGAGTACAGTTGATGAGATCAAACAAACGCTGGATGCTACTAATGTCACCGTCACTGGATTGTCTGATCAAATGACGGATATACAGCGCAATATTGCGGATATGCGTCTCGCTATTGAGAACTTGACTGTACTACAACAACAACAACAAGACGATGATGAAGATCCTGAACTTGAAGATGACGCACACAATGCTCGTGGTGCGCCTCGTGGTCATCGTCCTCGTGGCTTGGTTCCACTTGGCCGCAATGGTCGTGGACAAGATGAAGAAGATGGATTGGGTAAGCCTAAGTTTTCCATACCCAAGTTTGAAGGAGGAGCTGATGTTGAAGAATACCTCACTTGGGAGCTCAAGATTGAGAAATTATGGAGCCTACATCCACACTACTCTGAAGATAGGAAGATCAAGCTTGCGTCTTCTGAATTTGATGGTTATGCATTGCGTTGGTGGGATTCTTTGATTCGTAACCTCGATGAAGATGGTGCACAACCAATCCGTACATGGCGTGCTATGAAAGAGGCAATGACTTCTCGTTTTGTGCCTACAAATTATATGCGGAATATATTTGATAAGCTAACACTATTGAGGCAAGGTGTGAAGACTGTTGATGAGTACTACATGGAGATGGAGATGCTTATGCAGCGTGGTCGTGTCCGTGAGTCTCTAGAGATGACAATGCAGCGTTTTCTCAATGGATTGAAGTATGATGTTAAAGGCATTGTTCGTCATTACACCTACACCAATATGAATCAATTGTTACATCATGCAAGGGAAGCTGAATCACAGTTGGCTGAAGAAGCCAAGATTAGGGGACGTGCTACGGGAGCTGGGCGTTTTACACCCCGCGCGCCTCTACGGCGCCTTCGACGCGCTCCGCTCCTTACTCTACTCCGCCTAGCAAACCGGTCTCCAATGTATCTAATGCAAAGAAGTCCGAATCTGCTGCAAGTACGAGTGGTTCTGGTGTGTCTACAACGCGCAACCGTGATATGCTTTGCCATACATGTGGTGGCAAGGGTCACTTCAAGAGAGATTGTCCTAACCGCAAAGTCATGTTTATCAATGAGGACAATGAGTATGAGACTGGAGATGATGTTGATCCAAATGCTCCAGACAATGATGACTATGACACTGATGGTGAAGATGCATATCCTTCTGATGCTCGCACCATTGTTGTGTCGCAGCGTGCTCTTAATGTGTTGCCTAGTGCATCTACTCAGCGCTGCAATTTGTTCCAAACCAAAGCTTTAGTTGGACCTGACAAGGCTTGCAAGGTCATTATTGATGGCGGGAGTTGCCGCAATTTAGCAAGCAAGGAGTTATGTACCAAGCTGAAGTTGAAGTATCTACCGCACCCGCATCCATATTATATTCAGTGGTTTAGCGACAATGGTGAGATGAAGGTAAACCACATGGTGCGTGTTGAGTTTGCGATTGGACCGTATAAGGATTGCATTGACTTTGATGTGGTTCCTATGACGGTTTGTCACCTTTTATTGGGTCGGCATTGGCTCTATGACCGTTCTGTGCAACACAATGGCCGTGCCAATACATATCACTTGGAGTACAAGGGCAAGAAAATTAACTTACAGCCTATGTCACCACAACAAATTGTCAATGAGTCTCGTCAGAAGATCGAAGTGAATTTGGAGGATGCACCTCTAGATAGGCGAGAGAATTGTAATGTCGTGAGTGATATAACGAAAAGTGAGAGAGTGAATTCCTTAGTCTCATTAGCCACCAAAGAAGACATGAGAGAATTTAGTGAGGATCCTACGGCCATGCCTCTTGTGCTTTTGTACAGGGGTACGGTTTTGGTTTCTAACGACATGACCCCTCTTCCTCTTGGTGTTTCTAATGTTTTGCAGGAATTCGGCGACGTGTTTCCGGAGGAGGTACCCGCAGGACTACCACCATTGCGAGGTATTGAGCATCAAATTGACTTGATTCCCGGAGCATCGCTGCCCAATAGGGCGCCATATCGCACTAATCCCGAAGAGACGAAGGAGATACAGAAGCAAGTACAAGCGCTACTCGACAAAGGTTATATTCGCATAAGCCTTAGTCCTTGTGATGTTCCTGTTATTCTTGTTCCTAAGAAAGATGGTACTTGGCGTATGTGCGTAGATTGTAGAGCTATAAACAACATTACTATTCGATATCGTCATCCTATTCCCCGTTTAGAGGATATGCTAGATGAATTGAGTGGTGCTGCTGTGTTCTCTAAAATTGATTTGCGTAGTGGTTATCATCAAATTAGGATGAAAGAAGGGGATGAGTGGAAAACAGCCTTTAAAACAAAATTTGGTTTATATGAGTGGTTAGTAATGCCTTTTGGTTTGACTAATGCACCTAGCACTTTCATGAGACTGATGAACCATGTTTTGCGTGAATTTATTGGCAAATTTGTGGTTGTGTATTTTGATGATATATTAATCTACAGCCGCACTGAATCTGATCATACTATACATATTCGACATGTTTTGCAAGTGTTGCGTGATAATCAACTTTATGGTAATCTTGAGAAGTGCACATTTTGCAAAGATAAGGTCATATTTCTGGGTTATGTTGTCTCTAAGCATGGAGTAGAAGTAGATGTGTCTAAAATTGAAGCTATTCAAAATTGGCCTACTCCCATGAATGTGAGTCAAGTAAGAAGTTTCCATGGTCTAGCTGGGTTTTATCGCAGATTTGTGCCCAACTTTAGTACTATTGCTGCACCTTTGAATGATTTGACTAAAAAGGGTGTTGTTTTTGAGTGGGGCGCAGCCCAAGATCATGCTTTTGATGAACTGAAACGATTGTTAACTTCTGCACCGTTGCTTGCACTTCCTGATTTCAATAAGCAATTTGAGATTGAATGTGATGCTAGTGGTATTGGAATTGGTGGTGTGTTGATGCAAGAGGGTCGCCCAATTGCATATTTTTCTGAGAAACTTTCTGGTGCTAAGTTGAACTATCCTATCTATGATAAAGAATTGTATGCTTTAATTAGAGTTCTTGAGGTTTGGCAACATTACTTGTGGCCAAAAGAATTTATCATACATTCTGATCATGAAGCTTTAAAATACCTGAAAGCCCAATCTACTTTGCATAAGCGTCTAGCTAAGTGGGTTGAGTTCATTGAGTCTTTTCCATACATTATTAAGCATAAGAAGGGAAAAGATAATATTGTTGCTGATGCTCTATCTAGGAAGAATATGCTATTAACTCAACTTGATGTTAAAATTCCTGGTTTAGAGATACTATGTGATTTGTATGCCACTGATCATGATTTTGCTGAACCATATCGCTTATGTGCTCTTGGTAAAGCATGGGAAAAATATCACATACATGATGGGTTCTTGTTTAGGGCTAACAAACTATGTGTTCCAGAATCGTCTGTGCGTTTGCTCTTATTGCAGGAATCACATGCTGGAGGTTTGATGGGTCACTTTGGGCGTGAGAAGACGCTACTCATGCTAGCTGACCACTTTTATTGGCCAAAGATGAGGCGGGACGTGGATAGATATGTGCGAAGATGCATTACTTGCAACAAGTCTAAGTCCAAGCTGAAGCCTCACGGTTTGTATACTCCTTTACCGGCACCTACTACACCATGGGAGGATATTAGTATGGATTTTGTGTTGGGTTTGCCGCGTACTAAGAGAGGCCATGATTCTATATTTGTGGTAGTGGATAGATTTTCTAAGATGTCACACTTTATTGCCTGCCACAAGAGCGACGATGCGTCGCATATTGCTAACCTGTTTTTCAGGGAGATTGTACGTCTACATGGAGTCCCGAAGACTATTGTTTCTGATCGTGACGTGAAGTTTATGAGCTACTTCTGGAAGACGCTTTGGAGAAAGCTGGGGACGAAGCTGCTGTTCAGCACTACTTGTCATCCCCAAACTGATGGTCAAACGGAAGTGGTGAATAGAACATTGTCACAACTGTTGAGATCCATGATCAAGAAGAACCTGAAGGAGTGGGAAGAGTGTTTGCCGCATGTGGAGTTTGCTTACAACAGGGCGGTACATTCTACCACGGAGCTATGTCCTTTTGAGGTGGTGTATGGTTTCAAACCCATTACTCCACTTGACTTGTTGCCTTTGCCCATACATGAGAGAGTTAATATGGAGGCATCAAAGAGGGCAGATTATGTGAAGAAGATTCATGAGAAGACTAAAGAGTTGATTGAGAAGAAAGGCAAGAGCAATGCTGCAAGGATGAATAAAAAGCGTAAGGAGATGTTGTTCAAGCCTGGTGATTTGGTCTGGGTACATTTTCGCAAGGATAGGTTCCCAAAGCTGAGGAAGTCTAAGTTGAAGCCTCGTGGTGATGGTCCTTACAAAGTGCTAGCCAAGATCAATGATAATGCATACTCGATAGATCTTCCAGAGGATGAGTTTGGTGTCAGTAATTCTTTCAATGTTGCTGATTTGACACCATATGACGGAGAAGACCTTGGAGCGTCGGGGTCGACGCCTTTTGAAGGGGGGAGATGATGAGGACATCCCTACCTCACTACTACCTCCGTCATTACCAACTGAAGATGAACCTGCTGTGAAGCTCAAGTCCAATGAAGTCAGGATTGGACCAATGACACGAGCTCGTGCGAAGCTACTTAAACAACAGGTGAACTTGTTTCTAAACGATACTTTGATTGATGAGAACTTTATACTGCCTAAGTCCTATTACTTATGTATCATCAGGTATCAAGAGGAGGCGAGCATCGCACGAGGAGAGGAGCAGCTGGACATGAAGACGGACGTCAAGATGGCCGTGAAGCTGGACATGGAGCTGGACATGAAGATATCTCATGGACGCGCGAGGGAGGAGCGGGAGGCATGCGCGAGAGGAGAAGAAGAAGTCCAGGCCGGTCCAGAACCCGGTCAGACCGGCCAGCCCGGTCCCTGGCCCGGTCGACCGGCCGCTAACCGGACGACGACCGGACGAAGCCCCTCGTACCGGACGAAAACCGGCTCGCAGTTTCTCGGTCCCCAGCCCGGTTGACCGGACCACAGACCGTCCGGTCCACAGCCGGTTGACCGGCCGCCAACCGGACCGGCCGGTCCACAGCCCGGTCGACCGGATCCCAGAGGACGCGTCCGAGTCTGTCTCGACCAGATCTATTCGGGTCGGTTATTCTTGTATCTTTTCAGAACTCGTCCCGGACGTCTATATAAGTGCCTAGGACGCCCCCTAGCTGCTTTAGACCACGTTTAAGATAAACCCTAGTTCTTAGTTGTTTGCTCTGCAAAACTATTGAATTCCCTACACCATATTGCTTGGATATTGTGTAGATCCTGTTTAAGTCTTGTGTGATCTGCTGTTCCATTGGGAATTAGACGGTTGCAACTTACCGCTTCGTGGTCGGCGGCTACGTGCGCAAGTGTGTGGAGTTGCGAATATCTTGCAGGGTTGAGAGCTGTTGCATTGGCGACAGGACCAATCGAGAGATCTCGTTGCGTCATACAAGTTATCATCCACTTCATCGTCGTGTATCTCCGCTGCCATCACCCGTGATCATCATCACCACCGTTGCTTACTGAGAAGATCGGGCCACCCCTTATCACTTCCTATCTATCAAGAGTAATGAAGTAGGTGTTGATACAATAAAATCCATGGGTATCACTGCCGTTTGTCTATCCTATAGGACATGTTTTATCCATCCTAAGATGATCCACTCGCGGAGAAGTCTATCCATTGATTGCTTTAAAATGTCACATGATCATCGTAGGTGAGCAGTGCGCCCCGCTGGTCACCACCTAGCACATAGCCAGTCGCAACATATCCTCGCACACCGTCGACTGAACGCTTTTGTTTTGAAAGTACCGAGCTAAAATATAGATATTCGAACTTGAAAACGGATCCAACCTAAGAACATGGACGGATAATAGATATAAATAATAGATATTCGAACTTGAAAACGCATCCAACCTAAGGTTTTATTTGTATTTTTACTATGCATGGGTACATAATAATAGATATAAATAAATAAATAAACACTAAGAACATGGACGGATCCGGACATTCTATCGGTGCCAAATGATACCAGTGCATTCAGGCATGCTTATATTGAGAAGCAATTTGTAGCGAGTAGTGGACTCTCGTGCTAGACTTTGGACCAAAAGGCGCCGTACATGCATGCACGAATTATAGCTTGAAGCTTAGTAAAATCTTTGCTTCAGCGCCCCTAACTCAATGTATACATGTACGTACGTAGATCAGGCTACAAATAGAAGTAACAACTGCATATCGTAACAATAAACACCATTGCTCCTTAACGGTATACAGATACGAAAATCGACTGAATTTTGGCGCTCCGGCCACCAACAGTTATAGTTTCTGAAATAACAATACAGTATGCCCTAAATTCATCCGAGTGCGGCTTCAACGTAAAAGTTCCAATCTAGAAGCAAAATCCGGCGCAAACTTTCGAAGCAGCGGCTTCCCCGCGACGCAAGCCCCGGCCAGGACTCCGCCAGCAAGGCCGTGGACGGCCATCGCCCGCAGGCCGGCCGGGAGGCCGTAGACCGCGCCGGCGCTAGCCGCCCCGGACACGGTGTTAACCCAGTCGTCCTTTCCTTCGCGCAGGGAGCGCATGGCGCTCTCGGTGCCGGCGAAGAGGAAGCCGAGCAGGGCGAGGCGGTTGCCGGCCTTCCTGCCGGTGGAGCCGCACTCGTTGAGGGCGCGGTTGACGCGCAGCTTGGCCGTCTCCCCGCGCTCGGCCGCCCCGACGCCGCGGCAGGCGCCGAACGCGCCGCCGGCCAGCGTCCCGGCGCAGAAGCCGATGCCGGTGTAGAAGGTGAGGTTATCGTTGGCGCTGCGGTGCGTCCGGAGCGCTTCCTCGTGGAAGAGGAACTCGGGCGAGGTGGGCAGCTCGTAGAGCACCCTGGCCCCGGGCATGTTCAGCGGATCGTTCACCTGGTAGAGACGGCGGCGGGTCTCGCCGGCCGCCTCGGCGTCGGGCGACATGGGATCGGGACGGCGGCCGTCCGTGCCTAGCGTGTCGTGCGACATAGGTACCGTCGAGGGGAATAGTTTTGCAATGCATAACGTGGGAGAGCTGGCGTTATTTATGGTTGTGAATACTCCGGGATCGAGTCCGTCCGGCCCCGACTTGTGTAACAAGTCGAACTAGTGCAGGTATCCTACGCCGTCTACAACTCATTATGTTATGTCTATTGTACGCCGTATACAACTCATACATACCTACTCATTGTTCATTTTTTTTCAAAACACAATACAATGGTAAACCCTCACACATATGTACATACACTTAACACTCTTGTAGACGCACGTACACCCTATCTCTACGAGCACCTTTGAGAGCTTGAGTCCAAAAAGACGAAGTCATCACATGTGTCTCGTTATCGATGGAAACGTTGCCTTTCACTCAACAAATATTCTGCTTTTATAAGATATCAAAGTGTCAAACCTAGAGTTTAAACTCTAGTGGGTTGGAGGTGCCACTGTCCTCCTAATCATTCAACTACATGTTGGTTCTCCTTGTTGGATATGAACTCGATCAATCCAAATGTTGCCCCCGTGCCTATGCTATGTAGATTTTTCCAATAAAGAGTGTATTATATTACTTAAAAAGTTTAAATATTATATTTGGCCTCTACATAACTAGGATTCATACCGCCACATAAATACATGCATATGAAGATAAAACAATATAAAAAGGCGCAATACAATTAACTGTCTTGGAAATTGCATAGACGCTTACGGTGATGGAGTGTCAGTCCGTAGATTATGTTGTCATCCATGTTGGATAAAAATATCACTCGCCGTGTTCTCCAACTGTGTAGACACCTCCATAAATAGGGAGCGATTTTCCACACGTTGTAGAGAGATCATAAATGAAGCATAGTTGTGCATCAGCACATTACCTGCATGAGAGAATAATTTTTTATCATTGAAAACCTTCCCATTTCTACGTACTCATAGCGACCAAATAATTTTAACCGTCCAAACCTAATAAGAATTTTAAACCTACGAGTCCATACCATTTAGTCAATTGATGAATATATTAGCAACGCTATGTGGCGGGTATAAGGTAGAACTTGTATGGACTAGCCATATAGGTCTGTGAAAATTGGACTTGAGTGTTTCATAATCTCGTCATGATGACAGGAGACACACTTATTAACATGGGGTACCACGGCAATGCCCATAAATTATGGACTTGAGTTTTAGGGAAGGGATCGACTTCGGGCAACATGAGGGAATCAGGACGGCAATCCGTGCCTAGCGTGTCGTGCGCCTTTTCCCTAGCAATGAGGATATCCAACATATCCGCAAATTGGAAATTAATGGAGAAAAAAAGGCCAATAGCATTATTGACTCTTATAAGAACGCTACCCCTTGCAGAAAAAGAGTGATCCATTCTGTTGTGTAAATCCCTTCCTATGTAGAACTTGTTGCAAGAAAGGTCACTTTACTTACTTGTAGTAATAACAAAGTCGTAATATGATTTTTTTTCGATAAAGGGAATATATTAATATCAAAAGATACCAATTACACCTAGCCTCCGCAACAACGCAATGCTATAATGGCAGTACGGATGCACACACCCAAAAAGGAGAAAAATGAAACTAAGAAATAAAAGCCCTGCTACAATATCCTAGCCCTAACAACAGCAGTATATCCACTACCAAGACAACACCTGAAATTCAGACTCTTCAAAAGCGACGCATTGATACGTCTCAAACGTATCTATAATTTCTTATGTTGCATGCTACTTTTATGACAATACTTGAATGTTTTATACATACTTTACAGCATTATTATACATTTTCCGGCACTAACCTATTAACAAGATGCCGAAGTGCCAGTTGTTGTTTTCTGCTGTTTTTGGTTTCAGAAATCCTAGTAAAGAAATATTCTCGGAATTGAACGAAATCAATGCCCAGGATCCTATTTTTACACGAAGCTTCCAGAAGACCGAGGGGAAAAGAAAGTGGGGCCACGAGGTGGCCAGACAACAGGGCGGCGCAGCCCAGGCCCTGGCCGCGCCCGTGGTGGGCCTCGCGTCGCCCCCGACCTACCCTTCCGCCTACAAATAGCCTTCGTCGCGAAACCCCCGTACCGAGAGCCACGATACGGAAAACCTTCCAGAGACGCCGCCGTCGCGAATCCCATCTCGGGGATTCAGGAGATCGCCTCGGCACCCTGCCGGAGAGGGGAATCATCACCGGAGGGGCTCTACATCATCATGCCCGCCTCCGGATTGATGTGTGAGTAGTTCATCCTTGGACTATGGGTCCATAGCGGTAGCTAGTTGGTTGCTTATGCTATCATTGTTTAGATCTTGTGAGCTGCCTAACATGATCAAGATCATCTATTTGTAATGCTACATGTTGTGTTTGGCGGGATCCGATGAATATAGAATATTATGTCAAGTTGATTATCAATCTATCATATATGTGTTGTTTATGTTCTTGCATGCTCTCCGTTGCTAGTAGAGGCTCTGGCCAAGTTGATACTTGTAACTCCAAGAGGGAGTAATTATGCTCGATAGTGGGTTCATGCCTCCATTTAATCTGGGACAGTGACAGAAAGTTCTAAGGTTGTGGATGTGCTGTTGCTACTAGGGATAAAACATTGATGCTTTGTCTAAGGATATTTGTGTTGATTACATTACGCACCATACTTAATGCAATTATCTGTTGTTTACAACTTAATACTGGAAGGGGTTCGGATGATAACCTGAAGGTGGATTATTTAGGCATAGATGCATGCTGGATAGCGGTCTATGTACTTTGTCGTAATGCCCTGATTAAATCACATAGTAATCATCGTTGGTATGTATTGAATCTTTATTTGTCAATTGCCCACCTGTAATTTGTTCACCCAGCATGTTAGTTATCTTATTGGAGAGACACCACTAGTGAACTGTGGACCCCGGTCCATTCTTTTACATCTGAATACATTCTACTGTTCTTTACTGTTCTTTGCAAACAAACACCATCTTCCACTCGATACGTTTAATCCTTTGTTTTCAGCAAGCCGGTGAGATTGACAACCTCACTGTTACGTTGGGGCAAAGTATCTTGATTGTGTTGTGCAGGTTCCACGTTGGCGCCGGTTTCACTGGTGTTGCGCCGCACTACACTCCTCCACCAACAACCTTCACGTGCTTCTTGGCTCCTACTGGTTCGATAACCTTGGTTTCATCTGAGGAAACTTGCTTCTATACGCATCATACCTTCCACTTGGGGTTCCCAACGGACGTGTGCATCTATGCGTATCAAGCTAAATTTCTGGCGCCGTTGCCGGGGACGAATCAAGACACTCCATCAAGCCCGTCAACCGCCATCAAACCTCCCACGTCAACCACGCGCCAGTTGTGGACAACAAGCTAAATTTCTGGCGCCGTTGCCGGGGAGATCAAGACACGCTGCAAGGGGAGTCTCCACATCCAATCTCTTTACTTTGTTTTTGTCTTGCTTTACTTTATTTTATTTACTGTCTTGTTTGCTTCATATTAAAAACACACAAAAAAATAGTTACTTTACTTTCTGTCTTATTTACTAGTTCTATATCAAAACACAAAAAAATGAGTTACTTGTCTTTACTTTATTTGCCTAGTTTACTTTATTTTGTTATAATGGGTACTCCTGAAAATACTAAGTTGTGTGATTTCACTAGCACAATAATAATGATTTTATATGTACTCCTATTGCTCCACCTGCTACTACAGCAGAATTCTATGAAATTAAACCTGCTTTATTGAATCTTGTTATGAGAGAGCAATTTTCTGGTGTTAGTACTGATGATGCTGCTGCCCATCTTAATAATTTTGTTGAACTTTGTGAAATGCAAAAGTATAAGGATATAGATGGTGATATTATAAAACTGAAATTGTTTCCTTTCTCATTAAGAGGAAGAGCTAAAGATTGGTTGCTTTCTTTGCCTAAAAATAGTATTGATTCATGGACTAAGTGTAAAGATGCTTTTATTAGTAAATATTATCCTCCTGCTAAGATTATATCTTTGAGAAGTAGCATAATGAATTTTAAACAATTTGATAATGAACATGTTGCTCAAGCATGGGAGAGAATGAAATCTTTGGTAAAGAATTGCCCAACCCATGGACTGACTACTTGGATGATCATCCAAACCTTTTATGCAGGATTGAATTTTTCCTCGAGGAACCTATTGGATTCAGCTGCTGGAGGTACTTTTATGTCCATCACCCTGGGCGCCGCAACTAAACTACTTGATGATATGATGATCAATTACTCTGAATGGCACACTGAAAGAACTCCTCAAGGTAAGAAGGTAAATTCTGTTGAAGAAACCTCTTCTTTGGGTGATAAGATTGATGCTATTATGTCTATGCTTGCAAATGGTAGATCTCATATTGATCCTAATAATGTTCCTTTAGCTTCATTGGTTGCTCAAGAAGAAAATGTTGATGTGAATTTCATTAAGAGTAATAATTTCAACAACAATGCTTATAGGAATAATTATGGTAACAACAACTATAGGCCATATCCTTCTAATAATGGTAATGGTTATGGTAATTCTTACAACAATAATAAGAGTGTACCCTCTGGTCTTGAAGTGATGCTTAAAGAATTTATTAGTACACAAACTGCTTTCAATAAAACTGTTGAAGAAAAGCTTGGTAAAATTGATGTTCTTGCTTCCAAGGTTGATAGTCTTGCTCTTGATGTTGATCTTTTAAAGCTTAAAGTTATGCCTGAGGAAGTTAAAGATGCTAGGTTTGCTAAAACAAATGCCATCCAAGTTCGAATTAATGATAATATTAGAATGTTGGCTGAATTGCATGCTAGGTGGGATAGAGAAGAAAAAGAAAAACTTGCTAAAGAAAATAATGTAGCTAAAGTATGGACTATTACCACCACTAGTAATGTTGATTCTTCACATGTTGCTACACCTCCTACTATCAATGGTAAAATAATTGGTGTTGGCAATGTTTCTACTCCTAGTACAAAGCGTACAAAATTGCCTGAAACTGCTTGTGATAAAACTGCTGAAATTTTTCAAAATATTGGTGACAATGATTCCATTGCTGTAGAACATAATGGTTTAGATTTTGATGATTGTCATATTACTTAAGTTATAAAGTTCTTACAAAAACTTGCTAGAAGTCCCAATGCTAGTGCTATAAATTTAGCCTTTACAAAACATATTACAAATGCTCTCATTAAAGCTAGGGAAGAGAAATTAAAACTTGAAGCTTCTATTCCTAGGAAGTTAGAAGATGGTTGGGAGCCCATCATTAAGATGAAATTCAATGACTTTGAGTGTAATGCTTTATGTGATCTTGGTGCAACTATTTCTGTTATGCCTAAAAAGATTTATGATATGCTTGACTTGCCACCATTGAAGAATTGTTATTTGGATGTTAATCTTGCTGATAATGTTAAAAAGAAACCTTTGGGGAGGATTGATAATGTTCGCATTACGGTTAACAATAACCTTGTCCCCGTTGATTTTGTTGTCTTGGATATCGAATGCAATGCATCTTGTCCTATTGTGTTGGGAAGACCTTTTCTTCGAACCGTTGGTGTGCTGTTATTGATATGAGGGAAGGTAATATTAAATATCAATTTCCTCTCAAGAAAGGTATGGAACACTTCCCTAGAAAGAGAATGAAGTTGCATTTTGATTCTATTATTAGAACAAGTTATGATGTTGATGCTTCTTCTCTTGATGTTACTTGATTTGCACTTTCTGCGCCTAGCTGAAAGGCGTTAAAGAAAAGCACTTCTTGAGAGATAACCCATGTTTCATTTTATTTACTGAATTGTTGAGTCTTGGAAGTTGTTTACTACTGTAGAAACCTCTCCTTATCATGTTTTTGTGCCAAGTAAAGTGCCCCTGCCAGATTCATCTTTATTTGACTGTTTGACAGTTCTGCCTTTTATTTCGCATTGCCGCTTTTGCTATGTTGAATGAGTTTCTTTGTTCCATTAACTTTCAGAAGCTTTGTGCAATGTCCAGAAGTGTTAAGAATGATTGTGTCACCTCTGAATATATGAATTTGTAATTATGCACTAACCCTCTAATGAGTTTGCTTGAAGTTTGTTGTGGAGGAAGTTTTCAAGGGTCAAGAGAAGATGATGATATACTATGATCAAGAAGAGTGAAAGGTCTAAGCTTGGGGATGCCCGGTGGTTCATCCCTGCATATTTTAAGAAGACTCAAGCATCTAAGCTTGGGGATGCCCAAGGCATCCCCTTCTTCATCGACAACATTATCAGGTCACTTCTAGTGAAACTATATTTTTATTCCATCACATCTTATGTCCTTTACTTGGAGCGTCGGTTTGCTTTTATTTTCGTTTTGGTTTGAATAAAGTTGGATCCCACCATCCTTATATTGGAGATATTACGCTCCGCTTTTTCATATGGAACACTTGTGTTCTTAATTGTGCTTTAATGTTCATGGCGAAGGCTGAAATTGCTTCGTTAAATTGCTATTTGGTTGGAATCAGAAAATGCTGCATATGGTTTGGCAACTTGGCAATTGTTTGAGCTCTCATAGATCATGTTTAAGCTCTTGCATCATGTAGTTTAATCTATTAATAAAGAACTACCGTAGAGCTTGTTTAATTTGGTTTGCATGATTGGTCTCTCTAAGTCTAGATATTTTCGGGTAAAATGTTTGAACAACAAGGAAGACAGTGTAGAGCCTTATAATGCTTGCAATATGTTCTTGTGTAAGTTTTGTTGTACTGTTCATACTTGTGTTTGCTTCAAACAACCTTGCTAACCCAAACCTTGTACTGAGAGGAAATGCTTCTCGTGCATCCAAACACCTTGAGCAAAACCCCATGCCATTTGTGTCCACCATATCTACCTACTATGTGGTATTTTTCTGCCATTCCAAAGTAAATTACTTGAGTGCTACCTTTAAAATTCCATTCCTTTACCTTTGCAATATATAGCTCATGGGACAAATAGCTTAAAAACTATTGTGATGATGAATATGTAGTTATGTGTCTTAATTTCTTATAAGTTGCTTGTTGAGCGGTAACCATGTTTCTGGGGACGCCATCAACTTTTTACCTTTGTTGGATATCATGTGAGATGCTATGCATGTTCGTCTTGTCTGAAGTAAGTGCGATTTCATGATCAAATGGTTTGAGTATGCATATGTTAGAGAAGAACATTGGGCAGCTAACTAAAGCCATGTATCATGGTGGAAGTTTCAGTTTGGACATACAACCTCAATCTCTTATGAGAATACTATTTGTTGTTGAATGCTTAAGCATTAAAAGAGGAGTCCATTATCTGTTGTCTATGTTGTCCCGGTATGGATGTCTAAGTTGAGAATAATCAAAAGCGAGAAATCCAATGCGTGCTTTCTCCTTAGACACTTGTACAGGCGGCATAGAGGTACCCCTTTGTGACACTTGGTTGAAACATATGTTATGCAATGATAATCCGTGTTTTCCGAGCTAAGTAGGACAAGGTGCGAGCACTATTAGTACTCTATGCATGAGACTTGCAACTTGTAGGAAGTATTATGCATAGCACATATGAATTATTACTACCGTTGACAAAATTGTTTCTATGTTTTCAAAATAAAAGCTCTAGCACAAAAATAGTAATCCATGCTTCCCTCTGCGAAGGGCCATTCTTTTACTTTATGTTGAGTCAGTTTACCCACTTCTTTCTATCTTAGAAGCAAACACTTGTGTTAACTGTGTGCATTGATTCTTACATGTTTACTTATTGCACCTGTTATATTACTCTATGTTGACAAATATCCATGAGATATACATGTTACAAGTTGAAAGCAATTGCTGAAACTTAATCATCCTTTGTGTTGCTTCAATGCATTCTACTTAGAATTTATTGCTTATGAGTTAGCTCTTATGCAACTCTTATTGATACTTGTTTGAAAGTACTATTCATGAAAAGTTTTGCTATATGATTCATTTGTTTAGTCATTATCTTTGTTAGCAATATTTTGTTCAGATCACTCCATTCATCTCATATGCTTTACAATAATGTTGATCAAGATTATGTTAGTAGCATGTCACTTCAGAAATTATTTGTGTTATCGTTTACCTACTCGAGGGCGAGTAGGAACTAAGCTTGGGGATGCTTGATACGTCTCAAACGTATCTATAATTTCTTATGTTCCATGCTACTTTTATGACAATACTTGAATGTTTTATACATACTTTACAACATTATTATACATTTTCCGGCACTAACCTATTAACAAGATGCCGAAGTGCCAGTTTGTTTTCTGCTGTTTTTGGTTTTAGAAATCCTAGTAAGGAAATATTCTCAGAATTGGACGAAATCAATGCTCGTGGTCCTATTTTTAGCTTCAGAAGACCGAGGGGAAAGGAAGTGGGCCACGAGGTGGCGGACAACGGCGCGCGGCCCAGGCCTGGCCGCCGGCCCCGTGGTGCAGGCCCATCGCATGTGACCTACCTTCCCTACACAAAGCCTTCTTCGCGCGAAACCCCACTACCGAGAGCCACGATACGGAAAACCTTCCAGAGACGCCGCCGTCGTGAATCCCATCTCGGGGGATTCAGGAGATCGCCTCCGGCACCCTGCCGGAGGGAATTGATACGTCTCCAACGTATCGATAATTTCTTATGTTCCATGCTACTTTATTGATGATACCTACATGTTTTATGTACATTATATGTCATATTTATGCATTTTCTGGAACTAACCTATTAACAAGATGAAGAGCCGATTCTTTTTGTTTTTGGTTTCAGAAATCCTAGTAAGGAAATATTCTCGGGTGGACGAAATCTTCGCCCAGGGTCCTATTTTTGCACGGAAGCCGAAGAGGGAAGGAAGTGGGGCCACGAGGCGCCGTCACCATAGGGCGGCGCGGCCCGGGCCCTGGCCGCGCCGACCTATGGTGTGGGGCCCTCGTGTGGCCCCCACGTTGCCCTTCCGCCTACTTAAAGCCTCCGTCGCGAAACCCCCGTACCGAGCCACGATACGGAAAACCTTCCGAGACGCCGCCGCCGAATCCCATCTCGGGGGATTCGGAGATCGCCTCCGGCACCCGGGAGGGGATTCATCTCCCGGAGGACTCTTCATCGCCATGATCGCCTCCGGAGTGATGAGTGAGTAGTTCCCCTGGACCATGGGTCCATAGCAGTAGCTAGATGGTCGTCTTCTCCTTGTTGTGCTTCATTGTTGGATCTTGTGAGCTGCCTAACATGATCAAGATCATCTATCTGTAATACTATATGTTGTGTTTGTCGGGATCCGATGGATAGAGAATACTATGTTATGGTGATTATCAATCTATTGTTTATGTGTTGTTTATGATCTTGCATGCTCTCCGTTATTAGTAGAGGCTCTGGCCAAGTTTTTACTCTTAACTCCAAGAGGGAGTATTTATGCTCGATAGTGGGTTCATGCCTTCATTGACACCTGGGACAGTGACAGAAAGTTCTAAGGTTGTGATGTGTTGTTGCCACTAGGGATAAAACATTGATTCTATGTTTAAGGATGTAGTTGTCGATTACATTACGCACCATACTTAATGCAATTGTCTGTTGCTTTGCAACTTAATACGAATGGGGTTCGGATGATAACCTGAAGGTGGACTTTTTAGGCATAGATGCGGTTGGATGGCGGTCTATGTACTTTGTCGTAATGCCCAATTAAATCTCACTATATTTATCATATCATGTATATGTTACCACCCGATTTTGGCCAAATCAGGAGATGGGCCGTAAGTGAAGACGGGCTTGGAAGATTACACGTGGAGCATCTTCGAAGCGGCCTTGCGCTGAGAGTTTGGGCTAAGTTGCCCGTGTATCTGTAAATTATTAGATCGCATTGTAATTTAGATTTAAGAGATAGAGTCCGGCCCGTGCACGGTTAGGTGCACGCCTCAATTAGAAAGTCCCTTGGACTATAAATATGTATCTAGGGTTATCGGAAAAGGAGGACAATCATCGTTCAACCAACACAAACCAAATACGGCGCATCGCCACCCCTTCTCTTCGAGGGTTTCTACCGGTAAGCATCATGCTGCCTAGATCGCATCTTGCGATCTAGGCAGCATAAGCTTCATGTTGTTCATGCGTTGCTCGTACTAAAGCCTTTTTGATGGCGAGCAACGTAGTTATCATAGATGTGTTAGGGTTAGCATTGTTCTTCACGTAATATGCTACCGTAGTGCAACTCTTGCATATCTAGCTGCCCTTACGTCTATCTAGACGTAAGGGCAGCATCTTGCTTGATCATGCTTAGTAGATCCGATCCGTTATAGTTGCTCCTTGCATCCGCAAGGATTAGTTTAATATCTGCATAGTTAGGCCTTATGCTGGGGTCGGACGATCCGGTAGTGCGTTAGGCGTTGTTTACCGTCCCTGCGAGGGATGTTCCGGGAATCAACGTATGTTGGTTTTTAGGCCTCTCGTAGGGGTGGTTTGCATCACCTCTCGTAGCTGCTAGGCCCGATCGCACGTAGGACGTTCCGATTATGCGGTGAAAACCCTAAACTGTCGTGGATCGTTTTAGCTTTGTCCTGATCAAGCAGGATCCCCATGCCATTGCTAATCCATCAAGGACCATGGGGCGATCGGCTCTTTGAGCCGATCCACAGGGAAACCTGAGAGCCGATAAGGCTCGTATTTAATGTGCACGTGTCTACCATGCAGGAACAATCGAAGCACTAACACCTTCCTGACCAGGTCTAGGTCAGGTGGCACGCCCTAGCAACCGCCAGGACGCGCGCCAGAAGATTTGCGGGACGACGCGAGGTGCCAGGGATCCACTAAGCGGCCCTGGGAGCTTCCCGGCTCTTCGTGTTGCTTAACCAAAGCCCGTCGGGGGGTTTTGGAGGGTAACACATTCTGGCACGCCCGGTGGGACTTCTTCTGCAACATCCACGTCAACATCCATGTCAGCATCGACATCCGAGGTGGCGGAGAAACCGATCACGTACGAGGATCTCCCCACGGAACACAAGAAGAAGTACGATGACCTGAAGGTCATCCTCGAGGCCGAACTCATCGGCTCCTTTGAGAAGACCCGGTCGCACGGCGTCAGGTTCAAAGGATTCGCACCACAAGGCATCCTCGATGGGTTGGATCTGTCCCTCCCTTCAGAGGAACGTACCAGAGCCCTGCGTCAGGAGATCAACTACATGGTGGCTCATTCACTGCATCGGCACTCTGAGAGCCTGGTGAACACTTTGGAGCGCGTTGCGCTCCGGGTGGTGCAAGAGATCATGGAGCGTCGTTACTCCCCTTCAGGACCTGTTCTAGGGACTCACCAGGGAGAGATGCAACTCCACACCAGGCCGCCTCTGCCGTACGCAACGGCGGCTCCACAGCAACAAGGCTCACCGGCATACGTCGTCTACAAAGTTGGGGGCGACCCGGGCGACTATCAATTCTTACATGACCCGCCCAAGGAAATCCCACACGGATACGTGTGCACGTTTGTGCCGGACTGCAACAACTGGACGCAGGCGATCCAGGCTCCACCAGGAGGGATTGCCGGAGCAGGAGCAATTGTTCCGGCAGGAAGAACAACTGCAGCAGCGGGGAGTCTAGGAGCAGAAGCTGAGAAACAAGCGTGGCTAGCCAAGTACGCCACTGCACCAGTCCATGAAAGCTCAGCTGCTACTACCTCCACCGCAGATCAGATCAGCGCAGTCCTGAGAGATCAATTCGGCATCTTGCCGAAGAAGAAGATAATCGGCTATTCCAAGCCGTACCCCAATGAGTTCGACCTGATCCCACTACCGCCTAAGTACCGGCTTCCGGACTTCAACAAATTCAGTGGGTCAGAAGGGTCGAGCTCCATCGAGCACGTGAGCCGATACCTGGCCCAGCTGGGCATGGCTTCGGCATCGGATCAGTTACGGGTGAGGTGCTTCTCGCAATCCCTCACCGGTCCAGCTTTTGGGTGGTACACCTCTTTGCAGCCAAATTCAGTGCAATCATGGAAGCAGCTGGAGGAACTGTTCCACACCCAATACCATTCAGAGACTACTGAAGCTGGTATTGCCGAACTAGCACAGGTTCGGCAAAAGCGAGGAGAGACAGTGGCTGAGTACATTCAGCGTTTCAGAACTGTCAAGAACCGATGCTATTCGGTTCATATAACTGAGAAAGAGGCAGTCGAGCTGGCCGTGGCAGGCCTGGCAGCGTCGTTCAAGGATCTGACGTTCCAAGTTGAGTACAACTCGCTGACGCACCTGGTCAATAGACTGACCTTATATGAGCAGCGCCATCCAGAACTGTACCAAGACAAGTTCAAGCGCGCGATCAGCCTGGTCAATGCCGATGAAGATGAAGATTCCGCGGAAGATCAGGAAGTTGCGGTAGCCGAGTGGACTCGGACGCCAGTACCTGTGTCCTGCCAATGGGTGAATCCACCAGGGCCTCCAAGAGGGTTGGACTTCGACGTGACCAAGACTGAACAGATCTTCGATCTGCTGCTGAAAGAGAAACAGTTGAAGCTACCCGAAGGCCACAAGATCCCTACGGCACAAGAGATGAACAAGAGGCCATACTGCAAGTGGCATCATACGTTCACGCACACCACCAACGACTGCAAAGTACTGCGCGCACAAATTCAGATGGCGATAGAATCAGGCCGATTAACTTTCGGACAGTTTGCCATGAAGGTAGACATGCGTCCGTTTCCGGACGTCAACATGGTGGACCTAAGCCACTCCATAAGAGAACCAGGGTTCTCTTTCGATGTCAATATGGCAGGGTTCGTGATTCGCCATGGCGCGGACAAAGCAGAGAGCAGCCACTCTCGTGGCAAAGATAAAGAGGAGGCCGTTCCACGCGACCGGCCCCAAGACGACGATAGACGGTACCTGACCGAGGAGGAGGTGAGAAGCATACGGTATCAGCGCCCATTATCCGTGCATCTCCTCAACAAATATGAGCAGCAGTACGACCGACGTCGACGCTACGACGAAGACGATGAGGAACATCGTCGGTCTGATGCGGAAAACAGGAGGTATCGTCAGCATGACAGGAACGACGACGGGTACGAACGTCGCGCTAGAGGGAGGTCTAGGGAACAAGACAACGTGGACAAGCACTGGGACTGCCCCTTCTTCAAACATTGCTGGGACTCAGGAATGAGCCGATTGCCAACAATCGAGAACTGCCCAGAATGCAAACAGCAAAGAAGAAGGAGGGCAAGTGAAGTTTCAGTGTTTGAGCGTCTAGGACCTCTCCCACCTCAGAATAAACGAGCTGAGTCATCTCAAGAAGAAGACTTCGAGGAGTCAGATGAAGAAGATAGGTATCACCGACCAAGGTGGTGCCCTGATGGACTCAGCCATTCTCAGAAGCGTCGGGTGCAGCGGCTGCGAAACTTGGAAGAAGCCGAGGCACAGTACCTGCACGTTGAGAAGAGCACGGCCCGATCTGGCCGTGAAGATTCAGCAAATAGTGGAGACGAAGGCGCGCCCGCCAAAGAAAGTATGGCGCCCAAAACAGGCGAAAGCCGATGCACAGGCATCGGCTGATGCCGATGCAGAGACATCGGCTGATGCGAACATGATATCCGTGACCCGGACGGAGTAGCAAGTCCAAGACGTTGGACATACGTGGCAAGGCCGATCCCTGCGATCGGCCCTCAAAAAATGAAAAGCAAAGGATCTTATCTCCAGCATGCCACGTAGCTACAGCGGAAATTCAAGGAGTTGCAAATCATCGCCAAAGCATTGCAACGGAAAGGGAGGCCGATTCCCGCAATCGGCCAAAATTATCCTCAACATACCTTCGTCTGTGTTCAGCATTGATCCAACAGATGCCTGAAGAGCCGATGCCATCAATTACTTGACAGAATCGGCTCGGGGGGCACATAGATGGATGAGATACGAGGATACGGAGCTGGGAACGGATGTCAAATTTCCAGCAGAGCAGCTCAAGTATGGGGGCCGATACGTAAACAAATCGGCCGCAAAAAATCGAAAATACAGAAATTTTTGAGCACAGCCGATGCGTAGACATCGACTTAAGGATTCAAAGCCGATGCACGGCCATCGACTCAAGGGATATAAGCGGAAGCCTAACAAGAGCAGGCCCCTCATTGAGATTGCTTGGCGACTCAGGCCCTCTCTTCAAGGACTTCCAACTCCTTCTGCAAGACTTCAAGCTCGGCAGCATCGACAGAAGCATCAGTTTGGGCGTCCAAGACGGCCCTTTTTCTCATTTAAGGTGTTGATATTTGCCGGCAAGTTTGAGGATCGCAACCCTGGCCAAACAGCAAGAACAGCATGGATGTGCAGATCAGGCTAGGATCGTGAGAACAACCAGTCATCCAGCTGGACTGAACTGCATTCTCACCAGAGGTTGCCTCATCGGACTGAAGAAGCTCGAGGGGCAGTTGAGTTGAAGGTTCTCGGCTTTTGAAAGAGCCGATTTGGTCAGAATCGGCTGATGCTGCACCACAGTGGAGAAGCTGATAGTGGCCCAATGCCGCTGGTGCACTTTCATTCTCGCCTTGACCGAGGCTCGGGGGGCAGCTAGCCCCGAAAATTCCTCATTCTGAAGAGCCAGTGGTGTTGAAATTGGCTATCCCTGCATCATGGCCATGTTGAACAGAAGGACTCTTGCAGAGGAAAAAGGAGCCATCATCATTGATCAGGCTCTAGACTAGTTCGTTGCTGCAAAGAAACAAAACATCGCAAGGGAAGCTGTGAACAAGTGGCACCTGTTTTACAGGAGTATCGGCTTCAGCATCAAGGTTGTCAGCAGCGGACTAAGGAGCTTTCCTGGAAGCATTAATCCAGGAGTTTTGCTGTCAGGACAAACATTACGATCGGATGATTTTAAAATCCAAAGATCTAGGGGTCTCAAGGCTGTGCGCTGGGCCTGTCCGGTTGGAAGTTTGGATAAAAACTTCATGGGTTGCAAGTTAACATCTGAGAAGGCAATCAGATCGATCTGTTTGGCAATCTATTGGAAAAGCTGATGCTTTGCCATCGGCTCATTGAGCATCTACCGAATCGACAATCGGCAGACTCAGTACGAAGGGCAACCGGCTAAATCATTACCAAGGGAATCAGTAAAATCAAATTGGGGAATTCTTCATTGATAAACAAGGATTTCTTACATAAAGAGCTGATTGCTCTCAAAAGGAATGGCTAGGGGGAACATTGCCCTATCTACTACTCCTAGCTCTATCCTATCTAAGGGCCGCTGCTGTCCTCATCGTCGCCGTCGCCGCTATCGGCGCTGCTCCCGGCCGGCTCGTCGTCACTGCTATAGTGACCACCGGCGGAACCTTCATTGTCTTCATCTTCTTCGCTAGCGTCGCCATAGTCGCTGTCGAAGTCGCAGATGTTGCCTGCCCAGGGGCAGAGACGCTTGGCCGGCGGTTCGTCGGAGGAGGTGGTGTCCTCCTCCTCTTCCTTCACCTCCTCGGCGGAGGAGTAGCCGTCCCAGGAGAAGCCGTCGTCGTCGCTTTCCTCCTCCGATTGCCCAACGGCAAGGAAGCGAAGGTCGCTCTCCCCGTCCGTTAAGGACTGGTCGTCTTCAGACCAGACGAAGGAGTCGTGGGTCGACTCGTCCCCGTCGGCTATGGCGCGGCGGATGTTGGCCGCGTGGGCCTCCTGTGGGTCCCATTCAGGCGTTGGCTCGCGGGAGGTGGAGGATTGGGAGGAAGGACCCGATGAGGGAGAAGACGAAGAGGAAGACATGGCGGCGAAGGAGGGTTTTTTGGTTTGCCGATGGCTACTGTGGAGCAGGGGGATGAAGAAAGAAACCACAGGATGTGGCCAGATAAAAGGGAAATAATGATTTAATGCCTAAGCAGTTCCCAAGGACGTGGTGCCAGAACCGTCAAGTCGTGCAGAGAAGGCGAGGAGGCAAGACGTCATCATGAAGAAAACTGCGACGGTTCTGCCATGACATGACCCTTCAAAGGAGACAGATGGTTTTGCAATTATCATTATCAAAACCAGGGGGCATGTGTTACCACCCGATTTTGGCCAAATCAGGAGATGGGCCGTAAGTGAAGACGGGCTTGGAAGATTACACGTGGAGCATCTTCGAAGCGGCCTTGCGCTGAGAGTTTGGGCTAAGTTGCCCGTGTATCTGTAAATTATTAGATCGCATTGTAATTTAGATTTAAGAGATAGAGTCCGGCCCGTGCACGGTTAGGTGCACGCCTCAATTAGAAAGTCCCTTGGACTATAAATATGTATCTAGGGTTATCGGAAAAGGAGGACAATCATCGTTCAACCAACACAAACCAAATACGGCGCATCGCCACCCCTTCTCTTCGAGGGTTTCTACCGGTAAGCATCATGCTGCCTAGATCGCATCTTGCGATCTAGGCAGCATAAGCTTCATGTTGTTCATGCGTTGCTCGTACTGAAGCCTTTTTGATGGCGAGCAACGTAGTTATCATAGATGTGTTAGGGTTAGCATTGTTCTTCACGTAATATGCTACCGTAGTGCAACTCTTGCATATCTAGCTGCCCTTACGTCTATCTAGACGTAAGGGCAGCATCTTGCTTGATCATGCTTAGTAGATCCGATCCGTTATAGTTGCTCCTTGCATCTGCAAGGATTAGTTTAATATCTGCATAGTTAGGCCTTATGCTGGGGTCGGACGATCCGGTAGTGCGTTAGGCGTTGTTTACCGTCCCTGCGAGGGATGTTCCGGGAATCAACGTATGTTGGTTTTTAGGCCTCTCGTAGGGGTGGTTTGCATCACCTCTCGTAGCTGCTAGGCCCGATCGCACGTAGGACGTTCCGATTATGCGGTGAAAACCCTAAACTGTCGTGGATCGTTTTAGCTTTGTCCTGATCAAGCAGGATCCCCATGCCATTGCTAATCCATCAAGGACCATGGGGCGATCGGCTCTTTGAGCCGATCCACAGGGAAACCTGAGAGCCGATAAGGCTCGTATTTAATGTGCACGTGTCTACCATGCAGGAACAATCGAAGCACTAACACCTTCCTGACCAGGTCTAGGTCAGGTGGCACGCCCTAGCAACCGCCAGGACGCGCGCCAGAAGATTTGCGGGACGACGCGAGGTGCCAGGGATCCACTAAGCGGCCCTGTGAGCTTCCCGGCTCTTCGTGTTGCTTAACCAAAGCCCGTCGGGGGGTTTTGGAGGGTAACATTATATGCATTGTTATGCCCTTCTCTATTTGTCAATTGCCCGACTGTAATTTGTTCACCCAACATGCTTTTATCTTATGGGAGAGACACCTCTAGTGAACTGTGGACCCCGGTCCTATTCTTTACATAGCATACAATCTGCAATTATGTTTTATTGTTTTCTTGCAAACAATCATCTTCCACTCGATACGTTTAATCCTTTGTTACAGCAAGCCGGTGAGATTGACAACCTCATTGTTTCGTTGGGGCAAAGTACTTTGGTTTTGTTGTGCAGATTCCACGTTGGCGCCGGAATCCCTGTTGTTGCGCCGCATCACATTTTGCCACCACCAACCTTCAACGTGCTTCTTGGCTCCTCCTGTTCGATTCAACCTTGGTTTCTTTCTGAGGGAAAACTTGCCACTGTGCGCATCATACCTTCCTCTTGGGGTTCCCAACGGACGTGTACATCTACGCGTATCAAGCCTGTTTTCTGGCGCCGTTGCCGGGGAGATCAAGACACGCTGCAAGGGGAGTCTCCACTTCTCAATCTCTTTACTTTGTTTTTGTCTTGCTTTATTTTATTTACTACTTTGTTTGCTGCACCTAAACAAAACACACAAAAATTAGTTGCTAGTTTTACTTTATTTACTGTCTTGCTCTCTATATCAAAAAACACAAAAAAATTAGTTACTTGCATTTACTTTATCTAGTTTGTTTACCGTTGCTAAAATGAATACTCCTGAAAATACTAAGTTGTGTGACTTCACAAATGCAAATAATAATGATTTCCTATGCACACCTATTGCTCCACCTGCTACTACAGCAGAATTCTTTGAAATTAAACCTGCTTTACTAAATCTTGTCATGAGAGATCAATTTTCTGGTGTTAGTTCTGATGATGCTGCTGCCCATCTCAATAATTTTGTTGAACTTTGTGAAATGCAAAAGTATAAGGATGTAGATGGTGATATTATTAAATTGAAAGTGTTTCCTTTCTCATTAAGAGGAAGAGCTAAAGATTGGTTGCTATCTTTGCCTAAGAATAGTATTGATTCATGGACTAAATGTAAGGATGCTTTTATTGGTAGATATTATCCTCCGCTAAAATTATATCTTTGAGAAGTAGCATAATGAATTTTAAGCAATTAGATACTGAACATGTTGCTCAAGCATGGGAGAGAATGAAAACTTTGGTAAAGAATTGCCCAACCCATGGACTGACTACTTGGATGATCATCCAAACCTTCTATGCAGGACTAAATTTTTCTTCGCGGAATTTATTGGATTCAGCTGCTGGAGGTACCTTTATGTCCATCACATTGGGGGCGGCTACAAAACTTCTTGATGATATGATGATAAATTACTCTGAATGGCACACGGAAAGAGCTCCACAAGGTAAGAAGGTAAATTCTGTTGAAGAAACCTCTTCCTTGAGTGATAAGATTGATGTGATTATGTCTATGCTTGTGAATGGTAGATCTAATGTTGATCTAAATAATGTTCCTTTAGCTTCATTGGTTGCTCAAGAAGAAAATGTTGATGTAAATTTCATTAAAAATAATAATTTCAACAACAATGCTTATAGGAACAACTCTGGTAATAACTATAGGCCATATCCTTCTGCTAATGGTAATGGTTATGGTAATTCTTATGGGAATTCTTACAACAATAATAGGAGTGTACCCCCTGGTCTTGAAGCTATGCTTAAAGAATTTATTAGTACACAAACTGCTTTTAACAAATCTGTTGAGGAAAAGCTTGATAAAATTGATACTATTGCTTCTAGAGTTGATAGACTTGCCTCTGATGTTAATCTTTTAAAATTGAAAGTTATGCCTAATAATGATATTGATAATAAGATTACTACTACAGCAAATGCCATCCAAGTTAGAATTAATGAGAATATAAGATTAATGGCTGAATTGCGTGCTAGGTGGGATAGAGAAGAAAATGAAAAACTAGCTAAAGAGAATAATATAGCTAAAGTTTGGACTATTACCACCACTAGTAATGCTAATTCTTCACATGTTGCTGCACCTCCTACTATCAATGGTAAAATAATTGGTGTTGGCAATGTTTCTACTCCTAGTGCAAAGCGTACAAAACTGCCTGAAATTGCTAAAACTGCTGAAACTGCTTGTGATAAAACTGCTGAAATTTTTTCCAACCTTGGGAACAATGATCCCATTGCTGTAGCTCATAATGATTTAGATTTTGATGATTGCCACATCTCTGAAGTTATAAAGTTCTTACAAAAACTTGCTAAAAGTCCCAATGCTAGTGCTATAAATTTAGCCTTTACAAAACATATTACAAATGCTCTCATAAAAGCTAGAGAAGAGAAACTAAAACTTGAAACTTCTATTCCTAGAAAGTTAGAAGATGGTTGGGAGCCCATCATTAAAATGAAATTCAATGACTTTGAATGTAATGCTTTATGTGATCTTGGTGCAAGTATTTCTGTTATGCCTAAAAAGATTTATGATATGCTTGACTTGCCACCATTGAAGAATTGTTATTTGGATGTTAATCTTGCCGATAATGTTAAAAAGAAACCTTTGGGGAGGATTGATAATGTGCGCATTACGGTTAACAATAACCTTGTCTCCGTTGATTTTGTTGTCTTGGATATCGAATGCAATGCATCTTGTCCTATTGTATTGGGAAGACCTTTTCTTCGAACCGTTGGTGCTGTTATTGATATGAGGGAAGGTAATATTAAATATCAATTTCCTCTCAAGAAAGGTATGGAACACTTTCCTAGAAAGAGAATGAAGTTGCCTTTTGATTCTATTATTAGAACAAGTTATGATGTTGATGCTTCTACTCTCGATGTTACTTGATTTGCACTTTCTGCGCCTAGCTGAAAGGCGTTAAAGAAAAGCGCTTATGGGAGACAACCCATGTTTTTACTACAGCAATTTTTTGTTTTGTTGAGTCTTGGAAGTTGTTTACTACTGTAGCAACCTCTCCTTATCATGTTTTTGTGCCAAGTAAAGTTTCTATGTCAAAGTTGATGTTATATTTGGGATCGCTGCGCAGAAACAGCATTGCTGTCTGTCACGAATCTGGGCACAGGCCTCTGTAGAAAATTCGAAAAATCTGCCAATTTACGAGCGTGATCCTCAGATATGTACGCAACTTTCATTAGTTTTGAGTTTTTCCATTTGAGCAAGTCTGGTGCCAGCTTTAAATTCGTCTTTACGGACTGTTCTGTTTTTGACAGATTCTGCCTTTTATTTCGCATTGCCCCTTTTGCTATGTTGGATTCATTTCTTTGATCCATTAATGTCCAGTAGCTTTATGCAATGTCCAGAAGTGTAAAGAATGATTGTGCCACCTCTGAATGTGTGAATTATTAATTGTGCACTAACCCTCTAATGAGTTTGCTTGAAGTTTGGTGTGAAGGAAGTTTTCAAGGGTCAAGAGAGGAGAATGATATACTATGATCAAGAGGAGTGAAAGCTCTAAGCTTGGGGATGCCCCGTGGTTCACCCCTGCATATTTTAAGAAGACTCAAGCGTCTAAGCTTGGGGATGCCCAAGGCATCCCCTTCTTCATCGACAACATCATCAGGTTCCTCCCCTGAAACTATATTTTTATTCGGTCACATCTTGTGTTCTTTACTTGGAGCGTCGGTTTGTTTTTGTTTTTGTTTTTGTTTGAATAAAATGGATCCTAGCATTCACTTTGTGGGAGAGAGACACGCTCCGCTGTTGCATATGGACAAATATGTCCTTAGGCTTTACTCATAATGTTCAAGGCGAAGTTTCTTCTTCGTTAAATTGTTATATGGTTGGAATTGGAAAATGCTACATGTAGTAATTCTAAAATGTCTTGGATAATGTGATACTTGGCAATTGTTGTGCTCATGTTTAAGCTCTTGCATCATATGCTTTGCACCCATTAATGAAGAAATACATAGAGCTTGCTAAAATTTGATTTGCATATTTGGTCTCTCTAAGGTCTAGATAATATCTAGTATTGAGTTTTGAACAACAAGGAAGACGGTGTAGAGTCTTATAATGTTTACAATATGTCTTTTATGTGAGTTTTGCTGCACCTGTTCATCCTTGAGTTTGCTTCAAATAACCTTGCTAGCCTAAACCTTGTATCGAGAGGGAATACTTCTCATGCATCCAAAATCCTTGAGCCAACTACTATGCCATTTATGTCCACCATACCTACCTACTACATGGTATTTCTCCGCCATTCCAAAGTAAATTGCTTGAGTGCTACCTTTAAAATTCCATCATTCACCTTTGCAATATATAGCTCATGGGACAAAATAGCCTTAAAAACTATCGTAGTATTGAATATGTACTTATGCACTTTATCTTTTATTAAGTTGCTTGTTGTGCGATAACCATGCTTCTGGGGAACGCCATCAACTATTGTTGAATATCATGTGAGTTGCTATGCATGTCCGTCTTGTCTGAAGGATCTATCATTTTAGTGGTTGGAGCATGCAAAATTGTTAGAGAAGAACATTGGGCCGCTAACTAAAGCCATGAATCATGGTTGAAGTTTCAGTTTTGGACATATATCCTCAATCTCATATGAGAATAATAATCATTGCTACATGCTTATGCATTTAAGAGGAGTCCATTATCTGTTGTCCATGTTGTCCCGGTATGGATGTCTAAGTTGAGAATAATCAAAAGCGAGAAATCCAAAATGCGAGCATTCTCCTTAGACCTTTGTACAGGCGGCATGGAGGTACCCCTTTGTGACACTTGGTTGAAACATGGCATGCAAAGATCCGGTAGTCCAAGCTAAGTAGGACGAGGTGCGGACACTATTAGTATACTATGCATGAGACTTGCAACTTGTAAGATATAATTTACATAACTCATATGCTTTATTACTACCGTTGACAAAATTGTTTCATGTTTTCAAAATAAAAGCTCTAGCACAAATACAGCAATCGATGCTTTCCTCGTTGAAGGACCTTTCTTTTACTTTTATGTTGAGTCAGTTTACCTATCTCCTTCCACCTTAAGAAGCAAACACTTGTGTGAACTGTGCATTGATTCCTACATACTTGCATATTGCACTTGTTATATTACTTTATGTTGACAATATCCATGAGATATACATGTTATAAGTTGAAAGCAACCGCTGAAACTTAATCTTCCTATGTGTTGCTTCAACACCTTTACTTTGATTTATTGCTTTATGAGTTAACTCTTATGCAAGACTTATTGATGCTTGTCTTGAAGTACTATTCATGAAAAGTCTTTGTCATATGATTCACTTGTTTACTCATGTCATTACCTTTGTTTTGATCGCTGCATTCATTACATATGTTTACAAATAGTATGATCAAGATTATGATGGCATGTCACTTCAGAAATTATCTTTGTTATCGTTTTACCTGCTCGGGACGAGCAGAACTAAGCTTGGGGATGCTGATACGTCTCCAACGTATCGATAATTTCTTATGTTCCATGCTACTTTATTGATGATACCTACATGTTTTATGTACATTATATGTCATATTTATGCATTTTCTGGAACTAACCTATTAACAAGATGCCGAAGAGCGGTTCTTTGTTTTGCTGTTTTTGGTTTCAGAAATCCTAGTAAGGAAATATTCTCGGAATTGGACGAAATCTTCGCCCGGGTCCTATTTTTGCACGGAGCTTCAGAAGACCGAAGAGGGAAGGAAGTGGGGCCACGAGGCGCCGTCACCATAGGGCGGCGCGGCCCGGGCCCTGGCCGCGCCGACCTATGGTGTGGGGCCCTCGTGTGGCCCCCACGTTGCCCTTCCGCCTACTTAAAGCCTCCGTCGCGAAACCCCCGAGAGCCACGATACGGAAAACCTTCCAGAGACGCCGCCGCCGCGAATCCCATCTCGGGGGATTCAGGAGATCGCCTCCGGCACCCTGCCGGAGAGGGGATTCATCTCCCGGAGGACTCTTCATCGCCATGATCGCCTCCGGAGTGATGAGTGAGTAGTTCACCCCTGGACCATGGGTCCATAGCAGTAGCTAGATGGTCGTCTTCTCCTTGTTGTGCTTCATTGTTGGATCTTGTGAGCTGCCTAACATGATCAAGATCATCTATCTGTAATACTATATGTTGTGTTTGTCGGGATCCGATGGATAGAGAATACTATGTTATGGTGATTATCAATCTATTGTTTATGTGTTGTTTATGATCTTGCATGCTCTCCGTTATTAGTAGAGGCTCTGGCCAAGTTTTTACTCTTAACTCCAAGAGGGAGTATTTATGCTCGATAGTGGGTTCATGCCTTCATTGACACCTGGGACAGTGACAGAAAGTTCTAAGGTTGTGATGTGCTGTTGCCACTAGGGATAAAACATTGATTCTATGTCTAAGGATGTAGTTGTCGATTACATTACGCACCATACTTAATGCAATTGTCTGTTGCTTTGCAACTTAATACTGAATGGGGTTCGGATGATAACCTGAAGGTGGACTTTTTAGGCATAGATGCAGTTGGATGGCGGTCTATGTACTTTGTCGTAATGCCCAATTAAATCTCACTATATTTATCATATCATGTATATGCATTGTTATGCCCTTCTCTATTTGTCAATTGCCCGACTGTAATTTGTTCACCCAACATGCTTTTATCTTATGGGAGAGACACCTCTAGTGAACTGTGGACCCCGGTCCTATTCTTTACATAGCATACAATCTACTGCAATTGTGTTTTACTGTTTTCTTGCAAACAATCATCTTCCACTCGATACGTTTAATCCTTTGTTACAGCAAGCCGGTGAGATTGACAACCTCATTGTTTCGTTGGGGCAAAGTACTTTGGTTTTGTTGTGCAGATTCCACGTTGGCGCCGGAATCCCTGTTGTTGCGCCGCATCACATTTCGCCACCATCAACCTTCAACGTGCTTCTTGGCTCCTCCTGGTTCGATTCAACCTTGGTTTCTTTCTGAGGGAAAACTTGCCACTGTGCGCATCATACCTTCCTCTTGGGGTTCCCAACGGACGTGTACATCGGAGAGGGGAATCATCACCGGAGGGGCTCTACATCATCATGCCCGTCTCCGGATTGATGCGTGAGTAGTTCATCCTTGGACTATGGGTCCATAGCAGTAGCTAGTTGGTTGTCTTCTCCGCATGTGCTATCATTGTTTAGATCTTGTGAGCTGCCTAACATGATCAAGATCATCTATTTGTAATGCTACATGTTGTGTTTGGCGGGATCCGATGAATATAGAATATTATGTCAAGTTGATTATCAATCTATCATATATGTGTTGTTTATGTTCTTGCATGCTCTCCGTTGCTAGTAGAGGCTCTGGCCAAGTTGATACTTGTAACTCCAAGAGGGAGTAATTATGCTCGATAGTGGGTTCATGCCTCCATTTAATCTGGGACAGTGACAGAAAGTTCTAAGGTTGTGGATGTCTTGTTGCTACTAGGGATAAAACATTGATGCTTTGTCTAAGAATATTTGTGTTGATTACATTACGCACCATACTTAATGCAATTATCTGTTGTTTACAACTTAATACTGGAAGGGGGCGGATGCTAACCGAAGGTGGATTATTTAGGCATAGATGCATGCTGGATAGCGGTCTATGTACTTTGTCGTAATGCCCTGATTAAATCACATAGTAATCATCGTTGGTATGTATTGAATCTTTATTTGTCAATTGCCCGCCTGTAATTTGTTCACCCAGCATGTTAGTTATATTATTGGAGAGACACCACTAGTGAACTGTGGACCCCGGTCCATTCTTTTACATCTGAATACATTCTACTGTTCTTTACTGTTCTTTGCAAACAAACACCATCTTCCACTCGATACGTTTAATCCTTTGTTTTCAGCAAGCCGGTGAGATTGACAACCTCACTGTTACGTTGGGGCAAAGTATCTTGATTGTGTTGTGCAGGTTCACGTTGGCGCCGGTTTCACTAGTGTTGCGCCGCACTACACTCCTCCACCAACAACCTTCACGTGCTTCTTGGCTCCTACTGGTTCGATAACCTTGGTTTCATACTGAGGGAAACTTGCTTCTATACGCATCATACCTTCCACTTGGGGTTCCCAACGGATGTGTGCATCTACGCGTATCACGCATCCAAGAAGGAAACAGTGCACCAGCGTCGTCGTCGGCCGATCAAAGATCTTAGGTTTTTACGCTGAAGATAGTCCCCACTCTCAAAACAATGCCTTCAACAAGGTCATTGCCATGCACAACTGGTTAAGGCCAGACCTTGGTTTTTCACCCTGAAAGGTAAGACTTCAAATGTGTTTCCGCCCCCAATTTCATATACTGCTGCGAAGCTCGGAACACCAAGCAAGTCCCTCAACAGAGCAGAGACTTAAACCTCCCATAGCTAGTCCTCCAATCCGGTTTTCATGATATTATCATCTTCTGACTTCACCATGGACCAAATGTCACTTGATGTCAACACAGAACAGAGCTTTACGCATCTTCCTCCAGAACCAAACGGTCAGAATAAATGCATGGGTGCACACGCCGAATACCACCGATCCAGCAAACTCCAGGCAATAGAAGCACTGCTACATTTGCCGGCGGTGCCTTCCGGAACTCAACACTCCGGCCAGATCAAGAAGGGCATGCCTCAGGCAGGTCTTCATCATCCCCCAAGAGAGACCCTAGGACCGCCGCCTTTATTCAGATCGGCCCCCCACTCCGCCGACCATCCCAGGTTGGCCAAGGTTGCCGCCGAGACACAAGCGCAGATCGTGTAGTCGGAGACACCGCTCATGCACAGGCACGCCGCAGCCAAACAGCCAACCCACCACTGCCGTCCGCCAACACCATAGAGAGGCGGGGAGAAGAGGACCTAGGGTTCCCCCTGCATCCCGCCCCCACCCATACCTCCGTCGCCGACATGGCTCACCACCGGAGGCGTCCACCACCACTCGCCGTGATCGCGACACCACACGGTTGAAGACCCGCGCGCCAGCGCCTTGCCAGCCCCACCTAGATCCGCCGCCAGACCTGAGGAGGGCGCAAGGAACGCCCGGCCGCCGCCGTCGTCTGCCAGGGCTTTGCCCGATAGATTCGTCCGGCGACGGCGTGGGGGAGAGGACTCAGGCGGCGGCGCGGGGGAGAGGACTCCATCGTCGGCTGCTAGGGTTTGGGGGTCGTGGTCGCCCCGTTGTCTCCCTTGGCGAGGACAATAGTTTCTATCACCGTTTACCTCAAGTCGTAATATGATATTATATGTATTCATGTGTTAAAAAAATGAAAACGGTATACTATAAAAAGAAATGTAAAGCACAAAGTAAAGCCACACGTTTGGAGTAAGTTTTAATTGGCCTAATTTAGACCCAGTGTGAGGCCTATATGCACTGCCGCAACTGGTAATAGTTTGGGTACTCTTGCAACTTCGGTCCATGTGTGATCCATTGTGCTTATTTTTTATTTCTTTAGGGGTGTATTGCGGTAACATTATTAGGGTCGTGTTTGGTGCTAGTGTATTTTTAGACATTTGTGGAGATTATCCTAATCGAATCTCAAATCCCCACGTATTTTTTAAGCACGATTGGCTCTAGCGTATTGGCCTATTGGGTTGGTTTTAGTCCCACGTTTTCTCATAATTTCTCAAATCCTAGTGTATTATTCTGAAGATTCAATTTATTACCATTTCCTAGCGAATTGAAATTAAGGATAATTGAGAATTTGACATGATTGTGTGAAGAGAGAGGTTTCGGCCAATCCCAGCAGAGATTATGCTTTTTTTTTTGCGAAACACAGTACAAACGTAGACGCTCGCATATATGCACATATACTCACCCCTATGAACGTACGCACGCACACCCCGCCCCTATAAGCACCTACGACTGCATCGAAGAAACTTTATCCGATGGATCTTGAGATTATGCTCACTAATCACTAAAAACACTAAACCAAACAAGACCCAAATGCATCCAATTTATTAATGGCTGAATGGAAGACTTCAAAATTAGCCGTGATGTGATGTGCAACATCATGTACTGAACAATGTGAGCTGTTTGATTTAGACGGTTTGGTGGCGGCATCCTCAGGTCCAGCACGGCACCCTTGCAGCCTTGCTGTGTATACTGGTACCGATGAAGTATGAATAAACTAGGGATGGTTTTGTTTTGTTAATCGTGTGCTCTGGTTTCCGATGAGGTGGCCACCTTGGCGCCACAATTCAACACATAACAACACACGCATTGATTGGAGCATACTTTCTACCAAGATTCTCGGTGACTTCACGTGTATATGTTGTCAAGTTTCTCTTGTTCCTTGGGCATATCCAGGAGCTACATGATCTTCTTATGACAATATAATAATGGAGTATTAGATTGGAAAGGGTACTAGACTGGTGGTATATATAGGTAGTCCATTTCACATAACTGAACAAGCCTGCCGTCGTTTATATCGACCTTGTCATTCGCACATGAAGACACTTGAGAGGTCTCCACAAAGAAGGCAGGCACAGAATAACCGCCCGTATATAGCTAGGCATGCGTCTCACAACGACATGGGAGGATGAAGAAGAAGGAAAGAATGAGACGACACGGTGTGATGTTGTTTCGGCTCATGTCCTCATGTATTCTTCGTTCAGATAACTCCACTTCTCGGTGGTAAGTCTGTAAGAATGTAAGTCTCTTATCATGAATGATTCAAAGAGTTAACTAGAGTTGGTTTTCTTGGCGGACCATGGCCTCTCGCCGGTGGAGGAGGTCTCAGTTCTTCGTTTAGTTTTATTTCAGTGTCTTCTTCGAAATGATGAGGCAGCTACGTCCTGAAGTTAGAATAAGATCTCTTCGCCCTATCCTCGCTTCATTGGTGCGTCTAACGCCGGTGGAGGGCGCTGGAGTCGTGTGTCCAGCGGATCTCCCGTGGGATCCTGTCGGTTTTCGTGTTCGCTGTTGTGGTTTCCTGTCAGTCTCTTCCGATCCATGGTTGCCATCATTGGCGATAGTTGCCGCTCTGGTGTGCTGGTCCTTTGGGACCTTAGCACGACGATTTCCATCTATATACTACAACAAGCTTTGCCTAGCTCCGGTGATGGAGGGAAGGGGACGGCGGCGCGTCTATGCCTCGCGCTTGTGTCTGTATTCCTCACTAGGTGGTCTAGTGGCTGATTTGTAAGTTTTATTACTTTTGAACCTCTTTGTACTTATGTGGATGATTATCAATCGGTTGATTTTTGCAAAAAAAAAAAAAAACTAGAGCTGATTTTCTCCCTTTCGGATTGCCTTTATCATTTGGAATAATTGCCTTTATGAGCGACATGTTTCTTCAGCTAAGAGTATTTGATGATATTAGTTCTTCAGAACCCTTCACGACATTCTTGTGTCCGTGCTGAATGTGCTACTTATTCCTCAAGGAAAAATAGATATTTTCATTTCAGGAAAAGGAGGAAAATATACTCCCGCTCTGATGCATATCAGAATGTACTCATATCTAAGAATCTACTTGGATTGTAATATACTTGTTGAAGATGGCCTCTTTGGAAAATTGTTAGTCAGAGGGGTCTTTGCTTCGCTCTTTACTCAAAAACAGTTCAAGCTCAAAAATTGAATGGAATGGAAATTGCCGGCGATTAGTTCTCGTAGGAGGTTACTTCTGCATCAAATTCAGCAGCTAAATTATTTTTACCTGTTACGGTGGTGAAGGGTCGCTGAAGAAGGTATCTTGGAGCATCCTTGCCATGCATATTCTGATCTGTACTACCGACGAACGCCCACAACAGCATGAAGCAATTGTCATGCTCTACTACTGATTGTTGGAGTATATACTACTTGGCCTGTCTGATCTTGTATCGAACTGCTATTTTGGATGCCCTTTTGGAGCGTAGCGTCTCGGTAGATCTCCCAGATGTCATTTTTCATCTCGTCAGCCTAATTCGCCACATCCCTAGAAGTTTCTAGCTTCGACTAAATTAGTCTCCATGGTCAAATATTTTCAAGTTTGACCTAACTTATAGAAAAATATGTTACTCGCTCCGATCCATATTAAGATTATTTAGTATTGGCAGCAGACTTCCTTTAGACGGCGGTGGCGATGGGGAAGGAGAACCTCGGGAGGCTTTAGGTGGCGCGTGGGTGTACGCATGTGCAGCAGCAGGCGGCACATGACCTCTAATGTAGCAATACCGATGGTGGGTGATATGTCTCCAACGTATCGATAATTTCTTATGTTCCATGCTACTTTATTGATGATACCTACATGTTTTATGCACATTATATGTCATATTTATGCATTTTTGGAACTAACCTATTAACGAGATGCCGAAGAGCCAGTTGCTGTTTCTCTGTTTTTGGTTTCAGAAATCCTAGTAAGGAAATATTCTCGGAATTGGACGAAATCTTCGCCCGGGTCCTATTTTTGCACGGAGCTTAGAAGACCGAAGAGGGGAAGGAAGTGGGGCCACGAGGCGCCGTCACCATAGGGCGGCGCGGCCCAGGCCCTGGCCGCGCCGACCTATGGTGTGGGGCCCTCGTGTGGCCCCCACGTTGCCCTTTCGCCTACTTAAAGCCCCGTCGCGAAACCCCCAGTACCGAGAGCCACGATACGGAAAACCTTCGGAGACGCCGCCGCCGCGAATCCCATCTCGGGGGATTCGGGGGATCGCCTCCGACACCCTGCCGGAGGGGATTCATCTCCGGAGGACTCTTCATCGCCATGATCGCCTCCGGAGTGATGAGTGAGTAGTTCACCCTGGACCATGGGTCCATAGCAGTAGCTAGATGGTCGTCTTCTCCTTGTTGTGCTTCATTGTTGGATCTTGTGAGCTGCCTAACATGATCAAGATCATCTATATGTAATACTATATGTTGTGTTTGTCGGGATCCGATGGATAGAGAATACTATGTTATGGTGATTATCAATCTATTGTTTATGTGTTGTTTATGATCTTGCATGCTCTCCGTTATTAGTAGAGGCTCTGGCCAAGTTTGTACTCTTAACTCCAAGAGGGAGTATTTATGCTCGATAGTGGGTTCATGCCTTTATTGACACCTGGGACAGTGACAGAAAGTTCTAAGGTTGTGATGTGCTGTTGCCACTAGGGATAAAACATTGATTCTATGTCTAAGGATGTAGTTGTCGATTATATTACGCACCATACTTAATGCAATTGTCTGTTGCTTAGCAACTTAATACTGAATGGGGTTCGGATGATAACCTGAAGGTGGACTTTTTAGGCATAGATGCAGTTGGATGGCGGTCTATGTACTTTGTCGTAATGCCCGGATTAAATCTCACTATATTTATCATATCATGTATATGCATTGTTATGCCTTTCTCTATTTGTCAATTGCCCGACTGTAATTTGTTCACCCAACATGCTTTTATCTTATGGGAGAGACACCTCTAGTGAACTGTGGACCCCGGTCCTATTCTTTACATAGCATACAATCTACTGCAATTGTTTTACTGTTTTCTTGCAAACAATCATCTTCCACTCGATACGTTTAATCCTTTGTTACAGCAAGCCGGTGAGATTGACAACCTCACTGATTCGTTGGGGCAAAGTACTTTGATTTTGTTGTGCAGATTCCACGTTGGCGCCGGAATCCCTGTTGTTGCGCCGCATCACATTTCGCCACCATCAACCTTCAACGTGCTTCTTGGCTCCTCCTGGTTCGATTAAACCTTGGTTTCTTTCTGAGGGAAAACTTGCCACTGTGCGCATCATACCTTCCTCTTGGGGTTCCCAACGGACGTGTACATTTACGCGCATCAAGCCTGTTTTAAGCGCCGTTGCCGGGGATGAAGAAAAGTTACACCACAAAAATATCTATCTCCCACGTCAACTGCACGCCAGCAGCTTGTTTTCTGGCGCCGTTGCCGGGGAGATCAAGACACGCTGCAAGGGGAGTCTCCACTTCTCAATCTCTTTACTTTGTTTTTGTCTTGCTTTATTTTATTTACTACTTTGTTTGCTGCACCTAAACAAAACACAAAAAAATTAGTTGCTAGTTTTACTTTATTTATTGTCTTGCTCTCTATATCAAAAACACAAAAAAATTAGTTACTTGCATTTACTTTATCTAGTTTATTTTATTTACTGTTGCTAAAATGAATACTCCTGAAAATACTAAGTTGCGTGACTTCACAAACGCAAATAATAATGATTTCCTATGCACACCTATTGCTCCACTACTACAGCAGAATTCTTTGAAATTAAACCTGCTTTACTGAACCTGGTTATGAGAGATCAATTTTATGGTGTTAGTTCTGATGATGCTGCTGCCCATCTCAATAATTTTGTTGAACTTTGTGAAATGCAAAAGTATAAGGATGTAGATGGTGATATTATTAAATTGAAAGTGTTTCCTTTCTCATTAAGAGGAAGAGCTAAAGATTGGTTGCTATCTTTGCCTAAGAATAGTATTGATTCATGGACTAAATGCAAGGATGCTTTTATTGGTAGATATTATCCCCGCTAAAATTATATCTTTGAGAAGTAGCATAATGAATTTTAAGCAATTAGATACTGAACATGTTGCTCAAGCATGGGAGAGAATGAAAACTTTGGTAAAGAATTGCCCAACCCATGGATGACTACTTGGATGATCATCCAAACCTTCTATGCAGGACTAAATTTTTCTTCGCGGAATTTATTGGATTCAGCTGCTGGAGGTACCTTTATGTCCATCACATTGGGGGCGGCTACAAAACTTCCTCTGAATGGCACACGGAAAGAGCTCCACAAGGTAAGAAGGTAAATTCTGTTGAAGAAACTTCTTCCTTGAGTGATAAGATTGATGTGATTATGTCTATGCTTGTGAATGGTAGATCTAATGTTGATCCAAATAATGTTCCTTTAGCTTCATTGGTTGCTCAAGAAGAAAATGTTGATGTGAATTTCATTAAAAGCAATAATTTCAACAACAATGCTTATAGGAACAACTCTGGTAATAACTATAGGCCATATCCTTCTGCTAATGGTAATGGTTATGGTAATTCTTATGGGAATTCTTACAATAATAATAGGAGTGTACCCCTGGTCTTGAAGCCATGCTTAAAGAATTTATTAGTACACAAACTGCTTTTAACAAATCTGTTGAGGAAAAACTTGATAAAATTGATACTATTGCTTCTAGAGTTGATAGACTTGCCTCTGATGTTAATCTTTTAAAATTGAAAGTTATGCCTAATAATGATATTGATAATAAGATTACTACTACAGCAAATGCCATCCAAGTTAGAATTAATGAGAATATAAGATTAATGGCTGAACTGCGTGCTAGGTGGGATAGAGAAGAAAATGAAAAACTAGCTAAAGAGAATAATGTAGCTAAAGTTTGGACTATTACCACCACTTGTAATGCTAATTCTTCACATGTTGCTGCACCTCCTACTATCAATGGTAATATAATTGGTGTTGGCAATGTTTCTACTCCTAGTGCAAAGCGAACAAAACTGCCTGAAATTGCTAAAACTGCTGAAACTGCTTGTGATAAAACTGCTGAAATTTTTTCCAACCTTGGGAACAATGATCCCATTGCTGTAGCTCATAATGATTTAGATTTTGATGATTGTCACATCTCTGAAGTTATAAAGTTCTTACAAAAACTTGCTAAAAGTCCTAATGCTAGTGCTATAAATTTAGCCTTTACAAAACATATTACAAATGCTCTCATAAAAGCTAGAGAAGAGAAACTAAAACTTGAAACTTCTATTCCTAGAAAGTTAGAAGATGGTTGGGAGCCCATCATTAAGATGAAATTCAATGACTTTGAATGTAATGCTCTATGTGATCTTGGTGCAAGTATTTCTGTTATGCCTAAAAAGATTTATGATATGCTTGACTTGCCACCATTGAAGAATTGTTATTTGGATGTTAATCTTGCCGATAATGTTAAAAAGAAACCTTTGGGGAGGATTGATAATGTGCACATTACGGTTAACAATAACCTTGTCCCCGTTGATTTTGTTGTCTTGGATATCGAATGCAATGCATCTTGTCCTATTGTGTTGGGAAGACCTTTTCTTCGAACCATTGGTGCTGTTATTGATATGAGAGAAGGTAATATTAAATATCAATTTCCTCTCAAGAAAGGTATGGAACACTTCCCTAGAAAGAGAATGAAGTTGCCTTTTGATTCTATTATTAGAACAAGTTATGATGTTGATGCTTCTACTCTCGATGTTACTTGATTTGCACTTTAGCTGAAAGGCGTTAAAGAAAAGCGCTTATGGGAGACAACCCATGTTTTTACTACAGTACTTTGTTTTATATTTGAGTCTTGGAAGTTGTTTAATACTGTAAACCTCTCCTTATCATGTTTTTGTGCCAAGTAAAGTTTCTATGTCAAAGTTGATGTTATATTTGGGATCGCTGCGCAGAAACAGCATTGCTGTCTGTCACGAATCTGGGCACAGGCCTCTGTAGAAAATTCAAAAAAATCTGCCAATTTACGAGCGTGATCCTCAGATATGTACGCAACTTTCATTAGTTTTGAGTTTTTCCTTTTGAGCAAGTCTGGTGCCAGCTTTAAATTCGTCTTTACGGACTGTTCTGTTTTGACAGATTCTGCCTTTTATTTCGCATTGCCTCTTTTGCTATGTTGGATTCATTTCTTTGATCCATTAATGTCCAGTAGCTTTATGCAATGTCCAGAAGTGTAAAGAATGTTTGTGTCACCTCTGAATGTGTGAATTATTAATTGTGCACTAACCCTCTAATGAGTTTGCTTGAAGTTTGGTGTGAAGGAAGTTTTCAAGGGTCAAGAGAGGAGAATGATATACTATGATCAAGAGGAGTGAAAGCTCTAAGCTTGGGGATGCCCCCGTGGTTCACCCTGCATATTTTAAGAAGACTCAAGCGTCTAAGCTTGGGGATGCCCAAGACATCCCCTTCTTCATCGACAACATCATCAGGTTCCTCCCCTGAAACTATATTTTTATTCAATCACATCTTGTGTTCTTTACTTGGAGCGTCGGTTTGTTTTTGTTTTTGTTTTTGCTTGAATAAAATGGATCCTAGCATTCACTTTGTGGGAGAGAGACACGCTCCGCTGTTGCATATGGACAAATATGTCCTTAGGCTTTACTCATAATGTTCAAGGCGAAGTTTCTTCTTCGTTAAATTGTTATATGGTTGGAATTGGAAAATGCTACATGTAGTAATTCTAAAATGTCTTGGATAATGTGATACTTGGCAATTGTTGTGCTCATGTTTAAGCTCTTGCATCATATGCTTTGCACCCATTAATGAAGAAATACATAGAGCTTGCTAAAATTTGATTTGCATATTTGGTCTCTCTAAGGTCTAGATAATATCTAGTATTGAGTTTTGAACAACAAGGAAGACGGTGTATAGTCTTATAATGTTTACAATATGTCTTTTATGTGAGTTTTGCTGCACCTGTTCATCCTTGAGTTTGCTTCAAATAACCTTGCTAGCCTAAACCTTGTATCGAGAGGGATTACTTCTCATGCATCCAAAATCCTTGAGCCAACTACTATGCCATTTGTGTCCACCATACCTACCTACTACATGGTATTTCTCCGCCATTCCAAAGTAAATTGCTTGAGTGCTACCTTTAAAATTCCATCATTCACCTTTGCAATATATAGCTCATGGGACAAAATAGCCTTAAAAACTATCGTAGTATTGAATATGTACTTATGCACTTTATCTTTTATTAAGTTGCTTGTTGTGCGATAACCATGCTTCGGGGAACGCCATCAACTATTGTTGAATATCATGTGAGTTGCTATGCATGTCCGTCTTGTCTGAAGGATCTATCATTTTAGTGGTTTGAGCATGCAAAATTGTTAGAGAAGAACATTGGGCCGCTAACTAAAGCCATGAATCATGGTTGAAGTTTCAGTTTTGGACATATATCCTCAATCTCATATGAGAATAATAATCATTGCTACATGCTTATGCATTTAAGAGGAGTCCATTATCTGTTGTCCATGTTGTCCCGGTATGGATGTCTAAGTTGAGAATAATCAAAAGCGAGAAATCCAAAATGCGAGCATTCTCCTTAGACCTTTGTACAGGCGGCATGGAGGTACCCCTTTGTGACACTTGGTTGAAACATGGCATGCAAAGATCCGGTAGTCCAAGCTAAGTAGGACAGGTGCGGACACTATTAGTATACTATGCATGAGGCTTGCAACTTGTAAGATATAATTTACATAACTCATATGCTTTATTACTACCGTTGACAAAATTGTTTCATGTTTTCAAAATAAAAGCTCTAGCACAAATACAGCAATCGATGCTTTCCTCTTTGAAGGACCATTCTTTTACTTTTATTGTTGAGTCAGTTTACCTATCTTCCTCCACCTTAAGAAGCAAACACTTGTGTGAACTGTGCATTGATTCCTACATACTTGCATATTGCACTTGTTATATTACTTTATGTTGACAATATCCATGAGATATACATGTTATAAGTTGAAAGCAACCGCTGAAACTTAATCTTCCTTTGTGTTGCTTCAATACCTTTACTTTGATTTATTGCTTTATGAGTTAACTCTTATGCAAGACTTATTGATGCTTGTCTTGAAGTACTATTCATGAAAAGTCTTTGCTATATGATTCACTTGTTTACTCATGTCATTACTTTTGTTTTGATCGCTGCATTCATTACATATGTTTACAAATAGTATGATCAAGATTATAATGGCATGTCACTTCAGAAATTATCTTTGTTATCGTTTTACCTGCTCGGGACGAGCAGAACTAAGCTTGGGGATGCTGATACGTCTCCAACGTATCGATAATTTCTTATGTTCCATGCTACTTTATTGATGATACCTACATGTTTTATGCACATTATATGTCATATTTATGCATTTTGGAACTAACCTATTAACGAGATGCCGAAGAGCCAGTTGCTGTTTTCTGCTGTTTTTGGTTTCAGAAATCCTAGTAAGGAAATATTCTCGGAATTGGACGAAATCTTCGCCAGGGTCCTATTTTGCAGAGCTTCCAGAAGACCGAAGAGGGAAGGAAGTGGGGCCACGAGGCGCCGTCACCATAGGGCGGCGCGGCCCGGCCCTGGCCGCGCCGACCTATGGTGTGGGGCCCTCGTGTGGCCCCACGTTGCCCCGCCTACTTAAAGCCCCGTCGCGAAACCCCCGCACCGAGAGCCACGATACGGAAAACCTTCCGAGACGCCGCCGCCGCGAATCCCATCTCGGGGGATTCGGAGATCGCCTCCGGCACCCTGCGGAGGAGGGGATTCATCTCCGGAGGACTCTTCATCGCCATGATCGCCTCCGGAGTGATGAGTGAGTAGTTCACCCTGGACCATGGGTCCATAGCAGTAGCTAGATGGTCGTCTTCTCCTTGTTGTGCTTCATTGTTGGATCTTGTGAGCTGCCTAACATGATCAAGATCATCTATATGTAATACTATATGTTGTGTTTGTCGGGATCCGATGGATAGAGAATACTATGTTATGGTGATTATCAATCTATTGTTTATGTGTTGTTTATGATCTTGCATGCTCTCCGTTATTAGTAGAGGCTCTGGCCAAGTTTGTACTCTTAACTCCAAGAGGGAGTATTTATGCTCGATAGTGGGTTCATGCCTTCATTGACACCTGGGACAGTGACATAAAGTTCTAAGGTTGTGATGTGCTGTTGCCACTAGGGATAAAACATTGATTCTATGTCTAAGGATGTAGTCGTCGATTACATTACGCACCATACTTAATGCAATTGTCTGTTGCTTAGCAACTTAATACTGAATGGGGTTCGGATGATAACCTGAAGGTGGACTTTTTAGGCATAGATGCAGTTGGATGGCGGTCTATGTACTTTGTCGTAATGCCCGGATTAAATCTCACTATATTTATCATATCATGTATATGCATTGTTATGCCTTTCTCTATTTGTCAATTGCCCGACTGTAATTTGTTCACCCAACATGCTTTTATCTTATGGGAGAGACACCTCTAGTGAACTGTGGACCCCGGTCCTATTCTTTACATAGCATACAATCTACTGCAATTGTGTTTTACTGTTTTCTTGCAAACAATCATCTTCCACTCGATACGTTTAATCCTTTGTTACAGCAAGCCGGTGAGATTGACAACCTCACGTTTCGTTGGGGCAAAGTACTTTGATTTTGTTGTGCAGATTCCACGTTGGCCGGAATCCCTGTTGTTGCGCTGCATCACATTTCGCCACCATCAACCTTCAACGTGCTTCTTGGCTCCTCCTGGTTCGATTAAACCTTGGTTTCTTTCTGAGGGAAAACTTGCCGTTGTGCGCATCATACCTTCCTCTTGGGGTTCCCAACGGACGTGTACATTTACGCGCATCAAGCCTGTTTTCTGGCGCCGTTGCCGGGGATCTGAAGAAAAGTTACACCACAAAAATATCTATCTCCCACGTCAACTGCACGCCAGCAGTGGGTTGGTCGGTTCATACCAACTCGGTTCCACCCAATATGGAGAGGTATTTCACGGTCAACTCGGTTCCATCTTATCCTATTCATGAGGTACCGGGGCCAGCACCAATGCTTGTGGTGTCGTTTGCTAATGATTTTCGTGAATCGTGCAATATGTGGGTCGACAATGTGTCGATTAGATCTATACGCGGGTCGTAAACTAACATCCGGGGATCATGATGTTAAAGTGTATAAGTAGATTGCCTTCCCCTTCCCATCAGTTCAGACTTTTGGTTCAAGTGGCTAGTGCATGAACCTTAACATGGTATCAGAGCCCCAGGTCTCGAGTTCAAATCCTGGCTTTCACAATTTATTCTAAATTCCCCCGCAGCCTCTTGCCGTGTGGCGTGTGGTCCCGGCGCTGCCTCTTTGCCTCTCTACACGTGTTGACTTGTCTTCTCGTCTTCCCGTCACACGTGAGAGGGGGTGTTGACGTGTATAAGTAGATTGCCTAGCCCTTTCCATCAGTTCGGACTTTTGGTTCAAGTGGCTAGTGCATGAACCTTAACACATGACACCAATCTCGTACCTTTAGTTCTGTGTAGGTCGATGGAGGATGGGTCAATGCCATGAAAATCGTCGAGATACAATGCAACCCAGCTTGCCGGCGAGAGGGGTCAAGGTGGTCGCAACGGATGGCGCGACAAGTTTTGTCCCGCTTCGCGTCCATTTTCCTCATATTGTGTCTCGGCAGTGTGTCAAGTTTTATGGTGGAACACACACACCAAAGCAGAGTGAAATGTATAGCTCTTCTCTTTATTACAGGTAGACACAAACATAATATGTTACAGTTGTGTAGGTTTTTTTAGTTTGAAGATTTTTAGCTTGCCAGATCTAGTGATCCCTTTATTTTAAAATATTTGGAAATTATATTTATGAGTTTCACAAAGTCTGTAAATAGCCTTTATGTAGCCATCGATGCAAAATCTGAATTTTAAAATACTTTGTATCTCACTAGTAGAAAACAGGCCTTTGGTCAGGCACCTTTTGTCCCGGCCGTGTCCTGGACCGGGATCCAAGGCCTGGCCACGTCGCCCCGAACACGCCCAAGCGTACGACACCCATTGGTCCCGGTTCATTAGGACCCATTTGTCTCGGGTTTCTCAAACCGGGACTGTCGAGGGTGCTCCTCGGCAATGCCCTCTGTTAGGGGCTTAGGGTTGATGGAATCCTGCAAGCTGACACGAGACATCGGTACACGGACAAGCGGGGAGAGCGATTTACCCAGTTCGGGGCCCTCGATGAGGTAAAACCCTTACGTCCTGCTGTCTGTTCTTTGATTATGATAAAAAGATTACAATGGGGTGCCGAATAGTTCGGCTGTGATCTCGTCGAGATGGCTAATTGCTAGGGTAACCTAGTTCTAAACTTCTGTTGGCTAAGATTGCTAAGATTGATTGTGTCCCTCGATAGCCCCTCTCCTGGCCTTTATATAGGTGGCCAGGTCCCGAGAGGTCTAATCGAGTACGAGTAGGCTTACAGTAGATCTATCTCTAATCTTTCCTTGTTCGGCTTCTTCCGTGTCTTGTACTTCAAGTAATCTTCCGCCGCACCGTCCTAGTGGCCCATCTTCCCTTCGGGTACCTTCATGGGCCTCCATCTGGACCGTATAGGGTAGAGCAATATTGGTTAACCGAAGGGTAATGCCCACGTCAGTAGCCCCCGAGTGTCTAGCCGAACATAGTTCGGGTAGAGACTGAAGCATATCTTCTTCCGAAGTCCTTCTCCTTGATCATTCTTGCTTTTCTTCTGTCTTCTATCGGGTGCGCGTCAGCGCTCCCGATGGGAGTAGCCCCCGAGTCTAGGTACGGATGCTTGCAATCCGTGCGTAGACTCAAGTTGTACCACTCGAACATCTTCTTCTGCCGAAGCTTTTACTGCAAGTCTTTGTAGACCATCCGATATATTTTCTTTATGCAAGGGATAATGAATAACGTGCCCAACTTTTGTTGGTTAACTGCCGATGACAAAACAACGTTACCCTACACAGAATCAAGTCCCCGGGCATGATCCTGGAGTGCGAAAAAGTTCTGTCGGGTGCGCGTCCAGCGCTCCCGATGGGAGTAGCCCCCGAGTCTGGGCGCGGGCGTATTACGCCTGGGTGCAGACTTGAGTCAATTATTTCCTTCGAGTCCTCATTTTATCGGGTGCGCGACAGCGCTCCCGATGGGAGTAGCCCCCGAGCCTAGGTGCGGGTGCTTGCAATCCGTGCATAGGCTCAAGTTGACCACTCGACCTTTTTGTCTCTTCGTATGCAATCAACAATGCCCATGACGTCACTGATGACACGCTGCTGCTGTGACCTGATTGACAAGACTTGACCCTCCGGGCCCACCCTAGTTCTGCGCAGGCAGTTTTTAGGTTTTGACCAGTGCACGCGCAGCGACCGAGGCGTTTCCTCGATTTTCGCGCGACGTGGGAATAATGGGCCGCCGGTTCCATCCTGTTTTCTAGTGCCACGTGTACAGCTGGATTCGCTCCACCTCCCACGACGCCCACGGAGTTATGGCCACGATCTGATGACAATCCTTGTGGTATAAATAGAGGGCTTCCTCATTTTTACTTTTTTACACCTCCTACTGCTCATCTTCCCCGCGCATCCTCTCCTTCTTCCCGCATCGTTCTCTCAAGAGCTTCAAGCGCCATGGGTAAAAAGAAGGGTGCCAGTGCTTCGGAGGCGGCCAAGGTTAGCCGTGATTGGAGTGCCTCTGCCATTTCCAACCGCGACATCAACAAGCTGCGGTCCCTCGGATTCATCTCCGCATCTGAGGACGATATCCGTCTTCCAGGTGCGGTTTCTCGCCCAAAGCCCCCGAAGGGCTTTACTGTTATGTTTTCTGCCTTTCTGTTCCGTGGCCTCTCCCTTCCGGCGCACGAGTTCCTTCGCTCTCTTCTTTACTTCTATGGGATCCAGCTCTGGCAGCTGACCCCGAACTCCATCCTCCATCTATCCATCTTTGTCACCGTCTGCGAAGCCTTCCTCGGCATTGACCCTCACTGGGGTCTTTGGAGGAAGATCTTCTACGTGAAGCGCCATAACGACAGCAACGGCCCCCCCGTCGTCGGTGGCGTCGGCTTTGTTGTCAGGAAGGAGGTCGACTACTTTGATTACCCAATGAAGGAGTCTGTCCAGGGCTGGCGCAACAAATGGTTTTATCTACGAGATCCTTCAGTATCTGGGCGATGCTCAAACCTTCCTCCCTTTGAGGACAAACTGATTGCTAAGCCGAAGAAATCCTGGCAAAACACCCTTTCTCCCGACGAAAGATTGACAGCCGACAGGCTGTTCGATCAAATAGTCACTCTGAAAAACACGGGAGGCTTGACAATGTGCGGCACTGAGGTTGTCTCAGTGTTCCTACAACGTCGAGTGCAACCGTTAATGTCTCGCCCCCATCAACTGTGGCTTTATTCGGGCAAGGATGATGAGTCCAGGGTTAGCTCTGCCGATCTTTCGGCTGATGATCTCCGAGACGAAGTCCGCCGCTTGACGTGCCTTAGTAAGAATGACAATATCGTCCTGATATCAGCTCGTCCTCCTTATGATGCTGACCATCCTCCAACCGAGGTAAACCTTCGTTTGTTTTTACTGCTGTCATCCCTTTTTCTGTTGTAACTCATCAATCTTCTTTTTTTTTCCTTTGAAAGGCGCTTGCAGCTGCCCGATGCTATCCTCCTACACCCGAAAGCGGTGTGGAATTAGAGGATGATGACGAAGATTCCGATGGAACCGAGGATGCCCCTCATGTCCTTGAGGACAGCGATGTCCAAGGGGAAGAGGCTACTGAAGATGACGCCTTCATCAGGAGTAGGCGTCGGAAGCAGGTACACGATGACCTTATGCTTCGGCTGAATCAAGTCCTCGCGGAGGCGATAATGATGCCGACGACGCTGCCGCGCCTCCTCCTGCCAAGAAGAGCTCAACAAGCATCTTCGCAGGCGAAGATGACCTTGACCTGTGAGTGTTTCTTCCCTCCTTGATTTATTCTTTGTCATCTCGTATGCTAACTGCGCACTGTTTTTAAGTAGCTCGATGACGATGATGATGAAGTCCCTCTTGCGAAGAGGGCGAAATTTGTCTCTGAGAGAGCCGTATCGGCAAAAGAATCTAATCCTTCACCCGCAAAATCGACGCCTCCCTCGCGAACGGCCGTAGAGAAGGTTCCAGTGTCGACAGTTATCCCTCCTGGCGACGTTCCTGCTTCATCGGCTGGTCGCGATCATGTAAGTATTTAACTTGCTTCATTTCGCTGGATTCCCTTTTATCGGTTGGATCCTTATGATCTTATCTTGTCGCAGCCGATCTATGCCACAGTCGACGCCGTAGTGGAGTTCGCCGAAGAGTTCACCCGACTAGAGTTAGAGAACTCCCAACTTCGAAAGACTGTTAGATCTTCGGCTGATCAGGTGCTGGAAGCCAACAGGCTTGCCACCGATGCCAAGAACGAGAACATCTTGCTGAAGGAGGAGGTGAAGAAGTTGAAGCAGCGGCTGAAGGATGAGCAAGACGCCAAGCATGCAGCAGCAGCTTTAATCGACAAAAAGGAAGGCGCCCTTCGCGAGTCCATCAAGGAATTATTAGGTAAAACCCGCAACTTGCTGAAGGGTGTTTTGTTATTGATTACTGATCTGTCTTTTTCTCAGATGCTGCCGACTTAACCGTCACACGTCGTCATCAACTTCGAGAGGATTCCATAGCCGACGCCTTGTCGCTTGCTGCCGAGTCTAACATCCAAGTGCTTGGTCTTTTGAAAAAGGCCAAAGGGGCGTTGTCAAGGTTATACTCGATGATCTTCCCGAAGATGAAGGAGGACAAGACTCTTGACGATATGGCGGCTTCTTTCCTTGTTGATCCTTCCGAGCCTGTGGAGGTATTGAAACGCCGCAGCCGTTTATTTGGGGCGGTTCTCACTTTTCAATTGCTCATGGGTCATGGGATGGAATCAAATTTGGAGGAGTTGTCCAAAACGTTGCCTGTCGATGACGACCATAACTTGATCGATCTTGAACCTTACAAGCGATCAGCAGTTACTTGTGCGAACCGACTTCTGAAGCTGGTGGATGAAGCTCAAGCCAAGCCTGCTCCCGAATCCGCCCCTGGCTCGTCATCAGCGAATCCTTGAACTTTTTATTTGACTTGTTGTAAATAAGACCAGTCGTGACTTCGTTGTAGTTTGATTTTACTTCGGCTCTGTTGCCAATTTGAACATGCTTTTGAATGTATCACACATGCCCGGTGCTCCCGATGGGAGTTTTTACTTTGATACTTAATCTGAATTAAGGGTTGCACTGCAGATTCCTCCGTCTTCTTCTCGTGCTGGGCTTTTTCCGAATCCTTCGAGTAATGATGAATCAAGCCTCGTTCGCCGCTTGCGTGACCAGGTGTCTAGTTTAGACAGAGATATCACTTCTCTTCGTGCGATGGCGGCCTTGGTGAAGAAAAAAGGGGAGATGGCGACAGCTATCGAACAGTACGCTCTTGATGGTCTCCATATTGCTACCGAAAGTTTGGGCTGTAAGTGTTAACCCATGTTTCTGCTTTCTGCAACAGTTTCGAATATTCCCTTGACTGGTTCTTATTCCTTTCCAGTTGTAGCTTCAGATGTGGCTGAGGAGAACAAGAAGATCCACGAAGAGGTTGAAGCAATGACTGATGTTGCGCACCCGAATCATGGCTTGTGGCTGCATCGTCCGAAGGCTGTCGTCATGGCGAAATTTAAGTATCGGGTGGGGAAGGCGCATTATTATTTTGATAAGTTTCATGCTCATCTCAAGATGGTTTGGAACACTTTGTTTCCTCTGGACCAAGCACCTGAAACCTTATCTGCCTTGTTCACCCGATTCAAATCTCCCGAAAGGATTCGGCAGCTGGTGCGGAAAGAACTCCTGGCTGGTGCGGAGCTTGCCTTTGCTTCAATATTGGCATGTCATCCATCTCTCGACTTGGGAGCTGTAGCGAACACTGAGAGGAGCTTAGGCCAATATTATGATGCCGCTAGAGGTCCTGCATACACCATCGTTTCCCGGATGGAGTCGTGTCTTGAGAAGGATCTGAAGGCCCATTGGGGCCGGGAGGCTTGACTATGAATGTAATAGCCTTAGTTCCTGCATAAGATTACTTTGTATAAATTTATTGCGTACGTTGTACGCTATGATAGTTGTTATTTTATTTGTCGAGGGCGGCTGAGTGATCAATTCAACCTGCTCTCCCGACGACTTCGTTGGATTATGCAATGTTATTGCGAAGCCTTTGTGTAAGTTTTGTAAGAGCGAGACCCATCGACTTAGTCGAGGGAATTAGACGCTTGGCATCGTCACTCGGTGCACCGGTTTGAGCCTTATTTTGTGATAATGTAACCATCGACTGCAGCACTCGCGTATTTTCTCGAGGCTTGGATTGGTTGTTTTCTTTTTGTGTGCCACTAATCTTAGCTCTCGTTGAGAGTATTTAATTAATGACACTGCGTGTTTTATGGGCCAACGCTCCCGATGGGAGTAAGAGCCGAAGGTAGGGGCCGCAGTCGACCTGTTCAGGTGGTGGGGCCTAAATTGAAGAAAGAAGGCATAAAACCTGATTAAAACTTTATTCATAAGACAAAGCAACCTTAAAGGCTAAAAAATAAAAATCAATCTCGCCCTATGCATAGAACCGTCGCAGGTGTGCGATATTCCATGGATTTCCGACATCTTTTCCCGAAGTTGGATTTTTGAGCCTGTACGCTCCTCCTGGTATCACTTCGGTGATGATGTAGGGTCCCTCCCATGGAGACTCGAGTTTCGAGGGCCTTTTTTGCTTTAGCCGAAGTACCATATCTCCAACGCTAAAGCATCGGTTGCGTATTCGTCGGCTGTGGTAGTTCCTCAGCGCCTGCTGGTATACCGTGGTTCTGGCTAAAGCAATGTCTCGGGCTTCATCTAGCAGGTCTACAGCATCTTGTAATGCGATGTTGGAAGAGGGTTCTGTGTAAGCCGTCACTCGAGGTGCTTCGAATCGGACATCAGCTGGTAGGACTGCTTCGGCTCCATGTACCAGAAAGAATGGGGTGTACTGAGTCGACCTGTTGGGCGTGGTACGCAGACTCCAAAGTACTGATGGTAACTCTTCAACCCAAGCTCCCTCTGCGCCTGTAAGGCGTTTCTTGAGACCGTCCCCTATTAGACCGTTGATCCTTTCCACCTGACCGTTTGTTTGCGGGTGAGCCACTGATGCGAATTTCAGTTTTATTCCCCTGTCATCACAGAATTCTCGGAACTCCTTGGAGTCGAAGTTAGTCCCATTATCTGTGACGATACTGTGAGGTACGCCGAATCGACATGTTATCTCCTTGAAGAACTGGACTGCTGTTTTTGCCTTCTGGTTTCGTACTGGTACTGCCTCGATCCACTTTGTGAATTTATCGACTGCGACTAATAGGTACGTGTGTCCTCCAGGCGATGATCTCGGCAGTGGCCCAACTTGATCGAGTCCCCATTGGGCGAACGGCCATGCCAGGGTATTGTCATTAGGTCTGTTGCAGGGGCGTGCGGTTTTGAGAAAACCGTTGACAAGGGTCGCACTTCATGACCAGATCTCGAGCGTCCGACGCCGCCGTTGGCCAGTAGAATCCTGCCCTGAAGGCTTTTGCTACGAGAGCCCTACTTCCTGCATGATGCCCACAAGTTCCCTCGTGTATTTCGCGCAGCAGTGCTCTTCCATCGTCGATGGCAATGCACCTTTGGAAGATACCAGAGATGCTACGCTTGTAGAGTTCACCGTTTACTATGGTGAAAGCTTTTGATCGCCTGACGATTCGTTTTGCTTCCACTGGATCCGCCGGCAGTTCCTGCCTTGTCAGGTACGCCAGGAGCGGTTTAGTCCATAATGGCTCGAGGAGGAGAACTTGTTCGGCTGGGAGAGCTGGAGCTTCATCAGTAACTTGCTGTGGGTTTGCCTCTGCTTCTTCAGTCGATGGTTTTAAAGGTGTCGGCGCCTTCTCTTTTATCGATCGCTGAGTGATTACCTCGTAAAATACTCCGTCTGGGATGGGAGAACACATGGAGCCGATGTTAGCTAAGGTGTCGGCTTCCTCGTTGCTACTAGGAAAAAGGCAATCAGTGGCGCACCACATATAGCCTTCAGTGGCGCACTAGTGGTGCGCCACTGCTATCACGCCACTGCTAACTCCTAGTAGTGGCGCACTAGTGGTGCGCCACTACTAGCCTTGATAACAGTGGCGCACTGCGTGGTGCGCCATTGACATGTCCAGCAGTGCGCCACTATTACTCCAAAGTGGTGCGCCACTGTTGGTCAGAGGCAGTGCGCCACCACTGTCTAGATGTGGTGCGCCACTGCTACCGTTTTGCGTGCGCCACTGTTTCAGCGAGGTGGTGCGCCACTGCTGCGTGTGGACGTGCGCCACTGCTGTCTCCAGGACGTGCGCCACTGCTGAGGTTCCTGGTGCGCCACTGCTAGTCTCGGAGGGGATCACAGGGCAGTGCGCCACTGGATCCAGCGCAGTGCGCCACTGCTACTTAGTGGACGTGCGCCACTGATGGGCCACTAGTGCGCCACTGCTACGATTTCGATTTTTGTATCTTGGCAGGTATTTATACAGGTTGTATAAACAACGTACAATAGCACAATACAGGATATATAACACATATAAACAACATCACAACTTATCCATACATAGTTCTTCACATTAGCCCCACATGATTCACAAGAATTCACATTAGAGAAGTTACGAGGTTACAATGCAAGTTACGGGGTTACAAAGTCGCAAATGAGCTAGTGGTTACACAAGATCGATCATCTAAAGTACAATCACATAGAAGAGAGCTAGAGTCACTACTAGCACCATCCCGATGATAGTGGTCTTCATCCGGTTCCTCCTCCGCTCCCTCCTCTCTCCCGCCAAATAGCGTGCGTATCTATCTTCGGCCTCCGCTCTAGTGGTGTACCCTTTGTAGCTGTTACCGCTAAAACGGTGAACCTGTCTCCGACACTCCTCCCAGTCGTTGTAGACTCCGGGAACCTTGCCCTTGTACACGACATACCACGTCATATCTGCACATATATGAACAAGCCAAAGAAACATTAGTGCACGCTCATAGATGTTTGCAACGAATAAGAGCAAACTCAAAAACGATCCAAGTAGTATGAACTAAAAGGCATGCCTCATACATTGTTGGTCGGAACAAATATTAACATTTAGGGAAGGGGTCAGTGAAACCAAGTAGGATGCACAAGAGATTGATACTTGTGTCATTGCACCAGGTTCACTGACCCCTCCCCCAAGTGTATAGGTGACCAAACATTCTAATCATCGGCATTTTGAGATACCAAAGCAAATGGAATGACAAGGGCCTCATACATTGTTGGTCGAAACAAATATGAACATCCCGGGATGGCGTTAGTGAGGCCAGGTAGGATGCACAAGAGATTGATATTTGTGCCATCACACCAGGCTCACTAGCGACACCCCGGAGTGTACAGTTGACCGAACATTCTAATCATCGGCACTAAAATGGAAGAAAGAGCCAAGTGGTATCAACTAAATAGCATATGCCTCATACATTATTGGTCGGAACAAATATTAACATTCCGTGAAGGGGTCAGTGAAACCAAGTAGGATGCACAAGAGATTGATACTTGTGTCATCGCACCAGGTTCACTAGCCCCTCCCCAGAGAGTTGACCAACCATTATAATCATCGGCCAATGCAATTAAGAAGTACCAATTCAAATAAGAGACAAGTAGCTAGTATGAACTAAATGGAATGCCTCATATTTTGCTGGTCGGAACAAATATTAACATTCCGTGATGGCGTAAGCGAGGCCAGGTAGGATGCACAAGAGATTGTTATTTGTGCCATCACACCAGGCTCGCTTACGTCACCACGGAGTGTACAGTTGACCGAACATTCTAATCATCGGCATTTTGAGATACCAAAGCAAATGGAATGACAAGAGCCTCATACATTGTTGGTCCAAACAAATATTAACATTTAGGGAAGGTGTTAGCGAGGCCAAGTAGGATGCACAAGAGATTGATATTTGTGTCATCGCACCAGGCTCGCTAACGCCTCCCCCAAGTGTAATGACCACAAAATTTAATCATCGGCATTAAAATGGAAGAAAAGCCAATGCAATTAAGAAGTGCCAACTCAAATAAGAGACAGACATATATATAAGTTCACAAACATAGCCGAACTAGTAATTAAACAGACATGCAAGTAAAGTGCTGGATAAAGTTTATTACAACACAATCACGTCTTTAGTTCACACAACTACATAACTAGGCTCGCACATCAAGACTTTCCACTCGGAGCGTGGATAAAACCGCCGCCTTTCTTCAAGCACATCCATGAGCGGTAGTCGTCACCCTGCATTTGGAGCATCGTGTCTATATCACTGTTTGACGGCTGATAGCCGGCGTAGAACTCCCCCGCGCTTCTAATGACATCTTGATGGATGATTTCACAAAACTCTGTTTGGATGCGGAAGAAGTCTTGCTTGATGCCGTCGTCAGGGACCCGCGCCAATTTGTTGGCCCAGTCTCTGAGATGCTCAGGTAGCGTAAGCTGCTGCTGGTCCCGTATGAACTTATTCATGTGATAGAGGGCGTAGTAGGCATCCTTCGTACTAGAAGGCGGCTTCTTGACGCAGGGAAACTTTGTTTGGTGCTTGAACACATGCTTCCCGTACCTAACATTTGGCCTCTCCATGTGGCCTTTCGCTTTGACGTAGCCATTGAGAGCATCATCAAGTACGGCCTTGACATTCGTGTAGTCCGTGCTTGACTTACCGTCCGCATCTAAGTATGTGGCCATGGAATGTCTCGGGGTTACGGAGATGAGTGTGCAGGTATTGTCTCTGCGTAGAACACATAATGTTTAAGAACAGGACGATTGAAATCTAGAATAATCACGAGTTAAGACCGGTACGGTGAGGGGGTGACTTACTCGGGAAATACAGGCAGGAGGAGGTTATACTTCTTCTGGTTCGCTAGAAAGAAGCCCTTGAGGTATTCACTCGCGACTGCCCGGTCTCCGGCGGTGGCCAAGTGGACGGCACGCATGTAGAAGGGGTCGGCTATCGCGATGCCCGGGGTGTTGTCTCTAATGATCCGCATCGCCTTGCTGAGCGAGTATAGGCGAATGAAGGTGTAGTGCAGCGGATAACTGTTCAACATGGCGAAGATGTCATCATACCGCAGGAAGATCTTCGCCGCGAAGTCACTATCGACAAAGCCATGTCCCGAGGGCACCTTGGCAATATACACCGGGTATCCATGATCTTTCTCCCTGATACGCCGCTCCTCCATAAACTGAATACCGTCAACCAGAGATCGCATAGGACCGGGTGCAGCATCGTACAATCTTTTAATTAGCATCCGCTCACCCGACACATGCACCCTCGACTCGATATTCTTGGGCACTGGTGGCCCGTCCTGAGCACGGATAGGTGCCGGCTGGCTGGCAGACTTGTCGTCCTTCTTCTTTCTTTTCCGTCCCTTCGGCTTCGTATTTACTGGGACTGCATTCTCCTCTGCGCAAGCCTTCTTCAGTGTGTTAGGACTGATAACACTTCTCACCCCGGCTATCGGCTGAGTCTCGGTGAAGTCGGCAGCTGGAGGCGTCTCCTGAGAACAGAATAGGCGCCGCTTGTTGCAATAGGTTTTCCCCTCGGCGGCAGCTTGAGAGGGTTGGCTACTGAGATCGTAGTCCACCCCAAAATCGAAGTTGCAGTCAAGGTTGGCAAACGTACTGTCCTCGTCCGGACCATCGTTCGGATCCTGTGCCATCTGCATGTCCTCATCCTGTGCCATCTGCATGTCCTCATCAGCTGATGGCGGCACCGTTGGGGTGGTCTTGCCATGGCTTGGCGCCGGCACGGCTGGGGGTGCTGTCTGTGGGGTGGTGTCCCTCGCCCCCAAACGAATCTGGCTCTTTGGCCAAACCATGGACCAATTGAAGCAATGCTGGAGGGTAAGGACCTCATCTTCGTCGGCACCATGGGGTTGAAAGGGAGGTAGCACGTCGTCGTAGCCGCTAAGCACCCGAACCAGTTGAATCCTATACACGTCGGGTTGCATGGGTCTACCGTGGAACTGGCGGTTGCTCGGTTGAACGATTTTGGCCTTGGCAACATCGATCAACTCGCCGTTCACAAACTGCAGGAGAGTGCATGGGACGTCGACGGCGGAGCTCTGCGGAAAACATGTAGGGCGTTAGGGATGGCTAGCTAGTCAAAGGCAAGGATATGGAAGTCATTGGCCGAGGGTTGGTTACCGTGATGGCGTCCAGCTCGGCTAAGGTCGAGGCACCGCCGGCGGCGGGCGTGCAACTGATGGAGTGGCCGCTTGTTGGCGCGGTGCCGGGCGGCGTATTATCCGCAGCGACGGGTGCATTGAGCTGAAGTAATGGCGCCGCGGGAGACACCAAGGTTGGCGCCGCCGGAGCCACCAAGGTTGGCGCCGCCGGAGCCACCAATGTTGGCGCCGCCGGAGACACCATTGTTGCCGCCTGCGGACTCACCGATGGCTCCACGTTGTGGGAGTTGCTGCCCGTGAAACTGGGAACCGGGGGAGGCCCCTTTTTTCCTCCCCTATACCACTCGTCAAGACCGGCAACCAAGGTAGGGATGATGGAGCTAAGCGTCGTGCCCACTTGGTCCTCCACTTGCTGTCGTTGCGTCCTCTGTTGGGTCTCCACGATATGTTGCACTTGTTGCCGCACTTGCTCCTCGACCAATGTCGGGATCTGCGCAACTTGTGCCTTGAGATGTGCGACCTCCTTCTCATCGATGGTGACCTTTTTCTCCCTTTTCCCCGACTTATAGTATTCTGACCATTTCATAGAGCATCCTTCGCCGACCACACGACCAGCCGACGTCGGCTTACTCAATGGATCCCTCTGCTTGTGGGCATTCAACGCCCTATTTAAAGTGTTGTCCCAAGGGGCACACTGCGAGGAGCTCGTGGACCCCGCGCCGCTACTAGCTTCCTTTTCACTTTCCGCAGCGATCTCCTTAGCCTACGGGAGGAACATGCATGAACCATTTAGAAATTTGGATTCATCAAGTTTTCCTTAAGTGGATCACCCAAGGTTTATCGAACTCGGGGAGGAAGAGGTCAAAGATATCCCTCTCATGCAACCCCGCAACCACAAAGCAAGAAGTCTCTTGTGTCCCCAACACACCAAATAGGTGCACTAGTTCGGCGAAGAGATAGTGAAATACAGTGGTATGAATATATATGAGCAGTAGCAACGCCAGAAAATAGCTTGCTGGCGTGTAGTTGATGGTGGTAGTATTGCAGCAGTAGTAACACAGTAAAACAGTAAACAAGCAGTAGTAAAGCAGTATTTAGGAACAAGGCCTAGGGATTAGACTTTCACTAGTGGACACTCTCAACATTGATCACATAACAGAATAGATAAATGCATACTCTACACTTTTGTTGGATGATGAACACATTGCGTAGGATTACACGACCCTCAATGCCGGAGTTAACAAGCTCCACAATAATGCTCATGTTTAGGTAACCTTAAGTGTAAGATAGATCAAAAGACTAAACCAAGTACTAGCATAGCATGCACACTGTCACCTTCATGCATATGTAGGAGGAATAGATCACATCAATATTATCATAGCAATAGTTAACTTCGCAATCTACAAGAGATCATGATCATAGCATAAACCAAGTACTAACTGGTGCACACACTATCACCTTTGCACACATGCAGGAGGAATAAAACTACTTTAATAACACATCACTAGAGTAGCACATAGATAAATTGTGATACGATGCACATTGCAATCATAAAGGGATATAAATAAGCACTTCACTACGCTCTTCAACAGTGAATAAGTACTTCGTGAAATATAGCCTAAGAGACCCACACGGTGCACACACTGTCACCTTTACACACGTGGGACAAGGAGTCTCCGGAGATCACATAAGTAAAACTCACTTGACTAGCATAATGACATCTAGATTACAAGCATCATCATATGAATCTCAATCATGTAAGGCAGCTCATGAGATTATTGTATTGAAGTACATAGAGAGAGATGAACCACATAGCTACCGGTACAGCCCCGAGCCTCGATGGAGAACTACTCCCTCCTCATGGGAGCAGCAGCGGTGATGAAGATGGCGGTGGAGATGGCAGCGGTGTCGATGGAGGAGCCTTTCGGGGCACTTCCCCGCTCGGCAGGTGCCGGAACAGAGACTCCTCCCCGGATCTTGGCTTCGCGATGACGGCGGCTGGAACTTTTCTCGTATCGTGGCTTCCTCCGTAAGGGTTTTCGGCAGGGGCTTTATATAGGCGAAGAGGCGGCGCAGGAGGGTCAAAGAGGCGACCACACCATAGGGTGGCGCGGGCCCAGCCCTGGCCGCGCCACCATGTCTGGGGCCACAGGGGCCCCCTCGCGGCTCTCGGGTGTTGGATGCTTCCTGCAAAATAGGAACACGGCGTTGATTTCGTCCAATTCCGAGAATATTTCGTTACTAGGATTTCTGAAACCAAAACAGCAGAAAACAGCACGGCATCGGCATCTTGTTAATAGGTTAGTTCCGGAAAATGCATCAAAACGATATAAAGTGTGCATAAAACATGTAGATATCATCAATAATGTGGCATGGAACATAAGAAATTATCGATACGTCGGAGACGTATCAGCATCCCCAAGCTTAGTTCTGCTCGTCCCGAGCAGGTAAAACGATAACAAAGATAATTTCTTAAGTGACATGCCATCATAATCTTGATCATACTATTTGTAAACATATGTAATGAATGCAGCGATCAAAACAAAGGTAATGACATGAGTAAACAAGTGAATCATAAAGCAAAGACTTTTCATGAATAGTACTTCAAGACAAGCATCAATAAGTCTTGCATAAAAGTTAACTCATAAAGCAATAATTTAAAGTATAGGTATTGAAGCAACACAAAGGAAGATTAAGTTTCAGCAGTTGCTTTCAACTTATAACATGTATATCTCATGGATAATTGTCAACATAGAGTAATATAACAAATGCAATATGCAAGTATGTAGGAATCAATGCACAGTTCACACAAGTGTTTGCTTCTTTGAGGTGGAGAGAGATAGGTGAACTGACTCAACATAAAAGTAAAAGAAAGGTCCTTCAAAGAGGAAAGCATCGATTGCTATATTTGTGCTAGAGCTTTTATTTTGAAAACATATAGAGAGCAAAGTAAAGTTTTGAGAGGTGTTTGTTGTTGTCAACGAATGGTAGTGGGCACTCTAACCCCCTTGCCAAACAAACCTTCAAAGAGCGGCTCCCATTTTATTTTATTTTTGGGTGGCACTCCTTCCAACCTTTCTTTCACAAACCATGGCTAACCGAATCCTCGGGTGCCTGCCAACAATCTCATACCATGAAGGAGTGCCTTTTAATTTTAGTTTTATTATGATGACACTCCTCCCCACCTTTGCTTTCTCAAGCCATGGCTAACCGAATCCTTCGGGTGCCGTCCAACAATCACATACCATGGAGGAGTGTCTATTTTTGTTAATTAATTTGGGACTGGGAATCCCATTGCCAGCTCTTTTTGCAAAATTATTGGATAAGCGGATGAAGCCACTAGTCCATTGGTGAAAGTTGCCCAACAAGATTGAAAAATAAACACCACATACTTCCTCATGAGCTATAAAACATTGACACAAATCAGAGGTAATAACTTTTGAATTGTTTAAAGGTAGCACTCAAGCAATTTACTTTGGAATGGCGGAGAAATACCATGTAGTAGGTAGATATGGTGGACACAAATGGCATAGTGGTTGGCTCAAGGATTTTGGATGCATGAGAAGTATTCCCTCTCGATACAAGGTTTAGGCTAGCAAGGTTATTTGAAACAAACACAAGGATGAACCGGTGCAGCAAAACTCACATAAAAGACATATTGTAAACATTATAAGACTCTACACCGTCTTCCTTGTTGTTCAAAACTCAATACTAGAAATTATCTAGACCTTAGAGAGACCAATTATGCAAACCAAATTTTAGCAAGCTCTATGTATTTCTTCATTAATGGGTGCAAAGTATATGATGCAAGAGCTTAAACATGAGCACAACAATTGCCAAGTATCACATTATCCAAGACATTTTACCAATTACTACATGTAGCATTTTCCAATTCCAACCATATAACAATTTAACGAAGAGGAAACTTCGCCATGAATATTATGAGCTAAGAACACATGTGTTCATACGAACCAGCGGAGCGTGTCTCTCTCCCACACAAGGATGAACTTATTCAGAGAACTAAGATAACAAAACAAAAACAAAAATAAAAGCACACACAGACGCTCCAAGTAAAATACATAGGATGTGACTGAATAAAAATATAGTTTCACTAGAAGAAACCGATAAGTTGTCGATGAAGAAGGGGATGCCTTGGGCATCCCCAAGCTTAGATGCTTGAGTCTTCTTAAAATATGCAGGGATGAACCACCGGGGCATCCCCAAGCTTAGACCTTTCACTCTTCTCGATCACATTATATCACCCTCTTCTCTATTGACCCTTGAAAACTTCCTTCACACCAAACTTCAAGCAAACTCGTTAGAGGGTTAGTGCATAATCAAAAATTCACATGTTCAGAGGTGACACAATCATTCTTAACACTTCTGGACATTGCACAAAACTTCTGAAAGTTAATGGAACAAAGAAACTCATTCAACTTAACAAAAGCGGCAATGCGAAATAAAAGGCAGAATCTGTCAAAAACAGAACAGTCCGTAAAGACGAATTTTAAGATGGCACCAGACTTGCTCAAATGGAAAAACTCAAAACTAATGAAAGTTGCGTACATATCTGAGGATCACGCTCGTAAATTGGCAGATTTTTTAGAATTTTCTACAGAGAACTGTGCCCAGATTCGTGACAGACAGCAATGCTGTTTCTGCGCAGCGATCCCAAATATAACATCAACTTTGACAAGAAACTTTACTTGGCACAAAAACATGATAAGGAGAGGTTGCTACAGTAGTAATCAACTTCCAAGACTCAACAAAACAAAAATTGCTGTAGTAAAATAAACACATGGGTTATCTCCCAAGAAGTTCTTTCTTTATAGCCATTAAGATGGGCTCAGCAGTTTTAATGATGCACTCGCAAGAAATAGTATTTGAGGCAAAAGAGAGCATCAAGAGGCAAATTCAAAACACATTTAAGTCTAACATGCTTCCTATGCATAGGAATCTTGTAAATAAACAAGTTCATGAAGAGCAAAGTAACAAGCATAGGAAGATAAAACAAGTGTAGCTTCAAAAATTTCAGCACATAGAGAGGTGTTTTAGTAACATGAAAATTTCTACAACCATATTTTCCTCTCTCATAATAACTTTCAGTAGCATCATGAGCAAACTCAACAATATAACTATCACATAAAGCATTCTTATCATGAGTCTCATGCATAAAATAATTACTACTCCCAACATAAGCATAGTCATTCTTATTAATTGTAGTGGGAGCAAATTCAACAAAGTAGCTATCAAATATAGGAGGTATATTGTAATCATAATCAAATTTATCCTCCATAACAGGTGGTAACAAAAGACTACTATCATTATAATCATCATAAATGGGAGGCAAAGTATCATCAAAGTAAATTTTCTCCTCAATGCTTGGGGGACTAAAAATATCATGCTCATCAAAGCCAGCTTCCCCAAGCTTAGAATTTTCCATAGCATTAGCAACAATGGTGTTCAAAGCATTCATACTAATAACATTCCCATTATCATGCATATAAAGTTCCATGGGTTTTTTAATTTCTCTTCAAACACATCATGTCCTAATTCAAGATAAAGTTCATAAAGATCTCTCATATTTTTGTTGTTTTCCATTATGCCTAACTAGTGTAAACAAGAAACCAAATGTCGCAATTGCAGAGTCTAAAGGAAATATCTTGAGTACCTAACGGCGCGGAAAATAGCTTAGTAGCCGAGATCCGGAGTGTGAGTACCTTTACCTTTCCTCCCGGCAAAGGCGCAGAAATTATCTTGATGTCTACGTTCCCCCTCCTTTCTGTAGACAGTGTTGGGCCTCCAAGTGCAGAGGTTTGTAGAACAGCAGCAAGTTTCCCTTAAGTGGATCACCCAAGGTTTATCGAACTCGGAGGAAGAGGTCAAAGATATCCCTCTCATGCAACCCCTGCAACCACAAAGCAAGAAGTCTCTTGTGTCCCCAACACACCAAATAGGTGCACTAGTTCGGCGAAGAGATAGTGAAATACAGGTGGTATGAATATATATGAGCAGCAGTAGCAACGGTGCCAGAAAATAGCTTGTTGGCGTGTAGTTGATGGTGGTAGTATTGCAGCAGTAGTAACACAGTAAAACAGTAAACAAGCAGTAGTAATCAGCAGTATTTAGGAACAAGGCCTAGGGATTAGACTTTCACTAGTGGACACTCTCAACATTGATCACATAACAGAATAGATAAATGCATACTCTACACTTTTGTTGGATGATGAACACATTGCGTAGGATTACACGAACCCTCAATGCCGGAGTTAACAAGCTCCACAATAATGCTCATGTTTAGGTAACCTTAAGTGTAAGATAGATCAAAAGACTAAACCAAGTACTAGCATAGCATGCACACTGTCACCTTCATGCATATGTAGGAGGAATAGATCACATCAATATTATCATAGCAATAGTTACCTCGCAATCTACAAGAGATCATGATCATAGCATAAACCAAGTACTAACACGGTGCACACACTGTCACCTTTGCACACATGCAGGAGGAATAAAACTACTTTAATAACACATCACTAGAGTAGCACATAGATAAATTGTGATACGATGCACATTGCAATCATAAAGAGATATAAATAAGCACTTCACTACGCTCTTCAACAGTGAATAAGTATTCTGTGAAATATAGCCTAAGAGACCCACACGGTGCACACACTGTCACCTTTACACACGTGGGACAAGGAGTCTCCGGAGATCACATAAGTAAAACTCACTTGACCAGCATAATGACATCTAGATTACAAGCATCATCATATGAATCTCAATCATGTAAGGCAGCTCATGAGATTATTGTATTGAAGTACATAGGAGAGAGATGAACCACATAGCTACCGGTACAGCCCCGAGCCTCGATGGAGAACTACTCCCTCCTCATGGGAGCAGCGGCGGTGATGAAGATGGCGGTGGAGATGGCGCGGTGTCGATGGAGGAGCCTTCCGGGGCACTTCCCCGGCGGTGCCGGAACAGAGACTCCTGTCCCCAGATCTTGGCTTCGCGATGACGGCGGCTCTGGAACTTTTCTCGTATCGTGGCTTCCTCGTAAGGGTTTTCGATGCAGGGGCTTTATATGGCGAAGAGGCGGCGCAGGAGGGTCAAAGGGCGACCACACCATAGGGTGGCGCGGGCCCAGCCCTGGCCGCGCCACCATGTCATCTGGGCCCACCCCCCTCTGCGACTCTCGGGTTCTGGATGCTTCCGGGCAAAATAGGAACCGGGCGTTGATTTCGTCCAATTCCGAGAATATTTCGTTACTAGGATTTCTGAAACCAAAAAGCAGAAAACAGGAGCGCACTTCGGCATCTTGTTAATAGGTTAGTTCCAAATGCATCAAAACGATATAAAGTGTGCATAAAACATGTAGATATCATCAATAATGTGGCATGGAACATAAGAAATTATCGATACGTCGGAGACGTATCAGCAACCTCCTTAGCCTACGGGAGGAACATGCATGAACCATATTTAGAAATTTGGATTCATCAATAAGAATGCAACCATAAAGGCGCTAATTAAGCGGGTGCATTCCTTACCAGAAGAGCCTCAAACTCCTTCACCTCCGGAGTGGTGGTGAGCTCCTTTGTTTTCGGGTCAATACGGTACCGGGCCAGGAGAAAGTTCCTGGTTTGCTTGTTTTTGTATTGCGAGAAGAGGGGCTCGAGGCCGTTCTTCACACGCTCCTCATCCGCGGCGTCCCATTTCGGTTGCGCCACCCTAAAACCGCCAGGACCAAGTTTGTGGGTGCCTAAGTTCAGTTTTCGCATGTCCTTCCCCCACTGACTAGAATCCGACGTTGACTCGCTCTCGCACTTGATCTTGAAATCAGCGTAGTCTTGCTCGGTGATCGAGGGATTTGACTCCTTGATCTTGTCGTAACTCGCACCACTATTAATCATTTTCTTCACTCGGTTCCTCCAACTAGCGAGGGCGGTGCTCATCTTCGTGAGGGCGGCATTGTGCACTTTGTTCCGCATGAGACGCTTTTCTGAGCAGTCCACCGGGAACTCGTATCGTTCGTGCAGCTTCTTGAAGAGGAGGGTGCGCAAATTCGCTCGGTCAGGATGCCTGAGGTTCTCGGTGTTGATCGAGACCGTGCTCCGGAGGATGCACCCGAGTTGGGCAGAGTACCCTTTGACTAAATCAGGGGGCGCCGTTGGATGCCCACTGGCGTTCACTTCGGTGAATGCCTGCTTCACGGTGCTGAGCACATTCGGGCGACGCTCCCTCCGTAGCTTCTTCGGTGCGCCGGTGTCATCCTCGGCGGCACCATCCGTGGTGTCATCCTCGCCGGCACCATCAGTGGTGTCATCCTCGGCGGCATCATCCGCTCGGTACTCTGGATCGGTGCCATCATCCTCGCCGTCGTCGCGGCGAGGTTGTGACTCCATCACCTCCATTTCATCGGTTAGCATCCAGAATGGCTTGCTGCCGCTGCCGCCGGCCTCTTCGTTGTTGGCCATGTTCGAACTAAGTAGGAAAAAATGCATAAAGTTAGCGCAAGATTTCACGGAAAAATTGGGCATGACCTATGCTAATTTATGGACATATGAGTGCCCCATTTTCGCCGAAACGGAAATGAATCAACATTTCGGCGATAATGGGCAACTCTGTCGATCCCTGCACAAGAATATGACACAAAAATACACCATAGGTGCACGACAGGGGAATCACATCACACAGCAACAGCTAGCAGCACCAGCAACAGCTAGCAGCAACACCAGCCAGCAGCAGCAACATCAGCCAGCAGCACCAGCCAGCCAGCAGCACACCAGCCAGCAGCACCAGCCAGCCAACAGCACACCAGCAAGCACCAGCATCAAGCAAGCACCAGCAGCACTAGCAGATAGCACCAGCAAGCAGGAGAGGTGAGGTGTTGCTCACCGTGAGTCGCGGGGAGTCGCCGAGAGGTGAGGTGTTGCTCCGGGTCGAGAGGTGAGGTCTTCTGCAGCGGCGTTAGCAGTCGAGGGCGGCGCGGCGTGCTTCTCCTGCTCCTGCTCCAAGTCTCAGCCTTGCAAATGTTCAAAATAAAGAGCTACCTAGCACATGCACCTAGCAGCACCTCACCTCTATAAATAAAAGAGCTACCTAGCAGCAGCCTAGGTAGCACCAGCAAGCAACAACACTAGAGGAGGAGGAGGGGCATCGGGGGCTACCTGTCTGCAAGTGCGGCGGCGGTCCTCTGTGGCAGCGTCAGCGGTCGAGGGCGGCACGGCGTGCTTCTCCAGCTGCTGCTCCAAGGTGCGCCTGGCGGTCAGGTGCTGCTACAACTAGTGCTGTAAACATCAAAATGAACACTGTGAGCATCAACAGTTAGAACTAAATTAGTGTGTATGAACTAAACCAGAGAATGAACCAGTATACTGCTAATTAGTGTGTGTGAGGCATTGGTTGCATGGTAAAGTCACAAGATGGACAGTTGGAACAAAAACAGCTTTTCCATGATATTTTCCATGATTTTCCCCCTTCCTTTCTTGCTACACTACCAAGAGTCCAAGATCAATGGAAATGCTTCTGCCTTTATGATATGCATATAACCAGAGACATAGCATAGACACTTGTATGCTGACCTTATCAAGAGAAAATTCATTTCAAGCCATATGATATATGGAACTATAAATACAAGAAACAGCAATGCAAGTAGCATATGTGGGGAAAACCATAGACTTCCCAAAATAACATAATATACATGTAAACATCAAAATAAAGGATGGGCTCAATGAACTAAATGATACACATATGCAACAAGAACATCAAGCTTTCATCCAGTAAGCTAAAAAAACTAACTGCTTTAAATTGTAAGCACATAGGGCAGCAAGCAAGCTATAAGCTACTGCCACCTAAACCTAATTTTCCTAAACCTAGCAGCAGCAACAATCAACCTAGCAACTAACAACCTAGCAGCAACAGCAATCAACCTAAATTTCCTAAACCTAGCAATCAACCAAGCAACTAACAACCTAGCAGCATCAGCAATCAACCTAGCAACTAACAACCTAGCAACTAACGGCAACCTAACAACTAGCAGCAGCAGCAAGCAGCAGGAAGCACTAGCAAGCAGCAGCAAGCACCAGCAGCAGCAACACCTAGCAAGCACCAGGAAGCAACTAGCAAGCACCTAGTAGCAGCAGCAACACCTAGCAAGCACCAGTAAGCTTTGAACTCTAAAAATAAAAGAGTTACCTAGCACATGCAACAACATATTCCTATAATTACATGAAACCTGAAAGAGCATATATTCAAGCTCCCCCAATTGCTCACTGGGCTAGAGGTAGGCTTGTGGCAAAAATGCTCTAGAAACATCACTTAATACTGCTTTTTTCTAAATATAAAATCATCTTAGCATAAAATATTTTTTTCTAGTATCTTCTTTTTGGTAATTTTGTACATTAAATTTTCATTATGATGCAGCCTAGTAATATTAAAAATCCATCATGTGCAACTGAAACTTAAAAATCGAGCAAGAGCATTACCTAGCAGCATCATGCGCCCACTCAAGAAATATGCAATTCACCTAGACCATACGCAGCAACACCTAGTATCTCTCAACACAGGCAGCAATCACGTGGCAAAGCAGCGAAACCTAACAGCAAGCATGAGGATGAGGAGGAGGAGGGCATCGGGGGTACCTTGGCGACGATGATGATGCAGAGGAGGGCACAGCAGTACGGCGAGTCCGGCTTCAGAGAGAGGCACCGGCGGAGGAGTGGTGAATGGGGAGCGCCGCCGGTGGGAGGAGGGGAATCAAGGGATCGGCCGCGGTGGGAGGAGGGGAATCGGGGATCGGGCGTCGGTGACGGTGCGGAGAGCGTCGCGGGGTGGCGAGGAGAGGAGGGCGTAGCGGGGGGTCTGGTCGCTCGTGTCGGGGGAGGTGGCGGGCCGGTGGCGTCGGAGAGGATCGCGAGGGGGAAGCGTGGGGAATGGAGGATGGGTGTGGTCGGGACGGGGGAATTTTGGCTAAGTCCCAGACACCCTTAGCAATAGCGCACCTCTAGTGGTGCGCCACTATGAGGCTTAACAATGGCGCACCTCTAGGGGTGCGCCACTATGGTTTGGTCAAAACAAAAACGTTGGGTGGATTGACATATCCCGAATCGTACCGCACTGGCTCTGTCCCTGGTTGGTTTGTGCCAAACCCTGCCGCCCAGGTTCGAACCCTGGCGGCCCCAATTTTTTTCCTTTTCTTTTTAAATTGATTTAACACTATAATAAACATCCAAAATAGCATAATACACCAAAATAAAAGGCATAAATAATTATAATTATGTAGAATATTTAAAATACTATAGAATCTAGAAAATATCCAAAAATATAAATTATATGTCTATTTTGATCGGTACAATGTGTAGATTAACAATATGACATCCATTATTCATACAAGAAAATGATACATAATTATCTTTTCACAATCTTCTTGCCCTTCTTTCTCGCGGTTGAATAATTTAGCCCCGGAACTCCTAGACTTCTTCTCTTGAATGGACGGCCTTTAGGTAGGGTGGTCCTGCTTCTTCTTGTTGTGTATGGTTCTTCATCATCGTCGTCGTCATCTTCCATCTTCGGATCGCCGTACTGGTCAAAGTCTAGCTCGTTGGCGGCTCCATCCATTCCGATGATGCTCCTTTTGCCTCTCCTCACGTAACAGGTTGGGCCTCCAAGTGCGAGGTTTGTAGAACAGCGTAAGTTTCCCTTAAGTGGATCACCCAAGGTTTATCGAACTCAGGGAGGAAGAGGTCAAAGATATCCCTCTCATGCAACCCTGCAACCACAAAGCAAGAAGTCTCTTGTGTCCCCAACACACCAAATAGGTGCACTAGTTCGGCGAAGAGATAGTGAAATACGAGTGGTATGAATATATATAAGCAGTAGCAACGGTGCCAGAAAATAGCTTGCTGGCGTGTAGTTGATGGTGGTAGTATTGCAGCAGTAGTAGCACAGTAAAACAGTAAACAAGCAGTAGTAACTCAGCAGTATTTAGGAACAAGGCCTAGGGATTACACTTTCACTAGTGGACACTCTCAACATTGATCACATAACAGAATAGATAAATGCATACTCTACACTTTTGTTGGATGATGAACACATTGCGTAGGATTACACGAACCCTCAATGCCGGAGTTAACAAGCTCCACAATAATGCTCATGTTTAAGTAACCTTAAGTGTAAGATAGATCAAAACGACTAAACCAAGTACTAGCATAGCATGCACACTGTCACCTTCATGCATATGTAGGAGGAATAGATCACATCAATATTATCATAGCAATAGTTAACTTCGCAATCTACAAGAGATCATGATCATAGCATAAACCAAGTACTAACACGGTGCACGCACTGTCACCTTTGCACACATGCAGGAGGAATAAAACTACTTTAATAACTTTGCTAGAGTAGCACATAGATAAATTGTGATACAAACACATTGCAATCATCAAGAGATATAAATAAGCACTTCACTACGCTCTTCAACAGTGAATAAGTACTTCGTGAAATATAGCCTAAGAGACCCACACGGTGCACACACTGTCACCTTTACACACGTGGGACAAGGAGTCTCCGGAGATCACATAAGTAAAACCCACTTGACTAGCATAATGACATCTAGATTACAAGCATCATCATATGAATCTCAATCATGTAAGGCAGCTCATGAGATTATTGTATTGAAGTACATAGGAGAGATGAACCACATAGCTACCGGTACAGCCCCGAGCCTCGATGGAGAACTACTCCCTTCTCATGGGAGCAGCAGCGGTGATGAAGATGGCGGTGGAGATGGCAGTGGTGTCGATGGAGGAGCCTTCGGGGCACTTCCCCTCCGGCGGGTGCCGGAACAGACTCCTGTCCCCCAGATCTTGGCTTCGCGATGGCGGCGCTGGAACTTTTCTCGTATCGTGGCTCCCCTCCGTAAGGGTTTTCGATGCGGGGGCTTTATATAGGCGAAGGGGCGGCCGGAGGGTCAAGGGGCGACCACACCATAGGGTGGCGCGGCCAGGGCAGCCGCGCCACCATGTCATCTGGGCCCACCAGGGCCCTCTCGTGGCTCTCGGGTGTTCTGGATGCTTCCGGGCAAAATAGGAACCCGTTGATTTCGTCCAATTCGAGAATATTTCCTTACTAGGATTTCTGAAACCCAAAAACAGAAAAAACAGGAACTGGCACTTCGGCATCTTGTTAATAGGTTAGTTCCGAAAATGCACGAATATGACATAAAGTGTGCATAAAACATGTAGGTATCATCAATAAAGTAGCATGGAACATAAGAAATTATCGATACGTTGGAGACGTATCAGCATCCCCAAGCTTAGTTCTGCTCGTCCCGAGCAGGTAAAACGATAACAAAGATAATTTCTGAAGTGACATGCCATCATAATCTTGATCATACTATTTGTAAACATATGTAATGAATGCAGCGATCAAAACAATGGTAATGACATGAGTAAACAACTGAATCATAAAGCAAAGACTTTTCATGAATAGTACTTCAAGACAAGCATCAATAAGTCTTGCATAAGAGTTAACTCATAAAGCAATAAATCAAAGTAAAGGCATTGAAGCAACACATAGGAAGATTAAGTTTCAGCGGTTGCTTCCAACTTATAACATGTATATCTCATGGATATTGTCAACATAAAGTAATATAACAAGTGCAATATGCAAGTATGTAGGAATCAATGCACAGTTCACACAAGTGTTTGCTTCTTAAGGTGGAAAGAATAGGTAAACTGACTCAACAATAAGGTAAAAGAATGGTCCTTCAAAGAGGAAAGCATCGATTGCTATATTTGTGCTAGAGCTTTGATTTTGAAAACATATAGAGAGCATAAAAGTAAAGTTTTGAGAGGTGTTTGTTGTTGTCAACGAATGGTAATGGGCACTCTAACCCCCTTGCCAGGCAAACCTTCAAAGAGCGGCTCCCATTTTATTTTGTTTTTGGGTGGCACTCCTTCCAACCTTTCTTTCACAAACCATGGCTAACCGAATCCTCGGGTGCCTGCCAACAATCTCATACCATGAAGGAGTGCCTTTTTATTTTAGTTTTATTATGATGACACTCCTCCCCACCTTTGCTTTCTCAAGCCATGGCTAACCGAATCCTTCGGGTGCCGTCCAACAATCACATACCATGGAGGAGTGTCTATTTTTGTTAATTAATTTGGGACTGGGAATCCCATTGCCAGCTCTTTTTGCAAAATTATTGGATAAGCGGATGAAGCCACTAGTCCATTGGTGAAAGTTGCCCAACAAGATTGAAAGATAAACACCACATACTTCCTCATGAGCTATAAAACATTGACACAAATAAGAGGTAATAACTTTTGAATTTGTTTAAAGGTAGCACTCAAGCAATTTACTTTGGAATGGCGGAGAAATACCATGTAGTAGGTAGGTATGGTGGACACAAATGGCATGAATATTGGCTCAAGTATTTGGATGCATGAGAAGTATTCCCTCTCGATACAAGGTTTAGGCTAGCAAGGTTATTTGAAGCAAACTCAAGGATGAACCGGTGCAGCAAAACTCACATAAAAGACATATTGTAAACATTATAAGACTCTACACCGTCTTCCTTGTTGTTCAAACTCAATACTAGAAATTATCTAGACCTTAGAGAGACCAATTATGCAAACCAAATTTTAGCAAGCTCTATGTATTTCTTCATTAATGGGTGCAAAGCATATGATGCAAGAGCTTAAACATGAGCACAACAATTGCCAAGTATCACATTATCCAAGACATTTTACCAATTACTACATGTAGCATTTTCCAATTCCAACCATATAACAATTTAACGAAGAGGAAACTTCGCCATGAATATTATGAGCTAAGAACACATGTGTTCATATGAACCAGCGGAGCGTCTCTCTCCCACACAAGGATGAACTTATTCAGAGAACTAAGATAACAAAACAAAAACAAAAAAAAAAGCACACAGACGCTCCAAGTAAAATACATAGGATGTGATGGAATAAAAATATAGTTTCACTAGAAGAAACCTGATAAGTTGTCGATGAAGAAGGGGATGCCTTGGGCATCCCCAAGCTTAGATGCTTGAGTCTTCTTGAAATATGCAGGGATGAACCACCGGGGCATCCCCAAGCTTAGACCTTTCACTCTTCTCGATCACATTATATCACCCTCTTCTATTGACCCTTGAAAACTTCCTTCACACCAAACTTCAAGCAAACTCATTAGAGGGTTAGTGCATAATCAAAAATTCACATGTTCAGAGGTGACACAAACATTCTTTACACTTCTGGACATTGCATAAAACTACTGGACATTAATGGATCAAAGAAATAAATCCAACATAGCAAAAGAGGCAATGCGAAATAAAAGGCAGAATCTGTCAAAAACAGAACAGTCCGTAAAGACGAATTTTAAGATGGCACCAGACTTGCTCAAATGGAAAAACTCAAAACTAATGAAAGTTGCGTACATATCTGAGGATCACGCTCGTAAATTGGCAGATTTTTTCGAATTTTCTACAGAAAACTGTGCCCAGATTCGTGACAGACAGCAATGCTGTTTCTGCGCAGCGATCCCAAATATAACATCAACTTTAGCATAGAAACTTTACTTGGCACAAAAACATGATAAGGAGAGGTTGCTACAGTAGTAAACAACTTCCAAGACTCAAATATAAAACAAAGTACTGTAGTAAAAAAACACATGGGTTATCTCCCAAGAAGTTCTTTCTTTATAGCCATTAAGATGGGCTCAGCAGTTTTAATGATGCACTCGCAAGAAATAGAAGTTGAAGCAAAAGAGAGCATCAAGAGGCAAATTCAAAACACATTTAAGTCTAACATGCTTCCTATGCATAGGAATCTTGTAAATGAACAAGTTCATGAAGAGCAAAGTAACAAGCATAGGAAGATAAAACAAGTGTAGCTTCAAAAATTTCAGCACATAGAGAGGTGTTTTAGTAACATGAAAATTTTTACAACCATATTTTCCTCTCTCATAATAACTTTCAGTAGCAACATGAGCAAACTCAACAATATAACTATCACATAAAGCATTCTTATCATGAGTCTCATGCATAAAATAATTACTACTCCCAACATAAGCATAGTCATTCTTATTAATTGTAGTGGGAGCAAATTCAACAAAGTAGCTATCAAATATAGGAGGTATATTGTAATCATAATCAAATTTATCCTCCATAACAGGTGGTAACAAAAGACTACTATCATTATAATCATCATAAATGGGAGGCAAAGTATCATCAAAGTAAATTTTCTCCTCAATGCTTGGGGGACTAAAAATATCATGCTCATCAAAACCAGCTTCCCCAAGCTTAGAATTTTCCATATCATTAACAATGGTGTTCAAAGCATTCATATTAATATGTTCCATGGGTTTTTTAATTTTCGCATCAAACCATCCATGTCTTAAATCAGGAAATAGAATAAGAAGGTCATTGTTGTCCATTATGCCTAACTAGTGTAAACAAGAAACCAAATGTCGCAATTGCAAGAGTCTAGGAAATAGCTTCGAGCACACACACAATGGCGCCGGAAAAGTACTGTTACCTGGAACCGGAGTGTGAGTACCCTTTCCTCCCGGCAGCGGCGCCAGAAAAGTGCTTGATGTCTACGTTCCCCTCCTTTCTGTAGACAGTGTTGGGCCTCCAAGTGCGAGGTTTGTAGAACGGCGCAAGTTTCCTTAAGTGGATCACCCAAGGTTTATCGAACTCAGGGAGGAAGAGGTCAAAGATATCCCTCTCATGCAACCCTGCAACCACAAAGCAAGAAGTCTCTTGTGTCCCCAACACACCAAATAGGTGCACTAGTTCGGCGAAGAGATAGTGAAATACAGGTGGTATGAATATATATAAGCAGTAGCAACGGTGCCAGAAAATAGCTTGCTGGCGTGTAGTTGATGGTGGTAGTATTGCAGCAGTAGTAACGCAGTAAAACAGTAAACAAGCAGTAGTAACTCAGCAGTATTTAGGAACAAGGCCTAGGGATTACACTTTCACTAGTGGACACTCTCAACATTGATCACATAACAGAATAGATAAATGCATACTCTACACTTTTGTTGGATGATGAACACATTGCGTAGGATTACACGAACCCTCAATGCCGGAGTTAACAAGCTCCACAATAATGCTCATGTTTAAGTAACCTTAAGTGTAAGATAGATCAAAACGACTAAACCAAGTACATAGCATGCATGCACTGTCACCTTCATGCATATGTAGGAGGAATAGATCACATCAATATTATCATAGCAATAGTTAACTTCGCAATCTACAAGAGATCATGATCATAGCATAAACCAAGTACTAACACGGTGCACGCACTGTCACCTTTGCACACATGCAGGAGGAATAAAACTACTTTAATAACTTTGCTAGAGTAGCACATAGATAAATTGTGATACAAACACATTGCAATCATCAAGAGATATAAATAAGCACTTCACTACGCTCTTCAACAGTGAATAAGTACTTCGTGAAATATAGCCTAAGAGACCCACACGGTGCACACACTGTCACCTTTACACACGTGGGACAAGGAGTCTCCGGAGATCACATAAGTAAAACCCACTTGACTAGCATAATGACATCTAGATTACAAGCATCATCATATGAATCTCAATCATGTAAGGCAGCTCATGAGATTATTGTATTGAAGTACATAGGAGAGAGATGAACCACATAGCTACCGGTACAGCCCCGAGCCTCGATGGAGAACTACTCCCTCCTCATGGGAGCAGCAGCGGTGATGAAGATGGCGGTGGAGATGGCAGCGGTGTCGATGGAGGAGCCTTCGGGGGCACTTCCTCGGCAGGGTGCGGAACAGAGACTCTGTCCCCAGATCTTGGCTTCGCGATGACGGCGGCTGGAACTTTTCTCGTATCGTGGCCCTCCGTAAGGGTTTTCGATGCAGGGGCTTTATATAGGCGAAGAGGCGGGCGCAGGAGGGTCAAAGGGGCGACCACACCATAGGGTGGCGCGGCAGCCCAGGCCGCGCCACCATGTCATCTGGGCCACCAGACCTCTAGCTCTCGGGTCTCGGATGCTTCCGGGCAAAATAGGAACCTGGGCGTTGATTTCGTCCAATTAGAGAATATTTCCTTACTAGGATTTCTGAAACCAAACAGAAAACAGGAGCGGCACTTCGGCATCTTGTTAATGGTTAGTTCAGAAAATGCACGAATATGACATAAAGTGTGCATAAAACATGTAGGTATCATCAATAAAGTAGCATGGAACATAAGAAATTATCGATACGTTGGAGACGTATCAATGCTCCTTTTGCCTCTCCTCACGACAACACGGCTAGGCTTTTGCGGGTCGGTAATGAAGAAGCATTGGTCCACTTGGGAAGCTAGTACCCATGGCTCATATTTCGCGGTGACCTTTGCGCCCGCTGTCTTGGATTTGGCTTCGGGTATAACCATGGTGGTGAAATGCCGGTCTTCTTTTACGACGTTCTTGGCCCACCTGACACGGAACATCGGCACATTCTCTCCGGCGTAGCTCAGCTCCCAGATCTCCTCGATCTTTCCGTAGTATCTCTGCTTGATGTCACCGGTGTAGGACTCCATCGTTACCCCGGAGTTCTGATAATCGCTCTTCATGTCCTTTTCCTCGGTGTAGAATGTGTAGCCGTTGATATCGTACGCCTGAAATGTCATCAGGTTGTGTTCGGCGCCCTGTGACAAGGCGAGTATGAGTTTTTCTTCCGCAGAAGAATCCTCGTCTATAGGGTATGTCAGCATCTTGTCCTTGAACCACCGCGTGAAGGTTGAGTTGTGCTCTTTGATTATATCTCCGTCCGTCCTCTGTTTGCCCTGATCACTGTACGTCTTTGCGATGAAGGTTTTGTGCTCTACCACCCAAGGATCGACCACGTCTATGTGTTGTAGCGCGACTAGGTTTGCTCTTTCAAAGTCGGCGATTCGACCCTTGAAGTCGACATGCATTTCGCGGCTACCCTCGCGGTGACCCCATCCAGCGAGCTTCCCGAGATGCCTGTTTACGGGTGATACGTCCAATTTGCATCACTATTTTGTATCATAATTTGCTGTTATTCATTGATATATTTCATATTGGGACACAATACTTATGTTATTTCATCTATTTTGCATGTTTCATCATTATTGGAGGATCAAGCACCGGAGCCAGGATTCTGCTGGAAAAAGCACCGTCAGAACGCAATATTTCGGAAGATCAACTGTGGAAGGAAATTTCACGTAAATTCCTATTTTTCCAGATGACGGAGGGAGGGGGAAGAAGAGGGGAGCCAAGGTGGGCCCCAGACCACGGGCCGGCGCGGCCCATGGCTGGCGCGCCACCCTGTGGTGTGGGGGCCCCACAGCCCCTTTCGCCTCCTTTTCTTCGCGTACTCCTTCGTCCCGAAAACCTAAGCAGAGAGGACCTCACAAGGGTTACAGCCGCCTCTGCGCGGAGAACACCCGAGAGAGAAAGAGCTCTCCGGCGGGCGGAATCCGCCGGGAAATTCCCTCCGGAGGGAAATCGACGCCATCGCCATCGTCATCGAGCGGGACATCATCTCCACCAACATCATCATCATCTCCACCATCTACACCGCCATCACCACCGCTGCACCTCGTCACCGCTGTAACAAATTGGGTTGGATCTTGATTGTTTGATAGGGGAAACTCTCCCGGCATTATTCTCTACTTGTTATTGATGCTATTGAGTGAAACCATTGAACCAAAGTCTATGTTCAGATTGTTATTCATCATCATATCACCTCTGATTGTATTCCATATGATGTCTCGTGAGTAGTTCGTTTAGTTCTTGAGGACATGGGTGAAGTCTAAATGCTAGTAGTGAATTATGGTTGAGTAATATTCAATGTTATGATATTTAAGTTGTGGTGTCATTCTTCTAGTGGTGTCGTGTGAACGTCGACTACACGACACTTCACCATTTATGGGCCTAGGGGAGTGCATCTTGTATTCGGTTGCTAATTGCGGGGTTGCCGGAGTGACAGAAACCTAAGCCCCCGTTAGTATATCGATGCAAGAGGGATCGCAGGATCTCAGAGTTTAAGGCTGTGGTTAGATTTATCTTAATTACTTTCTTGTAGTTGTGGATGCTTGCAAGGGGTATAATCACAAGTATGTATTAGTCCTAGGAAGGGCGGTGCATTAGCATAGGTTCACCCACACAACACTTATCAAAACAATGAAGATTATTTAGCTACATGAAGCGAAAGCACTAGACTAAAATCCCCGTGTGTCCTCAAGAACGTTTGGTCATTATAAGTAAACAAACCGGCTTGTCCTTTGTGCTAAAAAGGATTGGGCCACTCGCTGCAATTATTTCTCTTGCATTTTATTTACTTGTACTTTATTTATCTGCAATATCAAAACCCCCTGATACTTGTCTGTGAGCATTTACAGTGAATCCTTCATCGAAACTGCTGCCAACACCTTCTGCTCCTCGTTGGGTTCGACACTCTTATTTATCGAAAGTACTACGATACACCCCTATACTTGTGGGTCATCAAGACTATTTTCTGGCGCCGTTGCCGGGGAGTGAAGCGCTATTGGTAAGTGGAATTGGTAAGGAAAACCTTTATTGTTTGTGCTGATTTTATTTCTGCCTGCTGCTATAAGTCATTATGGAGAGATCTTCTCTTCAATTTCTATTTGGGAAATCTACTACTACTGCAACGGTAGTGGATGAAGCGCCAGGTGAGGAAGTAGTACCATATAAAATACCTATGAAAATTATTGAACGTGTCATGGATAACCGCTATGAAGGGGATGGAACTGTCCATCCTGGTGATCATTTATTGTTTTTGCATGAATTATGCGGGTTATTCAAATGTGCAGGTATTTCTATGAATGAAGTTAGAAAGAAACTATTCACTATATCGCTGTCTGGTAAAGCGGCGCACTGGTATAAATTGCTGAAGAATGGTGATTCTATTGATTGGGAGGACATTGTGCCTTTATTTTATTCCAAATTTTATCCTCCAAGTGAAATTCACAAAGATCGGAACCGCATATATAATTTCTGGCCTCATGATGGAGAGAGTATTGCCCAAGCTTGGGGGAGATTGAAGTCTTTAATGCTCAAATGCCCCATTCATGAGCTTCCTGGTAATGTTATTATTGATAATTTCTATGCAAGACTTTCTTTTCAAGACAAGACCTTGCTGGATACTTCTTGTTCTGGATCATTTACACGCAACAAAGAAGAGTTTAAAAGGGACCTTCTTGATCGGATCCAAGAAAATACTGAAGGATGGGAGAACGACAAAGATAGAGAATCAGGTATAATTTATGATTATAAATGCATTGAAGCTTTTATGGATACTGATAAATTTCGTAATATGAGTGCTACATATGGTCTTGATTCCCAAGTTGTTGCAAATCTTTATAAAGCTTTTGCCTCTCATTATGAATTGCCTAAGAAGAATTTTGATAAGTATCATGAACCGTATAAAGATAAAGTTGATTCATCTGTAAACAAATGTGTAGTGATTGAAACTATTGATAATGTTATTCCTGAAGCTTATATTGAAAAAACTCCTTTCCCTGCTAAAATGAAGGAGTACTCTGTCATATCTAGTGCGGTTAATAAAAGTGAAAAGAAACCTAAAGAACCTGAAGAACAAATTAAAATTGAACCTGCTGTTGCAATAGTTAAGGATCTTGTGACTGAAAATGTGGAGGATGGTCATATTATTTTTGTGAAGATGCTTCTAATATTGTTTCACATCCTAATAAACCCAAACAAGTTAGTGTTCCTATGTTATCTGTTAGAATTGGTGATCATTGCTATTATGGTTTATGTGATATTGGTGCAAGTGTTAGTGCTATTCCTTATGAGCTTTACACGGAGATTATGCACGAAATTGGTTCTTGTGAACTTGAAGATATTGATGTGGTTATTCATCTGGCTAATAGAGAAACTATTTCTCCAATTGGTATTGTTCGAGATGTGGAAGTTCTATGTGGTAAGATTAAATATCCTGCTGACTTTTTGGTACTTGGTTCTGCTGCTAGTGATCATTGTCCTATCATTTTTGGTAGACCTTTTCTAAATACTTGTGGAGCTATTATAGATTGTAAGAAAGAGAAAATTTTGACTAGATTTGCTGGTGAACCTTATGAATTTAACTTTTCTAAATTTACCAAAACTCCTTATAAAGCTGACTTGCCTAGTAATGATTTTAAAATGGAGCAGTGTGCATCTATTGTTCTTGTTCCTAATAATCCTTTGCAGCAACATTTGGAGAATAGTGAAAGTGAAGCTTTTAGGAAAGAAAGAGATGAGCTTGAGGAAATTTTTCTTCGCCAACCTATTCTCAAGCATGATTTACCGGTGGAAGATTTGGGTACAACACCGCCACCAAAGGAAGATCCTGTTTTTGATTTAAAGCCTTTACCTGATAATCTTAAATATGCTCATATTGATGATAAGAAAATATATCCTGTTATTATTAGTTCTAAGCTTTCAGAGATTGAGGAAGAAAGGTTATTGGAAATATTGAAGAAACACCAAGGAGCTATTGGCTATACTCTTGATGATTTGAAAGGGATTTCTCCTTCTATTTGCCAACATGCTATTAATATGGAAGATGATGCAAAGCCTGTTGTTGAACATCAACGTCGTCTAATTCCGAAGATGAAAGAGGTGGTAAGGAACGAGGTATTAAAACTTCTTGAAGCCGGTATTATATATCCTATTGCTGATAGTAGATGGGTTAGTCCTGTGCATTGTGTTCCTAAGAAAGGAGGAATGACTGTTGTGCCTAATGATAATGATGAGCTTATTCCTCAAAGAATAGTTGTAGGGTATAGAATGTGCATTGATTTTCGAAAAGTTAATAAAGTTACTAAGAAAGATCATTACCCTTTACCCTTTATTGATCAAATGCTAGAAAGGTTATCTAAAAATACTCATTTTTGCTTTCTTGATGGTTATTCTGGGTTTTCACAAATTGTTGTTAAAGCTAAAGATCAAGAGAAAACCACTTTCACTTGTCCTTATGGAACTTATGCTTATAGGCGTATGCCTTTTGGTTTATGTAATGCTCCTGCTACTTTTCAAAGATGCATGTCTGCTATTTTTCATGGTTTTTGCGAAAGTATTGTAGAGGTGTTCATGGATGATTTTTCTGTCTATGGGAATTCTTTTGATAATTGCTTGCGAAACCTCGATAAAGTTTTGCAGAGGTGTGAAGAAACTAACCTTGTTCTTAATTGGGAGAAATGCCACTTTATGGTTAATGAAGGAATTGTATTGGGACATAAAATTTCTGAGAGAGGTATTGAAGTTGATAGAGCTAAAGTTGAAGCAATTGAGAAGATGCCCTATCCGAGGGATGTTAAAGGTATTCGTAGTGTTCTTGGTCATGCTGGGTTTTATAGGAGATTTATTAAAGATTTCTCTAAAATTTCAAAGCCTCTTACTAATCTTCTTAAAAAAGATGTACCTTTTGTTTTTGATGATGATTGTAAGGAAGCTTTTGAAACTCTAAAGAAAGCCTTAACAACTGCTCCTGTAGTCGAACCTCCTGATTGGAATTTGCCTTTTGAAATTATGTGTGATGCTAGTGATTTTGCTGTAGGCGTTGTTCTTGGACAGCGGGTAGATAAAAAATTAAATGTTATTCATTATGCTAGTAAGACTCTTGATGCTGCTCAAAGAAATTATGCTACAACTGAAAAGGAATTGTTAGCTGTAGTCTTTGCTTGTGATAAGTTTAGACCCTATATTGTTGATTCGAAAGTTACAATTCATACTGATCATGCTGCAATTAGATACCTTATGACAAAGAAAGATGCTAAGCCAAGGCTTATTAGATGGGTACTTCTGTTGCAAGAATTTGATTTACATATTATAGATAGGAAAGGTGCTGATAATCCTGTTGCTGATAATTTGTCTAGATTGGAAAATATTGCTTATGATCCTGTTCCTGTTAATGATAGTTTTCCAAATGAACAATTGGCTGTAATAAAGGTGAGCTCGTGAGAGAGCCCTTGGTATGCAGATTATGCTAACTTTATTGTTTCGAAGTATTTGCCTCCAACCTTTTCAGCTCAGCAAAGGAGGAAATTCTTTTATGACTTGAGGCATTATTTTTGGGATGACCCACACTTATATAAAGAAGGAGTGGATGGTATTATGCGAAGATGTGTTCCTGAATATGAACAACAGGAGATTTTGAGTAAATGTCATGGTAGTGTTTATGGAGGACATCACGCTGGAGATAGAACCGCGCAAAAGGTTCTACAATCAGGTTTTTATTGGCCAACACTTTTCAAAGATGCAAGGAAGTTTATCTTATCTTGTGATGAATGTCAAAGAGTTGGTAATATCTCTAGACGCAATGAAATGCCTATGAATTATACTCTTGTTATTGAACCATTCGATTGTTGGGGATTCGACTTCATGGGTCCTTTCCCTTCTTCAGAAGGTAACACTCATATACTTGTCGCTGTTGATTATGTCACTAAATGGGTAGAAGCTATACCTACAAAAAGTGCTGATGGTGAGACCTCTATAAAAATGCTTGTAGATGTTATATTTCCTAGATTTGGAGTACCTAGATATATTATGACTGATGGAGGTTCTCATTTTATTCATGGAGGTTTTAGAAAAACTCTTGCTAAGTATGGTATTAATCATAGAATTGCTTCTGCTTATCACCCTCAAACTAGTGGTCAAGTAGAATTATCAAATAGAGAGATTAAAGCTATCTTAGGAAAGACTGTTAATAAATCTAGAAAGAATTGGGCTAGCAAATTGAAAGAAGCACTATGGGCTTATAGAACTGCTTATAAAAATCCTATGGGAATGTCACCTTATAAAATGGTTTATGGAAAAGCTTGTCATTTACCTTTAGAACTAGAGCACAAAGCTTATTGGGCTGTTAGAGAACTAAATAAAGATCCGAAACTAGCCGGTAATAAGAGGTTGTTGCAATTAAGTTCTCTAGATGAATGGAGAAGTGAAGCTTATGAAAATGCTAAACTCTTTAAAGAAAAAGTTAAGAAGTGGCATGATAGAAGGATCATCAAAAGAGAATTTAATGTTGGAGATAAAGTCCTATTGTATCGGTCTCGTCTCAGATTCTTTGCAGGGAAATTACTCTCGAAGTGGGAAGGACCATATGTTGTTGAGGAGGTGTATCGTTCAGGAGCAATTAAAATTAGCTCTCTCCAAGGCAATGCCACACAAGTGGTGAATGGACAAAGACTAAAGCATTATATCTCGGGTGATTCTTATAATGTTGATGTTGATATTATTCAAGTGGAAACACCGGAGGCTTTCATCAAAGGACAAATTGACAGTCCGCCAGAACTCGACTTTGAATAGGTAACAGTACAGGTAATAAAAAGTCCGCGTTTACCTTTCCGAACATTATTTCTGCTGTTTTTAGAAAATATGAAAAATTACGGAATTGAAACGGAGTGGAAAAGACGCGCGAGGGCCCGTCACCACAGGCGGCGCGGGCCCCACCTGGCCGCGCCGACCTATGGTGACAGCCCTCGGCGTCCCGTTTCCACTCGTTTTCGGCCTGGAACCTTCCTTTTGTCGTAAAAATATTTGCTATATAATCCCCCGGACCCCTGGAGGTCCGTAATATCGTTTTCTTGTCGTGTTTTGTTTCGAGCTGTTTTCCAGATTTGTTTTGATCTAGAAGCACCATGGTCTCCAACAACAAGGACAAGGGACCTTTGAAGGAAGATATTCAAGACCCGGAACTGAAGGAAGAAGACGCAAGAGAGGATGAGGAAGAAGTGGAGGAAGCTCCGCAGGTACACCAGCGTGCCACCGTTGCAAGTATTGGCGTGATATCAAATCCATCCAACATCAAGAGGAGTGCACGAATCGCTACCGGAGGAGCGGTTCCACGTCATTACTTGGCTCCAAGGACATCTTCTCCGAGCCATTACAACCCTTACCGCAATCTAATCTACGATCGCCAAACTGAAAGGACCCCCAAGGTAGTGTTGCCAAGTAATTGGGATATAGATCGTTCTGACATTGCAGGAGAGATGAAATCTGAAGCTGAAGGATGGGGAAACAACTCTAGGAGTTGGAATTCACCACCTGACATGATTATGAGCCGCGTTGAGCACAACTCGGAACTGATTCGCAACCTCACCTATGAGATTGAAGATTTAAAGGAGCTGGTTAAGAAGCTTGTCGAGAGGAATCCATCACCATCATCACCGAAGGAGTAATTCATCATCGGTATTGGCATCCCCTTGGTTTGTTCCAAGCTTGGGGGAGTGCCGCGGTATCACATTATCACTACCTTTATCTTTTACTATCAAGTAGTGTCATATCATGAGTAGGGAAGTTATCATATGGAATAGTATGCAATGTGGAAGTATCTCTCTTAGTTAGTTATCTATGTATCCGTTGGTGTGAGTTATCGTTATGGAATATTAATGAGAAGTCTTATCATTTACTTTTTGCACACCTTATTTTAGTTTGCAATCTCCATTATATGATTACTCTTGACATGAGTATTGATATCACTTTGGGAGCATCAAGTAAATCTATTTGGTTTTGGCAAACTTAGCATTGGTCAATAGTAACAACACCCTGATGTTTAAATAAAAGAGAGAAATACACTTAGATATACTACTCTATTACCTCTATGCTAATGAGTTTAGTATTCTGAAGTTAAAATTGCTTGTGCTTATGGGAAAGATGCATGATTGTTTCTATCATATGTATATTTGTTTGTTTCCCTCAACCTTTATGCTTGCTATCAAACCTTGCTAGCCAAAGACCTGTATCGAGAGGAGATGCTTCTCATACATCCATAACCTTAGACCAAACCTATGCCATTTGTGTCCACCATACCTACCTACTACATGGTATTTTCTGCCATTCCAAGTAAATACTTCATGTGCTACCTTTAAATTATTCAAACTACTACTCCTTATTTGTGTCAATGTTCTATAGCTCATGAGGAAGTATGTGGTGTTTTATCTTTCAATCTTGTTGGGCGAACTTTCACCAATGGACTAGCGGCACATCCGCTTATCCAATAATTTTGCAATAAGAGCTGGCAACGGGGTTCCCAGCCCCAATTAATAACTTTCATTAATAATTCTCTTCACATGTTTTGCTGATTTATCAGTAAGCAACTTAATTTTGCAATAGACACTCCTCCATGGTATGTGAATGTTGGAAGGCACCCGAGGATTCGGTTAGCCATGGATTGAGAAAGCCAAGGTTGGGGGGAGTGTCATCCTTAATAAAACTAAAATACATGTGTAAACAAAAGAAGGGGGATGATCTACCTTGCTGGTAGAGATGCCGTCCCTCATGGGAGCCGCTCTTTGAAGGTTCGTTTGGCAAGGGGTTAGAGTGCCCGCTACCATTCGTTGACAACAACAAACACCGCTCAAAATCTTACTTTTATGCTCTTTATATGATTTCAAAACTTGAAAAGCTCTAGCACATGATTTAATCCCTGCTTCCCTCTGCGAAGGGCCTATCTTTTACTTTTATGTTGAGTCAGTAAACCTATTTCCCTCTACCTCAAGCAAGCAATTGAGTTGTTGTGAACCAATCATTTATGCTATGATTCAGTTAATCATGTCTTTTATACTTTCTTGTTTAGTACCAATTTTATCTGAATGAATATGACTTTGAAGTTATCAATGATTATGAGGAGATTGTTATGCTTGAATATGAAAGCTCAGCTATAAAATTCTTATATGAAAGCTTTGCTTAGAAGTACAATCCGTTAGTAGTTCTCTGACCAAGAACAAAGTTTGCCATCACCAATTATGATTTCTCATGCACCTTTACTTGTGATTTCTCTTTACTTATTTCAAGATGAGTTATATGAGGAAGTTGTTTACTAGAATGTCTTGTGTGAATGAATATGATGCTTCTTGTCCGTATTTTATTTATCGACTCTTCACTCCATAAACATGTGGTCTTGTTTATCGAGCTCAGTTTCGCTTGGGGACAAGCGCGGTCTAAGCTTGGGGGGAGTTGATACGTCCAATTTGCATCACTATTTTGTATCATAATTTGCTGTTATTCATTGATATATTTCATATTGGGACACAATACTTATGTTATTTCATCTATTTTGCATGTTTCATCATTATTGGAGGATCAAGCACCGGAGCCAGGATTCTTGGAAAAAGCACCGTCAGAACGCAATATTTCGGAAGATCAACTGTGGAAGGAAATTTCACGTAAATTCCTATTTTTCCAGATGACGGAGAGAGCCAGAAGGGGAAGAAGAGGGGAGCCAAGGTGGGCCCAGACCACAGGCCGGCGCGGCCCATGGCCTGGCCGCGCCACCTGTGGTGTGGGGGCCCCACAGCCCCTTTCGCCTCCTTTTCTTCGCGTACTCCTTCGTCCCGAAAACCTAAGCCACGGAGGACCTCACGAAGGGTTACAGCCGCCTCTGCGGGGCGGAGAACACCAGAGAGAAAGAGCTCTCCGGCGGGCAGGAATCCGCCGGGGAAATTCCCTCCCGAGGGGGAAATCGACGCCATCGCCATCGTCATCGAGCGGGACATCATCTCCACCAACATCATCATCATCTCCACCATCTACACCGCCATCACCACCGCTGCACCTCGTCACCGCTGTAACAAATTGGGTTGGATCTTGATTGTTTGATAGGGGAAACTCTCCCGGCATTATTCTCTACTTGTTATTGATGCTATTGAGTGAAACCATTGAACCAAAGTCTATGTTCAGATTGTTATTCATCATCATATCACCTCTGATTGTATTCCATATGATGTCTCGTGAGTAGTTCGTTTAGTTCTTGAGGACATGGGTGAAGTCTAAATGCTAGTAGTGAATTATGGTTGAGTAATATTCAATGTTATGATATTTAAGTTGTGGTGTCATTCTTCTAGTGGTGTCGTGTGAACGTCGACTACACGACACTTCACCATTTATGGGCCTAGGGGAGTGCATCTTGTATTCGGTTGCTAATTGCGGGGTTGCCGGAGTGACAGAAACCTAAGCCCCCGTTAGTATATCGATGCAAGAGGGATCGCAGGATCTCAGAGTTTAAGGCTGTGGTTAGATTTATCTTAATTACTTTCTTGTAGTTGCGGATGCTTGCAAGGGGTATAATCACAAGTATGTATTAGTCCTAGGAAGGGCGGTGCATTAGCATAGGTTCACCCACACAACACTTATCAAAACAATGAAGATTATTTAGCTACATGAAGCGAAAGCACTAGACTAAAATCCCCGTGTGTCCTCAAGAACGTTTGGTCATTATAAGTAAACAAACCGGCTTGTCCTTTGTGCTAAAAAGGATTGGGCCACTCGCTGCAATTATTTCTCTTGCATTTTATTTACTTGTACTTTATTTATCTGCAATATCAAAACCCCCTGAATACTTGTCTGTGAGCATTTACGAATCCTTCATCGACATGCATTTCGCGGCTACCGTCGCGGTGACCCCATCCAGCGAGCTTCCCGAGATGCCTGTTTACGGGCAGGCCAACGGGGTTCTCGATTTCTAGATAACTCGTGCAGAAGGAGATGCACTCTTCGGTCAGAAAGCCCTTGGCTATGCTTCCGTCTGGACGTGCCCTGTTGCGAACGTACCCTTTGATGACACCATTCATCCTTTCGAACGGCATCATGCTGTGCAGGAACGTCGGCCCCAGTTGGATGATATCCTCCACGATATGTACCAGCAGATGCACCATAACGTCGAAGAATGCGGGCGGGAAGTACATCTCAAGCTCGCACAGTATCACCACGATCTCTTCCTGTAGCCTTCTAAGTTGCCTCACGCCAACAGACTTCCGAGAGATGACGTCGAAAAAGTTGCATAGGCCAAAAAGCGTTTCACGGACGTGCGCGTCCATGATCCCACGGATTGCAACCGGAAGTATTTGCGTCATCAGCACGTGACAGTCGTGAGACTTCATCCCGCTGAACCTCTGCTTCGCTTTGTCTAGGTACCTGCTTATCTTCCCCGCGTAACCGTAGGGAAGTTTTACTCCTAGGAGACAGTCGAAAAACTGCTCGATCTCCTTCTGACTTAGAGTGAAGCACGCGGGGGGCAGTAATATTCGATCTTCTTGGCCTTTTTGCCCTTGCGACGACTTTGCGTGTCCTCCGCCTCATCATCGTCATCGTCATCATCATCATCATCATCATTAGGGCGTCCCGCGTGAAGCTCCTCCCTGATCCCAATTGATAGCAAGTCGTACCTTGCTTTCGGCCCATCTTTGGTCCTCTCTGGCATGTTGAGGAGGGTACCAAGCAGACTCTCGCACACGTTCTTCGTGATGTGCATGACATCAAGGCTGTGAGGCACACGTAAGATCTTCCAGTACGGCAAGTCCCAGAAAACAGACCTCGTCTTCCATACCTTAAGCAGCGGCTCCGGCGCCTTTCGCTTCTTTCCCGGCGGTGGGCACTCATTCCAATTTTTCAATAGCTCGTCTATTTGCTCGCCGCTTCTCGTACGTGGCCGTCTTCGGGGTTCGTCTTGACCATCGAACAGATCCTTGCGTTTCCTCCATGGGTCTTCGTCGCGAAGCCACCTTCGATGTCCCATGAACACCGTTTTCGAGGACCCCGGATCTCTATCTAGCTGGCGGTACGTTGTGTCATCCATGCACCTGACGCATGCATTGAATCCGTGGACCACCTGCCCCGCGACATATCCGTAACCGAGAAAGTCGTGCACCGTCGTGAGCAGCGCGGCTCTCATAGGGAAATATTCTTCCGCGGCGGCGTCCCACGTATTGGCAGGCGCGTCCCATAGCGTGGCTAGCTCCTCTTTCAGAAGCCCCATATACAGATTGATGTCGTTCCCTGGTTGTTTCGGCCCTTCAATTAGCATACTCATTTGAATGTACTTCCTCTTCATGCACAACCAGGGGGGAGGTTGTACATCCACACAAACACGGGCCATGTGCTATGCGTGCTGCTCTGGCTGCCAAACGGATTGACTCCATCGGTGCTCGCGCCCAGCCTTATGTTCCTAGGATCGTCCCCAAATTCTGGGTACTCGAGGTTCAACGCATTCCACTGGCTAGCATCCGAAGGGTGTCTCAACATCCTGTCCTTTTTCTTTTTCTTCGGATCATCAACGTCATCTTCTCCCTTCCTCATCTCCGCGTGCCAGCGCATTAGCTTTGCTTGCTTAGGATCCGCGAAATACCGCTGCAGACGAGGAGTGATCGGAAAGTACCACACCACCTTCCGAGGAGCTTTCTTCCCCTTCTTGTACCGACTGACGCCGCACTCCGGACATATGGTACACTCCGCGTGCTCGTTCCGATAAATGATGCAATCGTTCAAGCACACATGATATTTCACATGCGGTAAATCCAGAGGACACACGATTTTCTTGGCCTCCTCGATACTAGTCGGACACGTGTTACCTTTGGGAAGACGTTCGTGCCAGAATGACATGTTGTCGTTGAAGGATGTGTCGGTCATTTTGTGCTTTACCTTCATCTGCAGAGCCATGAGCGTTACTTTCAGGCGGGTATCCTCCGGCCTGCATCCTTCATACAATGGAGTAACCGCGTCTACCTCCAGTTGATCCATCTTGGCTTTCTCTCGGGCGGCAGCCCTTGCGTTACTCGTCTGCTTGAGAAGCAGCTCTTGAAGATAAGGGTCCTGCACCCAGTCCATCGACGATGGTCCATCGTCTTCATCTTCATGATGACCTCCATCTTGATCTTCCTCATCATCAGGTCCAGGATCTCCTACATTGTGATCATGATCATCTCCGGGATCTTCTACATCCTGATCATGCCCGAGATCTTCTACATCCTGATCATGCCCGAGATCTTCTACATCCTGATCACCTCCTTCCTTATTTCTTGTTGAAATCCCATGGACAAATTCATAATCATCTTCGTCGCCTTCCCACCGATAGCCATCCATGAAACCACGCATGAGAAGGTGGTCCCGCACCATATCGGCTTTAGGGTCCATAAGGCTCGTCAGCTTGCATCTTCGACACGGACATCTTATCTCCTTTTGGTTATTTCTAATCATCTCGGCTGTCGCGGCTTTCAAAAACCTAGCCACAACGCCTTCGCTCATCATGCGGACCATGGTCGCCTGCGGGTATAGAGAAAATGGATATCTTAGCATACCAAAAGAAAATTTTGGCATGACCTTCCCTAAAAATAGGACATATGTATATGCGTAGTATGCCCACTATTCGCCGAAACGGAAATGAATCAACGTTTCGGCAAAATATTGGCAACTCCATCGCATTTCAAATCCCTGCAAACAAACACATGCAACACATGTGTGGATCGGAGGCTTTGCATATACAACACATGTGGAGGCTTCGCATACAACACACATGCACGTGAGACGCTTTTCGCGCATGCGCACACAACACACACATGAGCTTCGCATAACATATGTGCACACACACGTGTGTGTGCAAGACGATCGGAACCGGTCACACACAAAGCATAAAACCAACAAAGTTACCGATACGGCGAGACCTAGAGTGTTGGATGAGGTAAAAAGTTGAGATTGAGTAGGGTATTGAGCTAAGAAAGCTTCACCATTACTTACCTATGAAGAAAATTAAGTTTACCAACTTAATTTTGGTGAATGAAGAGGTGAAAATGAGGTGGGAAGGAGGGGCAACACGACCAGATCCAGATTTGGTGGGAGGTGGTGGTGGAAGAGTGTTTGGGGAAAGTGGGTGGCACATGTGAGTGGAGGGTGAAAAGCAGGAAATGGTCCCAGGTTAGCAGTGGCGCACCACCTAGCCGTGCGCCACTGCTAGGGTGACATAGCAATGGCGCACTGTTAAGTGGTGCGCCACTGCTCACCTGGTACCTGCAAACCCACGCCCCTGCCCAACTTAGCAGTGGCGCATCATGTGGGCGGTGCGCCATAGCTAGTAGTGGCGCACCACGCAGTGCGCCATTGCTAAAGCCCTCATCTCTAAACGGCCCTGGCCACCTCCTAGCAGTGGCGCACCACTAAGCCATGCGCCATAAGTAAGCAAAGTAGCAGTGGCGCACCATGGAGACGTGCGCCACTATTAGTTTTGGGTAGGAGCTGGCCTCCTGCCAGGAATTAGTAATGGCGCACCACCAACAAGGTGCGCCACTACTACATTTGTAACAGTGGCCCACCATTTTGTGGTGCGCCACTGCTAAGTAGTAGTGGCGCACGGCCATCATGGTGCGCCACTGAAGTCAACCTTACGGCTAGGCCTTTTCCTAGTAGTGTGTCGGCTTCCTCGTTGCTGGCTCTGCCGATATGTTTGAGCTCACACCCCTCGAACTTGGCTTCCATGTTTTGATACAGCTGTCGATAGGCGATCATGTTGTCGCTAACTGCGTCGCACAGGTTCATCGACTGTTGTACCACCAAGTTTGAGTCCCCGTAGATTTCCAGGCGAGTTGCGCCACACGCCTTTGCCATCTTCATTCCATGCAGCAGTGCTTCGTATTCTGCTTCATTGTTTGTCGGTAGAGGGAAGTTCATACGTAATATGTACTTCATCTTATCTCCTTGTGGTGATATCAACACTACTCCTGCTGCAGCGCCTGTGCTTCGCTTTGACCCGTCGAAATACATTATCCACGATCCCGACATGTCGGGTGCCACCGGTGTCTGGGATTGAATCCAGTCTGCCACAAAGTCTGGGAGGATTTGGGATTTTATAGCTGTCCGGTTGACGTAAGTTATGTCGTGAGGTGCTATCTCGATAGCCCATTGGGACACTCGACCTGTGGCTTCTGGGTTGGTCATTATATTTTTCAACGGCGCTTCGCTCACAACGACAATCGGATGCTCTGTGAAGTAGTGTCGTAGCTTGCGGGCTGACCTCCATACCGCATATGCCAGCTTCTGATGATGGGGGTACCTCTGTCTTGCAGGTGTGAGTACTTCACTGAGGTAGTAAACGGGCCTCTGCACGCCGTGAACTCTCCCTGCTTCTTCTCGTTCAACAACCAAGACGCTGCTGAAGACTTGGGCTGTCGCAGCTATGTACATGAGCAGCGTTTCCTTCTCACGGGGGGTTACAAGGACTGGAGATGTCGACAAGATCTTCTTTAGATTGTCGAAGGATTCCTGCGCCTCCTTTGTCCACTCGAATTTTTCCGATTTTTTCATCAGATTGTAGAAAGGCAAAGCTTTTTCTCCCAGCTTGGCAATGAACCTGCTGAGTGCTGCTAAGCGTCCTGCCAACTGCTGCACTTGGTGCAGATTCTTTGGCGGCTCCATGTCGAGAATAGCTTTGATTTTCAAAGGGTTGGCTTCGATTCCCCTGGCCGAGATGAAGTATCCTAGTACTTGCCCCCCTGGTACTCCGAAGAAGCACTTTTTGGGGTTTAACTTGATCTTATACCTGTCTAGGTTGTCGAAGGTTTCCCGCAGATCGTCAACGAGGGTGGCAGTGTGCTTTGTTTTTACCACGATATCGTCGATGTAGACCTCGATGTTTCGTCCGATCTGCTCTCCAAGGCAAGCTTGCATGCAACGTTGGTAAGTTGCTCCCGCATTTTTCAACCCGAAGGTCATGACGTTGTAGCAGAAAACGCCGTGTGGGGTGATGAACGCGGTTAGCTCCTGATCTTCCTTCTTCAATTTGATCTGGTTATACCCAGAGTAAGCATCGAGGAAGGAGAGGCGGTCGCATCCGGCTGTGGAATCAACTATCTGGTCGATTCTAGGCAGCGGGAAGTGGTCTTTCGGACAGTGTTTGTTGAGGCCGGTGTAATCGATACACATACGCAGAGCGGTGGTGTCCTTCTTGGGTACCATGACAGGGTTAGCCACCCACTCTGATTCCTTGAGCTCTCGGATGAATCCTGCTTTACGAAGTCGATTGATTTCCTCACCAATTGCTCTCCTCTTGGGTTCTGAGAATCGACGCATCGACTGTTGCACTGGTTTGGCTGTCGGGTCAACATTGAGGGCGTGCTCAGCGAGTTCCCTGGGGATACCTGGCATGTCGGATGGTTCCCATGCAAATATCTCCCAGCGCTCACGGAGGAACTCGATGAGCGCGCCTTCCTATGCGGCCGTGAGGTCAGCCGATATATTGACCGTTTTCTTCGGGTCAGTGGGATGCACCTGCAGCTTCTTGGCTTCCTTTGCAGCGTCAAACTCGTCGGATCTTACGTTTCGGTTGTCGGCTGGCGGCTGCGTATGATCCACGGCTGCGTCGATCGCATTGAGCTCCTCCTTAGCGCCGAATTTTGAAGCGATCTTCTGGAACTCCCTGTCACAGGTGTCTGACCGAGCAAAACTCCCGTGAATGGTTATTGGGGTTCCGTTGTTGCCTGGCATCTTCAGTTTTAGGTAAGCATAATGAGGTATGGCCATAAACTTGGCGAACGCCGGCCTGCCGAGGATGGCATGATACTGAGACTCCCAGTCGACAACTTCGAACTCGATCTTTTCTCTTCTGAAATTGGTGGGCGTGCCGAAGACCACATCCAATGACGTTTTTCCAAGAGAGTAAGCGGGTCGAGTCGGTATAATGCCGTGGAATCCTGTGTCGGACTCCCTCAGCATATCGACTGTTAAACCCATAGCTCTCATTGTGTTGGCGAACAGTAGGTTTAAGCCGCTTCCTCCGTCCATGAATACCTTACTCATGTTGTACCCTCCGATCTGCGCCTCGAGGACTAGAGCTGCGTGGCCTGGTCTAGGGACAGCTTTCGGGTGATCTGACCTGTCGAAGGAGATACTTTGCTCTGACCAGTCGATGAATTCAGGTGTATCGACCATAGCGACTTCTGCGTACTTCACTTCTCGTGAGAATTTCTTGATTTCCCTTTTTGAAAAGCTGGTTTTATGGATCATGCTGACCTGCCCGCGCGGTTCTGGGAATACCTCGGCTGGCACGTACTCATCCTTCTCCATTGGTTCGTACGGTTCCGGGATATATGGCTCCGCCCGATAGCTGTAAGATCTTGCCTTTTTCTCCATTATGTGAACTCTCGACATAGCTTCACTCCTGAGGTCATCACAGAACTGTCGAATTTCCAGGAAGTGTCGGCAGTTCCTTAATAGGTGACTGGATTTTTCCCGACCGTCCTTCGGGTCGATATAGGAGTGGAGGTAGCATGGCGCATCGAGTTGCTCCGTGGCTGATAGGTGCGGTGAACGGGCGCGGCCATGGATCGATTGCATGCCCTCCTGTTCCCGTTCTCCATAGTATGATTCCCTTCGCCTTTTCTTTCTCCCTGTTGCGTGATCGAGGCTCCCTCGGTTGCCTCCATGCATGCTTCTGGGCGGAATTTCCAAGGTTGCTGCCCGGGTATCTTCTGTTGAGACCGAGGGGCCCAAACCGGACGTACCTGTCCTTGGGAGGCGAAGAAAGCCTCCGGAGTCGATGATGAAGTGGACGCCTCCAAAGGTGGTGGTCATGTCATCACTCGATTCTGAAGGGGTCGGGTGCGACGGCTTGAGGTGTGGTACGAATTCGAAGGGCCCACAGTAGATCGGATCTTTTGGTCCTGGAGGTGTTGGTGACTCGAGCACAAACGCTGCGGACGTGACTGGTACTGCCGATGCCCTGCCTTGTGCCGACAGGCTTCCCACAGACGGCGCCAATTGTCGAGGGTGCTCCTCGGCAATGCCCTCTGTTAGGGGCTTAGGGTTGATGGAATCATGCAAGCTGACACGAGACATCGGTACACAGACAAGCGGGGAGAGCGATTTACCCAGGTTCGGGGCCCTCGATGAGGTAAAACCCTTACGTCCTGCCTGTCTGTTCTTTGATTATGATGAAAACAGGTTACAATGGGGTGCCGAATAGTTCGGCTGTGATCTCGTCGAGATGGCTAATTGCTAGGGTAACCTAGTTCTAAACTTCTGTTGGCTAAGATTGCTAAGATTGATTGTGTCCCTCGATAGCCCCTCTCCTGGCCTTTATATAGGTGGCCAGGTCCCGAGAGGTCTAATCGAGTACGAGTAGGCTTACAGTAGATCTATCTCTAATCTTTCCTTGTTCGGCTTCTTCCATGTCTTGTACTTCAAGTAATCTTCCGCCGCACCGTCCTAGTGGCCCATCTTCCCTTCGGGTACCTTCATGGGCCTCCATCTGGACCGTATAGGGTAGAGCAATATTGGTTAACCGAAGGGTAATGCCCACGTCAGGGACTAAAAGGTTCTGCGGCCTGCTGCCAGGTGTTACCCATTTAGTCCCGATTTGTATCTCAAACCGGGACAAATGGGTGAGCCCTATATATGGTAGCCCTCCTCTCCACTCTCTTGTTTTCTTGCTGGTGGAGGAGTGTGGCTTTGTGCTTGTCTTTTTTTTGCTAGTATGCACTAGAGGTGTTTGTTGAAATGTAGGTTAGAGCGACGCCACTAGAGTTCACAGAAGACAAGCATGATATGAGGTTCCCGAGCCACACTTAAGCTTCCTCCTCTTAATTTCCACTTGTCCTACAATGTTAGCAACTATTTTCTCGTTTAGACCGTGCGGTACTAATTTTAGGATCGTGATTATGTTTGATATACATTTGTTTGATGCAGATGAGCCATCCATTGATGTACGGTGACCGACGCACACCCGCTTACAGAAAAGGCGTGCATTCTTTTCGCGATGCGGCCGAGGCGAACAAGCATGGTGATGGCTTTATGTATTGTCCATGTGTTGATTGTCGGAATGTGAAGGATCACACTACCTCAAGAGTCATTCAGAGCCACCTGCTTCATTTCGGTTTCATGTCTGGCTATAATGTTTGGACGAAGCACGGAGAAAGAGGGGTTATGATGAAAGACGGCGATGAAGAAGAGAATGATGATGACTACCGATCTATGTTCCCTGAGTATGCTGATACGGCAATGGAAGACAATGAAGAAGAAGGGCAAGGTGAAGAACATGAACCAGATGAGCCCGCTGATGATTTTGGTCAGGTCATTTCTGATGCACGGCGAGGTGCGATACAGAAAAAGATCGGTTGCAGTTCGAGCAGATGTTACATGAGCACAACAAATTGTTGTATCCAACTTGTGAAGATGGCCAGAAGAAGATAGTCAGCACACTAGAATTGCTGAAGTGGAAGGCAGAGAGCGGTGTGGCTGACTCGGCATTTGAAAAAAATGCTGCTAATAATGAAGAAGATGCTTCCAAGAAAGAACGAATTGCCCACCAGCACGTACGAAGCAAAGACGTTTGTCTGCCCTCTAGGATTAGACGTGTAGAAGATACATGCATGCCCTAATGACTGCATCCTCTATCGCGGTGAGGAGTACGAGAATATGGATAAATGCCCGGTATGCATTGCATTGGGTATAAGATCAGAAAAGATGACCCTGATGATATTGATGGCGAGCCATGTAGAAAGAGGGTTCCTGTGAAGGTGATGTGCTATGCTCCTATAATACTAAACGTCTATTCAGAAACAAAAATCATTGCGCTGTCTCCACTAGTGTGTCGATCTATAGAAAAAAAAAAGGTGTAGTTCTAAGCAAATGCGGACCTAGAAATTTGCGGAAGCTTGACGCAACACAATTAATTTTTTCTCATACATAATATAAGCATCATGTGGAGCAAACATTATTTTCACGACAATCTATATCTCTTATAAAGCAAAACCCCACTAGAGGGTCATTTAATTTATCTATCTTAACATGTAACCTAGCCACATCATCAATTAATCACAACCGTTCAATTGTAATCATCTATCCGTCCGATTGTGTTGCATCCCATGCTCAGGCCGGCCGAGACTTCCACTCACTGATATGCCAACTCAGTAAACGAAAAGTCACCAACGTTATTGTTTTTCTTTTCGTATCTTGCGGCAGAGATGGAGCGCCACCTTTAAATGGTGCATGTACACGCTATGTATGTCCCCTCCTGGCTGGTGTAAGCGATGCCTCAGTTAGACTACTCATAGTGGGAGTAATATAGCTAGTAACATCACATATCTCAAGGCATTTTGGTGACATGGCATGCCAATAAATAAAGAAAGAGAGTGAGGTGGTAACTAGCTATGTTACCATAACATCACACATCCCAAAGCACTGATCTACAACATAATAAATGACACAATGCATGACACCACATATAAGTTACTACCCACTATGAAGGTAGTAACCTAGACTAGTAACATGACATATGTTACTAGTCTAAGTTACTTCCCACTATGACCAGCCTTAGCCCTTGATCTTCTCATCAGTTACAATATTGAAGGCATTTGTAGCTCAGTTAACCCTTGCTATCCTCGAACCATTGCAACTTTAGACCGAACAAAACTTCATGATATGTTTTGTCCCTTTTTTGAGAACTGAGATGAGATTAGTATTTATCTTGGTCTTGACCTTCTACATCCATTCGTGTGAGCCACATTCTCTCCACCAAATCTCCTGGAGCTCTCCGTGTTCACATGAGATGAGGGAAGGGATTGCGAGGCCGCAAGAAAGGTGGCGATGGATTCATGATCTTGGATTGTTGGCTCTATCTTATGTTCTTCCTATCTATGGATGTGTCTACCTTCTATCTGTCCGTGGCTTTCTGCAGTCTACCTCATCTGAGTTTTGTGTATATTGTCAGCAGCAGTACACCATTACCTCCTCCATTTGATCATGGATGTTTGCCTCTAGATGGTGCGTCTGAGTACTACTTCTACGTTATATTCAGTTCAAAGTTGGGATTATTCCTTTCCAATATGCATCCCGACGAAGCTTCTGGCCATTATTTCTTGGATCGCATCCGTATAAGTAGCGTTTCTAAACTTTGAAAGAATATATGTCTGCATCAATCTTTGAAGCTGGGGTCCTGAGGTATCAATTCTTTCTTCATTTTCTTGTGCTAGAAAATCCTGAATAGTTCTTCCACATGTGTCATAATTACCCGTCTTTGTTTTCTGTACTATTGTGTGGGACATCATTATTCACATTGCATTACATAGGTGCGATTTTATTGAAATTCAAAAGCAGCATCTAACAAGTTCACAATTTTTCTTGTAGTCGGATTCTAATGGGGATATTTGTGCTGCTTGAGAAAATATTTTGAAAACTAAAATATTCTGCAGTTATATTCTCTAATAATAAGATGATACGCATAGACTGAAAAACTGTGATATGACATGTCCGTGCGTGTTGGACATTTGTTGAGTCATGTTTTGCTGCATGTCTAAAAGTTTCATCAGTTAACTTACTCATATTGTTCATGCCAAATAACTTGAGAATGTATATGTTTTGTGCTATCGGCATACTCCTATATTTTTATATGGTCTCACTTTGTTTGATTTAATAATTTTTTATAAACTTTTGTAGCAACACATACATAAATTTTCAACAATCTTTTTACGTCATCTCCACTAACATTTATTAATTGTGGTCTATTTTAACCTACAAGTTATCCATATCATGATTTTTCCAACCATTCAATTTTCCACCTCATCTCCACATCTTTACACGTATGCTATCGATATCATTAATTATTTTAGAAATCCAACCATTCATGTCATTTTTTTTAGCCGTTTGATTTATTAGATGGCACCATCGAAATCATACATGTGATTTATTTCATCCCTTTGACTTATTTAATCACACCACCGTGCTATGTAGTTTCACAACTAAATCTATTTCATGTTTCATTTTGTACTATTCTATTTAAAAATTAAAGTTTTAAAGAGATATCCGCTGCAACGCGGCGTGGTATTCTTCTAGTTATAATGTAGAAACATGGATATAATACACTGCAAATTAACAACACATTCAAATATTCACAAGTTAACAACTCATTCAAATATTCATATGTGCTAATATTAGACATGATACCAATTAGGAAGAACTCTAAAAAAGGATATTAATGAAACTTTGACAATAGAAGTTGAAATGTCCAAATGCACCCACAATGATATCTACAAGATAACAAAGAAAGATGGATAGTAAATCATATGACTATGCATTTAAATTATGTTGTGATTCATGAGGTAATGGAAAGTATCGAGATAGCAACAATGATGTGATAGTTAACCTAGGGCTATAAGTTTTTCATATTCTTCATGGTTTGAAACCGTTGAGTAATAGCACTATCATCAAATCATCAATAACTTTCGTTCTGTCACCGAGTACTAAACCATTCATTCCTAGACTTTTTTACTACTCCACCGTCTCAGTTCATAGGGTTTGAGTGTATCTCTAGGTTTTTAATTTAGCCAACATAATATCAATTGCACAATACAAAAATTATATTATTAAAAAGTAGAACATCAAAGCTTATATATATATATATATATCTTATATTTCCTCGATTAAATTTACGACCTAGAATTCGCTTAAGTTGTATGAACCGGGAACGGCTCCCTCTATGTATTAATATAAGATATTTTAGATGTTTTTAAAATAGATTAGATATAAATTTAGTCAAATAATATGTTTGCCGTGGTTAGCCCACACGGCTGGCTCTCTCTTTATTGATCAATCAACGTGTACAACACGAATACAATACAGATTAGTTAGGATACTACGTACTATACAAGGAAACTCCTCTAATACACCCCCTCAATCTAAACCGTCGTGAACAAGGTTAAGATTGGAACTAAAACGACTAAGCAACTGAGTAGTAACAGGCTTAGTAAAGATATCAGCTATCTGATCTCCAGAAGCAATGAAGCGAACATCGAGAGCACCCAATGCAACCTTCTCACGAACGAAGTGAAAATCAATCTCAATATGCTTAGTGCGAGCATGAAACACCGGATTGGCGGACAAATATGTGGCGCCCAAGTTATCACACCATAAGACAGGTGGTTTGGGCTGAAAAACTCCAAGCTCCTTGAGCACAGACTGGATCCACATAGCCTCAGCTGTACCATTAGCAAGGGCTTTATATTCCGCCTCAGTACTGGAACGAGACACCGTGGGTTGCTTGCAGAGCTCCAAGAAACAAGGTTAGGTCAAGAAAAATGGCAAAACCACCCGTGGAGCGACGATCATCAGGACAACCAGCCCAGTCCGCATCAGTATAAATATTCAGAAGTGTAGAAGGAGACTTCTGCAGAAGCAAGCCTGTAGAAACGGTACCCTTGACGTACCTAAGAATCCGTTTAACAGCCTCATAATGAGCTGTAGTAGGCGTGGCAAGAAACTGGCAGACTTCGTTGACCGCGAAAGAAATATCAGGCCGGGTCAATGTCAAGTACTGGAGACCACTAACCAAACTCCGATAGCTGGACGCATCATCAGGAGCAAGAACATCACCAGTGTGCAGAGAAAGCATATCTGACGTAGACATTGGAGTGGTGACTGCACGAGAGCCCTCCATGTGAGCACGGTGAAGAAGATCCAAAGCATACTTATGCTGTGTAAGGCGCATGCCTGCAGATGTGTAAGACGCCTCAATACCCAAGAAATACTCAAGACGTCCGAGATCCTTGATAGGAAAAGTCTGAGCAAGTGTCTGCACAAGACGATCAACAGCAGGCGTAGAAGAACCAGCAATCACGATATCATCAACATAGACGAGCATACAGATAGTAACTCTGCCATGCATGAAAATGAAGAGAGATGTGTCAGCCTTACTGGAAACAAAACCAAGGCTATGCAGCTTATCGCTCAATCGAGCGTACCATGCGCGAGGAGACTGCTTCAGACCATAGAGCGCACGCTGAAGCTTGCAAACATGCTGGGGATAACGCGAATCCTCAAAACCAGGAGGCTGCTGCATATACACATCTTCCTCAAGAAATCCATGAAGGAACACATTGCTGACATCAACCTGGCGAAGGCACCACCCACGAGACACAGCAAGAGACAGAACCAGTCGAATGGTAACTGGCTTAACAACAGGGCTGAAAGTGTCATGATAGTCAATGCCATGTTGTTGAGTAAAACCGCGAGCAACTAAACGAGCTTTGTGCTTATCAACTGAGCCATCTGGGCGAAACTTGGTCTTGAATATCCATTTGCTGCCAACAATATTAGTGCCAGGAGGGAGGGACCAGCCGCCAAGTCTGATTACGCTGGAGTGCATCAAATTCTTCCTCCATAGCAGTACGCCATGCCGGTTCAGAAAGAGCAATGCGATGAGACGTCGGGGCTGCAAGAAAAGCTCGACGACGATACTGATCATAGCGAACAGTACCGTCCGTGTATGTCCTGGGGCGGTGAACATCGTTGCGACGACGAGTTATCATCGTATGCAGAGCCGGCGGGGAAGGTACTTGAGAGGAACCCACCGCAGCGTCCGTGACTGGAGAGGATGACCCAGTATGATCCGATGAAGTTGGACCAGAAGACGCTGGTGGCGAAGGAGGTGGGCTAGTCGGCGGAGGCCCAACCGACGCAGGGTCGCCCAGCGCTGGGTCGCCCAGCGCATCGGTGCCAGAACTAGCGCCAGAGGCCAGCTGCCTGGAAGAGGGCGTCCTGGGCACGGGGGACGAGGCATGCACCGGCTGAGCATGCACGTCGGAGGCAGACTGGTCCAGCACACCTATTGCATCAGCTGAAGATGGTTCCTGCACAGGCACAACACGAGAAAGTCCAGGCGGGTCAACTGGTAACAAATTCATGTCATAAGTACGCAAATTGGGACCCTGTATAGCTGGTTCGTGTGCAGGAAAAACAACAAGATGGAGAGTAGAGACATCAACGACAGCACCTGGAGTGGCAAAAGGAAACATGGTTTCATCGAAAATGACATCGCGAGAGATATAGATGCGACCGGTACTGCGATCAAGACACTTATAACCTTTGTGTATGGGGCTATAACCAAGGAACACACACTACTTGGAACGGAACTCTAACTTACGCGTATTATACTTGCGTAGACTGGGCCAATGATACGTCTCCAACGTACCTATAATTTCTGACGTTCCATGCTTGTTTTATGACAATACCTACATGTTTTGCTCACACTTTATAATGTTTTTATGCGTTTTCCGGAACTAACCTATTAACAAGATGCCACAGTGCCAGTTCCTGTTTCTGCTGTTTTTGGTTCCAGAAAGGCTGTTCGGCAATATTCTCGGAATTGGACGAAATCAACGCCAAAGATCTTATTTTTCCCGGGAGGCTCCCGAACACCGAAGGGAGTCGGAGGAGAGCCGGGGGCCAACACACATGGGCCGCGCGGGCCACACCCTGCCGCGCCGCCTAGTGGGAGGCCACCCTGTCGCCCCTCCTGCGTCGTCTCTTCGCCTATATAAGCCCTTTCGACCTAAAAACGCGATACGAATTGATGAAACTCCAGAAAGACTCCGGGCGCCGCCGCCATTGAAACTCAATTCGGGGGACAAAAGTCTCTGTTCCGGCACCTGCCGGGACGGGGTGCCCCCGGAAGCCATCTCCATCAACGCCACCGCCTCCATCATGCTCCGTGAGTAGTTCCCCCATGGACTACGGGTTCTAGCTGTAGCTAGTTGGTATTCTCTCTCCCATGTACTTCAATACAATGATCTCATGAGCTGCCTTACATGATTGAGATTCATCTGATGTAATCGGTGTTGTGTTTGTTGGGATCCGATGGATTGTTACATTATGATTAGTCTATCTATAAAGTTTGTGAAGTTATTGTTGCTGCAATCTTGTTATGCTTAATGCTTGTCACTAGGGCCCGAGTGGCATGATCTTAGATTTAAGCTCTATACTTATTGCTTAGATTGTATCTACAAGTTGTTTGCACATGTCTATGTCCGGAACCAAAGGCCCCAAAGTGACAGAAATTGGGACAACCGGAGGGGAAGGCGTAGGTATGAGGATCACATGTTTTCACCAAGTGTTAATGCTTTGCTCCGGTGCTCTATTAAAAGGAGTACCTTAATACCCTTGAGGCCCGGCTGCCACCGGCTGGTAGGACAAAAGATGTTGTACAAGTTTCTCATTGCGAGCACGTATGACTATATATGGAAAACATGCCTACATGATTAATAATCTTGATGTTCTGTCTTAATGCTATTTCAATCCTATCAATTGCCCAACTGTAATTTGTTCACCCAACACTTGTTATTGGAGAGTTACCACTAGTGTAGATAGCTTGAATCCCGGTCCATCTCTCATCATCATATACTCGTTCTACATGTCATTGGAAGTAGTATCAACTATTTTCTGGTGCCATTGCTCTCATATTCTTGCTTTGCTGTGTTCTGTTTTTCTTGCTCTCATATTACTGCTGCTTTCACATCACCCTTGTTACTAGTGCTTTTCCAGGTGCAGCTGAATTGACAACTCAGTTGTTAAGGCTTATAAGTATTCTTTACCTCCCCTTGTGTCGAATCAATAAATTTGGGTTTTACTTCCCTCGAAGACTGTTGCGATCCCCTATACTTGTGGGTCATCAAGACTATTTTGCGCCGTTGCCGGGAGGCATAGCTCTACTCATAAGTTCACCTGGGGAGTACACTCTACCTCTCTCTCTTTTATTTTATTTTGTCTTGCTAGTTTATTTGTGCTTAGTTTATTTCTGTCTAGTTTATTTTTGCTTAGTTTATTTCTGTCTAGTTTTATTTTGCTTAGTTTACTTTTGTCTAGTTTATTTTTGTCTTGTTTTATTTTCCTATATACCCAAAAATCCATAAAAATTTGAAAAACCTAAAAATTAAAAACTGCTATTATGGGAGAACCTACAACCTATTTGGAGCTTATAGAATTATATAATAATTATAGAAAATCAAGAAAGGGTGAAGTTATGAGTGCTGTGATAGAAAAATTAAATACAATTGCTGAAATCTTGCTTAAACGCCATGATATAAACTGTTGCTCTAAACAGGATACTAAACATCTTAAATTTCAATGTGGCTTTAGTGAGGAAATTTTAATTAAGAACTATAATTGGAATAGCTATATTCATTTTGGGTTCGAAGAGGTAGAACAATTTGTCATATTTATGGGAGCCTCTGAGATAGAATCATTCATGTCTAAAAATTATGAAACTTGTGCTGTTTGTAAGGACCTTAAAGATTATGTCTCTTCTATCCTTAATTTTTGCATAGAAAGCTACAGTGGTAATCCTTATATCATTGATTACAAAGAGAGACTCATTAATGCACAAGAATGCACTCACAATTTGTAGGAACCTGTGGAAGAAGAAATTGATGAACCTGAAAGCTCATTGGATGAAAAAGAGGAGGAAATTGATGAACCTGAAAGCTCATTGGATGAAAAATAGGAGGAGAGTGATGAACAAAAGGAGGAAGAATGGATTAGCTACCCATGCCAACCTTCTAATGAGAGTAACTCTTTATCTCTTACACTATTTGATTGTCCTCCATGCTTACCGAAAGAGGATGAATGTTATGTTCCTGTGGATTCTCTTGAAATATTCCCTATGAGTAAAACTTGTGAAAATAATTATGCTACTGTTGTCTATGATAATCCATGCTACTTTGATAAATCTTATGATAATTCTTTGTTTGTGCCTGATACCGAAATGCATGGTACTAAAGAGTTTTGCTTGGCAAATGTTTATGATAAATCTCTAGATGATGGTCCTATGTTACTTGATAATATTAATTGTACTACTAATGAAAATGGGATTGGAGAGTTCTTGACTTTATCTATGAGTCCCATATCTTTTGAGATTGATCAATCATCTTGTTATATTATTGATAAAAGTGGGTTTGAAAGTTTTAATCCTACTATTTCCGAGCTTGATAAAAATTATGTGTTTGTGAATCATGAAAAGCATGCTTTATGTGATAGTTATGTTGTTGAGTTTATCCATGAAGCTACTGAAAATTATTATGAGAGAGGAAAATATGGTTGTAGAAATTTTCATGGTACTAAAACACCTCTCTATATGCTGAAAATTTTGAAGTTACTCTTGTTTTATCTTCTTATGCTTGTCACTTTGTTCTTCATGAATTTATTTGTGTACAAGATTCCTATGCATAGGAAGTGGGTTAGACTTAAATGTGTTTTGAACTTGCTTTTTGATTCTCTCTTTTGCTTCAACTCTTCTTTCCTGCGAGAGTATCTTTGAAATTACTGAGCCCATCTTAATGGCTATAAAGAAAGAACTTCTTGGGAGATAACCCATGTGTTTGTTTTACTACAGCACTTTTGTTTTATATTTGAGTCTTGGAAGTTGTTTACTACTGTAGCAACCTCTCCTTATCATGTTTTTGTGCCAAGTAAAGTCTCTATGGTAAAGTTGATACTAGATTTGGATTTCTGCGCAGAAACAGATTTCTATCTGTCACGAATCTGGGCATATTTCTCTGTAGGAAACTCAGAAAAATCTGCCAATTTACGTGCGTGATCCTCAGATATGTACTCAACTTTCATTAGTTTTGAGTTTTCTGATTTGAGCAACGGAAGTACCATTTTAAAATTCGTGTTTACTGGCTGTTCTGTTTTGGCAGATTCTATCTCTGTTTTTGCATTGTCTCTTGCGGACTTTAAGTGAGGCTTTCTAGACGTGGAGAGCTGTAGCTAATGTTTTATTGAGTTCTTGCAATGTGTCACTACAGGACCAAGGTGGATTAAAGTTTTTTGAGTACTAACCCCTCTAATGAAGTTTATGAGAAGTTTGGTGTGAAGGAAGTTTTCAAGGGTCAAGAGAGGAGGATGATATATGATCAAGAAGAGTGAAAAGTCTAAGCTTGGGGATGCCCCGTGGTTCATCCCTGCATATTTCAAGGAGACTCAAGCGTCTAAGCTTGGGGATGCCCAAGGCATCCCCTTCTTCATCAACTTATCAGGTTTCTTCTATTGAAACTATATTTTTATTCGGTCACATCATATGTGCTTTACTTGGAGCGTCTGTGTGTTTTATTTTTGTTTGTGTTTGAATAAATTCGGATCCTAGCAATCCTTGTGTGGGAGAGAGACACGCTCCGCTTTTTCATATGAACACTTGTTTTTCGTTTTACTTTTAATGTTCAATGATAAAAGTTGGAAGCTACAATACTTATTGGTATTTGGTTGGAAATAGAAAATGCCTCATAATGTCTTGGATAATTTGACACTTGGCAATTGTTTTGAGCTCTCAAGTAGATCATGATTAAGTTTTTTCATGTAGTTTAAACCTATTAGTGGAGAACTACCGTAGAGCTTGTTAAAATTGGTTTGCATGATTGGTCTCTCTTAAGGTCTAGATATTTTCTGGTAAAAGTGTTTGAGCAACAAGGAAGACAGTGTAGAGTATTATAATGCTTGCAATATGTTCTTATGTAAGTTTTGCTGTACCGGTTCATACTTGTGTTTGCTTCAAATAACCTTGCTAGCCTAAGCCTTGTATCGAGAGGGAATACTTCTCATGCATCCAAAATCCTTGAGCCAACCACTATGCCATTTGTGTCCACCATATCTACCTACTATGTGGTATTTCTCCGCCATTCCAAAGTAAATTGCTTGAGTGCTACCTTTAAACAATTCAAAATTTATCACCTCTGATTTGTGTCAATGTTTTATAGCTCATTGATGACCCACAAGTATAGGGGATCGCAACAGTCTTCGAGGGAAGTATTACCCAATTTATTGATTCGACACAAGGGGAGACAAAGAATACTTGTAAGCCTTAACAGCGGAGTTGTCAATTCAGCTGCACACTGAAACAGACTTGCTCGCAAGTTTATCAGTAGTAACAGTTTTATGGCAGTGGAAATAGTGAAATAACGGTGAAATAAAGACAGCAGAGTGTGATTATAGTAAACAGCGATTAAAATACAGGCACGGGACGGATTTAACGGGCGTTGCATGGATGAGAGAAACTCATGTAACAATCAAAGCGGGGCATTTGCAGATAATAATAAAACGGTATCCAAGTACTAATCAATCAATAGGCATGTGTTCCATATTTAGTCGTACGTGCTCGCAATGAGAAACTTGCACAACATCTTCTGTCCTACCAGCCGGTGGCAGCCGGGCCTCTAGGGAAACTACTGGATATTAAGGTACTCCTTTTAATAGAGTACCGGAGCAAAGCATTAACACTCCGTGAACACATGTGATCCTCACATCACTACCATCCCCTCCGGTTGTCCCGATTTCTGTCACTTCGGGGCCATTGGTTCCGGACAGCGACATGTGTATACAACTTGCAGGTAAGATCATAAACAACGAATATCTTCATGAATCAATAACATGTTCAGATCTGAGATCATGGCACTCGGGCCCTAGTGACAAGCATTAAGCATAACAAGTTGCAACAATATCATAAAAGTGACATCTACGGATACTAGGCACTATGCCCTAACAATCTTATGACTATTACATGACCAATCTCATCCAATCCCTACCATCCCCTTCAGCCTACAGCGGGGGAATTACTCACACATGGATGGGGGAAACATTGCTGGTCGATGGAGAGGCGTTGGCGGTGATGGCGGTGAAGATCTCCTCCAATTCCCCGTCCGGCGGAGTGCCAGAACGGAGACTTCTGGCTCCCGCGACGGAGTTTCGCGATGTGGCGGCTCTCTGGAGGGTTCTGGCGACTTCGACTTCTCCCCGTGCGTTTAGGTCGAACCCAATAAGTAGTCCGAAGGGCGTCGGAGGCCGGCCGAGGGGCCACACCACATGGCCGCGCGGGCCCCCCTGGGCCGCGCCGCCCATGTGGGGCCCTCGGGCCTCCACCTCTATTGCCCTTCTGGCTCCGTCGTAAAATAGGGCCTTCCGCATAAATTCCGAGGATTTTCCCGAAAGTTGGATTTCTGCACAAAAACGAGACACCAGCAGTTCTGCTGAAAACAGCGTTAGTCCGTGTTAGTTGTATCCAAAATACACAAATTAGAGGCAAAACAATAGCAAAAGTGTTCGGGAAAGTAGATACGTTTTGGACGTATCAACTCCCCAAGCTTAGCTTATTGCTTGTCCTCAAGCAATTCAGTTAACAACTGAGCGATAAAAGAACTTTCACGAACACATTTGCTCATATGATGTATATATTCTCATGCTATGGCTAATACTTAAGCAGTTCATAATGAGACACATGCAAATAAGATCATCCAACAGCTATGTCAATCATGGAGAGGTACCAACAATTAATAATAAGCATCATGAATCATGTATATAAGCAGGATTGCAATGTTCATAAGAGAATATGATAAAGTGGTATCTCGCTTGCCTGTATTTGATCGGCAAAACATAAATGCCGAGGCACCTCTTGAGTTCATAGAAAGACTAGAAGTAGTGATTGTCAAAGATAAAAGCATCAAAGTTATACCACAATCAATCATATTTTGAGACAAGCATATTACACTAAGAATGACAGTTGTGCTCTCAAGATAGTGCTCAAAGAAAGAATGGAGACACAACATAAAAGTAGAAGATTGACCCTTCGCAGAGGGAAGCAGGGATTAACATGCGCTAGAGCTTTTCATTTGTAAAGCAGGAGTAAAATTATTTTTGAGAGGTGTTTGTTGTTGTCAACGAATGGTAATGGGTACACTAACTACCTCATCAACCGGACTCACAAGAGCGGCTCCCATTTTATTTATTTTTGGTTGGCACTCCTTCAACCTTTCTTTCACAAACCATGGCTAACCGAATCCTCGGGTGCTGCCAACAATCACATACCATGAAGGAGTGCCTTTTTATTTAAGTTTTATTATGATGATGACACTCCCCCCAACCTTTGCTCACACAAGCCATGGCTAACCGAATCTTCGGGTGCCGTCCAACAATCACAAACCATGGAGGAGTGTCTATTTAAGTTAATTAATTTGGGACTGGGAATCCCATTGCCAGCTCTTTTTGCAAAATTATTGGATAAGCGGATGTGCCACTAGTCCATATGAGAGTCCGTCAAAAGTAAATGACAAGGTTGAGAGCTAAACACCACATACTTCCTCATGAGCTATGAAACATTAACACAAATTGAGAAGCATTTTGAAAGTTTTAAAGGTAGCGCATGAGAATTTACTTGGAATGGTTTGAAATGCCATGCATAGGTATTTATGGTGGACACTTTGGAACAACTTGGTTTTCAGGTGTTTGGAAGCACGAGCGGCGTTCCCGCTCAGTACAAGTGAAGGCTAGCAAAGGACTAGGGAGCGACAAATCAAGAGAGCAGTAACTGTCATAATCATGCTTGCGGCAAAATAAATTAACGGAGGTATAAAAGTGATACAAGAACTCGAAGCAATATAAATCATCGAGGCTTAATTGACTTTTTGTCCAGTCATATGCATGCGTGAGCATGTGCCAAGTCGATATAAATGAATTATTCAGAGGAGGATACCACAATGCCATACTTACTTATGAATAAAACAATGCAAGCGAACATTCATGACATGCTACTCATATTAATAAATTGGAACTAAACATGAGAGATCATGAACTACTAGACTTTCTCAAATAACATATACCTCACATGAACCAACTAAGCATGATCATATGGATGAGTATATGTACAAAAATGAAAGCAAATAGAGTTCATACCAGCCTCTCACCACAATCAGATTGTCGTAGATCGTCATTATTGCCTTTTCACTTGTGTAGCTTGGATAATATGAAATGAAAACCACGCTCCAGCCACCGAAGACCATTGAACTCATGATGAACTTTACAAACCAAAGAAGAACAGCAAATATTTTTGGTGTTTTCGAATTGGAAACAAGAACGAAGGAAAACAAGCAAACAAAGCAAAATCTTTTTGGGTTTTCTCATAACAAACCAACGATAGCAAATAAAGTAAACTAAGAGCAAGGAACCAAATAAACAAATGGTGAAGAGAAACAACAGAAATATTTTTGGTCTTTTTGTGTTTTAGGAAAGAAACAAAGTGAAAACAAAAGAATGCAAACTAACAGAAACACAGAAAAGCAGGATGACAGAAATCTGCCAAATCCTGACAGCAGTACAGAAATCGAAATTAACAAAAATCTTCCATTGCTCAGACCAAAAAGTGTTCAACTAATGAAAGTTAGATAACAACCTGGGGAACATGCTCAAAAATTGGCAACTCAAAATAACGTTCTGGCTGTGCGTACGAATTTTTTGGTAACAGCCCAGAATCTGTTTTTGGACAGCACTTCCCCAAATATCATCTCCCTCTCATTAGAAAACCACTCTAGAGACTAAACAAGTATGTACAAGTATCCAGCAACCATAATATGCAAAGAATGAGTGATGCCGGTATACCTCCCCCCAAGCTTAGGCTTTTGGCCTAAGTGGAGTTCATTCCCACGGTCCCCATGAAGTGGTGTCTCCGTAGTATGACGAAGAACGACCCGGTTCCAGGTATGTGCTGGAGGAAACGTCGGGGTATGTGACGGTGTAGTCGTAGGAGGGCTCGGCGTTCTCGGAGTCATGTTGCTGGTGGAATTCTTGTATCTTCATATGTTCCTCCACCGCCTCCTTAGTGAGCGACCATGATTGCCTGTCAATATTGAACAAACCTGGCTGGGGAAGAGGGATTTCCTTCTCATTCCCATCAGCAAACAACATTCTATAGACCATATTATCTATAGTGGAGTCAGTAGTAACAAAATGATGGCTCTTCATAGCAGCAATATCTAGTCTCCTAGGGGTTAATGGTACATCATTAGAATCAAGAGGAATCTCTAGATGTGTTAAAATGCGCAGTGCAATAGTTCCTCCAAAAATAGGCCCCCTGCTAGACAGGCGGCGAGCAATAAGAGAACCAAGATGATAAGATGTCTCTCCAGTAAGTGCAACATTCAAGAAAGCAAGATGGTAGCTAGAGATGTTGCTAGTATTTTCTCTACCCAAAATGCTAGTAGCAATGTAATATGCGAAATATTTAATAGCGGGGAGTTGAATGTTTCTTATCTTCCCTCGCTGGATGGTGCGGCAATCATCCTCGGTGATCCCTCGGTAGAGCTCCAACAAGTCCCGGGGGTTGTCATCAATCCTCCTTGCTGTACCTACAGGGGCAATATCCAATGCACGACAAAATTCTTCCAATTTCATAGTAACAGGAATATCATAGATCTTGAATGCAACTGTCGGCTCAAATTGCGCGTTGTGGAACTTGAAGCTCTCAACGAAAACTTTGGTGAGCCTGTAGTATTGTTCCCTCTCATCTCCCACGTAGGTGGCTAAGCCTGCCCTGTTGACAAGGGTGAAGAAATCATCCAATATCCCTGCATTTGTCAGAAACTCATAACATGGGAAGGATGAAGCATTAGGAGCCCCATTGTCCTCCTCGGGCGCGAAGCTAGGCGCGATAACATCCTCATTGTAGGATCGCCTAATCTGAGTAGACGCCCTTGAGGGCCTACCGGTGCTGGTTGTTGCTTTCTTGAACAATTCTCCAAATTTGAATTTCTTCATCTTCCCCTTCTGAAATTTTCAACAATCATTATAAAATTTGATTTCAAGGTATATAATTGAAGGGAACTACTATAGGAACTTGCTAGAGTACTAAACATGCATCATAATTAATTTCTTCCACTTAAAACAAGCATGCAAGCTCACTAAACATGTTATCTACAGCAGCAAAATATTCAAGATATACTCAACCAAATGAAATTCTAATTGGACAATCAAAGGAGTCACATACCAAGGAGTAAATGTGCCAAATTTCAAGCAGAAATCTGGGCTGAGCAAGGAGATCGAAAAATCGCGAGTTCTTGAGCAGAAACACGAGTGAGAGAAACTTGGTACGAGTTTTTTCGGGAGAGAGAAGATGCTGGGAGGAAGAGATGATGTAGTGGGGCAAGGGGTGGCCCACACCACAAGGTGGCGCGGCCCCCTTGCTGGCCGCGCCGGCCTATGGTGTGGCACCTCCTGGTGCCCCACAGGTCATCCTCTGGTGCTCCCAGGTGCCTCGTCGAAAAATAGGACCAACGGTGTAATTTTTGTAATTTTTAGAGAACTTCGAAAAATGCACATTTCTAGGTATTAAATTAATGATTACTGCGCAGGAAAATGATTTCTAAAATCTTAAATGACTAAAGCATATTGCAAAACAAAAGTGCTACAGCAAGTAAAATAAGTGGAGGGAGAAAGAAAGAAAGAAATGTTGTTTAGCTCTCTTATGCAATAAAATATACTTGTTAACAAGGTTGATCAAGTCTTGCTACCAAATAAATTTTATATGACATAAGAAGAAATAAACCTCAAATCAATCATGTTACCTTATATTGAATTGATATGGATCCAATCACAAGAGTTTGATATTCTTCTTTAGGCTCATATATAGGACAATCAATGGATCCCACTTTGATAGTTTTCACATTAAAAATTGTATTGACTCCACATACTTTATCAATCCTCTTGGGAAAATAGACAGTGTGTTCCTTATCATCAACATTGAAAGTAACCATGCCTTTATTGCAATCAATAACAGCCCCTGCAGTATTAAGAAAGGGTCTTCCAAGAATAATGGACATATTATCATCTTCGGGCATTTCCAACACAACAAAATCAGTTAATATCAAGCAATGCTGAGTAACTTGAACAGGAACATTTTCACATAAACCAACAGGAATAGCAGTAGATTTATCAGCCATTTGCAAAGATATATCAGTTGGTATCAATTTATCTAAATCAAGTCTCTTATAAAGAGAAAAAGGCATTACACTAACACCTGCTCCCAAATCACATAGAGCAGTTCTAACATAATTATTCTTGATGGAACAAGGAATAGTCGGTATACCTGGGTCGCCCAACTTCTTTGGAATCTTACCATTGAAGGAGTAATTAGCGAGCATAGTGGAAATTTCCTCATTGGGGATTTTCCTTTTGTTAGTAACAATATCTTTCATATACTTTGAATAAGGAGGCAATTTAATAGCATCGGTCAAAGGGATTTGCAAAAATAAAGGTTTCATCCAATCACAAAATTTATTATAATGTTCCTCCTCCTTTGATTTTAGTTTCTTAACAGGAAAAGGCATTTGCTTTTGAACCCAAGGTTCTCTTTCATTACCATGTTTCTCAGTAATAAAATCTTCTTTAGTGTACTTTTTATTTTTAGCATGCTTTTTAGGTTCTTCTTCAACCTCTTCTTTATCAGGAGTATCATCCTTATCATTATCTTTATCATGTTCATTACCACTTTCAGTTTCAGCATCAGAAATAGAAATACTATTAGGATCATTAACAGGTTCAGAGGATTCTACAACAGTTTTATGTTTCTTCTTCTTTTTCTTAGATGGAGCACTAGTTTTAATTAGTTGAGAATCTTGTTCAACTCTTTTGGGATGCCCTTCAGGATATAGAGGATCCTGGGTAGAAACACCACCTCTAGTTGTTACTTCATAAGCATGTTTTTCTTTAGAATTATTTCCCAACAAGTCATTTTGCACTTTAGTAAGTTGATCAATTTGAGTTTGAACCATTTGAAAATGTTTAACAAGTATCTTAACATCATTAGAGGTTCTCTCCACAATACCATGCAATTCACTAATAGCTCGAGAATTTTCCATTAAATGATTCTCTACTCTCATATTAAAGTTTTCTTGCTTAACAATATAATTATCAAACTCATCTAAGCATTGAGCAGGAGGTTTTGAATACGGAATATCTTCCCTAGTAAAGCGTTGAAGAGAGTGTACCTCAATCATGGATGAAGGGGGAGTTATCTCACATAAATCTTCTATAGGAGGTAAATTCTTCACATCTTCAGGTTTAATACCCTTCTCTTTAAGAGACTTCTTGGCTTCCCTCATATCTTCATCATTTAATTTAATCATACCCCTCTTCTTCACTATCGGTGTCGGGGTTGGTTCAGGTGTAGACCAATCATCATGATTCCGGCCTATTTTAGCCAATAATTCTTCAGCGTCGTCTGGAGTTCTTTTCCTGAAAACACAACCAGCACAACTATCCAGGTATGCCCTAGACTCAATAGTTAGTCCACTATAAAATATATCAAGTAAATCATGCTTTTCCAAATCATGGTCAGGCTGGGCTCTAATAAGAGAGCAAAATCTTGCCCAAGCTTCAGGCAATTTCTCTCCATCTTCCTGGTCAAAATTATAAATTCTCTGCAAAGCAGCATGTTGAGCACTAGCAGGAAAGTATTTTCGAAAGAAAACATCACGCAAGTCAATTGGACTTTTAATAGAACCAGGAGGCAAATTATTATACCAAGTTTTAGCATCATCCTTTAATGAGAAAGAAAAAATTTTAGCAACAAAATAAGTACGCATCTTGACATCATCAGAAAACACGCTACTCAGAGTAGATAACTCAATCATGTGTTCAACAGCACTTTCTTTTTCAGTACCACAAAAGGGTGTTTTCTCAACAATAGCTATATGAGATAGATCAAGAGAAAAATTATAATCTTTATCCCTAATGTTTATAGGAGATGTGGCAAATTTAGGATCATGAGATGGTTTATATCTAACAGCATGTTCTGCAAGCAACTTTTTAATTTTTCTTGCATCAGTAGTAGCATTGCATTTTTCAATAAAATCATCATCAAGCTCTACATAATCTTCATCAAGATCATCACTAGAATATTCAACAGACTCAGGTGAATTAACAGGTGTAGCAGCATTTTCATTAGGAGTTTCAGTATTTTCAATTTGTCTAGACTTAGCAATTGTAGCATCTAGAAAAGATCCTAACGAACCATCATTATCAAGCACAGCAGAAGCATCATCACAATTATGAGAGGAAATTTCAGATTCAGCAGAAGTACCAGCATTTGAAGTTTGTGGTGGTGAAACAAGTTTACTTATCACAGATGGTGAATCAAGAGCAGCAGAGGTACTAAGAGTTGTACCTTTTCTTGTAGTGGATGGTAATATGGCGATCTTAGTATCGCGAGGTTTACCCATGATGGAGAATTTGCAGCGAACAATATCAATCCAAGTGAACTTCCAAATAAAGCTATGCTCCCCGGCAACGGCGCCAGAAAATAGTCTTGATGACCCACAAGTATAGGGGATCGCAACAGTCTTCGAGGAAGTATTACCCAATTTATTGATTCGACACAAGGGGAGACAAAGAATATAAGCCTTAACAGCGGAGTTGTCAATTCAGCTGCACGAAACAGACTTGCTCGCAAGAGTTTATCGAGTGCGGTTTATGGCGTGGAAATAGTGAAATAAACGGTGAAATAAAGACAGTAGTGATTATAGTAAACAGCAGGATTAAAATACTGTAGGCACAGGGACGGATTTAACGGGCGTTGCATGGATGAGAGAAACTCATGTAACAATCAAAGCAGGGCATTTGCAGATAATAATAAAACGGTATCCAAGTACTAATCAATCAATAGGCATGTGTTCCATATTTAGTCGTACGTGCTCGCAATGAGAAACTTGCACAACATCTTTGTCCTACCAGCCGGTGGCAGCCGGGCCTCTAGGGAAACTATTGGATATTAAGGTACTCCTTTTAATAGAGTAAAAGCATTAACACTCCGTGAACACATGTGATCCTCACATCACTACCATCCCCTCCGGTTGTCCCGATTTCTGTCACTTCGGGGCCATTGGTTCCGGACAGCGACATGTGTATACAACTTGCAGGTAAGATCATAAACAACGAATATCTTCATGAATCAATAACATGTTCAGATCTGAGATCATGGCACTCGGGCCCTAGTGACAAGCATTAAGCATAACAAGTTGCAACAATATCATAAAAGTGACATCTACGGATACTAGGCACTATGCCCTAACAATCTTATGACTATTACATGACCAATCTCATCCAATCCCTACCATCCCCTTCAGCCTACAGCGGGGGAATTACTCACACATGGATGGGGGAAACATTGCTGGTCGATGGAGAGGCGTTGGCGGTGATGGCGGTGAAGATCTCCTCCAATTCCCCGTCCGGCGGAGTGCCGGAGCGGAGTCTTCTGGCTCCCGCGACGGAGTTTCGCGATGTGGCGGCTCTCTGGAGGGTTTCTGGCGACTTCGACTTCTCCCCGTGCGTTTTCAGGTCGAACCAATAAGTAGTCCGAAGGGGGCGTCGGAGGCCGGCCGAGGGGGCCACACCACATGGCCGCGCGGGCCCCCAGCCGCGCCGCCATATGGTGTGGGGCCCTCGGGCCTCCACCTCTCTTGCCCTTCTGGCTCCGTCAATATTCTGGTAAAATAGGGCCTTCTGCATAAATTTCGAGGATTTTCCCGAAAGTTGGATTTCTGCACAAAAACGAGACACCGGAGCAGTTCTGCTGAAAACAGCGTTAGTCCGTGTTAGTTGTATCCAAAATACACAAATTAGAGGCAAAACAATAGCAAAAGTGTTCGGGAAAGTAGATACGTTTTGGACGTATCACTCATGAGGAAGTATGTGGTGTTTATCTTTCAATCTTGTTGGGCAACTTTCACCAATGGACTAGTGGCTTCATCCGCTTATCCAATAATTTTGCAAAAAGAGCTGGCAATGGGATTCCCAGTCCCAAATTAATTAATAAAAATAGACACTCCTCCATGGTATGTGATTGTTGGACGGCACCCGAAGGATTCGGTTAGCCATGGCTTGTGTAAGCAAAGGTTGGGGGAGTGTCATCATAATAAAACTAAAATAAAAAGGCACTCCTTCATGGTATGAGATTGTTGGCAGGCACCCGAGGATTCGGTTAGCCATGGTTTGTGAAAGAAAGGTTGGAAGGAGTGCCACCCAAAAATAAAAATAATTCATGGGAGCCGCTCTTTGAAGGTTTGTGGCAAGGGGGTTAGAGTACCCACTACCATTCGTTGACAACAACAAACACCTCTCAAAAATTTACTTTTATGCTCTCTTTATGTTTTCAAAACCAAAGCTCTAGCACAAATATAGCAATCGATGCTTCCCTCTTTGAAGGGCCACTCTTTTACTTTATGTTGAGTCAGTTTACCTACTTCCTTCCATCTTAGAAGCAAACACTTGTGTCAACTGTGCATTGATTCTTACATACTTGCTTATTTTCATTCATCATATTACTTTGTGTTGACAATTATCCATGAGATATGCATGTTGAAAGTTGAAAGCAACTGCTGAAACTTAAATCTTCCTCTGTGTTGCTTCGATGCCTTTACTTTGAATTTATTGATTTGTGAGTTAACTCTTGTGCAAGACCTTTTGATGCTTGTCTTGAAAGTACTATTCATGAAAAGCTTTGCTATATGTTATCTATTTGTTAGCAACTATAGATTATTGCCTTGAGTCACTTCATTCATTTCATATGCTTTGTAATAGTATGATCAAGGTTATGTAAGTAGCATGTCACTACAGAAATTACTCTTTTTATCGTTTACTTACTCGAGGACGAGCAGGAACTAAGCTTGGGGATGCTGATACGTCTCCAACGTACCTATAATTTCTGACGTTCCATGCTTGTTTTATGACAATACCTACATGTTTTCTTGACACTTTATAATGTTTTTATGCGTTTTCGGACTAACCTATTAACAAGATGCCACAGTGCAGTTCTGTTTCTGTTGTTTTTGGTTCCGAGAAAGGCTGTTCGGGCAATATTCTCGGAATTGGACGAAATCAACGCCAAAGATCTTATTTTTCCGGGAGGCTCCGAACACCGAAGGGGAGTCGGAGGAGAGCCAGGGCACCACACACGTGGGCCGCGCGAGCCACACCCAGCCGCGCCGGCCTAGTGGGAGGCCCCTGTCGCCCCTCTGCGTCGTCTCTTCGCCTATAAAGCCCTTCGAACTAAAAACGCGATACGAATTGATGAAACTCAGAAAGACTCCGGGCGCCGCCGCCATGCGAAACTCCAATTCGGGGACGAAGTCTCTGTTCCGGCACCTGGGGAGGAAGTGCCCAGCCATCTCCATCAACACCACCGCCTCCATCATGCTCCGTGAGTAGTTCCCCCATGGACTACGGGTTCTAGCTGTAGCTAGTTGGTATTCTCTCTCCCATGTACTTCAATACAATGATCTCATGAGCTGCCTTACATGATTGAGATTCATCTGATGTAATCGGTGTTGTGTTTGTTGGGATCCGATGGATTGTTACATTATGATTAGTCTATCTATAAAGTTTGTGAAGTTATTGTTCTTTTGTTATGCTTAATGCTTGTCACTAGGGCCCGAGTGGCATGATCTTAGATTTAAGCTCTATACTTATTGCTTAGATTGTATCTACAAGTTGTTTGCACATGTCTATGTCCGGAACCAAAGGCCCCAAAGTGACAGAAATTGGGACAACCGGGGGAAGGCGTAGGTATGAGGATCACATGTTTTCACCAAGTGTTAATGCTTGCTCCGGTGCTCTATTAAAAGGAGTACCTTAATTGCCAGTAGTTTCCCTTGAGGCCCGGCTGCCATCGGCTGGTAGGACAAAAGATGTTGTACAAGTTTCTCATTGCGAGCACGTATGACTATATATGGAAAACATGCCTACATGATTAATAATCTTGATGTTCTGTCTTAATGCTATTTCAATCCTATCAATTGCCCAACTGTAATTTGTTCACCCAACACTTGTTATTGGAGAGTTACCACTAGTGTAGATAGCTGGGAACCCGGTCCATCTCTCATCATCATATACTCGTTCTACATGTCATTGGAAGTAGTATCAACTATTTTCGGTGCCATTGCTCTCATATTCTTGCTATTGCTTCTGTGTTACTGTTACTAATGCTCTCATATTACTGCTGCTTTCACATCACCCCTGTTACTAGTGCTTTTCCAGGTGCGGCTGAATTGACAACTCGGTTGTTAAGGCTTATAAGTATTCTTTACCCCTTGTGTCGAATCAATAAATTTGGGTTTTACTTCCCTCGAAGACTGTTGCGATCCCTATACTTGTGGGTCATCAGCCAACATGCACACCCGAAAGTCCGAAGAAAAGAGTAATCGGGAGACTGGTGTAATAACCGTGTGATAGGTGCTACATTATCAAGAACGGGAGTGGGCATACGATTAATGAGGTAGCACGCAGTGAGAAAAGCTTCATCCCAATATCGTAATGGGAGAGAAGAGTGGGCAAGTAGAGCTAACCCGGTTGACATAGGCATCCCCAATGGGCCTGCCAAAGATGGTACCCGGGGTTTACTAAAGGCCCAGGACTCGAAGAATAAGAAGATTTGGAAGCCCATTTAGTGTTAAGGAAAGATAGTTTGTCTTAGGAAAGATAGAGATTTGTAATCTTACGGGTTGGGTACGAATCCTCCCGAACGTGTAACTTGTGTATTACGAAAACCTCGGCTCCACCCTCTATATAGGGGAGTCGAAAGTGGGATCGAATCTCATCAACATAACCCTAGTTTTCACAATCGTCGAGTACTTTTCGCCTGAAACCTTCGAGATCTACTTGCCCTCTACTTCTAGCAAAACCCTAGTCTACAATCTGTAGGCATTGACAAATTAATCCTTTGTCACCGGTCTCGACAAGATGTCGGTGTTTACGCTCAACAATACCATTTTGCTGGGATGTATGTGGGCAAGACACACGATGAGCAATGCCCGTGCGACGGAAGTAGGCATGAAGGCGATGATACTCACCACCCCAATCGGACTGCACAACACGAATTTTAGTGTTAAGAAACAACTCAACGTGTTTTTGGAAGAGATAGAAAATGTCCTCAACATCCGACTTATGTTTAATTAAATAGATCCAGCAATGGCGACTATAGTCATCAATAAAACTAACATAATATTTGTATCCACCAGAAGAAGACAAAGCAGGACCCCAAACATCAGTGTGAACAAGCTCAAGAGGTGAAGTAGAAACACGATGTGAATCTGAATAAGGTAATTGATGACTCTTAGCACGTTGACATGCATCACAAACCAATGACTCAAAATCTGAGGAACAAGAAAGGGAATTGTTCTTGACAATACTTTGAACTACATTATTAGATGGATGACCAAGCCGTTCATGCCATTGCCTAGACGAAAGCTTAATACTAGAGGATGCATGTCGAGTAGATGGTGTCGCCCGGTGGAATGGAATTGGATAGAGTCCCCCGCGGCTTCTACCTTGAAGAATGATTTTCTTCGTGGCCTTGTCCTTGACACAGAAAAAATCACGATGAAATTCGACAAACACATAGTTATCACATACGATCCTATAGACGGAAAGCAAACTTCTGCTAATATCAGGATCGTGAAGAATATTTTTGAGATCAAGAGAATGCACGGGACCAGCTAAACGAGAGTGACAAATGTGCGAAATAGACAGACCTGCACCGTTGGCGACTTGAACTTGATCCCTGCCGTGGTAGCGCTCGTGGACTTGAAGGCGCTCCATGTCGTTGGTGAGGTGATCAGTGGCACCGGTGTCCATCAACCAATGCGGGGGAGTGTCATGATAATTGATGGTGGAGGAAGCAGCGTTGCCGGAGCGAGATTCGCCGGCTTGGAACCTTTGGTTGAAGCGGTTGCGACATTCCTTGGCATTGTGACCCCAGATGTCACATATTTGGCATTGGTAGCGCGGTCGGCGTCGTCCGCCACCGCCGTTGCGCCCACCGTTTTGGCCGCCACCTCCTTGGCCACCACCGTTGCGGCCAAGGAATTTGTACTAAAAATAGACTAGATACAAATTAAAGTAGGTAAACCAAACAAAATGCTTTTAACATTTTACATTTTTCAAGGGGAGAGAGTAGATTTTACCATCACACAATTTAAACTTGGCGATCTTCACGGCCCACAAAGCCCTCTCAACCGGCCTGGCCGCCTTGTATTTTTCTCGAGCGGTACCGGCCTGGGAGACGTGTCTGAGCAGGATTCCACCGGCCTGCTTTGTAGCCCAGAATCAGAGTTCGCAGCGAGCTCGATCCAAAATCTCGAACCCCTTCTCTCGTCTCGTCGACCAAAGGGCAAGCAAAATCCCAAGGGCAAAAACAATGGGGACCAAGGCCGACGCAGCTCCCGGCGGCGGCGACGATCTGGCGGCCATGCGCGAGCAGTGCCGGAGCATGGAGGAGGCCATCACCTTCCGCCGCGACGCGCAGCTCGGCCTCGTCGCCTCCCTCCACCGCCTCGTCCCGGACCTGGTGCCCACCCTCGACCGCTCCCTCCGCCTCGTCGCCGCCTTCAACGCCCGCCCCTTCGTCCCCACCCCGAACCCCAACGCCGCCGACCCGCAGAACCCCAAGCCGCACCACCGCCGCGCCGCCCCCGACCCGGCGCGCTCCACCCGCCGCAAGACCTCCCCGGGGTCCTCCCCGGCCTCCGCCGCCGCTGCCGCTCCCGGCGGCCTCGACGCCGTGCGCACCATGGTCGCCGTCTTCCTCCTCGAGCTCGTCCCCTTCGCCGAGACCGACGCCGCCGTGCTCGCGCGCCGCCTGCAGGCGGACACCTCCTCCGCCAGCGACGCCGAGCGGGCGGCCCTCGCCGACCTGGCCACGGAGCTCGGCGGCTCCGTGCCCGCCGCCGTGGCCCTCGCCCTCCGCCGCATCGCTGAGGACAGCGGCGGCGTGCAGATCGAGGAGGCCATGATTGGAGGCAAGCAGATGATGATGGTCTGGGCCATCGACCGGACCAAGCTCCTCAAAGAGCTGCCGGAATCCACCACACTGTTGCCACCCCAACCCCCACCGGCTCCTCCGGCAACCTCGTCGGAGACCGATACTAGCACTGCAATCGTGCCAAGGCCACCACCACCGCAGCAGCAGCAGCAGCAGCAGGATATGTGGGCACACTCGATGCCGCCGATGTTCCCACGGCCCAGGGGCATGCCAATGCCGGGGATGCAGAGGATGATGCCAGGGATGATGCGGCCCTTCATGGCACCAAGCGGAGTTATCTCGATGGGCGCTGGTTCGGGGCCTATGCCTACCCAGCAGAACCAGAGGACCGAGGAGGAGGACCTCAAGGACCTTGAGGTGCTGCTCAGTAAGAAGACATATAAGGAGAAGCAGAACACCAAAACCGGGGAGGAGCTGCTGGATCTCATTCACCGCCCAACAGCAAAGGAGACCGCTGTCGCAGCAAAGGTTTGTTCCCATTCAACCTCCAGCTCCGAATATGTGCTGCTGGTCTGTGTAGTTTGAGATGACTAAAAGTCTCGCTATATTGTTAGTCATGGCTTCATGGGCGGAGCATTGCTCAAAATCAAGAGGTGGATCGATTGGTTAATGCCAGGCAACAATACACAAGTACTAAACCAGTAAACCTCTGGAATAGTCTCAGTAGAATTTGAAACCATGGAATCAATCGAGAATGGCTAGTATCTATAAAGTGTTCACAAGATTTCATACCAAGCCATCAAAGATTGCTTTTCTAGTCGTGTGATTGGGGATTAGGGAATATATGACTAGAAGGCAGCAGCTAGTAAAGAATCATTACTTTGGTGGGCTAAGAGCAAGTACAATAAGTCCTAGTCAGCTGGCTATAAGGACTAAAATAATATATTGTTGCCTAGTTGGAGGAGAGAGAGGAGGAGAGAGAAGAGGAGTGGGCTCTTATGCAAGAGCCAGCTCTAGCACGTGCTCCTAGGCACTATGTGAGAGTGAATGGCGGGCCATGCACTAGTAAAGTAGTATAATTTTATAGCTCACTATTGTACATGTTGGCTCTAAGATGACTATAGATGACATGGCACTTGGCTTATAGCCAACAGTTGGCTCTACTATTAAACTTGCTCTAAGGCATTTGATAACACAAGAATTATTAATATCTGCACGCAGTAGCTAGTAGAGAATTGAGACTTTGGTGGGCTAAGACATTGGGCAACACGAGTATTAATTGCTGCACTGGATAAATGTGAAAGACAAGCAAGATTGTTTTTGTCAGACATTTTCAGCATGATCTTCTTGAGTTCCTGTTGCCAACTTTCCGAAATCATTATTAGAGTATTTTTTACACGTTTTAAGTTGTTTTATGAGTGATACTGAATCATTCAGTCTGATTGACATCTTCGGGCTTCCGTTGTTTGACTATCGTCTAATTTTAGTTATCTAACCTTGCTTTTTATCTGGCAGTTCAAAACAAAGGGTGGTTCCCAGCTGAAGGAGTATTGCACCAATTTGACTAAAGAAGATTGCAGACGCCAATCTGGTTCCTTTGTTTCCTGTGCTAAGGTTAATGTTATTACACTTGTTTTGCCTGCTCAATGTTTACTTCCTGAGATTTTTTTCTTAACCTACATGGCAGTTAACCGCCTTCAGAGTTCTGACTGGTTCTTCTAGGCGTATATATATCTTGTATATGTAACGCAATACTTACTTACACTTCTCAGGTTTCAGCTTGTCTAATGCATAAGGTCGCACATATTTTCCCTAGAATTATCTGATTCATCAACATATTATGGGAAATTTCCTACTTTAGAGCTTCTCTAGGCTTGGTAAATTGGTATAATCGTAGTTGCCATTCATTGCTCCATATCTATGTCAGGACTCAAGGACAATCCTTTTCGTTAGTTTCTTGACAATGATTTGGAGAAGCAATTTAATAATGATTTGATAATGAAGTAAGTTAAATACTCCCTCCGATCCAAATTACTTGTTGCAGATTCACCATTTTACCTAAATCTGCGACAAGTAATTTGGATCAGAGGGAGTAGTTATTTTAACACACATGTATATGAACTGGAAAATAATATGGTTCAATATTTGTTGAATTGGGAGGTGCCAATATAGTAACATATATGATTTTTTAATAAGATCTTCATATAAATTTTCTTGGTACTATGCTTCAACACTTTACTAGTTCACTACATGTTTTATAGCTACTAATGACAATAAGTGTCCAACTTTTATTTCATTCTGAGCAGGTTCACTTTCGGCGTATTATTGCTCCACATACTGATACAAATCTAGGAGATTGCTCTTTTCTGGACACCTGCCGTCACACTAAGGTTGTCATAGAGGCATAAACCCTTTTTATTAATATCTTCTCAAACACCTTTTTTTTTAATCTTACATGTACCCTACATTGCAGACTTGCAAGTATGTCCACTACGAGCTTGATCAAACACCTGATATAGCTCCAATGATGGCTGGCGCCCTTGCTCCCCCTAGGCAAATAAAGCCCCATAGAGCTGAATATTGTTCAGAGATAGAGCTTGGAGAATCACAATGGATTAACTGTGACATTCGGAACTTCAGAATGGATATCTTGGGACAATTTGGTGTAATCATGGCTGACCCCCCGTGGGATATTCATATGGAACTGCCATATGGCACAATGGCGGACGATGAAATGAGGACTCTTAATGTTCCTGCTTTACAAACAGATGGTTTGATTTTCTTATGGGTCACTGGTCGTGCAATGGAACTTGGTCGGGAGTGGTAAGTTGTCAAACTTTTAACTTTTCTTCAGAAAAATTGCCAGGGGAGTAAAATCCTTTGCCATTGGGTGCCTTTTTTTGTACTTCATTACACATATTTGACATTGTTTTCCATTCCAGTGACATGTCTTGCCATTTGGTGGGTTTTCATTATGTTTCATACTTGTAACTCAACAGATGATAGTTGCCAAAATTGGTATTCTGAATTTTATATATTTTTTCACACTTTAATGCCCACTATGCAGGATGCAATGTTATTTATTGATTTGTGGTGATTTTGTTTTGTTTTGGAAAACAGTTTTTTTCACTGATCCACTTGCACCTCTTTTTTATTCTTCAGTTTGGAGCTCTGGGGATACAAGCGTGTTGAGGAAATTATTTGGGTGAAGACCAATCAACTTCAACGCATTATCCGAACCGGTCGTACTGGCCATTGGTTGAATCACAGTAAAGAACATTGTCTTGTTGGAATAAAAGGGAGCCCCTTAGTGAACAGGAATATAGACACTGATGTTATTGTTGCTGAAGTGCGTGAAACAAGCAGAAAACCTGACGAGGTAATACATCCGCTTCAATGGTTCACACTAGCTTGTTAAGAACAAGTGAAGCTATATTTAAAAGCATTGATTTTGTTTCTATCTAGAGATCCTTACACAGATTTGCATCTTCTGATAAATATGTGCATACTAAATTTATTTCTAATAAGAAATCAAACAGCTGAAAATCTAGAGATTTTATTTTCTTTTGATAGTTTTTTTCCCCGAAAACATTGCCTCAAGTCTGTTTTACTGTGCAGATGTACGCCATGCTAGAAAGGATAAGCCCAAGAACAAGGAAGCTCGAACTTTTCGCAAGGATGCATAATACGCAATCTGGGTGCGCACTAGTTATTTGTCCCTCTCCACCTATAATTCTCTTATGCGCTCTAGATATCATGTACTTACCTTTTAGCTTTTTTTTTTGTTTGGTCAGATGGCTTTCTCTCGGTAACCAGGTAAGTGGAACAAGGCTTGTGGATGAAGGGCTAAGGGCAAGGTACAAAGCTGCTTATCCTGATTTCGAAGTGCAGCCGCCATCACCTCCCAGAGCAAGCGCACCTACGGATGCTGATCAAAGTACTCCATCACAGAAGCCCGCTGTATCGGATGGTGAGCGCCCAACCTGATGCTGGTACCTTCTGAGGACCTGACTGTGCTCGACGTTGAGGAATCATCTTGCAAGGATCTACTGTTGTTTAACTAGTCTTTGTCACCTGTATCCATTTAGTGTTGTAGTTGTAGAGAAGGAGCAAGTGTAATTCCTTCAGTGATACATTGGCAACATGCTTGCCCGTGTGGCTGTGCACGCTCATCAGTTCAACTTCAATACCTAAGTTCATATAGGATGACCCAGTGTCTGATGAATTGCAGCTTTTTTTTTGTCTTCCTATTCTTCGAGATCATTTGATGTTGAGTGAGAGTGCCCTTTGCATACGTTTTTGTTTGGTTGACCGCAAAGCTTAAGCTTTATAATGTCATGACATCTAACTAAGAGCATCTCCACTCGTCCCCCCGAACAGGCCCCCGGCGAGCGTTTTTTACATCCGGACGAGCAATCGGCCCGTCGCGCCCCGTTCTCGTTTCGTCGGATTTGGGCCTAGTTTCATCCGGCGATCCACGCCATCCCGGCCCCGGGGAGCGCTCGAGACTCGGACAAGCGAAATCGCGGGAAACGTTTGGTGGCCCGACCGTCGGCGACAATGGCATGGGTTTCTACGGCAAAACCCTCGTCTTCCCCGATCAACGGCACAACCCTTGTCTTCCCGATCTACGGCAAGACCATCGTCGAACGAAAGATTTGAATTCCCAGTCAAATTATATATAGTTCGAATAAACATAATTATATATAGTTCGAATAAACATAAAAATTACATATAAAAACTTAAAAACAAACTAAAAGTACTACTTCTTCCTAGATGGCCCCGCCTCATCGTCGTGGCGGCGGCGCTTCCGGCTCGTCACCTCCTCGTCGGAGGAAGGCGCCTTCGCCTCTGCGTCCTCCTCCTCCTCCCTGCTCCTCGGGTTCTTCCTCGGCCGGCTCCTCGGCCGGCTCCTCGGCCTGCTCCTCGGGCTGCTCCTCGGGCTGCTCCACGGCCGGCTCCACGGCCGGCTCCACGGGCTGCTCCACGGCCTCCTCCTCGTCCTCCTCCTCGTCGTCGTCCCATTCTTCTTCGCTGGACGGCGGGGGGGAATCGTCGCTGCTGGACGATGCAACGCGATCCCACCAATGCCGCCATCCTGGCGGCTTCCCCTCGCTGTCGGTGTCCGATGGCCACGACCAGTCGCTCATGGTTGACAGAAGATGGTGGACGAGAGAATAGATGAATGGCGCCGGCCGTTCGAAACCGTATATGTAGTTCTCTGGACGAAGAGTGCGGCGGTTGCTCTTCCTCGGAGTTCATGCTCCATTACGGCGGTTGTAATTTCGAGGCCTTCGACCGTTCCCGACGAGGCGTTTGGGCTCTCCAGACCACTTCGCGGACCATTACGGCGGTTCAAAGCGACGAGGGCACTCGACGGTTGCCCTTCCCGGCGACACCGTCGCTACGCACGCGGTGGGTGAAGTCGACCATGGGCTCGTGGGAAAATGGGCCTCCCCAGGCAAAAATACATCCATCCGGCGCTAAATAGCGGGATTCCTGAGGCTGACGGTGGGGATGCTCTAACTCTTGAGTAATAATTCTGGAGAAACTTCACAGAAGCTTTCATTTTAATCTAAATTTCACATGAGTGCAACTTTTACATGAAAATTCAACTTGAGTTGGCAGAGGAGTGTTTGCGCTTGGTCGTATATGACTTCACGTTCGAACGAAATAACATAAAACTTCTGCCTTTTTTTCTCTCTTAGAAAAGCATCCCATGTTTTCTTTGAGACAAAAAAAACATCCCATGTGATTCCCGTGAGCTAACAATTCCCCATTTGATGGACGGGCCCACAATCTATGGGCCTGAACTTCATCAGTTGAAGTCCACTGCCGTCACGCCGGGCCCAAACCTAAAACGCCCCCAACTCGTCTGTCGTAGGGTTTTAGCGGCGGTTTCAGCCGCCGACGACCGGAGGAAGCGACAGACAAGGGCGGCAAGCGATGGACTTCTGCCCGGCGTGCGGGATGCTGCTGCAGATCCAGCCGGCCACCGGCGGCCACCGCCTGCGCCTCTTCTGCCCCACCTGCCCGTACGTCTGCCCCATCAAAAACAAGGTCTGCCCGGAGTCTTTGCCGCCGCCACCCCAACTCCGCCTCCTTGCTCCCCTTGTTCTGGTGCCTCGATTGAGTTGGGTTGACGCTCGCTTGGTGCAGATTGTGAAGAAGGCAAGGCTGGCTAAGAGGGAGGTGGAGTCCGCGGAATCCGCCCCCAAGACTGACGGTGAGGCCAAGGAGCCCGCCCCCAAGACTGAGGGTGAGCCCAAGCAATCCGCCCCCAAGACCGAGGGTGAGCTCTTCACACTTTTGCTTGGCTATTGGAATAATCAATTGTTCTCTCTGCTCTATATTGAACTGTGTGAGTAAGTAGGGATTGCCAATTCTTCTTCCGGTGTTTATTCAGAAGTTTTATACAAACTGTTTTTTCTTCAGAAATTTAGCATTCATTGTTCATTTTTGTTGTGAACTCCTTGGAATAATTGGTTCTCATGCTCAATTTGGCACCAGCAAGGGGGGATTTTCTTCACGTTGTCCTTTCAATAACTATACTATATACTGAATAAATTACTCCCAAAAGTTAGTTGTTTTGTTATGCAAATATATAGCTTAGGAACATTTTTATTAGAAACGTTTTATTTGCAATATTATTATTTTCATGAAGAGTAGTTCACACCTAGCTTATTTGGAAGCATGATCCTGTTACCCCATGGCTTAGACAATTTTATGCTTGTTTTCATAATCAGTTGATGGTGTTGTGGGTGACCTGACTTGGGTCATCGAACTCCCAAGTTGCAGGTCTAGATCGTTAAAATTGAAGTGTTTCTCTCTAGACTAATAGTATGTAATCCCTCCCCGCAAAACAAAGGTCATCCCCTGGGTGACAGACGCCATAGCATATATTTGCTCATGCTACACTGGCATGTGGTGCGTTTGATTGGCACCTGGCGACGAGCATTGCTACTGCAATTTGCAGCCAGCCCATCTGTCCACAGGCATGGCCACTCAAACAAATTGGCGTGGCAAACGAGCACTGTTGTGCCCGGTCCCTATATGCAATGTGCGCGTAAAGTCATTAAACGTGAGAGTAAATCACACCAACTGGTCCCCTTCAAGTAGAGCACTGTACTCTCAAGTTGCGTATCGAGGTCACTGAACTGCTGTGGGTGCTACACTGCTACTACCTTGTTGGTTGTTACTGAGGTAGTGGCACAATGTAGATGGATCATGCACGCAATGACTTGCTTAATTCCTTCTCTCTCTTGTTGATTGTGATCTTAGATAATACTTTTTGGAAACATGGCTGATGTTGTACAAAATTACGATGTACCGACTACACACCATTAGCCTGGGGTATTTGTTCTAATGTACACATGATGAATTTTCTTTTCAGGTACATGATCAGATTGCCACAATGGAGATACATACTTTTGACAGATGTAGGTACTATTAGGACCGTATCTACAAGTGTTCTGAAACTTTGAAGTATTAGACATGCGGACATGTAAAGCTTCTCCTGGTCAACTTATGATGTGGTATATAACTTGTCAAAGGCCATCAATCTTCTGCAAAACAAAGTCGTACATCTTGTTGTGCTGCTGTGGAGAATTTCCCTTCAATGTTAGTTTGGTCATTAGACACCTTTTCTTATGTGGAACTGGATTTATTTTGGTGCTAGACTAGAGGTGTTCATTTGGTGTATTGAATTCCTATGCAACCACCACTGCCAAATGGATGCCACATTGGGTTTCCTGTCTGTCTTGCAACCTCAAGCATGTATGGGTTTGCGAGAATTTTGATCTTTCCGTTTCCTTTTTTTTAAATATTCATATCACGATCTTACAAGTGCAGTGAATTTTGTAGTCTTCACAAAATTGCAACAAATTTGTACCTTCTAAAGGAGTCTGTAGGAAAGAGATTTCTGGAATAGAATATCAACTTCCAAGAGATACTGGGAATTGACGATCAAGGAAGATTGAATGTTTCAGCAACTATGGAATGCTGCAACTATTGGATGTTTTCGCCAACGATAGACGATTTGGGATCATGTCAACAACCATTGCATTTTCGGGTGATGTGGAATTTGGGACCACTTGTTAATGACACGTAAAACAATAACGGGACAAATAGAAACACCCACAGATGCTGGATTAACCAACATGCAAAGATAACTGAATGTTTCATGCACAACTGCTCTCTTTGATTCGTACGATAGAAAAACGTAGGATTGCAATGACATACTCAACTCTTAAATGAATTCATATGCATAAAAGTTTGTTTGATTACATCGCAGAAAAAGCAAAAGATTCTAAAAGAGGTTGGAATGGATATTAGATCTCCTATGAAATCTAGTGCAAAAGATTCCTTAGAAAAAAATCCTATGTAATCCTACAAATCAAACAACAATCATAGAATTTTTTTTAAAAAAATTTAAATCCTACAAAGTTCCTATGCATATCTTTTGAATCAAGAGGCCCCAAAACTATGAAATAGTTAGGAAATTACTCCAAAGCTGAAACCTTCTATAGCCATATGGGTATGGCACCAACCATTGCATTTGGGAAGACCCATTAATAATGCTAAGTAATAGGAATAACCAAAATTCACATTAGATATCAGGCTACATAGAGCCTTTTATTTTTCAAAATCTGAAAACACGAATTTGAAGTTTCAAAAATTTCTGGAAAAATTTATATAGATAGTAATGTACTCTACCGACATAAAAAAATCTAAACCTGAGATACCTTAGATTTTGGGCTTAACTACTTTAGATGTCAGATTTTTGTCATTTTTGTGCAGCCCAAAATACTAGGTATTTTAAGTTGAGATTTTCTCATGTTGGTAGATTACATTATTTCATATATCTAGAATTTTTGAAACTTTAAAAAGATGTTTCTTGAATTGTTAAAAAAGGGCTACATGGAGCCCTGTGCTCCAAACGTCCGCACTCGAATATTCAAAGCTATCTAAACAACTTCACAACAGTCCAATCTACATTAATGCCAACATTCCTACTAATTATTAGAACCTACATCTGTACGAGGCAAAAAAAAAAAGTTGTAGAACATGAGGAAATAACATCTGAACATTTTTATGAAGTTCAGATGAGACAAAATACTTGAATTTAACCATCATTATCTGGTAACCACTTTTCCTGGCCTCCTTCCATTGCTTCTTCCCGTATCTTTGCTATTTCATCAAACCAATGCTTGTACTGGTCTTCAATAAAATCAAAATCCCCATTTGGCGCATCTTGACTATCAGTAATGGAAATTGAAGAGCAACCACTTAACAGCTCCGAACCAGGTGATGCTTCACCTATTTGGAAAATTGAAATGTTCCTTGACCCGTCACCTAATACATGAGTACGGTCTAGTTTAACCATTCCCTCTTTGTACCCACCACAATGCATAGTCCCAGTGTCATCGGTCTCGTCATAACTTGGACTTTCAGAACTCCCAACAAGCTGCACAGAAAGGTCCGACCCTTCAGAGCCCTTTGGTCCCCCTAGGTTAGTTGCACTTGATACAGAATGAAGATAGTTACTCGATAATGGGCCGGTATCTTCAGAATGCATCATACTCTGAACTAGCACATAATCAGGTGCCATCGCTGGCAGGTTCTGTTGGGAGATAATTGCTTGATTGCTTTCACCTCTTTTAGATTCCATATATGGACTTACTGCTGGTTTCCATTCAGGAACAAGATTTACTATCAAAAGGTCAATAAAATCAGCAATGAAAGTAACATCGCAGTCCGCTAACTCCAACTGTTCAACCATTTCAGAAGCAACAGACATAGCCGTGTCAGATTCCAGGTAGAAGAGGAAATGAATATTCCTTGCTTGCCCTGCAAAAGAGAAGGTGACGATGTATAAAAAAACAGCAACCTGAGTTCCAAACAATAAAACATCAGACCTACCACACAAATCAGCAATTCGCAGAACCAGTGAGACTGAACTGTCATCAAGTTTCTCGCCCTTCAGATTTAGTTCTGTGTTTCTGTTAGTTCTGGTGAACTCCAACACAGATGTATGTGGAGCAACAAGAACATTTTTCTTGCATGGGCTAGCACATATTGATTCGCGAGTGTCAACGTCCATGTGCAAAGAATCCAGAGAGATTTCTACTGCTTTGGGTGTTGATGACGGAACCATAGTGTCAACAAAGCTATTTTCCTTATTGGCGCAAAGAAATGGGTCTTGCAATAGTTCTTTTGCAGACAACCTCTGAGAAGCAGGAACTAAACATTTCTCAATGAAATGCTTCACTTCAGGATTTGCAATTTTAGACAGGGTAGCCGGTTTCACACCCTAAACATCAGGGGCAGTAATTTAGACAGGATGTTGGGTTAAAGCAAAACTCTACAAAAATAAATCAAGACACACTTGCCTTGGATACTTTCTTAAAGATTTGAGCTGGATTTTTACATTCACAGTAGGGATACTCAAGTGTGAACATCTCCAACATGCACATACCGAATGAGTAGATATCAACCAGTTCATCATAATTCTCATCATATAGCTCAGGTGCCATGAATTCAGGAGTGCCTGCCATAAGAAAGATAAGTTCTCATGTTGTAGGGGTATATCAGGTGCGATGCAAAATTTGGTAGAGAGAATGGGTTAAGCTTAAGAACAGGCTGCTAGAAATCCACAGCCAAATAACATGTCTAACTGAGAAAAACAGATGCCAACTTGGTTTTCGTAATTCATACAGCACCCACGTTCTGTAGAAGATACTGTAAGAGTAGCACAAGATCAACATGTGATTAAGACCATGGTTTACAGGGGTATAAGGACAGGTTATTACAGTTATGCAAGAGAATAATTCAAGACCGTAGGTGCAAGTTGATTTCAAAAGAAACCACATCAGTTAATGGAAACTTGAGACCATAATTTGGCCACGTTGAGTACTTGAGAATGTAAGACACGAGGTTTAAATACGCACAAGTCAAGTCAGGTCATTAGCTACTTCTTAGCTGTGGATGGGGGCAAAACTTAACACGGTCACAAAGTTGTCTCACCAGATCAAAGGCTCATAACATATTTGTTTGGAAATAACATAGAAAACAACAAACAAGCCAAAATATTATTACCAATAACACTTCTCGCTTTAGGCGTTTGCATAACTGTAGCTAGCCCAAGATCTCCAATCTTAACTTCTCCATGATTGCCATTAACAAAAATATTATCACACTTCAGGTCTCTGTGGATAACAGGAGGTTGTTGGCTGTGCAGGTAGTCTAATCCATGAAGAATCTGTCTTGCCCAATTCTTTATCGCCTTCAAATCAACGCGTGGATGCTTCCGGCGGTAACTAGAGACGCAGAGTTGTAACAGTGTCATTCCTCAATAAGCATGGAAGTAGCAGAAGATCATGGTTGTCAATCGTTACTTACTGCCTAAGACTTCCAGATGTGAACAATTCCGTTATAACATTAATTGTCTTCTTTTGATCATCAACCCAGTAGTTGTAGAACTTCATCACATTTTCATGCTTGAGGGATTTCAGTAGATGAACTTCTGAGTACAGTCTCTGAAGATTATCTGGACACTGCATCACCTCATCTATGTTGACTTGATTCCATGCAACTTCGATACCTTCAGCCTCATCAAATGCCTTGTAACTAAACCGAAATTAAGAAAGAAATGCAAGTTACAACAGGCCTATGTACGAGTCCGGAGGGCTTTGTAGATAAATAGAACAGAAAAATAAGTAAATGTAGCATTACAATTGTGCAGTTATTTTGTTCAATATCAATATATTCACTTGAAGCCGCTACAGTGTCCAAAATATTTTAGAGAGACTACATCTATCTAAAATGATGATAGTACCCTCGGTCCAAATAACTTCCAACCAAAAGGTTGATCGGTAGTTTTCTGCTCAGTCTATATTATCTCCTATGTGGCTATGTAGTCGTTTGGCACCTATGGTTACAAAATGGCTGCCAGGAGGCCAGAAAATGAGATTCAGTACTACATTACTAGTGATAATATGATTGAAAACTTTCTGGTTGTTTTAATCAAAGTAGAACAGCAACAAACGACTCATGTACCTATGGCTAGTCACCTCCATATAAAATGGAGTGACATTATAAATTGCGAACAACCCAAATTATGGTGATACTGAATAAATCAACACCATGTTAAATGTGACGAAATTGTCTCACTATAAGCTATTGATTATTCCAATTTTTTTAACAACACTATTTCATCTACGGTTAATGCCAATCTTTTTCAGTTTGCGAATAAAAATGAGACGGCCGATTGCGAACCGTAATCAAAAGAATTCTCATTGATAAAGAAACATGAAAGTGAAAAAGATATGACGATGAGGGCATACACAGTCTTGAAAGCTCCTCTTCCCAAGACCTCATTGTACTGCACCAAGGAAAAGTAATTCAGATAAGATTGTTTTGTTCATCATTTTATAAACGCTGTTATGTGCTGAATTTTTAAAATGAAAGGACTGATTGGCAAGATTTTCATAGTGCATATGTTGACATAGTTCTGAACTTCTAATCCAACTTTTAATTAGTAATTATTTGGCAGTGTGGCCAAATCCAAGAACAGACTAGCATGAAGCAACAGTAATGCTGAAAATATATGTCTTGCATAACGGATTGTAAACATGAAAGTTCATACTACATGCATGATTTCACTCCAAGCTAAATAAACTACTGTAGCATGTATCAATTAAATAAATCAAAGTGCAAGAGAGATCAATCAAATCATGTAAAGGAAAACATACACGCATGTATCGCCTGGTCGGATCCACCTCCACGTATTCAGCATCGGCCGCCTCATCCCGATCGCCAAACACTTCCATTTCGGATCACCCTCACACAGAAACGAATCTACAAACACACGCCAGCAGACAGGGGAAGCGGGAAGAAACGGAAAGCAAGATCGGAGGAGAAAGCTGGACGGAGGGACGGGGGGTGCCGATGGGTCTGCTATGCACAGCACGCCGCCTGTCTGGAAGGGAATGACGGCGCGTCCGGGACCGGACATTCAGTGAAGGGCTCGGAGAACGGCGCGTATGAAGGCCGCATTCGACGGGGGCGGCTGCCCAGCGACGATAGATTTACCCGTCCCACGACAGCCATGGCCCGGCAACCGGTGGATGGAACGCTCCCGGGGCTGCACCTCATTCTCCGGCGGTCGGTCTCCTCCCGGCGGCGTATGCAGAACCCATCATGGCGGCTTCCCCGATGCAGCGCTAGGGATAAGGGGAGGCGGAGGCGGCGGCGGCCATGGAAGGTGGGATTGGATGAGCGATTTAGTTGCGCAGAGACGTCCGAGGATGGAGGCGAGGAGGAATAAGAGGGAGGTCGGTGGTGGTGAGGAGGAAAATGTGGGAAGAGAGGAGAAATAGCAACTGCTCGGTTAGGATGGCAGACCTTTCTGTTTTTTCGGCCGATGCAAACACAAAAGAAAAGATTAAAACAAAAGGATGAGATTGTTTTTTGAGAGGAGATATTGTATTGATTTTTTAAACTTTGAAGACTTTCAAACGAAATTTAAAAAAATGTGATGTGAGTTCTGCCTTCATTTGTTTTTCCTGTATAAACTAGTTGTTATGCATATGCACTCAAGGAAATTACAACAAATTGTGTGCCCTACCAGCTAAGCGAGATTTACTACTCCTACAATAAATACACTATTAGCGTGTCATTTTTCTAGACCTAGTTGGTACTAAGAAAGAAGCACCAAGGGTGGCGTACATTGCACCCCGGGGGGCGGGGGCCTCACCTTATCATTAACCTACGCAAGACAATGTGTCACCACAACTAGCCTCCTACAAAGCACTCCACCTCAATCCATGTACACCAATCAAATTGGAAAGTCATATCTCCAAGGAGATTCTTCCCAATAGAGGAACAGGTTGAGGACAATAATATTACCAATTTGGCTAGCCAAATTCAGCCTTTACTCGGAGACAACACCGTAAGGGTGCAAGAAGTGTCTGATCTCCGGTGGAATGCCTCTAACAAGGGAATGCACCTAAAAGTGTCATCGTAACTAATATCGATCAACGACAACACCCTCCACTATATTGTCTTGAGTTTAGATTACCTACGATGCAGCCAGAGACCACACATTGGCCAGATTACAGGACAAAGAACATGACAGTTGGCGAGTCAACAATCCGCACTGAACGACAACGCTGAAATGATCGATATGGTCGACTAAAGGGGATGAATAGGCGATTAATAGTTTTATTTTTCTTTTCCAATATTAAGGCTTTGATAATAATATAGGGTTATATATGTAACTATATGAACAACATATATAAATCATACGCAAAGCTAAGTAAATAAGATGCAAGTAAGTAAAGGGTAGAAATAGCTGCAACGGAGACAAGAGGATATGTATTCCCCGTAGCTCCTTTCTTTTGAGGGGATGTATGTCTAAGTTGTAGAGGTGTGGCAACACGAATACCACCAACGCCACAAAGGCTCAACTGATTCTCCTTGTGTCCACGCCATAAGGGTGAGCACACACTTCACTGGTGGTGGTCTTGAAGGCGGCGATCAAAATCTTTACAAACAAGGTATTGTGAAATCTCCACAACTCAGTTGGAGCCTCCCAACCACCAAAGGTGGAGAAGAAATATTTCGAAAGCCCAAAAGTTACACTAATTCCAAATCTCATTTTGGGTTCCCTTTGTGGGTGACAATATCCGTCCAACAATCGTTCACAACCTCCATGTCAATCTAGGAAGCCGAAAGGAGTTTTAGACACCGGCCCAAATGGAAATATTTTCCCAGATACATGTGAAGAAGTGACAAATAAACAATAGATGGACCGCCGACTCCCACGATTACCTACAAAGAGGGAAAAGCCCGTGATTTGGACACCATCAACACTAAAGATGTGCGGTGACCCAGCATACCACTGCATGTTGTAGTATACAAGTCGTTGATATGATCTTCATGAAGGGACTTCTTCACAAATATCACATCCCTCAGAGTGGTACAACAGAAACATTGCAGGTCACAACACTCGATAATATATTACAATCATGGTCTTAACAAGTTGGTATTCTCACAGGTCCGATGAGAACACCCTACAAGATTAAAGTACCATTACAAACCAACATAGATATGAAAAGAGCTCAGCAACTTATTTAAGTATGCCACTACGCTGCTCGGCCCTATGATACTAAGATATATCACTACTCCTCCACCTCCGTGTCATCGGGTCCGTAGACTATCCCATAGTCTACTCCTTCAACTCCTCCGGTAAGATCAGGTTCCTCGTAGACCAGCTCGTAGCTTCCTTCGGGTGCTCCATCGGTGATGGCCTCCACTTCCGTATCACAGTCTAGCAAGGGTGTCGAAAGAAAGTGAGTACAGAGGTACTCAGCAAGTTCAAAAGAGTAAAAGGTGTTTGATGCACTAGCTACGACCCTCGATCAGAAAATCTTAGGTTAATGCATGTTTTGAAATCATTTCTTCAAAAGGTTTATTTTATTGAAAACTATGCCCGTCGGTCTTCACAGGTTGACTAGAACTTCACGGAGTTCCTTTCTGCCGCGTTCGCAGTTCCCTTCCCGGAACAGGAGTGACAGCCACAATTTGATACACTCTGCAGAGGTGCGTTACTTTTCCCATAAGAGATCTCACCCTTTTTGCCAACCGCAGGGACTTGCCCCCGTTCACACTTCCTTAGTGTGAGGCCAGGTATAAAGATCCAAGCCCACACCGCCTTCTCCGCGACCCTGCAAACCCACCCTTTTGTCCATCCGTACACCCCCGGTAGACATCTTCCAATCATACGGCTTTACCCACGGTGTACGTCGGACAATCCTTCATAGACGGTAGAGCCTCTCATCCAAAGGATGGGGATTTTAAAGGCTATCCCAACCTACGGCAGTGCCTCCAGCACCCCGCCAGGCTCTATCAAGTCCGTTGGCGTGCAGGAGGGAAAAGATACAGCTGGCTTCCCCAGAGCCATTATAGATCTTATGGTCAACGTGATATGTACGGCGCTAGAATCACTAGACGGCATTGGTACTTAGTCCTAGATGAATAGTACCCTTGCAATGGAACCTCCACCAATCAACACATACCATGGTTCCATTGCCATCCACATAGTCATATTCATAATTGGAAAAGTAACATTTCATTTTCCATGCAGGAATGATAAGTCATATAGCTTTGCATTAAATTAATAGAAAATACTCAAATTGACATGAGCAAGGGTGAACTTGCCTGTGGACTGCGAGATAGTGCAGTTCAATGCGTTGGATGGAACCTGGACCTCGGGTTCTGTAAAGAAGCATCATTGTCCGGTAAGGACAATGTTATAAAATCCAAATGATGCATGCATGGATGTATTATTTTCTGTTGAATCCCTTTACCCAAATGAGTTATTACAATTTAGGGTTGAGTTAAGATTTATGCCTTTGGCAGTAATTTGCAATTGCTTTAATGTATAAACCACTTTAATTCACATAAGGTAACATAATTCAAAGTAAAACTACTTTATCTAGATGATTCATTATACATTCCAAAATAATTTGAAATAATAGAGTTGTCTCTATATTTTTGAGAATAAAGAGGAATAGAGTATCTTCCTTTGGAAAATACCTTTTTCAAAATAGAAATGACTTGGAATAATAGAATTTTATTTTGAAATATTTAAAAATAAGTATTTGAACTTATTTGGGATTATTCCTTGATTTATTAATACAAGGAAATCATAATTTGAAATTCCAAATGTTTAATTTTAAATTCATAAAATTCACAAATTTAAATTTGTTCATTAAATTTATTTCATATTTTATTCTTGTTAAGAATACATTTTTACTCACCAATCTAATTTTTAATGGATTTTTAGAGTTGTATTTTATTTATTAAAAATTTGGTGAAAATCTGGTTATTTTTAAATGTGAAATGCCTAAAATACCCCTCCTGGCCCCTATTGGGCCAGCCCACTAATTCTGGCCCACAGGACAGCCCACTAAGGCCTGTCCAAACCCAGTTTGGTGGAACCAAATGGGTTCGGCCCGACACACTCGCTCGCTCCTCTCTCTCTCTCTCGAACCCTAACCCCCTGGCGATACGCGTGGCGACGGCGTCGCCGCCATGGCCGCCACCATGCTCCGGCCGCCTCCTAGCTCCCCTGCTCGCGCCACCGATACCATCAGAACCGCCGCGCGACGATCTATCGATCCGTCCGCGTGGTTTCTTCCATCTCTTCCTCTCCTAGTGGATCGCCTCCGTTCTGGATCTCGTGGAGAATCGCCTCGACGAACTCCGGCGAGCTCTCGCCTTGCCGACGACGTGTGCGCCTCCGAGACTGACTGGCGCAGTCTGCTCGCGTGCTGTGCGTCTCCCGTGCGTGCGTGGTGGTGTTCGTGCTCGTCGGCGTAACGCCGGCGCCTACCCAGTCTTGCAGCTGCTATGGCCGCGCGAGCACTGCCTCGCCATGCCATAGCCTCTGCTACCAGGCGCATGTAAGTGATTCGTCTCCTCCTTCTCTTCTGTGCGCCTCCCTACTGTGCTTCTTCTTCCTCCTGTTCTACTTCCCTGGTGATCCTGTGATCACACAGAGCCTTGCAATAGCTGCCTAAGCTGCCTGTGCTTCCATTTTCTGTAAGCTATGGCCAATCACCAGTTTCTGGTACTGGCGGTGTTGCCTTGCTTGTACATGCCATGTGTTGCTTGCCTACTGCTCCTAGCATGCTCTGATCTTGCTATGCTATCCTGTAATTGCTTATGAGCTTGTTATGCCATGTTGTTCATGCTTATGGGCTTGCTATACTTACTGGCAATCTACACTTGCTTGATTAGGTGTACTATTGGGCATCAGTGACACTTGTGAGTGCCAGTGGTGCCTGTGAGGTGCTTCTGTGCTTCCTGTGTAAGCTATTGATCCATTGGATCAACCATTGCTTGCTGGCTAGCTTGTCTGTGTTGTTTAACTTGATTCATTTGATCCATTTGATCAATGAAATGTCAGTGGTGGCTTACTGATTAATTCTGTGGCTAAGTGGATCCTTTTCCTTGTTGATGCTGATGCTTAAGCATGCTAGTGCCTCTGTGTATATGTGCTGTTGCTCTCCCTAGCTTACTGGACTTGATCCAGTGGCTATGATGCAGTGATATGTGCTTGTGTTGCCTTACAGTATGCTACTGTCAGTAACTAGCATGGATCTATGATATGATCATGCTTGAATAAATTAATTTATGATGAACTACTTATACAGTGATGATTTAAATTATTTGCTTGTGTATGAGTTTGTTGTTCATGATCATTTGACAAGCAAATGAAATCTGAATCCATTTCTGGATGATGATGGCTTTCCTTTGGGTGGTTAAAAGTGTGATGTGACCTCAGTAGCCTAGCTACTGACTGGTTGCTCACCTAAATGGTTGGATCTTGTGGGCTACTCAACTTTGCTTGCATATTTGGGGATCATACTAGCTATGAATGCCAATATGCTTGCCTGTGATGAAAATCTAGGGTTTACTGATGGTTATGTGCCTAGGGTTATCTGTGTAGTCTTTACTAGCTGCTATTTATTGCAATACATCTACTGGTGCTATCTGTGCATGAGATCTTGCTTCTGTGCACAAGATCTGTATCTGGATGGGTTCTATCTTAGTGGCTTTTTGACTGACAGTGCTCCTTGGTGAAACCAAGTGATGATTTCCCCTTTGAGCATCTGCTCAATCCCATGACTATGTCATGCATAATGGATGGATTGGATCCATTGGATCCAGTCCAGGAACTTGGTATACCTTGTTCCAGCTCCTAGAATGAAATGTTTTGTTGTTGCAGACTTGGGGTTTTGTGCACAGCCCTTCACCTCCAGGTTCTGGTGGATCTTCTCAGGTCACCATGATTCCTGGTGGTTAAGTGGTTGTGTTTTGGTGCTGTTCTTGAGTATGAACTGGATGAACTGGTGCTTGTTCTCACTTCACCCCTTACCTGGTGAATCTTATCTGGTCGACTGTGCACTGGTTCTAGGGTTTGTACTGCTTTTATATGAGCCCTACTTCTGTCCCTGCCATGACACACAAGCATGCTTTGCTCTGGTGACTAAGCTGGTATACTGCCTTGCTGTTGTGTGCACAGCACACATGAGCAGTGTGCTCATATGCTGAAACTTGAGCCCCTGATGGCTGCTCAGTTCTGGTCTGCTCTCACTTATCCTGGTGCTGTCCTTGGTTTTGGACAATCACAAGTGTCAATGACACTTGGTTACTGACCAAACTGAATCTGTCACACTAATCTGTCCAAACTGAATTTCTAACACTTAACATTCTGTCTAGTATTGGCTTTTCTGTTTTGCAGGTTTTGAATCATGGCCAGAAGATATCATCAAGGCATTTAGTCTAGGTTTTAATTTAGAACAACCTTGTAATTTTCCTTTTTCATTTTTGTTTAATATTATCAATTCTTGTATCAAGGATAATGTAAAGACAATGTATTCTGTGTGGTTTATCAATAAAGCTCAAGTTTTTGTTTATGAGCTTTTTCTTTATGTAATATTTATATTCTGAATTAATATTGTATTTAATATTCAATGTGAAATTCATAGTCATTTGATTTCATAAGTTGTGTTTGAATTATGAATTCATATTTATATTGTTTACTGCTTATTGTTAAGGGATTTCTATTTTCGTGCCCCTGCTTCGTTAGTTGTACTCAGTTTTCCCCAGCTCGTTAGTTTTTCCTCAGTTTTCCCCTCCCTCTAGTTTGAAACCCATCGAAGACGCGGGTTGCCGTCAGGTCGAGGCCTTACCGTTACCGTGAGGTCAGTTCCTCGCTGACCGTCTCGTGCTGACGGGTGGATCCATCACCGCTGACGCGTGGGCCGTTTTATTTCCTGATTGTATACGCGGTGCCAATGACAAATGGGGCCGCTCTATGGGCTGCCGCAGCCAATGACAGTGGGTCGTCTATTTATTTATAGAAAATTATATATTGCCGCTCTGTGGGGCCTGCCAATGACCGCTGTGGTCGTCTATTTTATTTAGAGAATATAATATAGAGCCGCTCTGTAGGGGCCGCCTCAGCCCATGGCAGGTGACTATTTTCGCAGCTTAATCTAAAGTGACTCTTATGCTAAACATTGTGCATCCCGGCGTTGACCTAGCAGTGGCGGCGAGCATAGCCGTTCGACCATGCCGATATCGGCATCGGCATCGGCATCGTTTGGAGGATGTGGTGCTCGAATAATAGTGGAAATGCGATATTATACATGCATAATATATAGAAAATAGCTAGATCTCTAAATCGATGCATATGAAGCTACATATATATTCTTGGTCATGATCCCCTTAATTATCTAGGGATCCCAATTATCTAAAGGGGATGGATGCATGGCTTCACGTCGTCGTCGCTTTCATCATCAGTATCTTCGTCGTCTGAGTAGTAGTACCTCCTGCACATTGTTCCGTCGAACACCTTCACTGTGAGCACATCATCGCCTTCATATTTGAAGTGTACGAACCAGCCGAAATCCACACCGTGCGCGATGGCAATTTCTCCCAGCCCTTGTCGAGGTACATCCGGCCTTGTCCGTCAAATAGGACCTCCACGGTCCAGAGACGAGGACCGCAGTCAGCTGCTCGCAGATACACCTTAGCTGGCTCCTTGCCGTCAAGATAGTCCGCAAATTTTTTGGGAGTTCCTGCAAAGAGATCGAGCGCCGATCGTTTGAAATTAGGGAACCCTTGAAATTAAAGGTTTTTAGAACATGCCCATAATTAATCACATGCATCATATATGTGGGAACGCGTACGTACCTTCTTGACCAAAGGGTCTTCATAGACGATGATGAAGAACTCCTCTATGATCAATGGCAGTGTTGACGGTGGTGGTGGCAATGATGATGATCCACTTCCCATTCCCCTTCCCCTTCCCCTTCCCCTTCCGGTCCGCGTCCGAGACGTGGAAGCCATGGCAATGGATAAAGTGTATGTGAACGAAGAAGAGAGAGGCAGAACCTATTGACACAAGGGATGGCCGTGTGGGTGTTTATAAGGGAGAGATGACCGTTGTAGGGGTTTACACAATAAAATAAGGAGGAGATGACCGTTGTGGGGGTTTATACACAATAAATTAAGGAGGAGACGACCGTTGTGGGGGTATATATCTCAACAAAAAAAGTAATGCGGACTATGTTGACTAGTTTATCATTTTACCGTGAAAAGTAATGCCTAAAAGAAAAGTAATGGCTACAAGAAATCGGTGATGGTTTATCGTTTTTGCGTGAAAAGTAATGGGTACAAGAAATGGGTGATGGTGTATCATTTTTGCGTGAAAAGTAATGGCTACAACAAAATCGGTGATGGTTTATCGTTTTTGCGTGGAAGGTAATGGGTACAAGAAATGGGTGATGGTGTATCATTTTTTGCGTGATAAGTAATGGATACAACAAAATCGGTGATGGTTTATCGTTTTTTGCGTGGAAAGTAATGGGTCCAAGAAATGGGTGATGGTGTATCATATTTTTGCGTGATAAGTAATGGCTACAACAAAATCGGTGATGGTTTATCGTTTTTTGCGTTGAAAGTAATGGCTACAAGAAATGGGTGATGGTGTATCATTTTTTGCGTGAAAAGTAATGGCTACAACAAAATCGGTGATGGTTATCATTTTTTGCGTGAAAAGTAATGGCTACAAGAAATGGGTGATGGTGTATCATTTTTTGCGTGAAAAGTAATGGCTACAACAAATCGGTGATGGTTTATCATTTTTTGCGTGAAAAGTAATGCCTAAAAAGAGTTTATAATTTGCTCGTGAAAAATAATGCAGAAAACCAAACTTTAGCGTACTAGGTAACCGCCCTTTCGCATACATAGAGTGTGGAAGCTAACCGACGACGAGAGAGAGAGGGTGGTGGCCCCGACCAGAGAGAGAGATAGGGGTTATCCTGCCCGTTAGATCATATGATCAACGGTCGGCGGGCAAGATCCGCGTGACATGGGCTAGACCAATCAGGGCAATGTTGGGCGTCTGTGAGAGTTTGTGAAGGGAGAGGGCAAAACTGAGTAGTATCAAGAAACCAAGGGCAAGTGAGTAGTAAACAGACTAAGGGATTCAAATATGAGATTTAAAAAATGGAAAATGCGTGTTTTGTACAATGAAACCCATCTTGGCCTACCTCAAACTATTTGCAATACCAATATACATCAGTGTGAGAATTGTGGCCTCATTTAGACAAAGTATGTTTTGGGAAAGCTGTTTTGGGTAGGGCTTATTATGGAAAACCATGCACCTTCATAGCTACTAGGTGATTTGAGAAGTGGCAATTTGTGGTGAAACTTGATTTATCTATGATTTATCTATGATTTGAGAAGTGGCAATTTGTGGTAAAGACTCCATGAGTAAGTGCCACTCTTTTTCGGATTTTTTGCACATTAAATAACTCATTTAACTAGTTAATCCCATTTGTTGACTCTCTGTTGACCAGCCACTTGAGGTAAAACTGAGTATATTGCACTAGCCGTATTAGCACTCGAGGAAAAGCGAGCACACAAAAATGCTAGTATATGACTCGAGGGTATACTGAGTATATCTAAATTTCCAGGGTTAGACTCGAGGACGCGTGTTGCGGTGCAGAAGTGGAAGACGTGCCATTGTTGACGCGTGTCGCGGTGCAGACGTGCAAATAGTGGACACGTAGGACGCGGGTCGCATTTAGGACGCGTAAGCCCCTCCCTCCCTCCCTCTGCACACAGTCGTCTCATTCTCGCTCACGCACGAAACCACCCCTCTCACGTCCCATCAACTTCTCCAAATCGAAAAAACCCCAACCGCCGTACGCACGCTACCCTGCCGGCGATGGAGAAGAAGAATGCGCCGGCGGCCGTCGCCTCCGAGCCCGTCGCCTCCGAGCCCGTCGCCTCCGCGCCCGTCGCCGCCGAGCCAGTCGCCGCCGAGCCCGTCGCCGCCGAGCCCGTCGCCGCCGAGCCCGTCGCCGCCGAGCCGTCGCCGCCGAGCGCGTCGCCTCCGAGGGCGGCGCATCCAAGCGCGGCTCCTCCGTGAACTGGGCCTCTCTCTCGGCTGATGGACCACTTCACAAGATCGGCGAATGCTTGCTGGCGAACGAGGAGTACGCCGACACCTACTCTGCCATGAGGCAAGTCTGTAGAAATTGGCGCTCAGGTTTGCCTGAGCCCGACGTGCACCTGGACGAATGGATCATGCTACACCACGCCCTTCCACACGTCGCTGAGTTCACCTTCCTCCAACTCGGCACATCACGCTACGTCACCATAGATCTATCGGAAGTTCATACAAGGTTCAACTTCCTCCATATCTACCTCTTTATTTTCAATCTTAAACATCTTAGTGCTGAATGTTATCGTGCTTGCCCAGATACTACTTCGTCGGATTTTGCCGTGGCGTCATCGTGCTTGCCCAGAAGAACCCGCCGCACAAGATACGGCTTCTGAACCCACTCACAAAGAAATCGAACACTATGTTTGAGGCGCAGATGCCATCTGTTTTCCTGAAATCAGTCGCTGTGATCAAATCCCCGACTATGGTCTTCGTTACCGCACATTACCCGTCGGAAATTGGTTGGGTCGATGAGAGCACTCCAACTAAGGATATAGATAAAGATTGGGAAAACAGATTTTCGATCAAGAACCATTGTCTGCGTTGCATTACACCATTCAATGGTGAACTGTATGCACTAGCTGTGGACAATTTAGAGCATGGAAGAATAGTGTGCACCAATGTACAGTTGCAGCAGCGCGCGAGCACTGTCAAGATGGAGACACTAATTTCATTTCCAGAACTTGGACATCAGAAGTTCTACCTCGTGAAGTCGGATGGTGATCTGCTGCTTGTGTTGTTGGTCAGCGTGGCTTTGGCGGGCAGACCATTGGTGTACCGTGTGGACACTCAGAGCCGCTCTCTCCATCCGGTCAGTAACATTGGCAGTAATGCCTTCTTCGTGAATTATACCCGGTGTATCTCCGTCGACACCAGAGTGTACCCGACACTTCGACCTGGCTGCATCTACTACACGGATTTGGGTTATATCAGAGAGTACTCTCATGATACAAAGGCCTGGGATGAGTGGCCACTACGTGTGGATAGAATAGGAAACTCCGGTCTGAGAAATGAACACAGGCCATACCGTTTGGAGGATGTATTGGCCTCACACTGCAGACGGAAGGAGTTCAATGAATATTTCCTTGGGGTAATGCACGAATGGAGCGACGCCGAAATATATGAGGAGGAATGAAGAACAAATTCATTCATCCTAATCTTCTTGTTGTCCATACATTGCGTGCGTCTTGTATATTACAACGTTATTGGCTGCTTTTGGCTGCTGTATGCAGTTTCCCTATGTATTATACTTAGTTTTCTGATTATGCAGTTGTCAATTTATCATATACTAGCTTCTAGATTTGCTACTAGATTTGCTGCCATATTGGGCAAAAAACGAGAGCCAAAAGGCATAAATAACCCTAGAGATTTGCTACTAGATTTGCTGCCATATTGAAGAAAGACAGAAATAGAAGCTTCTCTAGATTTGATACTAATTTGGTGAAAAAGACAGAGAGAGAAAGAGGGGAAAAGGTGCTCTTAAAAATGCCAATTTGGGCCGAGAGACAAAACCCAGCTCCTGCTCACGTGCAACCAAACGCTTCTCTTCCTGTCCCACGCGGTCCCTTTCTACCAGCCCCACGCGACGCGCCCCACGCGACGCGGCCCCACACGTCGCGGCCCCACAGACGACGCGGCGCAACACGTCAGCACAGAACGTCCAAATAAACGGATTCCTTCCGTCTGAGCTCGTTCTGCGGGTTTCAAACATAGGCTTGGGGAAAACTGAGGAAAAACTAAGGGGCTGGGGAAAACTGAGTACAACTAACGACCCGAGGGCACGAAAATAGAAATCCCTATTGTTAAATGTATTAACACTTGTCAAATGAAATCAACTCCCAAAATCAATAAGATACAAAAGAGATCATGTCGAAATTTCCCTAACTCACATTGCCTAACCCTAAGTGCAAAATGAGAGAGAACCTCGATCCCTCTTAGGTTTAGTTGCAATAAGGCGCGAAAATTTCCCCCGTTTTGCGATGCAATGCACATCCCATTTCTAAATCTACCCTTCGTTGTTCCTATGTTCTGGGTTATTACAGCCTCTCCCCCTTAACAGAAACTTCGTCCCGAAGTTAAGATTGGTACCTGAATAACTCGGGGTAGGACTTCCTGAGCTCTTCTTCAGTTTCCCAGGTTGCTTCTCGTTCAGGATGATGTTGCCATTGTATCTTGCAGTATTTGATTGCTCTATTCCTTAACTTCTTCCACTGTACTTCCAAAATCTTTTCAGGCTTCTCCACATAGGTTAAGTCTGATTGTAGCTCTATTTCTTCATGTGTAATGGGATCATCAGGTGCCTTCAAACATTTTCTGAGTTGTGATACATGAAAAACATTGTGAATTAGACTGAGCTGTTCCGGTAGTTCCAACTCAAAAGCTGTTTCTCGATTCTGACTGAGTATCTTGAATGGTCCTATGTATCGAGGACTTAGTTTTCCTTTTACTCCGAACCTTTTGAGTCCTTTCATTGGGCTAACTTTCAGATATACCATGTCTCCTACTTTTGGTTCCCAAACTCGTCTCTTCTGGTCGGCATAACTCTTCTGTCGACTTTGGGCTATCTTGAGTCTATCTCTGATAACCTCGATGACTCCTTGTCTCTCCTTGATGTAGTCGGGTGTAAATTCCTTATTCTCACCTGTCTCAAACCAACAGATTGGTGATCTACACTTCCTTCCGTACAATGCTTCGTACGGTGCCATCTGGATACTACTCTGATAACTATTGTTATATGAGAATTCCGCCAATGGTAGATGGTCTTCCCATGAGCCTCCAAAGTTTAGAGCACAAGCTCTAAGCATGTCTTCAAGTATCTGATTGGTTCTTTCGGTTTGTCCTCCGGTTTGTGGATGATATGTTGTACTGAAATCCAACTTGGATCCCAAAGCTTCCTGGAGTTGTTTCCAAAATGCTGATGTGAAGATCGAACCTCGATCGAGACTATCTTCTTTGGTACTCCATGCTTGCTAACTATTTCTTTAACATATATGTTTACCAGCTTCTCAGAGTCATCTTTCTGGTTTACTGGTATGAAATGAGCACTCTTGGTAAGTCTATCCACGATTACCCATATCATATCCTTCTTTTTACTGGTCATTGGTAAACCAGTAACAAAATCCATTCCGATTTCATCCCATTTCCATTCTGGTATTTCTAGAGGTTTAAGTAATCCAGCAGGACTCTGATGTTCTGCTTTCACTCGCTGACATGTATGGCATTCAGAGACATATTGAGCTATCTCTCTTTTCATGTTGTTCCACCAGAACATTTCCTTCAAATCCATATACATCTTAGTACTTCCCGGATGTATTGAATAAGGGGTTTCATGTGCTTCCTTCAATATGATTGACTTCACTTCTGGATCATCCGGTACACATATTCTCTTCTGAAAGTATAGAGAATCAAACTCTCCGAGATTGAATTCTGATGGTTTACCTTCTCCAATCCTTTTGATTTCTTCTTGGATGAATAAATCATCTACTTGTTTTCGAATGATTTCATACTTTAAGTCTGAGTACATTTCATCCATGATCCTCATGGTTGCTATGCTTCCCACTGTATCACCTTGAATAAACAGAATCTGAGCTTCTTCTAGTTCTTTCCGAAGTTCCTTCGGAATCTCCCATTCCGTAGGTTGATTCTCAGTACTCTTCCTGCTTAAAGCATCTGCTACTACATTAGCCTTGCCTGGTGTATAGTTGATTGTCAGTTCATAGTCCTTAATCAACTCTAACCATCTCTTTTGTCTCATGTTTAATTCCTTCTGAGTGAAGAAATACTTCAAACTTTTGTGATCCGTATACAATTCACATTTGGATCCATAGAGAAATTGCCTCCAACTCTTCAAAGCATACACAACTGCCGCCAACTCTAAGTCATGTACTGGGTAGTTATGTTCATGTGGCTTTAGTTGTCTTGATCCGTAAGCTATCACCTTATGATCTTGCATTAGAACACATCCAAGTCCATTCTTGGAAGCATCACAATACACCGTGTAATCCTTTCCGGGTTCCGGAACTGCTAACACCGGTGCTGTGGTTAACTTCTCTTTGAGTGTTTGAAAACTGGTTTCACACTCATCAGTCCACACAAATGGGGTATTCTTCTTGAGTAACTTGGTCATTGGTCCTGCAATCTTCGAAAATCCTTCAATGAATCTCCGATAATAACCCGCCATACCAAGGAATCCTCTGATTTCCTTAGCATTCTTAGGTGACTTCCATTCCAATACTGACTGAACCTTGCTTGGATTCACTGCTATTCCCTCTTTGGTTATGACATGTCCAAGGAATTCAACACTATCTAACCAAAATTTGCACTTGCTGAACTTTGCATATAACTGATGTTCTCTTAAAATTTGCAGAACTATCTTCAAATGCTTGGCATGTTCTTCTTTATCTTTGGAATAGATCAGAATGTCATCGATAAACACGATCACAAACTTGTCCAAGTACTTCATGAATATCTTGTTCATCAAATTCATGAAAATAGCTGGTGCATTTGTTAGCCCAAATGGTACAACCAAATATTCATGGTGTCCATACCTTGATACAAACGCTGTTTTTGGCACATCTTCCTTCTTGATCTTGATTTGGTGATATCCTGACCTTAAATCTATCTTCGAGAAGACTCCAGCTCCTTGAACTTGATCAAAAAGATCTTGTATTCTGGGTAAAGGGTACTTGTTCTTGATGGTTACATTGTTAAGATTCCTGTAATCTCCACACATTCTCCTTCCTCCATCTCTTTTATCCACAAAGATAACTGGTGTACCCCATGGTGACACACTTTCTTGAATAAATCCCTTCTGTTCCAGTTCATCTATCTGAGCCTTCAGTTCCACTAACTCCTTTGGCCCCATCTTATATGGTGGTTGAGCTATTGGTGTTGTGCCTGGAATCAGATCTATGGTAAACTCGATCTCCCTATCGGGTGGCATTCCCGGTAGTTCCTTGGGAAATACATCTTGAAACTCATTCACTACAGGGATATCTTCAATCTTCACCTCCTTCAGACTATTCAGCTCCAATCCTATCTCCAACTGAGTGTACTTGTCTCCTTGAAACACTATCTGACCTCCTATGGAGTTTCGGAGTGATACTGTCTTGTCTCCACAGTTGATTACTGCGCCATTCTCCGTTAACCAGTCCATTCCTAGGATGACTGATATGTCCTTCATGGGGATGATGAATAGGTCCGCGAAATATACACAGTCACAAATGGTTATGACCTGTGCTTCTTTCACGTGGGTTACTAAGATCGTTCCCCCCGCAGATAGGACAGTTATAGGGGTTTCTAACTTAGAACATCTAAGCCCGAATTGTTCCACAAATTCCCGTGCAAGAAATGATGTAGTTGCTCCAGTATCAAATAATACTTTGCCAGGATGGGTAAGGATGCTGAGCGTACCTAAGACTGCTTGGTCCGATTCTCCCGCTTGCTCCAAAGTTGTGCAATTCAGCTTCCCATATGGCTTCCCCCTCTTGTTGTTGTTGTTGTTGTTGTAGTTCCGGTTGCTGTTGTTGTTGTTGTTGTTGTTGTTGTTGTTGTTGTTGTTGTTGTTGTTGGTGTTACCTCCGCCTCGTCCTCCGGAGCTTTGTCCACTCCATGACGCCTTGTTTGGACACTCTGGCTTGATGTGTCCCTCTTTCCCACAACCATAGCATATGATCCTGGGCTTCTGACAATCCTTCTGAACATGTCCCCTCTGTCCACAATTATGACAGAGTATCTGGTTCCTTGGATTCTGATTCTGACCTCCTGTTGCCTGCCAAAACCCACCGGCGAGCAGTGGTTAAGCAACACGAAGAGCCGGGAGGCTTCCAAGGCGGCAGCGGGCCCTGGTCCCTCGCGTCGTCCCGCAAATCTCCGACACGACTGGCGGCTGCAGGCGTGCCACGACCTATACCGGCCGGAAGGTGTTGGATTGCTTCAATTAGTTCCCTGCATGGCAGACACGTAAACATTAAATACGAGCCCTATCGGCTCTCAGGTTGCCTGCGGCTCAGCCGATCGCCCCATGGTTCGTGTTGGATTTTCAATGACATGGGGATCCTGCTTGATCGTAACAAAGCTAAACCAATCTACGACAGTTTAGGGTTTTCACCGTATGATCGGAACATCCTACGCGTAGTTGAGTCTAATAGACACGAAAGATAATGGAAAACTAACCCTAAAAGAGGCCTAAAAACCAACATTAAGTTAATTCCCGGAACATCCCTCTTAGGACTAACAAACCATACCTAACGCACTACCGGATCGTTCAACCCGTTTGCAAGGCCTAACCATACGGATATTAAACTAATCCTTGAAGAACAAGGAGCAACTATAACAGATCGGATCTACTAAGTAATGAACAAGCAAGATGCTGCCCTTACACCTGGATAGGTGTAAGGGCAGCTAGATATTGAGGGACGGCATAGCTAAGCAGATACGCGTAAGAAAAGAATCTACGCAAGCCCCAAAACATCTACGATAAATAGTGTTGCTCGCCATCAACAACGCTTCAGTATGAGCAACACAAGGTAAACGAATAAACGTTGTGCTGCCTAGATCGCAAGATGCGATCTAGGCAGCATGGTGCTTACCCGGGAGAAACCCTCGAAAGAAGGGGTGGCGATGCGCCTGATTTGTGTTTGTTGTGAACGTGATTGTCCTCCTTTTCCGATAACCCTAGATACATATTTATAGTCCAAGGGACTTTCTAATTCGGGCGTGCACCTAACCGTGCACGGGTCAAACTCTATCTTTTAATCTAAACTAAGATGCGATCTACTAATATTACAGATACACGGGCAATTAAGCCCAAATTCCTCGCGCAAGGCCGCTTCAAAGATGCTCCACGTGTGTATCCTTCAAGCCCATCTTCGCTTACGGCCCATCTCCTGATTTGGCCAAAATCCGGTGATAACACCCCCCTGGTTTTGGTAATGATAATTTCAAAACCATCATGTTTTTCCTTCGAGGGGTCATGTCGTGGCAGAACGAACCGTCGCAGTATTCTTCATCATGACGCCTTGCCTTCTCAACTTCTCTGCACGATTCGACGTTTTTGGCACCACATCCTCGGAAACTGTTCGAGCATTGAATCTCCAATATATCTCCTTTTATTTAACCGCATCGAACAGTTTACCTCCTCATCCCCTTGCTCCAAACCAGCCGTCAGCCAAAAAACCCTCTTCCTCTGTAGCCATGTCTTCCTCTTCCTCCTCCCAATCCTCTTTAGAGCCGGAGGTCAATCAGACGGAAGCGTACAACCGGCGCGCTCCCGAGCATTGGGATGAGCAAGAATTTGACTTCGACTTCGTGCCCGAGGGCCGACCCGAAGACCTCGTCTGGTCGGACGGCGACATGCCCCTGACTGACGGGGAGGATGATCTTCGGTTCTTGATCGACGGAGAACTAGAGGCGGCAACGATCCCCCCTTCCGGGGCAAATTCACCTCTTGTACCAAAGAAGAAGACGAGGAAGATGAGAACGAGACGTCTCCTCCGACACGAAGCAAGAACAGGAGGATGACACCTCCTCCGACGAACCACCGCCCAAGCGCATCCGTGGCTGGGCTTGGTCAGATGAGGACGACGATGATGAAGAGGAAGAAGCCTCCGCTGAAGGTTACAGTAGCAGCGACGAGGAAATCGTCGACAGCAGCGATGATGGCAGCTACCCCGGCGATGGCGAAGACGACAACAGTCCTTAGAGTAGGGAGTTGCTAGCATAAGATTAGCAGTAGTAATATGTTCCCTTTTTGTTGAGCAATTGGCTTCTCTTTGTAAGAAATCACCTTTTTAATCAATGAAGATGAAGATGTTCTTCCAATTCAATCTCTAATTATCCGATTTCACCCCTCGCCATTTTCTGACTGTCCAAGGTGGTCAACGCCTGCAACCCTTGTCCCAACTCCGATCCTCAAACGGTAGTCCTCAACCACTCCAAATCACCAGGGCAACCATGCGCAATTCCAGGCATCAAACCGAACCCAAGGAAGTATCAGGATGATTCAGAACTTTTCCAACCAGGAGCCTGAAAATTTTAAAAATATGGTCTCCTTCAGGTTAGACCACCTTGCCGATGATGACAGCACTTGGCAGTTTTACTCACGATCCATCCCTGCTTCCTCCCAGTTGGTATAACTGCCTCAGACAGGATCATGAAACTTGGTCACGGATCTTTAAGGCCAGTGCCCCCCGAGCCTCAGTCAAGGCGAGAACATCAGCGAAAAAAGGGGTGGCTGCCAAGAAAACTTTGAAGGGCTACAACCCTGTGCCGGCTCAAAAAGGAATGCTGAAGATAATATCAGCGTGAACATGCAACCCAGCCGACGTACTCCAGCTTAGGCACCTCTGGGGACACCACCACATAAAACTAGCCAGATGTGTCACCATCGGCTTCCAAGAATAGGTCAGCCCTCAACTCCCATCAAAACAAGATAGGGAAGCTTACGCACAAGGAGTCGATGTACCACGAGGGCTCAGCAGGACCAGCAAATCCCTTCTTTGAACCAAGAAGATTCTCATGCCATGGCTCTCTAACTCCTCCTGGCTCAATTCTTGTGCTCTGCTGCTTAGATCGGCTCACCATCCTTGACGGTGACTCTGCAGTTGAAGCCCTGGCCAATCGTGAGGCCTGATCAAGTGGCAGCTTAAACTCTGTAATTCTAAAGTCGATGTCCGAGCATCGGCTGTGCTGAATTTTTTTGTATTTTCGATTTTTTATTGGCCGATCGGTTCATGAATCGGCTTCCCCTGGGTACATACTTCGTGGCTTTGTACCTTCTCCGTGTGTATGCCCCCGAGCCGAATCCTTCAAGTGATTGAAGATATCGGCTTTTCAGCCAATTCAAGCTTGTCTCACCACTCACCATGCGAAATAGCACATCAGTAAACATGGGTGGTGGGAATAGTTTTAGCCGATTGCTAGAATCGGCTCCCCTTGCAGTTGGTGATCCAACTTATTTGCTGATAAATGTTGGCCATGGCTTATCCCCAGGACCAATGTCGATCTCTTCTAGTCCATCAGCTGCTGTAAACCCATATCTCAGCTTTCTATCGCCTGCCAAATCAATGATGAACACAGGCAGAAGGTAGGTTGAGGCTAATTGTGGCCGATTGCTAGAATCGGCCTCCTTTTCCATTGCGATGTCTGACGAGGGTTTACAACTCCTTGGTTCTCTGCTATGACGACGTGGCATGTCCGAGGTGAGATCCTTGCTTCTTATTTTTTGGGGCCGATCGCAGGGATCGGCCTTGCCACGTACGTCCATAGGCTTGGATCTTGCTACTCTGTCAGGCCAGTGGATAAGACTAGCCTCACCCCGTTTTTTGTAGCTTCGATGCGCTCACAGTCGTCCAGTTGATTCCAGAGAGCGGCTCTTGGTCATTTGCTTCCCAGATGTTCATGGCAGCCAAAGAGATATCGATCGAATCATCTGCATGAACAACCTCCACTTCATCTCCATCCCATTGTATGATGCACTGATGCATTGTGGATGGAATGCAGCAGTTAGCGTGGATCCAATCCCTTCCTAGCAGAACAGCATAAGTACTCTTACTGTCAACGATAAAAAAGGATGTAGGGATGGTCTTTCGGCCGACAGTTAAGTCCACGTTCAGAACACCCTTGGCTTCGACGGTTGGCCGTTGAAATCGCTTAGCGTGACGTTGGTCTTGATCAGATCTTCAGTAGAACGTCCTAAACGTCGTAACATGGAGTACGGCATTATGTTGACTGCTGCTCCCGTGTCAACCAACATCTTGCTGATAGGCTGCCCGTTGATATAACCCTTTAGGTATAGGGCCTTCAGATGCCTATAGCTCCTTTCTCGTGGCTTCTCAAAGATAAGCCGTGGCCCGCAATCAAAGCGTGCCCCGATACTTCCTCGTTTTTGGAGCACAAAACTCGACGGGAGAACGAACACCATGTTTGTGTCAGCCGATGTCCCCGCATCGGCTTTCTTGCAGGTCGCCACACTTTCTTCGGTGGGCGAGCATCTCCAGTGTTTGCTGAATTTTCACGGCGAGATCGGGCCGTGCTTTCCTCAACGTGTACAGTCTGCGCCTCGGCTTCTTCCAAGTTTCGAGCCGTTGCACTCTGCGCTGGGAGTGGCTGAGTCTATCAGGGACACCACCTTGGTCGGTGATATCTATCTTCTTCTTCTGACTCTTCAAAGTCTTCACCTTGGGATGACTCAGCTCGTTTGTTCTGAGGTGGGAGAGGTCCTAGACGCTTGAACACTGAAACTTCATTTGCTCCTTTCCTCTTCTGCTTACATTCTGGGCAGTTCTCGATTGTAGGCAATCGGCTCATTCCTGAGTCCCAGCAGTGTTTGAAGAAAGGACAATTCCAATGCATGTCCACGTCCTCTTGCTCCCTTGACCTCCCTCTGGCGTGACGCTCATACCCTTCGTGTCGACGGTATTTCCTGTTGTTTGCATCAGACCGACGATATCTATCATCATCTACGTCGTGGCGCCGACGTCGGTCGTATTGCTGTTCATATTTGTTAAGGAGGTGCGCGGAAAGTGGTCGTTGATACCGCACGCTGATCACCTCTTCCTCAGTCAAATACCGTCTGTCATCATGCTGGGGCCGGTCGCGTGGATCGGCCTCCTTTTTATCTTTGCCGCGAGAGCGACTGCTCTCTGGCTTATCCTCGTCATGGCGATCTGCAAGCCCTGCCATATTGATATCAAACGAGAAACCTGGCTCGCGTCCTATGCACTGGCGAGATCGACCATGTTGACTTCCGGAAACGGCTGCGTGTCAACTCTCATGGCAAACTGACCGAAGAGTAATCGGCCTTGTTCTATTGCCATCTGAATCTGTCCGCGCAGGACTTTGCAGTCGTTGGTGGTATGGGTGAACGTGTGATGCCATTTGCAGTATGGCCCGTTCACCTCTTGTGGCGTGGGGATTTTGTGGCCTTCGGGTAACTTCAGTTGTTTCTCCTTCAGCAGCAAATCAAAAATTTGCTCCGTTTTGCTCAAATCGAAGTCAAACCCCTTCACCGGCCCTGGTTGTTTCACCCACTTGCAGGACACGGGTTTTGAGTCCACTCAGGTACAGCGACCTCCTGATCTCCTGCAGAATCTTCATCTTCGTCCTCTCGATCAGGCGACGCGCTTGTACTTGTCTTGGTACAATTGGATGGCGCTGTTCATATGCTGTCAACTTCTGAACCATGTGCGCAGTGAATTGTACTGCTGGAAGGTCACATCTCTGAGTGGCGCGATAATCCGCTACCGCCAGCTCGGCCTTCTCAGATAGGCGAACCGAATAACATCGGTTCCTGACGGTCCTGAACCTCTGGATGTACTCATATACCGTCTCTCCTCGTCTCTGCCGAACTTGGGTCAGATCGGCAAGGCTAGCTTCCGTAGTTTCCGAATGGTATTGTACATGGAACTGCTCTTCCAGCTGCTTCCACGTCCGAACCGAGTCTGGTAGCAACGAGGTGTACCACCCAAAGGCTGAACCCGTGAGAGACTGCGAGAAGAACCTCACACGTAGCTCGTCTGAAGTTGAGACCATGCCCAATTGTGCCAAGTATCGGCTCACGTGCTCGATCGAGCTGGTTCCTTCGATCCACTAAATTTTGTGAAGTCGGGAGCCGATACTTAGGTGGCAGCGGGATCAGGTCGTAGTCGTTGGGATACGGCTTGGAATAGCCGATCATTCTCTTCTTCGGCAGGATGCCGAACTGTTCTCTCATGATTGCGGTGATCTCATCCACCATAGGAGCTGCAGAAGTTGATCGTTCATGACTTGTATTGGTGGCATATTTAGTTAGCCACGCATGTTTCTCAGCATCTGCTCCAGAACGCTCCTGCTCCAGCGACTCCTCTGCCGTGGCAGTCCTTCCTGCTGTAACCTGGGTCATCCAGTTGTTGCAGTCCGGCACGTAGGTGCACACGTATCCATGTGGAATTTCCTTGGGCGGATCATACAGGAATTGGTAGTCGCCTGGATCACCTCCAACTTTGTAGACGACGTACGCCGGTGAACCTTGTTGCTGTGGAGCTGCAAACGTGTGTTGCAGTGGTGGCCTTGTGTAGAGCGGTACCTCCCCTTGGTGAGTTCCTAGAGCAGGACCTGACGGAGAGTACTTGTGCTTCGTGACTTCTTGCACCACATTGAGCGCGACACGCTCCAGAGTATTCACCAAGCTCTCAGCATGCCGATGAAGAGAGTGAGCAACGGCATAGTTGACTTCCTGTCGCAGGGCTCTGGTACGTTCGTCCGAAGGGAGAGATAGATCTAGTCCATCTAGCGCGCCTTCGGGTTGGAACCCTTTGAACTTGATCCCGTGCGAACGGGTTTTCTCAAAAGCGCCGATGAGATCGGCTTCCAAGATTGCCTTGAGCTCATCATATCTCTTCTTATGCTCAGGAGGCAGATCTTCATACTTGACTGGTTCTTCCGCCATCGAGACGCAGATGTCGACGTGGTTGCTGCGGAAGATTGTCCCGATGTCCCACCGGGCGTGCCAGAATGTGTTGCCTGCCAAAACCCACCGGCGGTGGTTAAGCAACACGAAGAGCCGGGAGGCTTCCAAGGGGCCCTGGTCCCTCGACGTCGTCCCGCAAATGCTCGGCACACGACCTGGCGGCTGCAAGGCGTGCCACCTGACCTATACCTGGCCAGGAAGGTGTTAGATTGCTTCGATTAGTTTCTGCATGGCAGACACGTAAACATTAAATACGAGCCCTATCGGCTCTCAGGTTGCCCTGCGGATCGGCTCAAAGAGCCGATCGCCCCATGGTTCGTGTTGGATTTTCAATGACATGGGGATCCTGCTTGATCGTAACAAAGCTAAACCAATCTACGACAGTTTAGGGTTTTCACCGTATGATCGGAACATCCTACGCGTAGTTGAGCCTAATAGACACGAAAGATAATGGAAAACTAACCCTAAAAGAGGCCTAAAAACCAACATTAAGTTAATTCCCGGAACATCCCTCTTAGGACTAACAAACCATACCTAACGCACTACCGGATCGTTCAACCCGTTTGCAAGGCCTAACCATACGGATATTAAACTAATCCTTGAAGAACAAGGAGCAACTATAACAGATCGGATCTACTAAGTAATGAACAAGCAAGATGCTGCCCTTACACCTGGATAGGTGTAAGGGCAGCTAGATATTGAGGGACGGCATAGCTAAGCAGATACGCGTAAGAAAAGCATCTACGCAAGCCCCAAAACATCTACGATAAATAGTGCTGCTCGCCATCAACAACGCTTCAGTACGAGCAACACAAGGTAAACGAATAAACATTGTGCTGCCTAGATCGCAAGATGCGATCTAGGCAGCATGGTGCTTACCCGGGAGAAACCCTCGAAAGAAGGGGTGGCGATGCGCCTGATTTGTGTTTGTTGTGAACGTGATTGTCCTCCTTTCCGATAACCCTAGATACATATTTATAGTCCAAGGGACTTTCTAATTCGGGCGTGCACCTAACCGTGCACGGGTCAAACTCTATCTTTTAATCTAAACTAAGATGCGATCTACTAATATTACAGATACACGGGCAATTAAGCCCAAATTCCTCGCGCAAGGCCGCTTCAAAGATGCTCCACGTGTGTATCCTTCAAGCCCATCTTCGCTTACGGCCCATCTCCTGATTTGGCCAAAATCCGGTGATAACACCTCCCCGGTTATACTGATTACCAGTAGGTCGGAATCGTGGTTTGAAACTCCGATCTGGAGTCGGTTTACTGACTGGGTACTTCCTTGGCTCGATACGAGCCCTCTTCCTCCTATCCTCTTGAACCTGCCTGTAGTCATCCTCGAAAGTGATTGCCGAATCAATCAGTTCCTGGAATTCTGCAGTCCGTGCCAACCTCAGTTGCATCTTCATGTATGGATTCATGCCTTTCATGAATCGCTTCTTTCTTTTCTCCTCAGTGTCCACTTCCTCAGGTGCATATCTTGACAGCCTATTGAAATCTCGAACATACTGCATAATAGGTGCAGTATTCTGATGTAGCTCGTCAAACTCTCTCTTCTTCAGCTCCACCACGCTCTCCGGAACATGGGCATCCCGGAACTTCTTCTTGAATTCCTCCCAGGTGAACACCTTTTCTGGAGGGTGTACTGCCACAAGATTCTCCCACCATGATGCTGCTGGTCCTGATAACAGATAGGTGGCATACCGAATCTTTTCTTCATCATTGCATCCAACGGTCTTCAGCTTCCTTTCCGTGTCCATGAGCCAGTCTTCTGCATCCATTGGTTCTGGGGCTGATGCAAAAGGTAGTGGTCTTGCATTCTGGAAGTCTGATAAGGTTACTCCCTTGCCTTCATTACCCCTATCATTGATGACGTGGGTAAAGAAATCTTGCATGTTCTTGTTTTGACTCTCCTGGTACCTCCTCCTATCTTCTTCCATTGCTCTCATGTACTGTTGGAAATCTGGATGCATCATTGGGTGTGGTGGTGGTGGTGCATTCTCTGCTCTAGCTGCGGCATCCGCTTCCTCTTTTTCTTTCGCCTCCCGCTCTCTCCGAGCATCTTCGGTTTCAACTAACGCCATTTCCCCCTAGTCCTGTAACAAAGAGCGATTACTCATAATTACACCATGCAAATGTTTTCTGAGCTCAACTCATTGCCCAGAACTAGTCACACAATGAAATCAAGAAGCAAATCCAAAGCAAACATTTATTATGTATATACACCGTATATTACATAACATACACACATATATTACATGTGGTACTTATATAACCACTTATTTGGCTTCAAGCCCAAGCCAACGGAATTTAAAATACGTTCTAGTACAATACCACCTATACTACTTTATTCTTCCTTGGAGCTCTACTCCTCATCATCTTCGTTCGCCTCCGCATACATTCCTGGGGTCCATCCGGTACAGCGACTCGTCTTCCGAACACCGTCCGGAACAAAGGTCCTTCCAGTAGGTATGTAATCTGAATCGGACGAAGTGCCGAGACAGAGATCAGTCATGCCAAAGTAACTGGACAATGACTCGTATGTATCCCCAGTAGGATACATACCTCCTTCATTGGTCATCCATGAAGGGTTTCGATTCACCTGCCCCCTCATCTTCTTCTTCTTCTTTTTCACTCCAGAGCTTTCACCTTCCTCGTACTGTGATGGTTTTGAGAACCCCATCTCCAAGTCTAAAGAAATGGAATCAGTACCTTTCTCTTCCTTCCCATAGTGTCGGTTAACATACTGGTTAACCCCGCCACTTTCATCTCCAGTGTCACATGGAATAGGTTCCTCCTCATCTCCAAAAGGTTCCCCGAAACGCCAACCGGTTGAGTTTTCGATTGGTGACTCGGAGCAATTTAGGTTCCATGAGTTATCTCCCCCATATCCAGAATCATATGATGCTGACACATGTGGATAGTGTGGGACAAAGTTGGGTGTGAGTGGATCTTTCTGGGTTGCCTGGCCACTCCAATCTACAGGATTGTTTAGGCTAAATAAGGGTGTTGTATATTGGGGTTGTGCCCTCAGATCATGCATCCGAGCTTGGACTTTATCAGGGTCCGTGAACTCAGCTAGCATGTGGTCAATCTCTCCCACCATCTTTACGTGTAGAAGGTACATCGTAGTCAGTAAAGACTTACAGCTGTCCATATGCTGCGCTGCAACTTCAGGATGTTTGTTTGCCATCAGCAGATGATTCAGAGTGGGATCCTCATCTTCCTCGGCATGAGGTATATGAGAATACTCCGAACATAGCAGTTCTACTGACTTGTGCTGCCTTATTTCAAGGATTGCCTTGAATATGGCCATGTGAAAGGCTGTGGTAAGGGTTTTGGCTTCTCCATATGGCATTATACGGCTCATCTCCAGTTGCGCAGTGATGTCTACGGGTGCTTCTATTCTTGTAGACAGTGTTGGGCCTCCAAGAGCAGAGGTTTGTAGAACAACAGCAAGTTTTCCCTTAAGTGGATCACCCAAGGTTTATCGAACTCAGGGAGGAATAGGTCAAAGATATCCCTCTCATGCAACCCTGTAATCACAAAGCAAGAAGTCTCTTGTGTCCCCAACACACCAAATACACTTGTCAGATGTATAGGTGCACTAGTTCGGCGAAGAGATAGTGAAATACAAGTAATATGGATGTATATGAGTGGTAATAGCAATCTGAATAAAATATGGCAGCGAGTAAACATGCAACAAAACAGTAAACAAATGGAGATTCGATGCTTGGAAGCAAGGCCTAGGGATCCTGCTTTCACTAGTGGACACTCTCAACAATGATCACATAATAGAACCACTCTACACTCTTTTGTTGGATGATGAACACCACTAACTGTGTAGGATTACACGAACCCTCAATGCCGGAGTTAACAAGCTCCACAGTATTCGATATTCATGTTTAAGTAACCTTAGAGTGCAAGATAGATCAACACAATTACACCAAGAACTAACATAGCATGCACACTATCACCATCACACCATGAAGGAGGCATAGATCACGTCAATACTTATCATAGCAATAGTTAACTTCATAATCTACAAGAGATCACAATCATAGCCTACACCAAGTACTACACGAGGCACACACTGTCACCATTACACCGTGCAGGAGGAATAGAGTACTTTAATAACATCACTAGAGTAGCACATAGATGATATTCAACTAGATCACATAAAGAGAGAGATGAACCACATAGCTATGATACGTCTCCAACGTATCGATAATTTCTTATATTCCATGCCACTTTATTGATGATACCTACATGTTTTATGCACATTATATGTCATATTTATGCATTTTCTGGAACTAACCTATTAACAAGATGCCGAAGAGCTAGTTGCTTTTCTGCTGTTTTTGGTTTAAATCCTAGTAAGGAAATATTCTCGGAATTGGACGAAATCTTCGCCCAGGGTCCTATTTTTGCACGGAGCTTCCAGAAGACCGAAGAGGGAAGGAAGTGGGGCCACGGGTGCCGACACCATAGGGCGGCGCGGCCCGGGCCCTGGCCGCGCCGACCTAGGGTGTGGGGCCCTCGTGTGGCCCCCGCGTTGCCCTCCCGCCTACTTAAAGCCTCCGTCGCGAAAACCCCAGTACCGAGAGCCACGATACGGAAAACCTTCCAGAGACGCCGCCGCCGCGAATCCCATCTCGGGGATTCAGGAGATCGCCTCCGGCACCCTGCCGGAGGGGATTCATCTCCCGGAGGACTCTACACCGCCATGGTCGCCTCCGGAGTGATGAGTGAGTAGTTCACCCCTGGACTATGGGTCCATAGCAGTAGCTAGATGGTCGTCTTCTCCTTGTTGTGCTTCATTGTTGGATCTTGTGAGCTGCCTAACATGATCAAGATCATCTATATGTAATACTATATGTTGTGTTTGTCGGGATCCGATGGATAGAGAATACTATGATTATGGTGATTATCAATCTATTGTTTATGTGTTGTTTATGATCTTGCATGCTCTCCGTTATTAGTAGAGGCTCTGGCCAAGTTTTTACTCTTAACTCCAAGAGGGAGTATTTATGCTCGATAGTGGGTTCATGCCTTCATTGACACCTGGGACAGTGACAGAAAGTTCTAAGGTTGTGATGTGCTGTTGCCACTAGGGATAAAACATTGATTCTATGTCTAAGGATGTAGTTGTCGATTACATTACGCACCATACTTAATGCAATTGTCTGTTGCTTTGCAACTTAATACTGAATGGGGTTCGGATGATAACCTGAAGGTGGACTTTTTAGGCATAGATGCAGTTGGATGGCGGTCTATGTACTTTGTCGTAATGCCCAATTAAATCTCACTATATTTATCATATCATGTATATGCATTGTTATGCCTTTCTCTATTTGTCAATTGCCCGACTGTAATTTGTTCACCCAACATGCTTTTATCTTATGGGAGAGACACCTCTAGTGAACTGTGGACCCCGGTCCTATTCTTTACATAGCATACAATCTACTGCAATTGTGTTTACTGTTTTCTTTGCAAACATCTTCCACTCGATACGCTTAATCCTTTGTTACAGCAAGCCGGTGAGATTGACAACCTCACTGTTTCGTTGGGACAAAGTACTTGGGTTGTGTTGTGCAGGTTCCACGTTGGCGCCGGAATCCCTGTTGTTGCGCCGCATCACATTTCGCCACCATCAACCTTCAACGTGCTTCTTGGCTCCTACTGGTTCGATTAAACCTTGGTTTCTTTCTGAGGGAAAACTTGCTACTGTGCGCATCATACCTTCCTCTTGGGGTTCCCAACGAACGTGTGAGTTACACGCCATCAAGCTCTTTTTCTGGCGCCGTTGCCGGGGAGATCAAGACACGCTGCAAGGGGAGTCTCCACTTCTCAATCTCTTTACTTTGTTTTTGTCTTGCTTTATTTTATTTACTACTTTGTTTGCTGCACTAAATCAAAATACAAAAAAATTAGTTGCTAGTTTTACTTTATTTACTGTCTTGCTCTCTATATCAAAAACACACAAAAATTAGTTACTTGCATTTACTTTATCTAGTTTGTTTTATTTACCGTTGCTAAAATGAATACTCCTGAAAATACTAAATTGTGTGACTTCACAAATGCAAATAATAATGATTTCCTATGCACACCTATTGCTCCACCTGCTACTACAGCAGAATTCTTTGAAATTAAACCTGCTTTACTAAATCTTGTCATGAGAGATCAATTTTCTGGTGTTAGTTCTGATGATGCTGCTGCCCATCTTAATAATTTTGTTGAACTTTGTGAAATGCAAAAGTATAAGGATGTAGATGGTGATATTATTAAATTGAAAGTGTTTCCTTTCTCATTAAGAGGAAGAGCTAAAGATTGGTTGCTATCTTTGCCTAAGAATAGTATTGATTCATGGACTAAATGCAAGGATGCTTTTATTGGTAGATATTATCCTCCCGCTAAAATTATATCTTTGAGAAGTAGCATAATGAATTTTAAGCAATTAGATACTGAACATGTTGCTCAAGCATGGGAGAGAATGAAAACTTTGGTAAAGAATTGCCCAACCCATGGACTGACTACTTGGATGATCATCCAAACCTTCTATGCAGGACTAAATTTTTCTTCGCGGAATTTATTGGATTCAGCTGCTGGAGGTACCTTTATGTCCATCACATTGGGGGCGGCTACAAAACTTCTTGATGATATGATGATAAATTACTCTGAATGGCACACGGAAAGAGCTCCACAAGGTAAGAAGGTAAATTCTGTTGAAGAAACCTCTTCCTTGAGTGATAAGATTGATGTGATTATGTCTATGCTTGTGAATGGTAGATCTAATGTTGATCCAAATAATGTTCCTTTAGCTTCATTGGTTGCTCAAGAAGAAAATGTTGATGTGAATTTCATTAAAAATAATAATTTCAACAACAATGCTTATAGGAACAACTCTGGTAATAACTATAGGCCATATCCTTCTGCTAATGGTAATGGTTATGGTAATTCTTATGGAAATTCTTACAACAATAATAGGAGTGTACCCTCTGGTCTTGAAGCTATGCTTAAAGAATTTATTAGTACACAAACTGCTTTTAACAAATCTGTTGAGGAAAAGCTTGATAAAATTGATACTATTGCTTCTAGAGTTGATAGGCTTGCCTCTGATGTTAATCTTTTAAAATTGAAAGTTATGAATAATGATATTGATAATAAGATTACTACTACAGCAAATGCCATCCAAGTTAGAATTAATGAGAATATAAGATTAATGGCTGAATTGCGTGCTAGGTGGGATAGAGAAGAAAATGAAAAACTAGCTAAAGAGAATAATGTAGCTAAAGTTTGGACTATTACCACCATTAGTAATGATAATGATTCACATGTTGCTGCACCTCCTACTATCAATGGTAAAATAATTGGTGTTGGCAATGTTTCTACTCCTAGTGCAAAGCGAACAAAACTGCCTGAAATTGCTAAAACTGCTGAAACTGCTTGTGATAAAACTGCTGAAATTTTTTCCAACCTTGGGAACAATGATCCCATTGCTGTAGCTCATAATGATTTAGATTTTGATGATTGCCACATCTCTGAAGTTATAAAGTTCTTACAAAAACTTGCTAAAAGTCCTAATGCTAGTGCTATAAATTTAGCCTTTACAAAACATATTACAAATGCTCTCATAAAAGCTAGAGAAGAGAAACTAAAACTTGAAACTTCTATTCCTAGAAAGTTAGAAGATGGTTGGGAGCCCATCATTAAAATGAAATTCAATGACTTTGAATGTAATGCTTTATGTGATCTTGGTGCAAGTATTTCTGTTATGCCTAAAAAGATTTATGATATGCTTGACTTGACACCATTGAAGAATTGTTATTTGGATGTTAATCTTGCCGATAATGTTAAAAAGAAACCTTTGGGGAGGATTGATAATGTGCGCATTACGGTTAACAATAACCTTGTCCCCGTTGATTTTGTTGTCTTGGATATCGAATGCAATGCATCTTGTCCTATTGTGTTGGGAAGACCTTTTCTTCGAACTGTTGGTGCTGTTATTGATATGAGGGAAGGTAATATTAAATATCAATTTCCTCTCAAGAAAGGTATGGAACACTTCCCTAGAAAGAGAATGAAGTTGCCTTTTGATTCTATTATTAGAACAAGTTATGATGTTGATGCTTCTACTCTCGATGTTACTTGATTTGCACTTTCTGCGAAAGGCGTTAAAGAAAAGCGCTTATGGGAGACAACCCATGTTTTTACTACAGCAATTTTTTGTTTTGTTGAGTCTTGGAAGTTGTTTACTACAGTAGCAACCTCTCCTTATCATGTTTTTGTGCCAAGTAAAGTTTCTATGTCGAAGTTGATATATATTTGGGATCGCTGCGCAGAAACAGCATTGCTGTCTGTCACGAATCTGGGCACAGTCCTCTGTAGAAAATTCGAAAAAATCTGCCAATTTACGAGCGTGATCCTCAGATATGTACGCAACTTTCATTAGTTTTGAGTTTTTCCATTTGAGCAAGTCTAGTGCCAGCTTTAAATTCGTCTTTACGGACTGTTCTGTTTTTGACAGATTCTGCCTTTTATTTCGCATTGCCTCTTTTGCTATGTTGGATTCATTTCTTTGATCCATTAATGTCCAGTAGCTTTATGCAATGTCCAGAAGTGTAAAGAATGATTGTGCCACCTCTGAACTTGTGAATTATTAATTGTGCACTAACCCTCTAATGAGTTTGCTTGAAGTTTGGTGTGAAGGAAGTTTTCAAGGATCAAGAGAGGAGAATGATATACTATGATCAAGAGGAGTGAAAGCTCTAAGATTGGGGATGCCCCGTGGTTCACCCCTGCATATTTTAAGAAGACTCAAGCGTCTAAGCTTGGGGATGCCCAAGGCATCCCCTTCTTCATCGACAACATCATCAGGTTCCTCCTGAAACTATATTTTTATTCAATCACATCTTGTGTTCTTTACTTGGAGCGTCGGTTTGTTTTTGTTTTTGTTTTTGTTTGAATAAAATGGATCCTAGCATTCACTTTGTGGGAGAGAGACACGCTCCGCTGTTGCATATGGACAAATATGTCCTTAGGCTTTACTCATAATGTTCAAGGCGAAGTTTCTTCTTCGTTAAATTGTTATATGGTTGGAATTGGAAAATGCTACATGTAGAAATTCTAAAATGTCTTGGATAATGTGATACTTGGCAATTGTTGTGCTCATGTTTAAGCTCTTGCATCATATGCTTTGCACCCATTAATGAAGAAATACATAGAGCTTGCTAAAATTTGATTTGCATATTTGGTCTCTCTAAGGTCTAGATAATATCTAGTATTGAGTTTTGAACAACAAGGAAGACGGTGTATAGTCTTATAATGTTTACAATATGTCTTTTATGTGAGTTTTGCTGCACCGGTTCATCCTTGAGTTTGCTTCAAATAACCTTGCTAGCCTAAACCTTGTATCGAGAGGGAATACTTCTCATGCATCCAAAATCCTTGAGCCAACTACTATGCCATTTGTGTCCACCATACCTACCTACTACATGGTATTTCTCCGCCATTCCAAAGTAAATTTCTTGAGTGCTACCTTTAAATTCCATCATTCACCTTTGCAATATATAGCTCATGGGACAAAATAGCCTTAAAAACTATCGTAGTATTGAATATGTACTTATGCACTTTATCTTTTATTAAGTTGCTTGTTGTGCGATAACCATGCTTCGGGGAACGCCATCAACTATTGTTGAATATCATGTGAGTTGCTATGCATGTCCGTCTTGTCTGAAGGATCTATCATTTTAGTGGTTGGAGCATGCAAAATTGTTAGAGAAGAACATTGGGCCGCTAACTAAAGCCATGAATCATGGTTGAAGTTTCAGTTTTGGACATATATCCTCAATCTCATATGAGAATAATAATCATTGCTACATGCTTATGCATTTAAGAGGAGTCCATTATCTGTTGTCCATGTTGTCCGGTATGGATGTCTAAGTTGAGAATAATCAAAAGCGAGAAATCCAAAATGCGAGCATTCTCCTTAGACCTTTGTACAGGCGGCATGGAGGTACCCCTTTGTGACACTTGGTTGAAACATGGCATGCAAAGATCCGGTAGTCCAAGCTAAGTAGGACGAGGTGCGGACACTATTAGTATACTATGCATGAGGCTTGCAACTTGTAAGATATAATTTACATAACTCATATGCTTTATTACTACCGTTGACAAAATTGTTTCATGTTTTCAAAATAAAAGCTCTAGCACAAATACAGCAATCGATGCTTTCCTCTTTGAAGGACCATTCTTTTACTTTTATTGTTGAGTCAGTTTACCTATCTCCCTCCACCTTAAGAAGCAAACACTTGTGTGAACTGTGCATTGATTCCTACATACTTGCATATTGCACTTGTTATATTACTTTATATTGACAATATCCATGAGATATACATGTTATAAGTTGAAAGCAACCGCTGAAACTTCATCTTCCTTTGTGTTGCTTCAACACCTTTACTTTGATTTATTGCTTTATGAGTTAACTCTTATGCAAGACTTATTGATGCTTGTCTTGAAGTACTATTCATGAAAAGTCTTTGTCATATGATTCACTTGTTTACTCATGTCATTACCTTTGTTTTGATCGCTGCATTCATTACATATGTTTACAAATAGTATGATCAAGATTATGATGGCATGTCACTTCAGAAATTATCTTTGTTATCGTTTTACCTGCTCGGGACGAGCAGAACTAAGCTTGGGGATGCTGATACGTCTCCAACGTATCGATAATTTCTTATGTTCCATGCCACTTTATTGATGATACCTACATGTTTTATGCACATTATATGTCATATTTATGCATTTTCGGAACTAACCTATTAACAAGATGCCGAAGAGCCGTTGCTGTCTGCTGTTTTTGGTTTCAGAAATCCTAGTAAGGAAATATTCTCGGAATTGGACGAAATCTTCGCCCAGGGTCCTATTTTTGCACGGAGCTTCCAGAAGACGAAGAAGAAGAAAGTGGGGCCACGAGGTGCCGACACCATAGGGCGGCGCGGCCCAGGCCCTGGCGCCGACCTAGGGTGTGGGGCCCTCGTGTGGCCCCCGCGTTGCCCTTCCGCCTACTTAAAGCCTCCGTCGCGAAACCCCGGGCCACGATACGGAAAACCTTCCGGAGACGCCGCCGCCGCGAATCCCATCTCGGGGATTCGGAGATCGCCTCCGGCACCCTGCCGGAGAGGGGATTCATCTCCGGAGGACTCTACACCGCCATGGTCGCCTCCGGAGTGATGAGTGAGTAGTTCACCCTGGACTATGGGTCCATAGCAGTAGCTAGATGGTCGTCTTCTCCTTGTTGTGCTTCATTGTTGGATCTTGTGAGCTGCCTAACATGATCAAGATCATCTATATGTAATACTATATGTTGTGTTTGTCGGGATCCGATGGATAGAGAATACTATGATTATGGTGATTATCAATCTATTGTTTATGTGTTGTTTATGATCTTGCATGCTCTCCGTTATTAGTAGAGGCTCTGGCCAAGTTTTTACTCTTAACTCCAAGAGGGAGTATTTATGCTCGATAGTGGGTTCATGCCTTCATTGACACCTGGGACAGTGACAGAAAGTTCTAAGGTTGTGATGTGCTGTTGCCACTAGGGATAAAACATTGATTCTATGTCTAAGGATGTAGTTGTCGATTACATTACGCACCATACTTAATGCAATTGTCTGTTGCTTTGCAACTTAATACTGAATGGGGTTCGGATGATAACCTGAAGGTGGACTTTTTAGGCATAGATGCAGTTGGATGGCGGTCTATGTACTTTGTCGTAATGCCCAATTAAATCTCACTATATTTATCATATCATGTATATGCATTGTTATGCCTTTCTCTATTTGTCAATTGCCCGACTGTAATTTGTTCACCCAACATGCTTTTATCTTATGGGAGAGACACCTCTAGTGAACTGTGGACCCCGGTCCTATTCTTTACATAGCATACAATCTGCAATTGTGTTTCTGTTTTCTTTGCAAACATCTTCCACTCGATACGCTTAATCCTTTGTTACGCAAGCCGGTGAGATTGACAACCTCACTGTTTCGTTGGGACAAAGTACTTGGGTTGTGTTGTGCAGGTTCCACGTTGGCGCCGGAATCCTGTTGCGCCGCATCACATTTCGCCACCATCAACCTTCAACGTGCTTCTTGGCTCCTACTGGTTCGATTAAACTTTCTTTCTGAGGGAAAACTTGCTACTGTGCGCATCATACCTTCCTCTTGGGGTTCCCAACGAACGTGTGAGTTACACGCCATCAAGCTACAGCGGAGCCCTCAGCCCCGGGGGTGAGTTACTCCCTCCTCATCATGGAGACAGCGATGGCGGTGAAGATGGCGGTGGAGACGGCGGTGGAGATGACTCCGGGGGCAATTCCCCGTCCCGGCGGTGTGCCGGAACAGAGACTTCTGTCCCCCGAATCTTGATTTCGCGATGGCGGCGGCTCTGGAAGGTTTTCTCGGGTTTCATCCACGTTTTAGGTCAGGACCTTTAAATAGGCGAAAGGGGAGCCTCGGAGGGGTCTGGTGGGGCCAGACACTAGGGCGGCGCGCCTGGCTCCTTGGCCGTGCCGCCACCATGTGTGGGCCCCACGTGGCCCCTCTCTGACGGTTCTCGGGTGTTCTGGATGCTTCCGGGCAAAATAGGAACCTGGGCGTTGATTTCGTCCAATTCCGAGAATATTTCGTTACTAGGATTTCTGAAACCAAAAACAAAAAACAGGAACTGGCACTTCGGCATCTTGTCAATAGGTTAGTTCCAGAAAACGCATAATAATGACATATAATGTGTATAAAACATGTAGGTATCATCAATGAAGTAGCATGGAACATAAGAAATTATCGATACGTCGGAGACGTATCAGCATCCCAAGCTTAGTCTGCTCGTCCCGAGCAGGTAAAACGATAACAAAGATATTTTCTGAAGTGACATGCCATCATAACCTTGATCATACTATTTGTAAACATATGTAATGAATGCAGCGATCAAAACAATGGTAATGACATGAGTAAACAAATGAATCATAAAGCAAAGACTTTTCATGAATAGTACTTCAAGACAAGCATCAATAAGTCTTGCATAAGAGTTAACTCATAAAGCAATAAATCAAAGTAAAGGTATTGAAGCAACACAAAAGAAGATTAAGTTTCAGCGGTTGCTTTCAACTTATAACATGTATATCTCATGGATAGTGTCAATGTAAAGTAATATAACAAGTGCAATATGGAAGTATGTAGGAATCAATGCATAGTTCACACAAGTGTTTGCTTCTTGGGGTGGAGAGAAATAGGTGAACTGACTCAACATAAAAGTAAAAGAAAGGTCCTTCAAAGAGGAAAGCATCGATTGCTATATTTGTGCTAGAGCTTTTATTTTGAAAACATATAGAGAGCATAAAAAGTAAAATTTTGAGAGGTGTTTGTTGTTGTCAACGAATGGTAGTGGGTACTCTAACCCCCTTGCCAGACAAACCTTCAAAGAGCGGCTCCCATTTTATTTTATTTTTGGGTGGCACTCCTTCCAACCTTTCTTTCACAAACCATGGCTAACCGAATCCTCGGGTGCCTGCCAACAATCTCATACCATGAAGGAGTGTCTTTTTATTTTAGTTTTATTATGATGACACTCCTCCCCACCTTTGCTTTCTCAAGCCATGGCTAACCGAATCCTTCGGGTGCCGTCCAACAATCACATACCATGGAGGAGTGTCTATTTTTGTTAATTAATTTGGGACTGGGAATCCCATTGCCAGCTCTTTTTGCAAAATTATTGGATAAGCGGATGAAGCCACTAGTCCATTGGTGAAAGTTGCCCAACAAGATTGAAAGATAAACACCACATACTTCCTCATGAGCTATAAAACATTGACACAAATAAGAGGTAATAACTTTTGAATTGTTTAAAGGTAGCACTCAAGCAATTTACTTTGGAATGGCGGAGAAATACCATGTAGTAGGTAGGTATGGTGGACACAAATGGCATAGTGGTTGGCTTCAAGGATTTGGATGCATGAGAAGTATTCCCTCTCGATACAAGGCTTAGGCTAGCAAGGTTATTTGAAACAAACACAAGGATGAACCGGTGCAGCAAAACTCACATAAAAGACATATTGTAAACATTATAAGACTTTACACCGTCTTCCTTGTTGTTCAAACTCTTTACTAGAAATTATCTAGACCTTAGAGAGACCAATTATGCAAACCAAATTTTAGCAAGCTCTATGTATTTCTTCATTAATGGGTGCAAAGTATATGATGCAAGAGCTTAAACATGAGCACAACAATTGCCAAGTATCACATTATCCAAGACATTTTACCAATTACGTAGCATTTTCTGTTTCCAACCATATAACAATTAACGAAGCAGTTTCAACCTTCACCATGAAAATTAAAAGCTAAGAACACATGTGTTCATACGAACCAGCGGAGCGTGTCTCTCTCCCACACAAGCATTTATTCAAACAAAAACAATAACAAAAACATACAGACGCTCCAAGTAAAATACATAAGATGTGACCGAATAAAAATATAGTTTCAAGAGAAGGAACCTGATACTTTGTCGATGAAGAAGGGGATGCCTTGGGCATCCCCAAGCTTAGACGCTTGAGTCTTCTTAGAATATGCAGGGGTGAACCACGGGGGCATCCCCAAGCTTAGAGCTTTCAATCTTCTTGATCATAGTATATCATACTCCTCTCTTGACCCTTGAAAACTTCCTTCACACCAAACTTCAAGCAAACTCATTAGAGGGTTAGTGCACAATACAAATTTACATGTTCAGAGGTGACACAATCATTCTTTACACTTCTGGACATTGCATCAAGCTACTGGACATTAATGGATCAAAGAAATTCATCCAACATAGCAAAAGAGGCAATGCGAAATAAAAGGCAGAATCTGTCAAAACAGAACAGTTCGTAAAGACGAATTTTAAAATGGCACCAGACTTGCTCAAATGGAAAAACTCAAAACTAATGAAAGTTGCGTACATATCTGAGGATCACGCTCGTAAATTGGCAGATTTTTTCGAATTTTCTACAGAGACTTGTTCCAGAATTCGTGACAGACAGCAATGCTGTTTCTGCGCAGCAATCCCAAATATAACATCAACTTTAACATAGAAACTTTACTTGGCACAAAAACATGATAAGGAGAGGTTGCTACAGTAGTAAACAACTTCCAAGACTCAAATATAAAACAAAGTACTGTAGTAAAAACACATGGGTTATCTCCCAAGAAGTTCTTTCTTTATAGCCATTAAGATGGGCTCAGCAGTTTTAATGATGCACTCGCAAGAAATAGAAGTTGAAGCAAAAAGAGAGCATCAAGAGGAAAATTCAAAACACATTTAAGTCTAACATGCTTCCTATGCATAGGAATCTTGTAAATAAACAAGTTCATGAAGAGCAAAGTAACAAGCATAGGAAGATAAAACAAGTGTAGCTTCAAAAATTTCAGCACATAGAGAGGTGTTTTAGTAACATGAAAATTTTTACAACCATATTTTCCTCTCTCATAATAACTTTCAGTAGCAACATGAGCAAACTCAACAATATAACTATCACATAAAGCATTCTTATCATGAGTCTCATGCATAAAATTATTACTCCCCACATAGGCATAATCAATTTTATTAGTTGTAGTGGGAGCAAATTCAACAAAGTAGCTATCATTATTATTCTCATCATCAAATATAGGAGGCATAGTATCATCAAAGTAAATTTTCTCCTCAATGCTTGGGGGACTAAAAATATCATGCTCATCAAAGCCAGCTTCCCCAAGCTTAGAATTTTCCATATCATTAACAACAATAGTGTTCAAAGCATTCATATTAATATGTTCCATGGGTTTTTTAATTTTCGCATCAAACCATCCATGTCTTAAATCAGGAAATAGAATAAGAAGGTCATTGTTGTCCATTATGCCTAACTAGTGTAAACAACAAACCAAATGTCGCAATTGCAGAGTCTAAAGGAAATAGCTTCGAGTACTTACAACGGCGCCGGAAAATAGCTTAGTAGCCGAGATCCGGAGTGTGAGTACCTTTTACCTTTCCTCCCGGCAACGGCGCCAGAAAAGTGCTTGATGTCTACGGGTGCTTCTATTCTTGTAGACAGTGTTGGGCCTCCAAGAGCAGAGGTTTGTAGAACAGCAGCAAGTTTTCCCTTAAGTGGATCACCCAAGGTTTATCGAACTCAGGGAGGAAGAGGTCAAAGATATCCCTCTCATGCAACCCTGTAATCACAAAGCAAGAAGTCTCTTGTGGCCCCAACAAACCAAATACACTTGTCAGATGTATAGGTGCACTAGTTCGGCGAAGAGATAGTGAAATACAAGTAATATGGATGTATATGAGTGGTAATAGCAATCTGAATAAAATATGGCAGCGAGTAAACATGCAACAGTAAACAAACGGAGATTCGATGCTTGGAAGCAAGGCCCAGGGATCCTGCTTTCACTAGTGGACACTCTCAACAATGATCACATAATAGAACCACTCTACACTCTTTTGTTGGATGATGAACACCACTAACTGTGTAGGATTACACGAACCCTCAATGCCGGAGTTAACAAGCTCCACAGTATTCGATATTCATGTTTAAGTAACCTTAGAGTGCAAGATAGATCAACACAATTACACCAAGAACTAACATAGCATGCACACTATCACCATCACACCATGAAGGAGGCATAGATCACGTCAATACTTATCATAGCAATAGTTAACTTCATAATCTACAAGAGATCACAATCATAGCCTACACCAAGTACTACACGAGGCACACACTGTCACCATTACACCGTGCAGGAGGAATAGAGTACTTTAATAACATCACTAGAGTAGCACATAGATGATATTCAACTAGATCACATAAAGAGAGAGATGAACCACATAGCTACAGCGGAGCCCTCAGCCCCGGGGTGAGTTACTCCCTCCTCATCATGGAGACAAGCGATGGCGGTGAAGATGGCGGTGGAGACGGCGGTGGAGATGACTCGGGGCAATTCCCCGTCCCGGCGTGCCGGAACAGAGACTTCTGTCCCCCGAATCTTGATTTCGCGATGGCGGCGGCTCTGGAAGGTTTTCTCGGGTTTCGTCCAGCGTTTTTAGGTCAGGACCTTTAAATAGGCGAAAGGGGAGCCTCGGAGGGGGTCTGGTGGGGCCAGACACTAGGGCGGCGCGCCTGGCTCCTTGGCCGCGCCGCCACCATGTGTGGGCCCCACGTGGCCCCTCTCTGACGGTTCTCGGGTGTTCTGGATGCTTCGGGCAAAATAGGAACGTGGGCGTTGATTTCGTCCAATTCCGAGAATATTTCGTTACTAGGATTTCTGAAACCAAAAACAGCAGAAAACATGAACTGGCACTTCGGCATCTTGTCAATAGGTTAGTTCCGGAAAACGCATAATAATGACATATAATGTGTATAAAACATGTAGGTATCATCAATAAAGTAGCATGGAACATAAGAAATTATCGATACGTCGGAGACGTATCAGCTACTATCTCTCCATCATAATAGATGTACTTGAGAACAGGTATCCGAGTTTCACAATGAAGTTCCTTCAGCATCCCACGCAGGAGATCTGTAAGTGGTCCCTCATAATCACCGAGCCAGCCATCAACCTTCCTCAAAGTCCTCTTGGGAAACGTGTACGCCATTATGGCTGTATACAAAAGCAGAAAATTAGTAGTGATAGTGTATAATAATAGTTATAATAAAGAATTATCGCACTAAAATATATGATTTTTCTATTCTCAAGTGAATAAACATCATATTTTTAGAGAATCCTTTACTATTTCAACTTGACTCCTACAGGTTTCTTCCCTATACTAGGTTTTTCCAACCTAAGGTCGCAACATTTGCTCTGATACCAGCTGCGGTGACCCAGCATACCACTGCATGTTGTAGTATACAAGTCGTTGATATGATCTTCATGAAGGGACTTCTTCACAAATATCACATCCCTCAGAGTGGTACAACAGAAACATTGCAGGTCACAACACTCGATAATATATTACAATCATGGTCTTAACAAGTTGGTATTCTCACAGGTCCGATGAGAACACCCTACAAGATTAAAGTACTATTACAAACCAACATAGATATGAAAAGAGCTCAGCAACTTATTTAAGTATGCCACTACGCTGCTCGGCCCTATGATACTAAGATATATCACTACTCCTCCACCTCCGTGTCATCGGGTCCGTAGACTATCCCATAGTCTACTCCTTCAACTCCTCCGGTAAGATCAGGTTCCTCGTAGACCAGCTCGTAGCTTCCTTCGGGTGCTCCATCGGTGATGGCCTCCACTTCCGTATCACAGTCTAGCAAGGGTGTCGAAAGAAAGTGAGTACAGGGGTACTCAGCAAGTTCAAAAGAGTAAAAGGTGTTTGATGCACTAGCTACGACCCTCGATCAGAAAATCTTAGGTCAATGCATGTTTTGAAATCATTTCTTCAAAAGGTTTATTTTATTCTGAAAACTATGCCCGTCAGTCTTCACAGGTTGACTAGAACTTCACGGAGTTCCTTTCCTGCCGCGTTCGCAGTTCCTTCCCGGAAAGGAGTGACAGCCACAATTTGATACACTCTGCAGAGGTGCGTTACTTTTCCCATAAGAGATCTCACCCTTTTTGCCAACCGCAGGGACTTGCCCCCGTTCACACTTCCTTGGTGTGAGGCCAGGTATAAAGATCCAAGCCCACACCGCCTTCTCCGCGACCCTGCAAACCCACCCTTTTGTCCATCCGTACACCCCCGGTAGACATCTCCCGATCATACGGCTTTACCCACGGTGTACGTCGGACAATCCTTCATAGACGGTAGAGCCTCTCATCCAAACGTCCGGATGGGGATTTTAAAGGCTATCCCAACCTACGGCAGTGCCTCCAGCACCCCGCCAGGCTCTATCAAGTCCGTTGGCGTGCAGGAGGGAAAAGATACAGGGCTTCCCCAGAGCCATTATAGATCTTATGGTCAACGCGATATGTACGGCGCTAGAATCACTGGACGGCATTGGTACTTAGTCCTAGATGAATAGTACCCTTGCAATGGAACCTCCACCAATCAACACATACCATGGTTCCATTTCCATCCACATAGTCATATTCATAATTGGAAAAGTAACATTTCATTTTCAATGCAGGAATGATAAGTCATATAGCTTTGCATTAAATTAATAGAAAATACTCAAATTGACATGAGCAAGGGTGAACTTGCCTGTGGACTGCGAGATAGTGCAGTTCAATGCGTTGGATGGAACCTGGACCTCGGGTTCTGTAAAGAAGCATCATTGTCCGGTAAGGACAATGTTATAAAATCCAAATGATGCATGCATGGATGTATTATTTTCTGTTGAATCCCTTTACCCAAATGAGTTATTACAATTTAGGGTTGAGTTAAGATTTATGCCTTTGGCAGTAATTTGCAATTGCTTTAATGTATAAACCACTTTAATTCACATAAGGTAACATAATTCAAAGTAAAACTACTTTATCTAGATGATTCATTATACATTCCAAAATAATTTGAAATAATAGAGTTGTCTCTATATTTTTGAGAATAAAGAGGAATAGAGTATCTTCCTTTGGAAAATACCTTTTTCAAAATAGAAATGACTTGGAATAATAGAATTTTATTTTGAAATATTTAAAAATAAGTATTTGAACTTATTTGGGATTATTCCTTGATTTATTAATACAAGGAAATCATAATTTGAAATTCCAAATGTTTAATTTTAAATTCATAAAATTCACAAATTTAAATTTGTTCATTAAATTTTATTTCATATTTTATTCTTGTTAAGAATAATTTTTCATTCACCAATCCAATTTTTAATGGATTTTTAGAGTTGTATTTTATTTATTAAAATTTGGTGAAAATCTGGTTATTTTTAAATGTGAAATGCCTAAAATACCCCTCCTGGCCCCTATTGGGCCAGCCCACTAATTCTGGCCCACAGGACAGCCCACTAAGGCCTGTCCAAACCCAGTTTGGTGGAACCAAACGGGTTCGGCCCGACACACTCGCTCGCTCCTCTCTCTCTCTCTCGAACCCTAACCCCCTGGCGATACGCGTGGCGACGGCGTCGCCGCCATGGCCGCCACCATGCTCCGGCCGCCTCCTAGCTCCCCTGCTCGCGCCACCGATACCATCAGAACCGCCGCGCGACGATCTATCGATCCGTCCGCGTGGTTTCTTCCATCTCTTCCTCTCCTAGTGGATCGCCTCCGTTCTGGATCTCGTGGAGAATCGCCTCGACGAACTCCGGCGAGCTCTCGTCCTTGCCGACGACGTGTGCGCCTCCGAGACTGACCTGGCGCAGGTGCTGCTCGCAGTACTTGTGCCGTCGTCTCCGTGCCGTGCTGTGGTGGTGTTCGTGCTCGTCGGCGTAACGCCGGCGCCTACCCTGGTCTTGCAGCTGCTATGGCCGCGCGAGCACTGCCTCGCCATGCCATAGCCTCTGCTACCAGGCGCATGTAAGTGATTCGTCTCCTCCTTCTCTTCTGTGCGCCTCCCAAGCTACTGTGCTTCTTCTTCCTCCTGTTCTACTGCTCCCTGGTGATCCTGTGATCACACAGAGCCTTGCAATAGCTGCCTAAGCTGCCTGTGCTTCCATTTTCTGTAAGCTATGGCCAATCACCAGTTTCTGGTACTGGCCAGTGTTGCCTTGCTTGCTGTACATGCCATGTGTTGCTTGCCTACTGCTCCTAGCATGCTCTGATCTTGCTATGCTATCCTGTAATTGCTTATGAGCTTGTTATGCCATGTTGTTCATGCTTATGGGCTTGCTATACTTACTGGCAATCTACACTTGCTTGATTAGGTGTACTATTGGGCATCAGTGACACTTGTGAGTGCCAGTGGTGCCTGTGAGGTGCTTCTGTGCTTCCTGTGTAAGCTATTGATCCATTGGATCAACCATTGCTTGCTGGCTAGCTTGTCTGTGTGGTTTAACTTGATTCATTTGATCCATTTGATCAATGAAATGTCAGTGGTGGCTTACTGATTAATTCTGTGGCTAAGTGGATCCTTTTCCTTGTTGATGCTGATGCTTAAGCATGCTAGTGCCTCTGTGTATATGTGCTGTTGCTCTCCCTAGCTTACTGGACTTGATCCAGTGGCTATGATGCAGTGATATGTGCTTGTGTTGCCTTACAGTATGCTACTGTCAGTAACTAGCATGGATCTATGATATGATCATGCTTGAATAAATTAATTTATGATGAACTGCTTATGCAGTGATGATTTAAATTATTTGCTTGTGTATGAGTTTGTTGTTCATGATCATTTGACAAGCAAATGAAATCTGAATCCATTTCTGGATGATGATGGCTTTCCTTTGGGTGGTTAAAAGTGTGATGTGACCTCAGTAGCCTAGCTACTGACTGGTTGCTCACCTAAATGGTTGGATCTTGTGGGCTACTCAACTTTGCTTGCATATTTGGGGATCATACTAGCTATGAATGCCAATATGCTTGCCTGTGATGAAAATCTAGGGTTTACTGATGGTTATGTGCCTAGGGTTATCTGTGTAGTCTTTACTAGCTGCTATTTATTGCAATACATCTACTGGTGCTATCTGTGCATGAGATCTTGCTTCTGTGCACAAGATCTGTATCTGGATGGGTTCTATCTTAGTGGCTTTTTGACTGACAGTGATCCTTGGTGAAACCAAGTGATGATTTCCCCTTTGAGCATCTGCTCAATCCCATGACTATGTCATGCATAATGGATGGATTGGATCCATTGGATCCAGTCCAGGAACTTGGTATACCTTGTTCCAGCTCCTAGAATGAAATGTTTTGTTGTTGCAGACTTGGGGTTTTGTGCACAGCCCTTCACCTCCAGGTTCTGGTGGATCTTCTCAGGTCACCATGATTCCTGGTGGTTAAGTGGTTGTGTTTTGGTGCTGTTCTTGAGTATGAACTGGATGAACTGGTGCTTGTTCTCACTTCACCCCTTACCTGGTGAATCTTATCTGGTCGACTGTGCACTGGTTCTAGGGTTTGTACTGCTTTTATATGAGCCCTACTTCTGTCCCTGCCATGACACACAAGCATGCTTTGCTCTGGTGACTAAGCTGGTATACTGCCTTGCTGTTGTGTGCACAGCACACATGAGCAGTGTGCTCATATGCTGAAACTTGAGCCCCTGATGGCTGCTCAGTTCTGGTCTGCTCTCACTTATCCTGGTGCTGTCCTTGGTTTTGGACAATCACAAGTGTCAATGACACTTGGTTACTGACCAAACTGAATCTGTCACACTAATCTGTCCAAACTGAATTTCTAACACTTAACATTCTGTCTAGTATTGGCTTTTCTGTTTTGCAGGTTTTGAATCATGGCCAGAAGATATCATCAAGGCATTTAGTCTAGGTTTTAATTTAGAACAACCTTGTAATTTTCCTTTTTCATTTCTGTTTAATATTATCAATTCTTGTATCAAGGATAATGTAAAGACAATGTATTCTGTGTGGTTTATCAATAAAGCTCAAGTTTTTGTTTATGAGCTTTTTCTTTATGTAATATTTATATTCTGAATTAATATTGTATTTAATATTTGTAACACCCCAAATTTCAATAAAAGAAAATTAGAAGAATTCCAGAAAGTAAAATTTCAAACCAACAAAAACTTTTTCTTACATATAGTACCATGCATAGAACTTGTGCATTTGAGTGATATGCCATGATGCTTGTTACCTTGTGTATATGCTAAACCCTAAAAACCCTAATGGGATCAAGTGAAGATCACAAAGAAAATAAAATAAAATAAAATAAAATCAATTGCTAAAACCCTAAAACCCTCACATAGACATTATGCCATTTTCATAAATTTTGACCCTAGACCAAATTGATCTTCACCATTAGTTGAAATACATTACTAAACTCATATTACAACTTTGTGAATCATAGAAACACCCATTAAATCAAATTCAAATAAAAATTGAGGTCACATAGAATAATGGTCAAATCTGCCCATTATAATCTGGTACCCACTTTGAGCCCCTGTATTTCAAAATTTTCAAACTAAACTCTTGCCACTCTTTGCTTGTCATCCAAGAGGACATCAAGGTGAACACTTTATGTAAAGAAATCTATGCCAAATTCTTTTTGGATCAAAATCTATACACATGCAAAGTTGGAACCTTTTTATTAATATGAACAATCTCACACTTAGCATTTTGGGAAATTCATGGAATTTAAAAATTCCACCATCACCTCAAATCCTCTCTGGTCATTTACAACATATATCAACAATCACATTTCAAAAACTTTCACCATTTGAATATTTTCGAATTTGGTTATTATTGCATTTTACAAATTTGGGCACTATTTGCAATAGTTGCAAATAGTGATCTACCTCAACCTAATCTACCCTAACCTACCCCAATATGTTCCCTGGTCCCCTCTCTCACAAACACCAACATAAAAACCCTAGGAGGAGAGGCATTGCAAGCATGGCATGGCCATGCCGGCCACATGCCGGCCATGCCGCACCACCTCCTCTCTCCTTCACCCCCAACCATGGCCACCATGCCCTTGCCCTCCACCTCACCTCACTGGACCCTCTAGCACCGGCCATTGTCGAGGAGGAGCTCGACACCGGCCAGACAAGCACGCGTCCATGGCGCCCTGGACGCCGCTCGCGTCGCGCGTGTGCACGCGGCACCCACTGGCCACGCGCCGCGCGGCCACCACACGCACGCCCTGGCCCCTCTCTCGACGGGTTGAGCGTCAGCACGCCACCACGACGCCGCCAGACACGCGCCCAGCCCCAACCCGTGCTCGCCGCCGCCGGAGACGACGAAGAAATCCCGCCACTGCCGCGCAGATGCTCGCACGCGCCCGACAAAGTTAGGCACCGCCCAGCGTCGCCATTGACGCTCAGAGGACCGCCTGGACATGCTGAACAGCCCTGCGTCGTCGCCTAGCCCGTTAGCTCGCCGGAGACGCCGCGCCCGTGTCGACCACCTCACTGCCCCGCCCCCCTCACACGATTCTATAAATAGGGAGTTCCCTGGGCCAAACCAACCACACCATCTCACTCCCCACCTCTCACTGCTTCGCCACCACCACTCCACTCACTCGATCGTCGCCGGAGTCGCTCCAATTTGAAGCTCGGAGCCGCGGAAGCTCTGGAGGAATCGCCGTCGATCCAGGCCGCCTCAAGCTCCGCCACTGCTACAGGCTGCCTCACCATCGTCAACAACGTCGCCCTGAACATCGCCGCCGGCCGCCGGACCTCTGGTTAGCCCTCCGACCCCCTAGGCTCGCCGGAGCAGCGACGGCATCTCGTCGCCGTCGACGATGCATGTGAGCCGTTGGATCGTGCTCTGATCCAACGCGCCACAGCTCGTGTACCGATTCGGGGTGAAACACCCACTGACGGGTGGCCCCCGCTGGCAGGCAGCCCACGCGTGCGTGGACGCGTGGTGGGCTGGCTTGGGCCATTTTAATTCGTTTGGCCCGTTAAGTTTTTCCCGCCGGCCCTTTAATTCAAATTTCATTTAATAAATTTAGTTGAATTATCCCACTGGACCCAACTTTGAAATTGCATAGAAATTGTTTGGCTTGGCCAAATTTAATAAATTTTATATATTTGGAAAGCTATTAAAATTATCTACAATATGCCACTGGTCTCATGACCAGATTCGTTGTAGAATTAATTCGACAAAAATAACAAGGCAGGGACTTTTCCCTACTCAATTAATTATTAAAAATCAAATAAAATAGATATTAAGTTAGTTCCAACTCTGGTAGTTCACATATTACTTACACTAATTGATTATGCAATAAAATGGTGTGGTCACCTTGCATGATCATGCCCTAGTTTAAGTAGTGGACAATATGGCTATTTTTCCCTAAATGGTATTGTCCAAAAATATTAGTAATTCATATGGGAGCTTTTCTTCCATTTAAATCTTGTCATGAACAATCCAATATGAGGTGAAGACTCTGATCATAAAAATCTCATATGGTTTGTTGATGATATTAAATCATTACCATGTTAGAATTAAATTGTATGGGGTGCTACACCCCATTTAAATCATTTTCTCAAAATGATAAGTGTGAAGAGGTTGACTTGGGTCAACCTAGGTCACATATTATACATAAGAGAAATTAAATCTTAAAAAGATAATGAGAGGAAATTATTTCTCTGAATAATTCAAAAGTAACATTTAAGATTATTATGAGAGGAAATTATTTTTCCTAATTAATAAGAAAAACCCATCCACCAACATAATAGTGATATGTGATGCTAGTTTAATTTGTGTGAATCATGTGTGTGCTTAGTTTAGTAAATAGATTGGTGTGATGATTGTGTATCCCGTATTCGTATTTTAGACGCTAGTACCGAGGAGTACCCAGAGGAGGAGGAGGTCTACTGTCAGGAAGAAGAAGACCACTTTGACCAGTTTCCCAACCAAGGCAAGATAATACTCTTGCAAGTGTTAGCTCATCCTGAGCCAAGCACCACCCATTTACTTTATATTATGAGCCTAATTCCCAGTTTTATTTTAAGTTTTACTTACTGTTATTTTGTACTACTGATTTGTAATTCCATAGGTTAAATGTTAGATTAGTACAAGAGTATCAAAGTTAGCCTAGGAGCAAAGCAAATTACTTAGCACCCCTCATCCTTAGATGCTAGTGCTAAATTAAACATGACTACTCTAGATGGGAACATGTGTGGTGAAATGTTGAAATGACTTTTGAAGGGGAATATGACCAAGAGAAGATGGTGATTTTTGATTAAAAACTGGTATTGGTTTGGATGCGATACCTTTCCAATTATTGAGTACCCCCACAATACCTGATTATGGGTAGGGCGTAACTAGAAGTTTATGTATCTTAGTATGAGTTCCCTCTGAACACACATCATAGGGGTTATGCCGAGGCTGCCTCCGTTGTTGGTGAATGATGTGAATTGAAGGTGAATTGTAAGGCCAAGCCCTGTGCAGTTCCCAGGATGACAGTTGGTCATCACTGGGAGGCCAAGCTCATGGGGAGAGGTGCTCATACTAGGGTTAGTAAATGAAAGGTTATGGTTGATGATCCGCGTACTGTGTTACGATGATTCGGGGAAATCCCGACGGATGAAATCAAATGTTGTGGCACAAGTGTGCAACCTCTGCAGAGTGTAAATCTATTCGAATAGCCGTGTCCACGGTTACGGACGGTTGGAAAGGCCATACAGTTTCCAGTATTAGAATTTGATCATGTTGTTGATATGAATGGTGAATGGTGACTTGAGTATTTGGAAACACAACAGAGTTGTGGGAATGACACTAATGTTCCCACTTGAGTTAGTTAGTACATGAATAAGTCTTTAGTAAATACTTGTGAACTAAAACTAGCTTTATGCAAAGAAACTAGAGCTTAGCACCCCCTTACTAGAAATGTTAGCACTTACACTAGTATTAGTTTGCGAGTACATCAAGTACTCACGGCTGTGTCCCTGGCTATTCAAATGGCCAGACTATGAAGGGAGCAGTACGAGGAGGACGGTCAGCAGGAAGTCTACAACAACTAGGAGTCTGCTAACGTCAAGCGTTGGCCTGTGGACTATAGAGTCCTTGTATCTTACGCTTCCGCTATGAACTGATGTTTGTTCGTTGACCAGTTCGTTGATCGTTAGATCAACTATTTGTGTAATATGGATCATGTGATTCCAATTTGTAAGACTTTATGAGTTGTAATGAATGATGACTGTGATACTTAACTATTATGCCTCGCAACAACAATATTCCTGGGATTGCGATGTATGACATAATAGGCATCCGGACTTAAAAACCGGGTGTTGACAAGTTGGTATCAGAGCCATTGTTTGACCTTAGGAGACCCTAGTTTAGAATGGACGTTCTGAAAAATTTAGTTTCTAAAACAAATTGAGTGAATACTTGGGAAAAACTTACTCATTCTCTTTTCTACCGGATCTTTTCAAAAATGATGACCATGCTCTTCTTTTTAAATACATCTAAAATATTGCCACACTTAGTCACATCTCTAACTTACTCATCCATTTCACTTTCAGATGGAGCCCTACGTCCAGACGGAGACCTACGATCTGGAGAACGGAGGAAGTCTGGTGTTCGAGCGCGACTTGTACCTTGTGTCCGAGAGGCTCGAACGTCCACCTCCCAAGTTCCATGGAGTCCGGATCCACGACACCCCCACCGGGGAACAGCAGTGGATGATCACCGCTGACTTGAAGGGAAGTTCGGAGCCTCCCATCTCGGAGAGGATCCTTTTCTCCTTCAGGGCATGCAACTGGCCGGACGGGCTTGCTCACGCTCTTCAGGAGGGACTTGCTCGGGTGTGCGGACAGCACATCGCCGCACTCCGGGGAAGCCGCTTCGCCTACTTCGCCAGGCACGACACCATGGGAGAACCCATGGCACCCTCTTCGCACCCGGTGCTCATGATCCATGTGCAGCATTTGGACTTCATGCTTCATGAGACCCGGAAGGACCTGGAGCGGACGCGGGTTCACAACCACCGTGCCCAGATGACTGTGGCTCACCATGCCGAAGCTATCCAGATGCTCGCCAAGGACCGCAAGATACTCCGCCTGCAGCGCGCCAAGAAGGATGCCACTATCCGCCGCCTTCGCGAGAAGATCCGCACCTTGGAGGTGACTGTCCGTACCCAGCAGGACCAGATCCAGGAGATGGAGGAGGAAGGAGATGACATTCAGGGAGGCGATGACTTCCTGAGTGATGACAACGACTTTGAGGATGATGAGTTCACTGATGAGGAGGACTACGAGTTTCTGGAAGCCGCGGAAGATGGGATCATTCCCATTGATGTGGATGAAGATGACGAGTAGTAGTTGCACTAGCTTCACTTAAGTAGGTGTGAGTTGTATCCCGCACCATGTATCGTAGCTTGGAAAAGAAGGGTTCTTAAAACCCTTAGTGTGTTAGCTTGTAATCTGTGATGCTTGCTATGAATGAATGAATGTTTGTGTGTTATATGCATCATCAAAAGTCTTTAAAGTTTAAAAGTTACCCAAAAATAAGCCATAGAAAATTCCCTCTTATCTCATGATCTGTTCAGATGGCTAACAACGCGAACTCAGATGCGATGATGCAACTGCTGCAGACCCTGATGGCAGACAGGGAGACAGATCGAGCTGAACGTCAAGCCAGCCTCGCAGCACTGCAACAGTTAGCCAACAACCAGCAGGGCCATGGACACCATGACCATCCAGGATCCAAACTCAAGAATTTCCAAAACACCAACCCACCTGTTTTCAGCAAGACTGAAGAGCCCTTAGATGCAGATGATTGGCTGCAAACCATGGAAAATAACCTGGAAGTAGCTGGGTAGATGAGAATGAGAAAGTGCTGTTTGCTACGCACTACTTAGCAGGACCAGCAAGAGCTTGGTGGACAAGCGCCCGTGCATTAAATGCCGGACAGATGATGACTTGGGCTGACTTTAAGCTCAAGTTTAGCAAGTACCATGTACCACCAGGTTTGATCAAGAAGATGAGGGACGAATTCGGGAACTGAAGCAAGGCCGGATGTCGGTGGTAGAATACCGCGACAGGTTCCTCACCCTGTCAAGGTACGCCCCCGATGAAACCGACACCAATGAGAAAAGGAAGGAGAGATTCCTGAACGGCCTGCATGAGATGCGACAGACTGGTCAACATTCCCTTTGCTGACCTTGAAGCCTTGGTGGATTCTTCCATCCAAATGGAAGGCAAGTTGCACCAGGCCAATGAAAACCGCAAACGCCGCATGATGAACAGTGGGCCCAGCAATGCCCCGAGATACCGCCCTAGCTCAAGCAGTGGTTTCGCCCCCAGAAACAACAAGCCCCAGAACCAAGTGTCACGCCCCGGATTTCAGAACCGGAGCGGAGGAAACCCAAGGCCAGGAGGCCCCCACCACAACAGCAACAACCCCAACCCCTATGTGCACCACAACAGCAACTTCAACCGCGCTCCGCCGCGAGCCCCCAACACCAACAACAACAACACCAACACTGCACCAAGGACCGGAAGCAATGCTATTCCGGTTGGAACCAAGGATAAGTCCACAATCACCTGCTATGAATGTGGAGTGGTGGGACACTTCTCCAATGAGTGCCCCAAAAGGCTGGCCAAGCTCGCCGGCAACACCGCTGCACCTGCTCAGCAACAACGCCGTGTCTGCACCGGCAAGAAGTTCGCCCCAACAACCCGCACAACCGCGGAGGTCGCCTCTACCACATGAACGCCGAGGAAGCCCAGGAAGCTCCAGATGTGGTGCTGGGTATGTTCTCTGTTAACTCAATACCAGCAAGAGTGTTGTTTGATTCCGGAGCATCACATTCTTTTGTTACCGAAGATTTTGTGAGCACTAGTAAGATTCAACCAATCAGCTTGAAACATGTCATGATAGTTCAAATACCTGGATCAACAACTAAAGCTAGAAATTTTGCAAAGAAGTACCCATCAGAATTCAAGAAATAATGTTTTTTGCAAACTTAATTGTTCTGGGAACAAAAGGATTGGAAGTAGTACTAGGAATGGATTGGATGGCGAAACATCATGGATTGATAGACTGCGCCAAGAAGGCCATCACCATGACTAGTAGCACCGGAATAACAATAGAACATATGTCTGAAAAACTCCCCAGAAATTTCACTTGTAACCAAGGGGTAGCCAAACCAACTCTAGATCAGATCAGGGTCGTTTGTCGATACGCTGATGTGTTTCCGGATGATCTACCCGGTATGCCCCCGGATCGGGATATCGAGTTTATCATCGAGTTAATTCCTGGAACAGGACCTATAGCCCAGAGAGCCTATAGCATGAACCCGGCAGAACTAAGAGAGCTGAAGAAGCAACTGGATGATATGTTGTACAAAGGCCTGATTCGACCAAGTTCGTCGCCTTGGAGATCACCAGTTTTATTTGTGGATAAGAAAGATGGTGCCAATCGGTTATGTACGGATTATCGTAAACTTAACGATGTCACTATCAAAAACAAATACCCCTTGCCAAAGATAGAAGATCTGTTTGACCAGCTAGCCGGTGCCACCGTATTTTCCAAGATTGACCTTAGGACTGGCTACCATCAACTGAAGATCCGTGCAACGGATATCCCAAAGACTGCCTTCACCACCAGATATGGACTGTATGAGTACAATGTCATGTCATTTGGATTGACCAATGCCCCCGCCTATTTCATGAACCTCATGAACAAGGTCTTCATGAACTTTTTGGATAAGTTTGTCGTTGTTTTCATCGATGACATTCTTATCTACTCCAAAACCGAAGAGGAACATGAACAACACTTGGAAATAATCCTAGAAACCCTGAGGCAGCACAAGTTATATGCCAAGTTTAGTAAGTGTGAGTTTTGGTTGAAGGAGGTAGGATTCCTGGGACATATATTGTCCGCAGGAGGAATTGCCGTAGATCCCGCCAAGATCAAGACTGTCACAGAATGGAAAGCCCCAACCACTCAGACCGAGGTCCGTGCATTTCTCGGATTAGCGGGATATTACCGCCGATTCGTTGAAGGATTTTCCAGCATAGCCCGACCCATGACTCAACTGCTGAAGAAGGACAAGAAGTTTGAATGGACTGCCAAATGTGAAGAAAGTTTCCAACAGCTCAAGAGCAGATTGACCACAGCCCCAATACTGATCATGCCGGATATCACCAAGCCATTTGATGTCTACTGTGATGCGTCCAAGATTGGGCTTGGATGTGTGTTGATGCAAGAAGGCAAAGTGATATCATACCTGTCCCGGCAACTGAAAGCATGAGCAGAACTACCCAACCCATGACCTCGAACTCGCAGCCGTAGTGTTAGCCCTGAAGGTTTGGCGTCATTACCTCATGGGTAATCGGTGCGAGATCTATTCGGATCACAAGAGCCTGAAGTATATCTTCACCCAGAAGGAGCTGAACATGAGGCAACGCCGATGGTTAGAACTAATCAAGGATTATGATATGGAGATCCACTATCACCCCGGCAAGGCCAATGTAGTAGCAGATGCCCTGAGTAGACTGCCTTGTCAGTTAAACTCCATGATAGCAAAGGAACAGCCTAGCCTACACCAAGAGTTTGAGCATTTCAGAATGGAGCTAGTGAGTGAAGGATACCTAGCCAGCATAGAACTGCAGCCCACTTTGATTGGGCAGATCAAAGAAGCCCAGAAGGGAAATGCCAGCATTGGCGGAATCAAGAGTCAGATAGCTGCAGGAAAGGCACCAGGATTCACCATCGATGAAGAAGGAGTACTTTGGTACAACGGTCGCCTGTGTGTACCGTCAGATTCGGAATTGAAGCAAGTCATACTAAAGGAAGCTCACGATACCCTGTACTCCATTCACCCCGGAGGAACCAAGATGTACCAGGATTTGAAGGAACAATTCTGGTGGCATGGAATGAAGAGGGAAATTGGAAGCTACATCGCCAAGTGTGACATCTGTCAGCGAGTCAAGGCAGAACATCAGCGACCCAGGACTGTTGCAACCCTTACAGATTCCTGAGTGGAAATGGGATTCGTGGGGATGGACTTTATCACCGGACTGCCCAAATCTAGCAGAGGAAATGACTCCATCTGGGTTGTCATTGATAGGTTGACCAAGGTTGCACACTTCATCCCTGTCAAGACCACCTACCAAGGCCCAAAGTTAGCTGAGTTATATATCTCAAGGATAGTAGCCCTGCATGGAACCCCTAAGTCAATTGTGTCAGATAGAGGATCACAGTTCACCTCAAGATTCTGGCAGAAAGTACATGAAGGACTAGGAACCCGTCTAAACTTCAGCACAGCCTATCACCCACAGACTGACGGACAGGTGAGAGAGTCAACCAGATCTGGAAGATATGTTGAGAGCTTGTGTACTGGAGTATGGATCCAAGTGGGAAGATTGTGCCTTATGCAGAATTCTCTTACAACAACGGTTACCAAGCCAGCTACAGATGGCCCCCTTTGAAGCCCATACGGAAGGAAATGCCGTACCCCCTGAACTGGTCGGACGTAGGAGAAAGCCAAGTCTTCGGCCCAGATGTTCTGCGAGAAGCGGAAGAGAAGGTGCACAGAATCCGCGAGTACCTCAAGACAGCGATCAAGACAGAAGAGCTACGCCGACAAGAGACGCCGAGAGATGACCTTTGAGAACGGAGACTTCGTCTATCTCAAGGTGTCACCCCTCAAGGGAATGCAGAGGTTTCAGCTGAAAGGAAAGCTTGCACCCCGGTATGTCGGACCCTTCAAAGTCCTCAGCCGCAGAGGTGAAGTGTCTTATCAACTGGAACTCCCTGAAGAAATGGCAGCGGTGCACAACGTGTTCCACATCTCACTCCTCCGGAAGTGCCTTGAAGTCCCCGAGAAGACGGAGGTATTCAAGAACATCGATCATCGATCGGTGGATATCAACACTGACTTGACATACCGCGAAGTGCCTATCCGCATCCTGGAGGAAGCCTACAGAACCACCCGCACCCGAAGTATCAAGTTTCTGAAGATACAGTGGAGCAACCATACCGAAGATGAAGCCACTTGGGAGCGGGAGGAAGACATGAAGAAAGAATACCCAGATCTCTTTAGTACCTAATTTTCTTTTAGATCTCGGGACGAGATCTTTTGTAAGGGGGAAGGGTTTGTAACACCCCAAATTTCAATAAAAGAAAATTAGAAGAATTCCAGAAAGTAAAATTTCAAACCAACAAAAACTTTTTCTTACATATAGTACCATGCATAGAACTTGTGCATTTGAGTGATATGCCATGATGCTTGTTACCTTGGGTATATGCTAAACCCTAAAAACCCTAATGGGATCAAGTGAAGATCACAAAGAAAATAAAATAAAATAAAATAAAAGCAATTGCTAAAACCCTAAAACCCTCACATAGACATCATGCCATTTTCATAAATTTTGACCCTAGACCAACTTGATCTTCACCATTAGTTGAAATACATTACTAAACTCATTTTACAACTTTGTGAATCATAGAAACACCCATTAAATCAAATTCAAATAAAAATTGAGGTCACATAGAATAATGGTCAAATCTGCCCATTATAATCTGGTACCCACTTTGAGCCCCTGTATTTCAAAATTTTCAAACTAAACTCTTGCCACTCTTTGCTTGTCATCCAAGAGGACATCAAGGTGAACACTTTATGTAAAGAAATCTATGCCAAATTCTTTTTGGATCAAAATCTATACACATGCAAAGTTGGAACCTTTTTATTAATATGAACAATCTCACACTTAGCATTTTGGGAAATTCATGGAATTTAAAAATTCCACCATCACCTCAAATCCTCTCTGGTCATTTACAACATATATCAACAATCACATTTCAAAAACTTTCACCATTTGAATATTTTCGAATTTGGTTATTATTGCATTTTACAAATTTGGGCACTATTTGCAATAGTTGCAAATAGTGATCTACCTCAACCTAATCTACCCTAACCTACCCCAATATGTTCCCTGGTCCCCTCTCTCACAAACACCAACATAAAAACCCTAGGAGGAGAGGCATTGCAAGCATGGCATGGCCATGCCGGCCACATGCCGGCCATGCCGCACCACCTCCTCTCTCCTTCACCCCCAACCATGGCCACCATGCCCTTGCCCTCCACCTCACCTCACTGGACCCTCTAGCACCGGCCATTGTCGAGGAGGAGCTCGACACCGGCCAGACAAGCACGCGTCCATGGCGCCCTGGACGCCGCTCGCGTCGCGCGTGTGCACACCACGGGCACCCACTGGCCACGCGCCGCGCGGCCACCACACGCACGCCCTGGCCCCTCTCTCGACGGGTTGAGCGTCAGCACGCCACCACGACGCCGCCAGACACGCGCCCAGCCCCAACCCGTGCTCGCCGCCGCCGGAGACGACGAAGAAATCCCGCCACTGCCGCGCAGATGCTCGCACGCGCCCGACAAAGTTAGGCACCGCCCAGCGTCGCCATTGACGCTCAGAGGACCGCCTGGACATGCTGAACAGCCCTGCGTCGTCGCCTAGCCCGTTAGCTCGCCGGAGACGCCGCGCCCGTGTCGACCACCTCACTGCCCCGCCCCCCTCACACGATTCTATAAATAGGGAGTTCCCTGGGCCAAACCAACCACACCATCTCACTCCCCACCTCTCACTGCTTCGCCACCACCACTCCACTCACTCGATCGTCGCCGGAGTCGCTCCAATTTGAAGCTCGGAGCCGCGGAAGCTCTGGAGGAATCGCCGTCGATCCAGGCCGCCTCAAGCTCCGCCACTGCTACAGGCTGCCTCACCATCGTCAACAACGTCGCCCTGAACATCGCCGCCGGCCGCCGGACCTCTGGTTAGCCCTCCGACCCCCTAGGCTCGCCGGAGCAGCGACGGCATCTCGTCGCCGTCGACGATGCATGTGAGCCGTTGGATCGTGCTCTGATCCAACGCGCCACAGCTCGTGTACCGATTCGGGGTGAAACACCCACTGACGGGTGGCCCCCGCTGGCAGGCAGCCCACGCGTGCGTGGACGCGTGGTGGGCTGGCTTGGGCCATTTTAATTCGTTTGGCCCGTTAAGTTTTTCCCGCCGGCCCTTTAATTCAAATTTCATTTAATAAATTTAGTTGAATTATCCCACTGGACCCAACTTTGAAATTGCATAGAAATTGTTTGGCTTGGCCAAATTTAATAAATTTTATATATTTGGAAAGCTATTAAAATTATCTACAATATGCCACTGGTCTCATGACCAGATTCGTTGTAGAATTAATTCGACAAAAATAACAAGGCAGGGACTTTTCCCTACTCAATTAATTATTAAAAATCAAATAAAATAGATATTAAGTTAGTTCCAACTCTGGTAGTTCACATATTACTTACACTAATTGATTATGCAATAAAATGGTGTGGTCACCTTGCATGATCATGCCCTAGTTTAAGTAGTGGACAATATGGCTATTTTTCCTAAATGGTATTGTCCAAAAATATTAGTAATTCATATGGGAGCTTTTCTTCCATTTAAATCTTGTCATGAACAATCCAATATGAGGTGAAGACTCTGATCATAAAAATCTCATATGGTTTGTTGATGATATTAAATCATTACCATGTTAGAATTAAATTGTATGGGGTGCTACACCCCATTTAAATCATTTTCTCAAAATGATAAGTGTGAAGAGGTTGACTTGGGTCAACCTAGGTCACATATTATACATAAGAGAAATTAAATCTTAAAAAGATAATGAGAGGAAATTATTTCTCTGAATAATTCAAAAGTAACATTTAAGATTATTATGAGGGGAAATTATTTTCCTAATTAATAAGAAAAACCCATCCACCAACATAATAGTGATATGTGATGCTAGTTTAATTTGTGTGAATCATGTGTGTGCTTAGTTTAGTAAATAGATTGGTGTGATGATTGTGTATCCCGTATTCGTATTTTAGACGCTAGTACCGAGGAGTACCAGAGGAGGAGGAGGTCTACTGTCAGGAAGAAGAAGACCACTTTGACCAGTTTCCCAACCAAGGCAAGATAATACTCTTGCAAGTGTTAGCTCATCCTGAGCCAAGCACCACCCATTTACTTTATATTATGAGCCTAATTCCCAGTTTTATTTTAAGTTTTACTTACTGTTATTTTGTACTACTGATTCGTAATTCCATAGGTTAAATGTTAGATTAGTACAAGAGTATCAAAGTTAGCCTAGGAGCAAAGCAAATTACTTATCACCCCTCATCCTTAGATGCTAGTGCTACATTAAACATGACTACTCTAGATGGGAACATGTGTGGTGAAATGTTGAAATGACTTTTGAAGGGGAATATGACCAAGAGAAGATGGTGATTTTTGATTAAAACTGGTATTGGTTTGGATGCGATACCTTTCCAATTATTGAGTACCCCCACAATACCTGATTATGGGTAGGGCGTAACTAGAAGTTTATGTATCTTAGTATGAGTTCCCTCTGAACACATCATAGGGGTTATGCCGAGGCTGCCTCCGTTGTTGGTGAATGATGTGAATTGAAGGTGAATTGTAAGGCCAAGCCCTGTGCAGTTCCCAGGATGACAGTTGGTCATCGGGAGGCCAAGCTCATGGGGAGAGGTGCTCATACTAGGGTTAGTAAATGAAAGGTTATGGTTGATGATCCGCGTACTGTGTTACGATGATTCGGGGAAATCCCGACGGATGAAATCAAATGTTGTGGCACAAGTGTGCAACCTCTGCAGAGTGTAAATCTATTCGAATAGCCGTGTCCACGGTTACGGACGGTTGGAAAGGCCATACAGTTTCCAGTATTAGAATTTGATCATGTTGTTGATATGAATGGTGAATGGTGACTTGAGTATTTGGAAACACAACAGAGTTGTGGGAATGACACTAATGTTCCCACTTGAGTTAGTTAGTACATGAATAAGTCTTTAGTAAATACTTGGGAACTAGAACTAGCTTTATGCAAAGAAACTAGAGCCTAGCACCCCCTTACTAGAAATGTTAGCACTTACACTAGTATTAGTTTGCGAGTACATCAAGTACTCACGGCTGTGTCCCTGGCTATTCAAATGGCCAGACTATGAAGGGAGCAGGAGTACGAGGAGGACGGTCAGCAGGAAGTCTACAACAACTAGGAGTCTGCTAACGTCAAGCGTTGGCCTGTGGACTATAGAGTCCTTGTATCTTACGCTTCCGCTATGAACTGATGTTTGTTCGTTGACCAGTTCGTTGATCGTTAGATCAACTATTTGTGTAATATGGATCATGTGATTCCAATTTGTAAGACTTTATGAGTTGTAATGAATGATGACTGTGATACTTAACTATTATGCCTCGCAACAACAATATTCCTGGGATTGCGATGTATGACATAATAGGCATCCGGACTTAAAAACCCGGGTGTTGACAATATTCAATGTGAAATTCATAGTCATTTGATTTCATAAGTTGTGTTTGAATTATGAATTCATATTTATATTGTTTACTGCTTATTGTTAAATGTATTAACACTTGTCAAATGAAATCAACTCCCAAAATCAATAAGATACAAAAGAGATCATGTCGAAATTTCCCTAACTCACATTGCCTAACCCTAAGTGCAAAATGAGAGAGAACCTCGATCCCTCTTAGGTTTAGTTGCAATATGGCGCGAAAATTTCCCCCGTTTTGCGATGCAATGCACATCCCATTTCTAAATCTACCCTTCGTTGTTCCTATGTTCTGGGTTATTACAAGATGGACAGTTGTCCACACTCCTGTTATCGATGACCAACCAAGTGAATGCCTTTGTACCTGGGGTGGGGGGCATTCTAGACCAAAGTTTTCATGTTGGTGGAGGTGGCCCCAAGGAACTGCATTTGGTACGCAAAATTTGCCGAGTTGGATTCAAAGCGGGATATGTGCCGAATGATACCACCACGCTGAACGGGACCTAAAATAATGCTCCAAATTTTGTCCCAACGAGTGACAAACTTCTCTAGGTGATGAACTGAAATCCCTACCAAGAAATCAGTTTGATCCACAAAAGAATTGATGTGCAAAGCCTCGGCCACCCTCCAATTATACTTTTTAATCATGTCATAGATGTTATGGGCAAGATCAATTGTTCTCCCACCCTGCAACCATGGAGAGTGAAAAATTCCATCGAGAATCCATTGCCGATGGTGATAGAGGTGTCTGCATGGAAAAGTCTCACATGTTCCTTTGTGCACATGTTCCCTGGCCCCACCCGCAGCTTCTTGAGGCAGTCCACTTTGCCAAGGCCACTGATAGCAAAGGGCCTGAGCAAACACCTCCAGGTGAACGATTCCTAGACCTGCAAGTTCTTTAGGGTGAAAAACGTTTTCAAAGACAATGCAATTTCCTTCTGATACATAGGTGGATCCCGCCCACAAAAAGGCATGCTGCAGTTTTGCAATCTCCTTGATAGTTAGTGGCGGAACATGGATTGGTGTGACGTGGTAGATTGCCAGAGATATTGAGGCCCATTTAATTCAAGAGCAGCTCCCATCCATAGTGAGGTGCTTGCCCATATGGATTGGCATCATCATAGCGACCTTGTCCTTGAAGAACTAAAAATCAACCCTCCGTAGGAAATAAGTTGACAAAGGAAGTCCAAGATAGTGCAATGGGAAATAAGATCTTATTGCATGAAAATTGACCAAAACCTCTTCAAGGTTGATGTTGGCACATCAAATGGGTACCCCGAGATCTTCATGAAGTTAGTAACAAGGCCCATCCTCAAGTTTGCCCCTTCCTCGCACCTTGCGAAGTAGGCCTAAATCAGTGGCGGATTTTAATAGGTGTTGAAGTGGGTCAAGGATTCTGTGAAAAAGCAGCGGGGACAGGGGCACCCTTTGCCGCAGGCCCCTTCCTGGAGAATAGGCTTTCCAAGAACACCATTCAAAGGAATCTGGAGGGGGGGCACGAAGTGGAGAAAAGGATTGACAACCAATCGAAGAATCTGATGGGAAAGCTCATGTGGCACAACAACTCAAGAAAACAATCCCACTATACGGAGTCAAAATACTTTTGAACTATCTTGAAGATTATGGCGGGAGTTTTGTTTAGGTGAAGCTTTGAGGCGAACTTTCGAACAAACAAAAAGTTGCCGGGGATGTTTGAATGAATGTGCTTTGGGTGTTTGAGTGAAGCGATGGCACTAGGGGAAAGCCGGAGAGCCAACACATTGACAATGATTATTTGCAAGCCGTGTTTAGCCTATACAAATTTTCTCCATGTAGATGAGAGAAGCAATCCACCACCCGCATAATGCTATCTCCCATTGAGCTTCTAATTAGCGTTCTTTATGGAATTACCGTCCTTAGACCTTTAGCACGCTCTTACATACACTCCAATGCACTTACCCATATGAATGTGCGCGCACACACCTTATCTCTACGAGTATCTTTAAAAGACTGAGCTGGCGAATTAGGTCATGAAATTAACAAACTCACCACAGATGCCTTGCGATTGTTGAATCGTCGACTTCCATTAAAAATATATTTCACTATTATGAGAACACACGGTTGTAAAACCGTTTGATCCTAACCATCCAAGCTTAGGTTGTTCTCAACAATTTGGCAGTACATAGGCTTGTTCTCTCGTACCAAATCTGCAGACGTAATTTACGGTTCGCTGTCCACAGGCGAGACACACACATACCGGCATACCGCCGTTGACAGGAGACGACGGTGATGGATACGACGAGAACTTTCTTTAGGAGAAGAAAGCGTGTGACCTGCGGACACAACAGAAGCGGCCCATGGCCATCGGTTCATACCTGGAAGAAAAGGACTAGGAATTTGGCACTCCAGCAGGCCGGGCCTAAAATACTGGGCGACGACACGAGCCTGCCTGCGCCGCGCGCGTGCCGGCGACGACGAGCGCGACGTGTGCTGCTGCGACTCGCCTGAAACTCTGAAAAATAACCAGAGGAGTGAGCGTGCGGGCGACGGGGCCCCAGCTGGCATCGACGGCGCTCCGGCGACCGTGGCGAGCGTGCACAGCGGGCGACAACAATATTTTTCTACTCCTGGCCGCCGGCGACTCTTTCTTTCCAGAGTGTTCGGAAGCCCGTGGCGAAGAAGCTCGCGCAGCACCTGATCGCTATATATAAGATTCAAGCACAAGCGCATCGTTTTCACAGCGCATGTTCATCGATCAATAGCTTGGAAGGTCTCCTCGCTCGCCGATCTCGCAGCCTACGTGCCTTCTCAGGTCACCATGGATCACAATGACAATGCTCGAGAGTGGCAGGTCTCCATTCCAGAAGACGCAGCCGTGTCCGCGGAGCACAAGGCAGCCGGCGCCGGTCAGGCCTCGAGGGCGGCACGGGCGTGGGCGTGGCCTGCCTCTTGCGCGGCCATGTTCAGATCAAAGCTCTCTGGCTACGCCGAGAAGATGATCGGCGCTGCAGATTACTCCGGGAAAGCGGTGTACGGCATGAAGGTCCTGCTCGCTCTCACCCTGGTCTCCCTCTTCTACTACGCCAGGCCCCTGTACGACGGCGTCGGCGGCCGGAACGTCGTGTGGGCCATCATGACCGTCGTGCTCGTCTTCGAGTACACCGTTGGTGGTAGCATCTACAAGGGCTTCAACAGAACCGTCGGGACCGTCAGCGGCGCCGGCCTCGCGCTCGCCGTGCATTGGGTCGCCAGCAAATCCGGCAAAACTTTGGAGCCAGTCGTCGCCAGCGGCTCCGTTTTCCTGCTAGGTACGTCGACCGACACTCACGTCATGGAAAAACGACTAACACGGCGCAGCGAAGTACTTAAATATTCATTTCGGTTTACGTGCAGCAGCTGCCGCGGCGTTCTCGCGCTTCATACCGCTGGTGAAGTCGCTGTACGACTACGGGGTCACCGTCTTCATCATCACCTACAGCTTCGTGGCCGTCTCCGGGTACCGCGTCGAGGACCTGGCGGCGATGGCGCTGCAGCGGATATCCACCATCTCCATCGGCTTCGCCATCTGCATCGCCGTCTGCCTGCTCGTCTTCCCGGTCTGGTCAGGCCACGACCTGCGCCTCATCACCACGCGCAACATGGACGCGCTCGCCGACTCCATCGAGGCCTGCGTCGACAACTGCTTCGCCGACGGCACGAAGCGCCCGGCGCGCGACCGCAGGCCGGACGGGTACAAGCTCGTGCTCGGTTCCAAGGCGTCCGAGGACGCGCAGGCCAGCCTGGCGCGGTGGGAGCCCGCGCACGGAGAGTTCACCTTCCGCCATCCCTACCACCTCTACACCAAGGTCGGCGCCGCCATGCGCCAGTGCGCGTACTGCGTCGAGGCGCTCCACGGCCGCGTCGTCCTCGCGGGCACGGCGCCCGACCAAGCCCCGCGTCTCCATCTCCTACTCGGGGCCGGCGGCGCGTTCGCGGAGACCGGCGTCCGGTGCGCGCGGGTGCTCAGGGAGGCGTCGCGATCCGTTGCCACGATGACGGCCTCGGGCGCGCTGGGCGTGGCGGTGGCGGACATGGACGCGGCCGTGCGCGCGCTGCAGAGCGACGTGAGGGCGCTCCCGTCCAAGCTGCTCCTACTGTCCGAGGATCCGTCGTTGGCAGAGGCTAGCATGGCGCTCTTGCCCATGGCATTGCTGCTCATCGAGATCGCCACGAGGGTCAGGGGAGTCGTCGACGCCGTCAGTACACTCGCGAGCGCGGCGGGATTCGAACTGGTCGAAGATGGTGATGGCCACGAGAGGTTTGAAGTGCTACCGCTGGAAAATCTTCGCTGTTCTGACGCATCGACGGTAAACCTACCAAGTATGGCCACCGGACAGCCATTGAGCAGAGCTCGGAATCCTTCGAGTGATCAGCCGGTGTAAAATGCGATAATAAAAGTTTTGCCTTGGTACTTTGGTAGCAGCACCACTGAAATCTTTTGGATGACACAACAACAAGCGTGACCTTTTTTTTGGAACACAAATTGTACTGCAAGTTTCTTTAAGGCCCTGTGCAGGCTTAGATTGAGAATACATCGGCCCAAGTCCAGCGAGGGTGCGTGACATGGTGGGCCAGAAAACCAGCATTAGTTGTGGTAGACCTGATCGTACATTCCTACTCTAGATGGGCTTTGCCAAGCGCAAACTGAAAATAATATAGGAACATTTTTATTTGTGGGTGTCCGCATTGTTAGGAGCAACCGCACCAAACTAGTACAGGTGAATGGAGCCAGGTTGTAGTACCATTTCCTAGGTGTAGGATTATTGCTAAAAATACCCCAGCCCAGAATAACACAAATTTAAGATATATAAATATTGATGGAAAATTCTACGTGTAAGCGTCGCACATCGGCGTTGTCCGGTGCAATGGACCACTAAGATTCCTGTAGCAATCCTTATAGAGGAACACACACTTTATCATGCAGCCCGCTCACCGTGTAGTGTACATTGAATCCTTCTAAACGCGTATAGTGCTTCGGTCCATGGAGTGCAATGCAAATGATGCAGGAACGCTACGTGACGCCGTGCACATGAAATAAAGTGCTACAAATTTTTCCATGCTGCTATGATACGTCAGAAATTGCAACAGCCACACCTCATGACACTAGGGGATGCTGATAAAAAAGTTTTCAAATTTTACCGACAAAGTAAACATATTACAATGCTAGAAATTTTGGTCCAAGTGCTATAATTTGAATTGTCGGGTAACTAAAGAGTACTACAAAACACATATCTGACCTGAATAAGTAAATAACTATAATAATTAATATGCTTATCCCCTCCTACACAAGTATTAGCCATATTACATGGCCAAGATTGCTCGACAGTTGGAAGGAGGCGACGGCTTCTGTAGCGTGTGCACGAGGTACTCGGTAAGAATATGTTAGATCGGATGTGCTCTTCCTTTTTTGCTTAGAGGGTGTCTTATGGTATGCAATGTTCCCAATTCCTAGTTGATGAGGGATTTTCACGTTTTCATGGCACAAAGCCATGTTGGTATTTTTTTCGCTCACTGTCGGGTGTGTAATGTGGCGTGGTGGCTTCAGATTTTTTGATGTATGATCTTTGTCTGAGCTTTATTGAATAAAATGACAAAAAAATGCCACATGATCGATGCATAGGATGGGGCACAACCTCCATTTTTAAAATATGTGGCCAAGATTGGGACCATACAATTGATAGTCATGGTAGTTATTTATGTAAACAATTTGACATTTTCTAGAAGCTTATTAGCTATTTTCTAAACAACATAGTGGCTACATTCTGAAAGTTGGTATCCATTTTCCGTAATATCTAATGGTTGAAGGAGAAAATGTGGTAAGTATTCATAAAAAACCCGGTAGGTATATTTTGGTGAACCTGGAAGCCATCTTCGGAGAACCTGAAAAGCATTTCTAAAAATCATGGTAGTTGTCTTCGAAGAACCTGGTAAGTGATGAGGACATCCCTACCTCACTACTACCTCCGTCATTACCAATTGAAGATGAACCTGCTGTGAAGCTCAAGTCCAATGAAGTCAGGATTGGACCAATGACACGAGCTCGTGCGAAGCTACTTAAACAACAGGTGAACTTGTTCCTAAACGATACCTTGATTGATGAGAACTTTATACTACCTAAGTCCTATTACTTATGTATCATCAGGTATGAAGAGGAGACAAGCATCGCACGAGGAGGAGAGGAGCAGCTGGACGTGGAGATGGACGTGAAGCTGGACAAGGAGCTGGACATGAAGATATCTCATGGACGCGCGAGGGAGGAGCGGGAGGAATGCGCGAGAGGAGAAGAAGATGTCCAGGCCGGTCCAGAACCCGGTCAGACCGGCCTCCACGCTGGTCGCCCGATTCTGCCCTGGCCGGACTCTGACCGGCCAGCCCTTCTGCCCGGTTGACCCTGCCTCTTACCGGGGCCAAACCGGATGCTTGCGAGGTTCTACCTTGGGGACCACGACCGCCGGTCCGGTCCCCAGCCCGGTTGACCGGATTCCATAGTGGATTCGTCCGAGTCTGTCTCGAACAGATCTATTCTGGGTCGGTTTTACTTGTATCTTTCGACCAGAACTCGTCCGGACGCCTATATAAGTGCCTTGGACGACCCCTAGCAGTTTTAGACCACGTTTAAGATAAACCCTAGTTCTTAGTTGTTTGCTCTGCAAAATTATTGAATTCCCTACACCATATTGCTTGATATTGTGTAGATCCTGTTTAAATCTTGTGTGATCTGTTGTTCCATTGGAAATTAGGCGGTTGCAACTTACCGCTTCGTGGTCGGCGGCTACGTGCGCAAGTGTGTGGAGTTGCTAATATCTTGCAGGGTTCAGAGCTGTTGCATTGGCGACAGAGACCAATCGAGAGATCTCGTTGCGTCATACAAGTTATCATCCACTACATCGTCGTGTTTCTCCGCTGCTATCACCCCGTGATCATCATCACCACCGTTGCTGAGAAGATCGGGCCACCCCTTATCATCTTGGTATCAGATTTCAGTGTTTACTCGGTAAGCCATCCACAATCCACCCCATAGTTGAGTTGTGAGTGTTTTCCTATCCAGAAAAGGCCAACAAAAATTAGGGTTAGAGTTTGCCATAGCCATAGATTGCACTAATTTCGAGTTTTAGTTGCTTTTCGTAGTTGTTTTTGCGTACCTTTATCTTTCTTCTAGTAGAATTGTTAGGGTTTGTGTTTTCTTTTCATCTAGTTTATCATCTAGAGTCGGTTTTTGTTTACTCCGAGTCCACAGAGCATACAGTGTGTTTGTCCAAGCCATAGACACAGCCTATCGATATACGTGACTAGGAACTTCCCAGAAGAGACTAGTTTTAACATTCGACAGGCTGCTCATTAGGGTTTTGGTGCTTTGCATATCTTGTTGGCCGTGTTATCAAGGAGTTGAGTCATAAAATCAAAAAAAAGAGAAAATTGAAAAGAAGCAAAAGAGCTACATAGCTGTGTTACACAAGAAAAATACAAAAAAGAAAAGTGAAGTGTTAGTAGAATCAAGTGAAGGCCTAAGTTTTCTTTACTGCACCTGTAGTTGAGCAATCTTGTGCCTGTCTCGTTGAGCTTTGCTAGCGTCTCTCGAGTGCATTGCAACCTTTCATCCATATAGTTGCATTGCCACATTTATCGCCTTGTGTGAGTATCTTTGGTTGTCTACGGTCAGCGCTAGAGCTTGTTATTGGTGCAAATAGGTAGCCTACCTACAGGCCCACATATACCCTGCTTTGTCGTGTGATTGTTCTTATACCCTTGATATTCGCTTCGCTACATCCGTGCACTAGTTGTTTCTACAAGTGGTAAGCAACACTAATTTACTTTGGAACGGTAAGATCTCCTTTTCTTATCAGTTTTGAGTGAGTTGTGAGAGTACCACCATATATTTTGATTTAGTGCACTAACCTACTAATCATGTCTGCTAGTGATCATAAGATTGTTAACTAGGAGAACAAGGATTCTGCAGATATTATTAACTGGAGGGAGTTTGAAGCTCTTAGGAATGAGATGCGACGTGAATTCCGCGCTCAAGACGATGTGATTAATGGAAAGGTTGACGAGATCAACCAAAAGATGGATGCTACTAATGAGTCCGTTACTGCAATGGCGGATCAAATGACAGATATTCAGCATACTCTTCAAACATTACAATTGGCTGTTGACAATCTCACAAACCAACAGCAACAACAAGACGATGATGAAGACCCTGAACTTCAAGATGACGCACACAATGCTCGTGGTGCGCCTCGTGGTAATCGTCCTCGTGGTTGGGCTCCACTTGGCCGCAATGGTCGTGGACAAGATGAAGAAGATGGATTGGGTAAGCCCAAGTTTTCCATACCCAAGTTTGAAGGAGGAGCTGACGTTGAAGAATACCTCACTTGGGAGCTCAAGATTGAGAAGTTATGGAGCTTACATCCAAACTATACTGAAGATAGGAAGATCAAGCTTGCTTCTTCCGAATTTGATGGTTATGCATTGCGTTGGTGGGATTCATTTGTTCGTAACCGCGAAGAAGATGGTGACCAACCTATCCGCACATGGCGTGCTATGAAGGAGGCAATGACTTCTCGCTGTGTGCCTACAAATTACTTGCGGATATCTTCGATAAGTTGACACTATTGAGGCAAGGTGTGAAGACAGTCGATGAGTACTACATGGAGATGGAGATGCTTATGCAACGTGGCCGTGTCCGTGAGTCTCTAGAGATGACAATGCAGCGTTTTCTCAATGGATTGAAGTATGATGTTAAAGGCATTGTTCGTCATTACAGCTACACCAATATGAATCAATTGTTACATCATGCAAGAGAAGCTGAATCACAGTTGGCTGAAGAAGCAAAGGTTAAGGGACGTGCTACGGGAGCTGGGCGTTTTACACCCCGTGCGCCCTCATCTACGGCGCCGGCGCCTTCGACGCGCTCCGCTCCTTACTCTACTCCGCCTAGCAAACCGGTCTCCAATGTATCTAATGCAAAGAAGTCCGAATCTGCTGCAAGTACGAGTGGTTCTAGCATGTCTACAACGCGCAACCGCGATATGCTTTGCCATACATGTGGTGGCAAGGGTCACTTCAAGATTGATTGTCCTAACCGCAAAGTCATGATTATCAATGAGGACAATGAGTATGAGACTGGAGATGATGTGGATCCTAATGCTCCAGACGATGATGACTATGACACTGATGGTGAAGATGCATATCCTTCTGATGCTCGCACCATTGTTGTGTCGCAACATGCTCTTAATGTGTTGCCTAGTGCATCTACTCAGCGTTGCAATTTGTTCCAAACCAAGGCTTTAGTTGGTCCTAACAAGGCTTGCAAGGTGATTATTGATGGCGGGAGTTGCCGCAATTTAGCAAGCAAAGAGTTGTGCACCAAGCTGAAGTTGAAGTATCTACCGCACCCGCATCCATATTATATTCAGTGGTTGAGCGACAATGGTGAGATGAAGGTAAACCACATGGTGCGTGTTGAGTTTGAGATTGGACCGTATAAGGATTGCATTGATTTTGATGTGGTTCCTATGACGGTGTGTCACCTACTATTGGGTCGGCCTTGGCTCTATGATCGTTCTGTGCAACACAATGGCCGTGCCAATACATATCACTTGGAGTACAAGGGCAAAAAAATTAACTTACAGCCTATGTCACCACAACAAATTGTCAATGAGTCTCGTCAGAAGATTGAAGTAAATTTGGAGGATGCACCTCTAGATAGGCGAGAGAATTGTAATGTCGTGAGTGATATAACGAAAAGTGAGAGAGTGAATTCCTTAGTGTCATTAGCCACCAAAGAAGACATGAGAGAATTTAGTGAGGATCCTACGGCCATGCCTCTTGTGCTTTTGTACAGGGGTACGGTTTTGGTTTCTAACGACATGACCCCTCTTCCTCTTGGTGTTTCTAATGTTTTGCAGGAATTCGGCGACGTGTTTCCGGAGGAGGTACCCGCAGGACTACCACCATTGCGAGGTATTGAGCATCAAATTGACTTGATTCCCGGAGCATCGCTGCCCAATAGGGCGCCATATCGCACTAATCCCGAAGAGACGAAGGAGATACAGAAGCAAGTACAAGCGCTACTCGACAAAGGTTATATCCACATAAGCCTTAGTCCTTGTGCTGTTCCTGTTATTCTAGTTCCTAAAAAAGATGGTACTTGGCGTATGTGCGTAGATTGTAGATCTATAAACAACATTACTATTCGATATCGTCATCCTATTCCCCGTTTAGAGGATATGCTAGATGAATTGAGTGGTGCTCTTTTCTCTAAAATTGATTTGCGTAGTGGTTATCATCAAATTAGGATGAAAGAAGGGGATGAGTGGAAAACAGCCTTTAAAACAAAATTTGGTTTATATGAGTGGTTAGTAATGCCTTTTGGTTTAACTAATGCACCTAGTACTTTCATGAGACTGATGAACCATGTTTTGCGTGATTTTATTGGCAAATTTGTGGTTGTGTATTTTGATGACATATTAATCTACAACCGCAATGAATCTGATCATACTATACATATTAGACATGTTTTGCAAGTGTTGCGTGATAATCAACTCTATGGTAATCTTGAGAAGTGCACATTTTGCAAAGAAAAGGTCATATTTCTGGGTTATGTTGTCTCTAAGTATGGAGTAGAAGTAGATGTGTCTAAAATTGAAGCTATTCAAAATTGGCCTACTCCCATGCATGTGAGTCAAGTACGAAGTTTTCATGGTCTAGCTGGGTTTTATCGCAGATTTGTGCCCAACTTTAGTACTATTGCTGCACCTTTGAATGATTTGACTAAAAAGGGTGTTGTCTTTGAGTGGGGCTCAACCCAAGATCATGCTTTTGATGAACTTAAGAGATTGTTAACTTCTGCACCGTTGCTTGCACTTCCTGATTTCAATAAGTAATTTGAGATTGAATGTGATGCTAGTGGTATTGGAATTGGTGGTGTGTTGATGCAAGAGGTTCGCCCAATTGCATATTTTTCTGAGAAACTTTCTGGTGCTAAGTTGAACTATCCAATCTATGATAAAGAATTGTATGCTTTAATTAGAGTTCTTGAAGTTTGGCAATATTACTTGTGGCCAAAAGAATTTATCATACATTCTGATCATGAAGCTTTAAAATACCTGAAAGCCCAATCTACTTTGCATAAGCGTCTAGCTAAGTGGGTTGAGTTCATTGAGTCTTTTCCATACATTATTTAGCATAAGAAGGGAAAAGATAATATTGTTGCTGATGCTCTATCTAGGAAGAATATGCTATTAACTCAACTTGATGTTAAAATTCCTGGATTAGAGATACTATGTGATTTGTATGCTACTGATCATGATTTTGCTGAACCATATCGCTTATGTGCTCTTGGTAAAGCATGGGAAAAATATCACATACATGATGGGTTCTTGTTTAGAGCTAACAAACTATGTGTTCCAGAATTGTCTGTGTGTTTGCTCTTATTGCAGAAATCACATGCTGGAGGTTTCATGGGTCACTTTGGGCGTGAGAAGACGCTACTCATGCTAGCTGACCACTTTTATTGGCCAAAGATGAGGCGGGACGTGGATAGATATGTGAGGAGATGCATTACTTGCAACAAGTCCAAGTCCAAGCTGAAGCCTCACGGTTTGTATACTCCTTTACCGGCACCTACTACACCTTGGGAGGATATTAGTATGGATTTTGTGTTGGGTTTGCCGCGTACTAAAAGAGGCCATGATTCTATATTTGTGGTAGTGGATAGATTTTCTAAAATGTCACACTTTATTGCTTGCCACAAGAGCGACGATGCGTCGCATATTGCTAACCTGTTTTTCAGGGAGATTGTTCGTTTACATGGAGTCCCGAAGACTATTGTTTCTGATCGTGACGTGAAGTTTATGAGCTACTTTTGGAAGACGCTTTGGAGGAAGCTGGGGACAAAGCTGCTGTTTAGCACTACTTGTCATCCCCAAACGATGGTCAAACTGAAGTGGTGAATAGAACATTGTCACAACTGTTGAGATCCATGATCAAGAAGAACCCTGAAGGAGTGGGAAGAGTGTTTGCCGCATGTGGAGTTTGCTTACAACAGGCGGTACATTCTACCACGGAGCTATGTCCTTTTGAGGTGGTGTATGGTTTCAAACCCATTACTCCGCTTGATTTGTTGCCTTTGCCCATACATGAGAGAGTTAATATGGAGGCATCCAAGAGGGCAGATTTTGTGAAGAAGATTCATGTGAAGACTAAAGAGTTGATCGAGAAGAAAGGCAAGAGCAATGCTGCAAGGATGAATAAGAAGCGCAAGGAGATGTTGTTCAAGCCGGTGATTTGGTCTGGGTACATTTTCGCAAGGATAGGTTCCCGAAGCTGAGGAAGTCTAAGTTGAAGCCTCGTGGTGCTGGTCCTTACAAAGTGCTTGCCAAGATCAATGATAATGCATACTCGATAGATCTTCCAGAGGATGAGTTTGGTGTCAGTAATTCTTTCAATGTTGCTGATTTGACACCATATGACGGAGAAGACCTTGGAGCGTCGGGGTCGACGCCTTTTGAAGGGTGGGGGAGATGATGAGGACATCCCTACCTCACTACTACCTCCGTCATTACCAATTGAAGATGAACCTGCTATGAAGCTCAAGTCCAATGAAGTCAGGATTGGACCAATGACACGAGCTCGTGCGAAGCTACTTAAACAACAGGTGAACTTGTTCCTAAATGATACCTTGATTGATGAGAACTTTATACTACCTAAGTCCTATTACTTATGTATCATCAGGTATGAAGAGGAGACAAACATCGCACGAGGAGGAGAGGAGCAGCTGGACGTGGAGATGGACGTGAAGATGGACAAGGAGCTGAACATGAAGATATCTCATGGACGCGCGAGGGAGGAGCGGGAGGAATGCGCGCGAGGAGAAGAAGTCCAGCCGGTCCAGAACCCGGTCGACGGCCTCCATGCCGGTCGCCCACCCGCCGACCGGGCTCGAACGGCCAGTTCCCGGTTGACCCTGCCTCGACGGCCAAACCGGGACGCTGTTTGCGAGGTTTCCGGTTACAACACCCGGTTGACGGACCACGACCGGCAGCCTGGTTGACCGGATTCCAGACGGATTTGTCCGAGTCTGTCTCGATCAGATCTATTCTGGGTCGGTTTTACTTGTATCTTTCGACCAGAACTCGTCCCGGACGCCTATATAAGTGCCTTGGACGACCCCCTAGCAGTTTTAGACCATGTTTAAGATAAACCCTAGTTCTTAGTTGGTTGCTCTGCAAAACTATTGAATTCCCTACACCATATTGCTTGATATTGTGTAGATCCTGTTTAAATCTTGTGTGATCTGCTGTTCCATTAGGAATTAGACGGTTTCAACTTACCGCTTCGTGGTCGGCGGCTACGTGCGCAAGTGTGTGGAGTTGCGAATATCTTGCAGGGTTGAGAGCTGTTGCATTGGCGACAGGGACCAATCGAGAGATCTCGTTGCGTCATACAAGTTATCATCCACTACATCGTCGTGTTTCTCCGCTGCTATCACCCCTGATCATCATCACCACCGTTGCTTACTGAGAAGATCGGGCCACCCCTTATCAGTAAGTGTATCTAAACAACATGGTAGTTGTCTTCGAAGTGTGTGTCTTTGAAGAACTCGGTAAGTGTTTATGAGCAACTTGGTAGCTATGCTTGAAGAACCTCGTAGGTGTTTCTAAACACCACGATAGCTGTCTTCGGAGAACCTGGTAAGTGTTTCTAAACAACACGTTCGTTGTCTTTGAACAACTCGATACATGTTTCTAAATGACATAGTAGCTGTCTTTGAAGAACCAGACAATTGTTTCTCTTTTTGACACAGAGGCAAGTTTTCGTAAACAAGCTAGAGTTGTCCTTAAAAAATCTGGCAAGTGTTCCTAAATAACTCGGTGGCTGCATTTTAAGAACTTGATAGTTATTTTCAAAACTTGGTAGTTGTCTATAGAAACCCAACACGCAATACTTGTTTCCTAAACATCCCGGTGAATGCTTTAGGATAACCGATGGTTGTGGCTAATTGAGAACTTGATAGTTTCATTTAGAATATATGATTGATGGCCCTAGTATCTAAACCCATGTAGTTCCTAGACAATCTGGTATAATATCACCTTTGATAATCCCATGATAACTAAAAGTATTTTCACAACCTGACCATAGATTTGAGTTCAAATCTATTGTTTTGTGAAAATAATAGAAGAATTATTCTTCACATTTAATTTTTTGAAAATTGCATTTAAAATATAAGGAGATAAACTGCTGCAACAATGCAATTGCAATATAAAATAAGGTTCAAAAATGCATTAAAAATATTAGGAGATTAATTATTGTAACAATGCAAAGGCCATGTAAATGGTCAAAATCATTGACACTGCCATGAATAGTGGTGACATGAAGTAGTTTACTAGTACTACTAGCTGAATGCTCGTGCGTTGCTACGATTTTAAATATATTATTTGTTTCTTAACTATTTTAATTATTTTTTCTAGTACTGTTCTTAAGAACTGATAACAAATATGTAGATCCAAATTCCTTTTCCTTCCATTTTGCTCCTCCTTATTTATCTATGGGTTTTCCGGCTATGTCACAACTACGTCGATGTTATTCGTCTCTACCAAAAATAGAAAGTTCAAGTTATGAGGGCTTTTTCTTCCGTAAATACTGCCAAGCCTTAGGAGTGGAAGCTCCACTAAAAAGCTAAATGAAAATTTTGCCGTATAAAATTGCCACCATTTTTTATCACCAACATCTCTTTTATCCTAAAGTGGCCCCCCTTTTGTTTCGCTTAAAAGATTAGGTTAATCTTTTTTACCAAACGAGCCCATCCCTAGAGGATGAATATTACTTCTTTATCCTTTCTCAATCATCTCTGGTTTCCCTATTCCTTCCATGATTGGCAAAATAAAACTCATGTGCTAAACAATAGTAAAATTAGACGTCTAGAAGCTTGTAGTTGGTTCCTAATATTTTTTTTATATTTGAAGACAATTATATATTTTCTTTACTGTACCGCTGCTATAAATTAGTATAATACTTATAACATCATGATCATAGGATTCACCTCCCATGGTAGTGTGCACACTCCTATTGGACATGCTTGTTACTTAATAATTCATACCTGTAATGATGACAAAACAACCTCACATAAAAGAAAGTCCTTTTCTTTTCCTGGGAAAAAGAGAAATATTCCAACGTAATATGAATTCAGTTTGTTGACACCTACTTAGAACCAAAATGAAATGAATGAAGTCACGTACTTATCTTCTTTGAAGCAACTAACTTACAGAAACAACATAACATAATGAACTTCAACCTTTTTTCATATGCCCCTCAATTGAAAAGATACATCAGACTTAACAAGCTAATATCCATGAAGCATGTACACAGAACGAAACAACACATTAGAATAGAATTTACATTCAATTAAACAGAGTCTACACAAACCACACACTGAAATCAATATATTATACGATTTAAAGGAAAACACATCATATTAGGAGTGGGCCCCTAGATTAATTTATGCAAAATGAGGCACACCCTAATCACAACCAACTTTACAAACTGTCATTCATCTATCAACACAATAGATCTAATTAATATTTGATGTTACTCATGATGCCAGCAAAAATAACAAGAAGTGGATTTGAGACGAAGGAAAATGAGATTAAGCCAGTGATACGCTTCATCTGGAGGAATACAAATGTAAATCTACATCCCATCACCGTTCAGGAGACGTGAGTAGATCCTAGGCCACCGCACGTAGAGAACCCAGTTGCAACAATGTCTAGTTCCATACCTTTCCTTAGTGTCGTTGTGCAACATCTATTGCACATCAGTTGTAGAGGAGATGAGAGAACGAGGGATGGTGAGCTCGCGGCCGCTATTTCTCTAGCGCTCTCATCTCCTCCTCCAGTTCAGACCTGCATGTATTTTGCTACATCTGAAAGTTCATGTGAACTGAAGGGTACAGCCGACCGGGTGATACAAATCAGTGTCCCCAAATAACCTCATTTTAAATAGTGTGAACATGGCTTACAACCGACCGCATGTATAATAATGCACTTGTACGCGAAGACGTGGGAGACAGTTTCAGTAACATGTAACAAAAAGCATGTGTGTCGATCTACGTGTCCAATAATACAGATGACAACATGCATGTCACCTTGAGTTTGTACCGCTTCGACCACTCTTTCCTCGCCTTGTTGTCTAGCATAGGGTCGCCCACGAAGTGCTCATCAGGGTGTGTCACGGTTATCCCGGTGGTCGGTGGGGAGACCCTCATCCTTGCGCCGCCGCCATTGTTTTAGGCATCATAATCTGCCTCCTATGCTTCCAGCGCTTCCTCCTCCATACTTGTGTTTGCGGTGTGGCTTGTCGTCCTGGTCCAGCCCTCCGCCGCGTTGGTATCACCTGCTGGCGACATGGGGACCGAAGATCGAAAAGAGATTTTGGTGGCTGATCTATATGAAGGGGTGGTTCTCAAAAAAATCCATATGGAGGAGTGGGGTATTTAAGGAGCTGCATAATAGCGACTTGGTGGGTCAGAGGTCAATCGCAAGTCTGACGGGTGGGCCGGCTTCCCCATTTTTATTTCCCTCAACTCGCATGTAGGGCAAGGGTGGACGCTATGCTGGTGATAAGATCAGATCGGGTGGATGTTCTCACGAAACGTTGAGATTTTCTCTGTTGTCTTTTTGAATTAGATTTTAGAATTTTTCATCTGACTGTTTCCATTTGCCGCCTTCACCAAAAGGAAACATCCGAATGATTGATTTTGCTGAGCATACATGCAAATGTAGCAAAATAATTGATTTTTTTCCTGTTCATTGCATTTTTTGAATTTAACCACTATGCCGGGACGCGGCTTGCCTGCGGCCTCTTGGTGCGACCATCCGTGCAACCCAACCGTTCGTTGATAATCCCGTGGCTATTCCCCACTTCGGTGATTTTTTTCGTTAAAAGAAAATTAGAAGAATAACAATATACTCAGCGACTCCTTATCCTTGCCCATCTCGCATCGCAAACTCTCTCAGGAGTTCTGTCGTACGATAATTTTCTCGCCGGAAATACGAAGGCAGCGGCACGGCATAAGCCCGTAACCCCGAGGCTGCAACGAGCAGGTCGGGGTCGTACATTGGCATCAATGGCAAAGACGAGCAGGAACTCAATGGGGGAGCCGAGCAGGAAGGAACACCTGCGGGCGTCGAGCAGGAAGGAACACCTGCGGGCGTCACCGTGAATGGCAGCGCAGGCACGGAACGGTGGCGGCGTGGCGCAAGGAGCGAGTGGCTGTGAATGCAACGATGTACGACAATCCCAGCGCAGATGCAGATATCAATGGTGGCCACCGCAGCTCTAGCCCACAGCCCAGCCGTGCCGATTCTCTCTCTCTCGTGCCTAAATTGGCATCTCTGATCTCTCCTGAACCCTGGCGTACCGGGTGATCACGAGGAGTAAGACAACGGCATGGGCACTCCACAGCGCTCCGATGAGGAGATAGAGCCGGGCGGCGCCGCGGCGCTCCTGCTCTCTCTGTTCTTTTTCTTTGGATGTAGAATCAAGATGACATATGGAAACGAGTACTTGTAGGAAGGAGGAGATACGGAGTTGTTTCGTCTTTTTTTCTCGCGGGATAGGAAAACTGCGAGCAGCCGTAGGATCCTGAATGAACGGAACAGTCGCACGGATCGTCGCATAGTGATGCCGCAGGCAAGCCGTGTCCCTAATCCTCCACACAATAATCCATATTTGCACGGAAAGGATGAAATTTCGTCACACATATGGCAAGAAATCATCAGAGCACGGCATAGTGGACACGGCTTGCCTGCGGCATCACTATGCGACGATCCGTGCGACTGTTCCGTTCATTCAGGATCCTACGGCTGCTCGCAGTTTTCCTATCCCGCGAGAAAAAAAGACGAAACAACTCCGTATCTCCTCCTTCCTGCAAGTACTCGTTTCCATATGTCATCTTGATTCTACATCCAAAGAAAAAGAACAGAGAGCAGGAGCGCCGCGGCACCGCCCTGATCTACGCATCGCGCCGCCCGGCTATATCTCCTCATCGGAGCGCTGCGGAGTGCCCATGCCGTTGTCTTACTCCTCGTGATCACCCGGTACACCAGGGTTCAGGAGAGATCAGAGATGCCAATTTAGGCACGAGAGAGAGAGAATCGGCACGGCTGGGCTGTGGGCTAGAGCTGCGGTGGCCACCATTGATATCTGCATCTGCGCTGGGATTGTCGTACATCGTTGCATTCACAGCCACTCGCTCCTTGCGCCACGCCGCCACCGTTCCGTGCCTGCGCTGCCATTCACGGTGACGCCCGCAGGTGTTCCTTCCTGCTCGACGCCCGCAGGTGTTCCTTCCTGCTCGGCTCCCCCATTGAGTTCCTGCTCGTCTTTGCCATTGATGCCAATGTACGACCCCGACTTGCTCGTTGCAGCCTCGGGGTTACGGGCTTATGCCGTGCCGCTGCCTTCGTATTTCCGGCGAGAAAATTATCGTACGACAGAACTCCTGAGAGAGTTTGCGATGCGAGATGGGCAAGGATAAGGAGTCGCTGAGTATATTGTTATTCTTCTAATTTTCTTTTAACGAAAAAAATCACCGAAGTGGGGAATAGCCACGGGATTATCAACGAACGGTTGGGTTGCACGGATGGTCGCACCAAGAGGCCGCAGGCAAGCCGCGTCCGAGGATTAGCGAGGATTTTATTTATTGCCATTTGTGTGACGCTCTATGCCTCTATCAAATTAATTCCTTTCCGAAATTTGGTTTCCGTAATTGATGGTTAGTGATGGATACAATAGGTTCTTTCCAAGCACAAGTATGCGTGTGGGTTTAGCAATAAATTCTGAATTTGTTTTCCATCCAGAATGGCTGGGTTTGATGGATGTTTTTAAGGATGTTTGACGGTTGAGATTTCTCCAATATTTGATATCAAAAGTGACCTACAATTCTCAACTCGAATATAATAGTATATATAGATTACCGATTTGATTCATGAAAATCGTGGTTCGTATGTGTGGTTTTTAGGTTTTTCTTAAAAAAATATTGATGGCAGGTCCATGCTTGGTAATGAAGTCTTGATTGCTTTAAATGTATTACCGATTTATTGTGTCCTCATTGATTGTAGAGATTCGGCCATCCCTTAGAGCAAGTACAATAAGGTACAGTCAGCTGACTATAAGAGATAAAATATTATAAATTTGCTTAGTTGGAAGAGAGAGATTAGGAGAGAGAAGAGGAGTGGGCTCTTATCTTGTAGCCAGCTCTAGCACGTGCTTCTAGGCACTATGTGAGACTAAAAGGTGGGCCATGTATTGTAAAAGTACTACACTTTTATAGCTCACTATTGTATATGTTGGCTCTAAGTTGGCTATAGATGACATGGCACTTGGCTTATAGCTAGCAGCTGGCTACACTATTGGAATTGCTCTTAATTGTATAGCAATTTCAAGATTGATAGTCATTGTTTACTTAAATATGGAGATTCAACAATTAATACTTCATGTGTACTACCTTATCTAGCAGCCAGATTTTTGGAAATTGACACAAACGGCTAGATATCAATCGTAAGATGTTTAACACGATTAGACGTCTAGATGGTCCTGATCTTTGACATCAAACATTTTTAATAACGTACGGACTCACATATAATAATATAATAGTAAAGACTTAGCTAGTACTGTGAGTTCTTTTTACGAACGAACGCGGCACTTAGCATGCCACTGTATGTCGTCTCATCACTGGAAGAATGGAGTATTGTCGGACATATGCGTGTAGGGAATGTTTACTTGTGAACGTGCATGCCAGGTCTACGGAGATTAGGGACACCTAGTGGGCTGATGCTGATTAGGCCGCTGCATGACCAAGGCAACGGCGCGGCGCCACCCTGTAGTCTCGCCCAACATTGATTCATCTTTGTAACACTGGTAGAAAAAAGTCCTTCCGTCCAGCCCCATTAGTCGCGAAAATGTAAAAACCGCGATCAATGGGGCCTTTAGTCGCGGCTCGGGTGGCGAACCGCGACCAAAGGCCTGGGCCCAGCGCGCTCGGTGGCCAGCTGGTGGATGGGAGGGGCTTTAGTCGCGGTTGGCCAGGCCAACCGCGACTAAATGTCCTCAGGCCTGGCCCAAAGGCCTTTAGTAGCGGCTGGCCAGGCCAACCGCGACTAAAGCCCCTCCCCTATATATACCATTCAGCCCACATCACTTAGCCATTTGGTGCCACTTCTCTTCACAAACTTCACAAGGGGGTGTAGGTTTGCTTTTGGCTCCTCTTATGCATACAAGGTGTTTGATGAAATGCCCCAAGAGCATGAAACAAACATGATATGAAGCGTCGGAGCCACACTTGATCGAGCTTCCTCATTTATTTTTTCCTCCTCGATCGGGGTTAGCAACTTGAACCTTTCATATATATATGTGTCTTTGATAAAATATGCATATGTGTGTAGTTCATTGTTTAATTTCTATTTAGTTTAACAAATGCATGATGGTTAATTATATATTTTGTATTATAATAATGCAGATGAATGGGCAATGGATGTACGCTAACCGACTCTCCGGCGAATTCACTACGTGTTTGAAAGATTTCCTCGTAGTGGCTAATGCGAACAAGCAGGGGGGTTTTGTTATCTGTCCATATGTTGGCTGTAAGAATCAGAAGGGTTACTCTTCCTCAAGGGAAGTTTACCTGCACCTGATTCGGCATGGTTTCATGCCAAGCTATAATTGTTGGACCAAACATGGAGAAAGAGGGGTTATAATGGAAGAAGATGAAGAAGGGGATGACATCGATGACAGCTATCTTGATCATTTCGGTGATACTTTCATGGATGATGCTGAAGGTGGGGAAGGTGAAGGGGAAGGTGAAGGGGAAGGTGATCAAGAAGAGGCACGTGATGAGCCCGCTGATGATCTTGGTCGGACCATTGCTGATGCACGGAGTCGCTGCGAAAATGAAAATGAGAGGGAGAATTTGGATCGCATGTTAGAGGATCACAAAAAGTCGCTGTACCAGGATGCGATAATGGTCTGAAAAAGCTGGGCTGCACACTGGATTTGCTGAGATGGAAGGCACGAAGGTGTAGCTGACTCGGGATTTGAAAACTTGCTGAAAATGTTGAAGAATATGTTTCCAAAGAATAACGAGTTGCCCTCCAGTACGTACGAAGCAAAGAAGGTTGTCTGCCCTCTAGGTTTAGAGGTTCGAAGATACATGCATGCATCAACGACTGCATCCTCTACCGTGGTGAATACGAGAATTTGAATGAATGCCCGGTATGCACTGCATTGCGTTATAAGATCAGAGGCGATGACCCTGGTGACGATGTCGAGGGCCAGAAACCCAGGAAGAAGGTTCCCGCCAAGGTGATGTGGTATGCTCCTATAATACCATGGTTGAAACGTCTGTTCAGGAACAAAGAGCATGCCAAGTTGTTGCGATGGCATAAAGAGGACCGTAAGTCAGATGGGGAGTTGAGACACCCCGCAGATGGAACGCAATGGAGAAAGATCGACAGAGATTTTAAAGATTTTGCAGCTGACGCAAGGAACATAAGATTTGGTCTAAGTACAGATGGCATGAATCCTTTTGGCGAGCAGAGCTCCAGCCATAGCACCTGGCCCGTGACTCTATGCATCTACAACCTTCCTCCTTGGTTGTGCATGAAGCGGAAGTTCATTATGATGCCAGTGCTCATCCAAGGTCCGAAGCAACCCGGCAACGACATCGATGTGTACCTAAGGCCATTAGTTGATGAACTTTTACAGTTGTGGGGCAGACCTGGTGTCCGTGTGTGGGATGAGCACAAAGAAGAGGAATTTGACCTACAAGCGTTGCTTTTCGTAACCATCAACGATTGGCCTGCTCTTAGTAACCTTTCGGGACAGTCAAATAAGGGATACAATGCATGCACACACTGCTTACATGAGACTGAAAGTGTACATTTGCCAAATTGTAAGAAGAACGTGTACCTGGGGCATCGTCGATTTCTTCCAAAAATTCATCCAGTAAGAAAGAAAGGCAAGCATTACAACGGCAAGGCAGATCACCGGCCGAAGCCTGCGGAACGCACTGGTGCTGAGGTATTTGATATGGTCAAGGATTTGAAAGTCATCTTTGGAAAGGGTCCTGGCGGACAATCAATTCCGAAGGGAGCTGACGGGCACGCACCCATGTGGAAGAAGAAATCTATATTGGGAGCTAGAATATTGGAAAGTCCTAGATGTCCGCTCTGCAATCGACGTGATGCATGTTACGAAGAATATTTGCGTGAACCTACTAAGCTTCTTGGGCGTGTATGGGAAGACAAATGATACAAAGGAAGCACGGCAAGACCAACAACTTTTGAAAGACCCTGATGACCGGCATCCGGAATGGTTTCAAGGTCGTGCCAGCTACGCTCGACCAAAGAAGAGAAGGTCATCTTTTTTGAATGCCTGAGCAATATGAAGGTCCCGTCTGGATTCTCGTCCAATATAAAGGGAATAATAAACATGGCGGAGAAAAAGTTCCAAAACCTGAAGTCTCACGACTGCCACGTGATTATGACGCAATTTCTTCCGATTGCTTTGAGGGGGCTCCTGCCGGAAAATGTTCGAGTAGCCATTGTGAAGCTATGTGCATTCCTCAATGCAATCTCTCAGAAGGTAATCAATCCAGAAGTTCTACCACGGTTACGATGTGGTCCAATGTCTTGTCGTTTCGAGTTGGTGTTCCCGCCATCCTTCTTCAATATTATGACGCACCTCCTGGTTCACCTAGTCGAAGAGATTTCCATTCTCGGTCCTGTATTTGTACACAATATGTTCCCCTTCGAGAGGTTCATGGGAGTATTAAAGAAATATGTTCGTAACCGTGCTAGGCCAGAAGGAAGCATCGCCAAGGGCTATGGAAATGAGGAGGTAATTGAGTTTTATGTTGACTTTGTTCCTGACCTTAAGCCGATTGGTCTTCCTCGATCGCGGCACGAGGGGAGACTAAGTGGAAAAGGCACGATCGGAAGGAAATCAACGATATGTATGGACGGCCATTCTCTGACTGAAGCACACCACACAGTTCTGACCAATTCCATCTTGGTGGCTCCATACTTTGAGAAACACAAGAATATTTTACGCTCGGACAACCCGGGGAAGCCTGAATCCTGGATTAGGAAGGCCCACATGGAGAGTTTCGGCAGTTGGTTGAGAAAACATTTAATGAGTGACAATGTTGTTGTAGATCAGCTGTACATGTTGGCCAAGACACCATCTTCGACTATAACGACTTTCCAAGGGTACGAGATAAATGGGAATACATTTTACACGATCGCCCAAGATAAAAAGAGCACCAACCAAAACAGTGGTGTCCGCTTTGATGCAGCAACCGAGAATGGGCAAAAGGTCACATATTATGGTTACATAGAGGAGATATGGGAACTTGACTATGGACCCTCCTTCAAGGTCCCTTTGTTCCGGTGCAAATGGTTCAAGCTAACAGGAGGTGGGGTAAAGGTGGACCAGCAATACGGAATGACAATGGTGGATTTCAACAATCTTGGTTACCTTGACGAACCATTCGTCCTAGCGAAAGATGTCGCTCAGGTTTTCTATGTCAAGGACATGAGTAGCAAACCGAGGAAACGGAAAGATAAGAAAACGATCAGTACATCATGCGATGATCCAAAGCGCCACATTGTTCTTTCAGGGAAAAGAAACATCGTGGGAGTGGAGGACAAGACAGACATGTCGAAGATTATAATATGTTTGGTGAAATTCCGCCCTTCAAAGTGAACACCGACCCAAGCATTAAGTTAAATGATGAGGATGCTCCATGGATACGGCCCAATCGTAAGCAAGCAGGGACACAAGGGAATAAATGATGTGTAATAATTTATTGTACCAAACTTTGTTGAATGGATCATGTGAATTATATTGCCCGTGATGTGTTTGGTGTCCATTTTCAAATGATTCGATTGATTCGAGATAGCACCGATGATACATGAAATTTGGAGTGATTTAGTCATACTCCTGCCTAGGCGTATAATATGCATACTCGTAGTCTTCATAGCCGCCGTTGTACTGGTAGCCGTCGCCTTCTAAGTTGCCGCCGTCGTCGTCGCTGCTGTCGTCGCTGTCGTCAGGCGGCGTCGTGGCTGAGGGTAGCGCAAGCGGGGATATCGCCGCCGTGATGTAGTCCATGACTCTGCAGAGTCCGGCCGTACCACCATAGCCGACGGCCGGCCTCGTGGAAGTTCCCAGGAGGCAGACCGTCCTCCTCATACCTGGCGAGCGCCCTCTCACGCCGATTGATGAAGAAGGCGTCCCATGTATGCTGGTTATCGGGATGCCAGCGGGGATTCATCCGCTGCTCCGGCGTGAGGTCGAGGTAGTAGTGGTTCGTGATGGCTGCCCGGCGCGCAGTACCCTGATGGAGGGAGGGACCGGCACGCCGCCGGCGCTTAGGCTCCAGCCGGCGGGGACGCGGTAGCCCGGTGGGCAAGGGTAGCTCGAGGCGCAAAGCTCCTCCACCTGCTGGTAGGTTAGAGTGGGTGCGGTGGAAGCCATGAGAGAGTGATGAGAGATTGTAGAGATGTGATAATGCTGGCCAAGGCGGGCTACATATATGTAGTGAGAAATGGCGGGAAAAATGGAAGCGGGAAGACAGGAGGCGGGAAGAAAGAGGCGGGAAGACAGGAGGCAGGAAGAAATAGGCGGGAAGAAAGAGGCGGGAAGAAAGAAGCGGGAAGAAAGTGGCGGGAAGACAGGGAAGAAATGGCGGGAAGACAGGGAAGAAATGGCGGGAAGAAAGAGGCCGCACGCCGCCGCCGCCGCCTGGACGGACGTCGCACGCCGCCGCACACGCCGCCGGCGCTCGCCACGCCGCCGTTCGTCTCCGCGCCGCCCTTCTCCGCCCTGCGCCCCTCCTTCTTCTCCGCCCGACGTCCCTCTCTCCGCGTGCATGGTGGGGCGCCGGGGCCGCCGCCGGGCGCGCGCGCTCGTGTGGCGCTCGCGCGCGCTGCGCCGCCCTGCCTCGGCGCGCCCTCGCGGCCTTGCTCGCCTGCGCGCCACGCGGCCCTGCATCACATCGAGGGAGAGGCAGAGAAGGAGAGAGAGGGCCGCCGGTCGGCCGGATTTTTTTTTTTTTTTAATGTTTTGTTTGTTATTTTTAATTTTAACTATACTTAACAAAAAAAACTTAAAACTTTGTAAGTATAATTAATGAATTAATTAGTAACTATATATAGTTAACAAAAAACATAAAGAAAAATATCCTCGATCGATTTGGCCGAATTTTTTTTTTTAATTTGTAACTAATTAAATTACTTTGTGTTTTTTTGTAACTAACTACTTAACCAAAACATAATATTTGGAATTTGGAATGTTAAGAAAACATAATATTGGAATGTTAAGGAAAAAATAACTTAAAAATAACTTAAAAAACTAACTACTAACTAATAAACCTCTAATATTGGAATGTTAACTAACTAACTACTTAAGTAAAAATAATAATATTGGAATATATATTAAGAAAAAAAACTTAAAAAAAACTTAATTGGCATGTTTGGAATTTGGAATATTGGCGTGTTAAGAACAAAAATAATTACAAAGTTTGGAATTTGGAATATCGGCTTCGTATACGCGCCCCCTCCGTATACGCGCAGGTTTTTTTTTTACGAGAGAGAGAGGATTGGCACCGCCACCGCCACCATCACCGCCACCGCCCTTTCGCCACCGCCACCGCCATCTCTCCTTTTTCCACCGCCGCCCCCCTTTCGCCACCGCCACCGTCCTCTCTCCTTTTTCCACCGCCCTTTCGACACCGCACTTAATTAATTAGTTTTTACTACATGTTTTCAGGACTGACATATGGCGGACGATAGAGCTGACCCGATTATGGACAACTATAATCAAGAAGTTGAAGAACATTTATTTGGCATCATAAAAGGCGATATTCCTTATGTTCCGACCGAACAAGATGAAGAGGATATTTCTTCTTATCTGAATCTTGACGGTCAAGATGAAGGCCGTCAGCAAGATGATGGGGAAGAAACGTCGATAAACGACGATCTTCAATTGCAAGTAGCAACCAGCTCCGGCGCCGAGGTATATATATACATTTTGCCTCTGGTGATACAAACTTACTGATTTGAATAAATATGTGTGTACTAACACGCGCGACTCTCTTTCTTATTTTAGCCCTCGGCCGGATCGTCGAAAAAATCGAGTACGTCGTCGTCAAAGCGTGGCGCAACCAAGACGCTCAAACAAGGAGAAACATATACCATCGAGGTTGTCGACAGTGCAACCGGCAGGCCGCTGGAGCCCCAGAAGCACGCCACCAAGTTTATCAACCAATGCGGAGCCGTTGTTAGAGACAACGTCTCGATCACCCTCCAGGAGTGGCATGAGCCAAAGAAGGCACTTCTTGGTTTCACTTTTGTCGACAAGAGAACTAAAAAGGATTGCTTTAAAAAGCTTATGGAACATTTCATCCTACCTCCGGAATACCACAAATTCGATGAGGAGGGTAACAAGATTCAGGAAAACAAGGAGAGGAGGAGGCTAGTCAAACACTTCGCTCTTGGTAAGATGGCCGAAACATTCCGGAAATTCAAGCAAAATCTAGCCCGTGACTATGTCAACCAGAACAAGACTCCGGATTTCAAAGGACGGTATGAGAGACTTGAACATGATTGGCCAGAATTTGTGAAGCAGAAGAAATCAGAGCATTTTATTGAAATATCGAAAAAAATAAGGACAATGCGGCTAAGAAGGAGTACAATCATATTATGGGGCCAGGAGGGTATCGCTTTTGGGAGCCTAAGTGGGAGAAGATGGAGAACGAGCTGAGGAGGCGAGGAATCCGTCCAGGTACGGAGGGATGGGACCGAAGGGCCAAAATCTGGTGGTACGGGCATGGGGGAACGCTAGACCCGGAGACAGGGGCGTGTGTTTACGGGAACAAAATGTTTAAACCCACCCAAGCCCTTATTGACGCAATGAGGGACGCTCAAGAGGGGAAGATCAAGTTCAATAGAGAGAACGACGCGCTGACAAGAGCCCTCGGGAATCCTGAACACGGAGGATGTGTACGAGGCATGCCCGGGAACATTCCGTGGAAAGTAGGGTTCTCCCAGGACGATGACCCGTACGGTTACAGAAGCCGTAAGAGAAAGTCGGATCGGGATGCAGATGTTGTGGCGCGGTTGGCATCGGAAGTCGATGAGATGAAGAAAACCCTGACTATACTAGTACAGGAGAGATCGGCAGCTGGGACGCATGAAGATCATCCAGCGGATCTCGGAAGCCGCAGCGGAGAAGCAGCGTGGCTTCCACGGAGGTCCACGGCTGCGATGCACCGGAGATCCATATTACTGCACCGGAGCCTCCTCGCTACCCCGTGGACGATGTAAAGGAGATGAAAAAATGTCATCTGCATTATCCTACGGGAACATGTCCACGAGGTAGCCATCGGCAGTGCTTTACCATGTGAGCCTGTAGCACTCCACCACAACAACCCCATTCCAGATGGCTATGCTCGTGTCACGGTGGAGGAAATAGTCCCAGGGTTTGAGGACCGGAGATTGACATTGCTACACCCGAAGGGGAGAGAAGACTTGGAGGTGTCAAGCGCCAGTTTATTCTCTGGAAAAAGAAGTTTATCAAGTTTCCAGACGAGGCGCCAAGGCGAACAAGTCCACCCCCTCCGGTGGTGGTGGCGGCGGCGGCGGCGGTGGTGGTTCACCTACACCTCCTTCACGTCAGCCGACGCCGCCCCAATTCACCTCCGGCGGGTAAGCAGACGCCGCCCCCCAGTCCTCGTCCGGCGGGTGATCGACGCCGCCCCCAATCCACCTACGGCGAAGAAGCGAAGCAGTCTTGGGTTATTAACCCGGAGCCTTATGTACCTACAACCACAAAGATACCAGAGCCATCACTAAAGCCTCTCATCCCGAGGCCTTGGGAACTTAGTGTCGAGGAAAATGCAGCGGCCGTGGCTGCTCAGCATGAGAAATGGAAGGCGGACTGCAAGAAGAAAAGAGAGCCCGAGCCCAAGCAAGTAGAAGAGAAAAGAGCTGGGCTAAGTCATTTTTGAACACACCGTCCCAAGCCGCGAAGAATCTGCCTGACGACTATGAACGTGAACTTCGTAGGCAAGCACTCGCGGTCAAGAGGAACCAAGAGTTGGCGGAGAAGCAGGAGGAGGCCGAGAAAGAATTAGAAAGCAAAAAGGGGGAAACAAGTTGCCCAGCTCAGGGAACAAAGTAAACAATCGATCGCCCGCTCATAGTGAAAGCCGCCGGTCCGGAAGATGCCCCCGATATCATAGCAGCTGCGGCAACACAGGGATTGACTGTAGCGAGTGCCACAGAACAGGCGGCCAACTTAGGTCTGACTCTTCGTGCACTGTTAGGCCTTGATGAGGCGCCAATGAAGGACGTAGTATTTACATATGTGCGGAATGGGTCTCTCGTCGAGCCTGCAGGAAGAGGATCTACCTCGACAAATGACAGGTCTGCTAAATTGGTACAAGGCTTACATAAAACTTAAAAACGCCAAAGACTATATTTATGCGGAAGTTAGACCTGAGCATCACTTCAAACATTACTATATAACAATTCATCGGAGTGAATTGTTCCAGCTGTTCAATCTGCGCGAGCTCGACAAATCTATCATCAGTTGCTATGTTCTGTAAGTGATTTATTAATTTCTACCCCATCTCGTTCATTGCCTGCACTATAAATATATATATTGTCCTAACTATATCTTGTTGTGTACGCTATTATGCAGAATGAAGAAGCGGGAAATGCGAATAAGGCGCATCCATGATGTTGGGTTCATTGACCCACAAATCGTTAATTCATATGTGTTAGAACACCACCCCGCCGACGTGGAGGATGACCTGTGGCGGTTTCTTATAAAACAGGAACTCAAAAGTGATATTCTATTTCCTTACCATTTTGGGTGAGTGTTTCTGTCTTGAGCACATTCTCTTTTGTTTACTCCATGCATGGTATGTGGCTAATCGATGAGTTATGCATGACTGTGCATGTATCGTGTCCGCAGGTTCCACTGGATTCTGCTAGTAATTCAAATTCAGAACTCCACAGTTCTCGTCCACGACTCTCTGAATATGGATCCGAAGCATTGGGCCGACATGAGAAAAATGATGCAAAAGTAATTAATTTCATTCGTTTGCGCTCTATATCGATCGGCCTATTTCGTTCATCATTTCCTAATATCAAGTAACTAATTAATAACTCTCTTGTTTATTTAATTTTCTTTGCCTCGTAGGGTTTGGAGACGGTTCGTAGATCAAAAGGTCGGTGAATTCAAAAAAGAGCTACAATTTAAAAGGGCAAAGACTGCGACTGGGGATATTCAGCCACCGGGGACCAATCTATGTGGATACTATGTTTGTGAGAGGATCCGGAGATACACCACTGAGCGGCAGCCGTCTGAGAACAACATCAAGAGGATTAACCTCCGGACGACGCTTAGTCCAGAAGCTCGCTTCCGACCACTTCAAGAGGAACTAGCTGGATGGTTCGCGAGGGAAGTCATCGATCCTAGAGGAGAACACTATGTAGAGGACGTAGAACTTTATATGCACTAAATTATGTATGGAAACTTGTTCAAAATTGTATATGGTCATCCGATATTGAATATATATTGTATATTCCTCTTGAATTCTTTTTGGTTCTAATTTCAAATTTGTTTGAAATTGTACATTCATATGCATGTATGTAGTACCGTAGAATATGTGAAACTCATTCAAAATTAAAATAAAACACAAAAGAAAATAAAACAATACAAATTAAAAAGAAACCAGGTTTAGGGGGGCTAAAACCCTAAACCTGCGGAGCCTTTAGTCGCGGTTGGCCGGAGAGAACCGCGACTAAAGGTCCTCCACCCCGAAGGACTGCTGGTGGCCACTGAGGCGCCTTTAGTCGCGGTTCGTGAACGAAGGGGGACCTTTAGTCGCGCTTAGTTGGTCGCGGTTGCGACCAATGGGACGAACCTTCTGAGAGATTGCATTGAGGAATGCACATAGCTTCACAATGGCTACTCGAACATTTTCCGGAGAGCCCTCAAAGCAATCGGAAGCAATTGCGTCATAATCACGTGGCAGTCGTGAGACTTCAGGTTTTGGAACTTTTTCTCCGCCATGTTTATTATTCCCTTTATATTGGACGAGAATCCAGACGGGACCTTCATACTGCTCAGGCATTCAAAAAGATGACCTTCTCTTCTTTGGTCGGAGCGTAGCTGGCACGACCTTGAAACCATTCCGGATGCCGGTCATCGGGTCTTTCAAACGTTGCTGGTCCTGCCGTGCTTCCTTTGTATCATTTGTCTTCCCATACACGCCCAAGAAGCTTAGTAGGTTCACGCAAATATTCTTCGTAACATGCATCACGTCGATTGCAGAGCGGACATCTAGGACTTTCCAATATTCTAGCTCCCGAATATAGATTTCTTCTTCCACATGGGTGCGTGCCCGTCAGCTCCCTTCGGAATTGATTGTCCGCCAGGACCCTTTCCAAAGATGACTTTCAAATCCTTGACCATATCAAATACCTCAGCACCAGTGCGTTCCGCAGGCTTCGGCCGGTGATCTGCCTTGCCGTTGTAATGCTTGCCTTTCTTTCTTACTGGATGAATTTTTGGAAGAAATCGACGATGCCCCAGGTACACGTTCTTCTTACAATTTGGCAAATGTACACTTTTAGTCTCATGTAAGCAGTGCGTGCATGCATTGTATCCCTTATTTGACTGTCCCGAAAGGTTACTAAGAGCAGGCCAATCGTTGATGGTTACGAAAAGCAACGCTCGTAGGTCAAATTCCTCTTCTTTGTGCTCATCCCACACACGGACACCAGGTCTGCCCCACAACCGTAAAAGTTCATCAACTAATGGCCTTAGGTACACATCGATGTCGTTGCCGGGTTGCTTCGGACCTTGGATGAGCACTGGCATCATAATGAACTTCCGCTTCATGCACAACCAAGGAGGAAGGTTGTAGATGCATAGAGTCACGGGCCAGGTGCTATGGCTGGAGCTCTGCTCGCCAAAACGATTCATGCCATCTGTACTTAGACCAAATCTTATGTTCCTTGCGTCAGCTGCAAAATCTTTAAACTCACTGTCGATCTTTCTCCATTGCGTTCCATCTGCGGGGTGTCTCAACTCCCCGTCCGACTTACGGTCCTCTTTGTGCCATCGCAACAACTTGGCATGCTCTTTGTTCCTGAACAGACGTTTCAACCGTGGTATTATAGGAGCATACCACATCACCTTGGCGGGAACCTTCTTCCTGGGTTTCTGGCCCTCGACATCGTCACCAGGGTCATCGCCTCGATCTTATAACGCAATGCGGTGCATACCGGACATTCATTCAAATTCTCGTATTCACCGCGGTAGAGGATGCGGTCGTTGATGCTTGCATGTATCTTGAACCTCTAAACCTAGAGGGCAGACAACCTTCTTTGCTTCGTACGTACTAGAGGGCAACTCGTTATTCTTTGGAAACATATTCTTCAACATTTTCAGCAAGTTTTCAAATCCCGAGTCAGCTACACCTTCCCGTGCCTTCCATCTCAGCAAATCCAGTGTGCAGCCCAGCTTTTCAGACCATTATCGCATCCTGGGTACAGCGACTTTTTGTGATCCTCTAACATGCGATCCAAATTCTCCCTCTCCTTTTCAGTTTCGCAGCGACTCCGTGCATCAGCAATGGTCCGACCAAGATCATCAGCGGGCTCATCACGTGCCTCTTCTTGATCACCTTCCCCTTCACCTTCCCCACCTTCAGCATCATCCATGAAAGTATCACCGAAATGATCAAGATAGCTGTCATCGATGTCATCCCCTTCTTCATCTTCTTCCATTATAACCCCTCTTTCTCCATGCTTAGTCTAATAATTATAACTTGGCATGAAACCATGCCGAATCAGGTGCAGGTGAACTTCCCTTGAGGAAGAGTAACCCTTCTGATTCTTACAGCCAACACATGGACAGATAACAAAACCCCCTGCTTGTTCGCATTAGCCACTACGAGGAAATCTTTCAAACACGTAGTGAATTCGCCGGAGAGTCGGTTAGCGTACATCCATTGCCGATTCATCTGCATTATTATAATACAAAATATATAATTAACCATCATGCATTTGTTAAACTAAATAGAAATTAAACAATGAACTACACACATATGCATATTTTATCAATGACACATATATATGAAAGGTTGAACCCCGATCGAGGAGGAAAAAATAAATGAGGAAGCTCGATCAAGTGTGGCTCCGACACTTCATATCATGTTTGTTTCATGCTCTTGGGGCATTTCATCAAACACCTTGTGTGCATAAGAGGAGCCAAAAGCAAACCTACACCCCCTTGTGAAGTTTGTGAAGAGAAGTGGCACCAAATGGCTAAGTGCTGTGGGCTGAATGGTATATATAGGGGAGGGGCTTTAGTCGCGGTTGGCCTGGCCAACCGCGACTAAAGGCCTTTGGGCCAGGCCTGAGGACATTTAGTCGCGGTTGGCTGGGCGCGACTAAAGCCCTCCCGTCCACCAGCTGGCCACCGAGCGCGCTGGGCCCGTGCCTTTGGTTGCGGTTCGCCACCCGAGCCGCGACTAAAGGCCCCATTGGTCGCGGTTCTTACATTTTCGCGACTAATGGGGCTGGACGGAAGGCCTTTTTTCTACCAGTGACAATGGCATATGAAGATTGTTACGAACTAATAGAAGAGCCTAATGAATACGAAGATCAAGCATTATCTCAGGGAATCAAACATAATCGCCCATGCCCCATGAGCTAGCTAGCATAACTATGAGTGTTCCCGGTGATATTTAGTTGCATGATCAATCTCTATCTACTATACATTTGGCTATATTGAAACAATCTTAGGTTTTTTTAGAGAGGCTTTGTACTGAAATCTGGAGTAAGCCTAAGGCTTGTTTGACAGTTTTGCTATCAGGTAAGTCCCATCGAGGAGATTATATTCTCTGTCTATACATTCTCTCTCTCCCTCCCTCTCTCATGTGTCACGATATTATACATGCCTGGAGCTATGATGTATGTAGGCTAAATTGTTAGAAATATGCTCTAGAGGCAATCATGGATGATGTGTTTCCTAATATATTTTTAAAGTTATGTTGTCCATGTATGACCATTTGATATGTATCATCGATGTGATTTGGTTGTGAAACTATGTATTCACGATGTACCTATGAGATTGTTCTTAGTGGTCAAGGTTGTGATGGGCACATGAATTAGACTAATGTGCACGTCGGCTAATGACTCGGTTCCACTTGTCATGAGCATGTGATGCTAATACGACTTACACGAAATCGGTTAAAGTATTTAGCGAGTCGGACTGGCCCACATTGAGGTGCAACGAGCAAGTCATCATTATGTATCAATCAATGTAGTCCTCAGACCTGAGGTGATCACATGATCCGAGTTGTCGATTTTCCGATTTAGGTTCTATCAAATGATGTTCTATAGCAAGGCAGCTATAAAGGAAAAGTATGGGTTGACTGAGAAACAAGTTGCGTGACAATGATTACCAAGATGGCATTTTGCCCCTTCAATTGCAGAGATATTATCTTGGCCCTCTTGGATGATATGATTCGGAAAGCACGGCCATGCGGGACTCAGTTAAGTGTTAACTGAGGCGATCGATTAAGAGTTGGTCCGATGAATCACATATCACGGATCGAGAGAGAGTTGAGATATTAAAGGGATGACATCGCTCGCCTATAGCTTGACAAGGTATATCGTGAGGCAAACGGGACCTAGACATAAGTTGCATTAAAAGGTTAGTTGTCATGACTCAGTGGCACTTGGAAGATGACACGTTCTGTTTGGAAGATGACACGTTCTTTTAGGAGCCACTACCGTCTGATCGACTATGAGTGATACCCCAATCGTGTCTAAGTCACCATGAGCCTGCAGGGTCACACACTTAAGAGAAATGAGAGGAGTCTGGATGTGATCCGACTGAAATGAAGTCGGTCGAGTTGGACTCAAACCATCCCATGACTAAGTTAGTGAGTTGGACTCACGATGGCCAAAATAGGACCCAAGTGAGTGGGCTGCAATTGTTGTGAAGTCCACACTTACTCCCTATATAAAGTGAGGCAAATGCTGCCAAAATTGCATGGTTAGAACATTCCATGAGTTGGAAACTCTAGCCCCCATTTGGTCCATCCGTTGTACTGGATCTAGCAGTCCACCGTTGGTACTCCTACTCGTACGCGTGGATACTGGAAGAGGCGTTGACGTGTGATGTTCCAAGGCGAAGGAGTTCGTGGATCCGGAGAGCTATTCGAGGGACCGGACTAGATCGAACTGCACCGCTCCGATTCGCTTCACCAAGTTCCGCTTCTACGTGTATAGTGGTAATCCTCGTGGCCTTCTACCTCGGCTAGTTGTTGGGAGTACTGCGTAGGAGAAGTTTTTGTTTTATCTGCCTGTCCCAACATAAATTTCAAAGTGCATATTGCACCAAGTGTTGTTTTGATAATTACTAAAAACTTACGTGAACTACTGATTTCGTTGGGTTGTATATGATTTATTTCTCTAGAGGAAACACATAAACAATAATTGGATGGGTTCAAGTATAGATGCCATCAAAATAAAGATTTTTTTTTCGATAAAGGATGCTTTCATTACTTTTGTAAGCAATTACATCCAGCCTCTGCATAACCAGGATGCACACAGCCGTTTATGTTGTCTCAGGTTCAAAAAGATAAAAATAAAAACTAGGCGAGATACATATCGGAACGATGAAACATATAACGCCTAAGGAGTAGGTGGGACATCTATCCGTAGACTATGCTGCCACCCATGTTGGGAAAAAGTATCCCTCGCCGTAGCCTCCAACCGTGTACAGACCTCCGTAAACAGGTCTCGGTTCTCCACTCGCTGAAAAAGTAACCACGAACGGAGAATACCTGTACATCTGTAGATGACCTGCAACAAAGAGCAATTTATATCATTAAAAATCTTGTCATTTCTACATAGCCAAAGCGCCCAGATAACTGCTAGCGCCCCCACCCTAAGAAGCAACCTAAACCTTGAATCGACACCATGAAGCCAATTGCCAAAGACATTGGCAACACTCACCTTGAATCGACTAAGCATTGATATTTAGTGATGAATGATAATTACTATACATCAACTTATATATATAAATAAATGTTACATATAGGATATACTCAAAGCATATTGATGGATTCAACATTGAGTGGTATCAAAGTGGAGACATGCATCGAGATCTTTGAGTTAAAAAGATGAATATGTTGAAAAGGAAGTGAACATAACTTGAGGCATAAAAATTGAGATCAACAAGTGAATAGAGTACGATCAATACAAATTACACGCGAAGATCAAGATATGATCAAGATGTAGCCTAGTGGTGGAACTTAATGGTGTTCATCAAAGTTGTCAGAATTGTGATTCCGAGTTGGATCAGAACCTCTATGCTAGAATCGCAAACCATAAGATCTTAACTTTTAGATCTTAAAATCTCAGATTGTACCTAGTAGAATCGTACAATCGTTCACTCAATTTGGATTGTAAAGTCGTGTAATCGCATAGTAGAATCACGATTCTAACAACTATGGCGTTCATGACATGGCTTACGATTTGAGCCACCGAAGATAAAGATCTTGACATAATGAATATGAAATTTGGCTTCAATATAAGTTTATGGTGAGCTTATAAGTTGAACCATGGTTGATCAGGTCTAGAAGCAAGTAAATCAAGATACAAATCTATCGTGTCTTTCAACAGATCAAGATAAAGCATAAAGAAAGAGGATTTCTTTTATCAAGATGAAGTCCGAGGATTGAATTTTAGATGGCCACCATACAAGCATAAACGGTGAACGTGTGTAACATGTGGGTTCAAGTGATCTATTACCTGTGAGGGGATGACATAAAGTGGAAATAATTGTACATCTAGTTGAATTAAGATGAGCAACACGGAGAAATCGTACGCTTGAACCTGTCATCCATTTAGTGACAATGGACATACGAAGATGTGCTTAAGTGAAGGCTTTCCGCATAGGAATATGGGAGAGCAAGTTGAGGGCCAACTTACAGACTATCTCAAGACGAAAATGGCCAAACTACCAACTTGATGTATAAGGAGCCCTGTATGCTACTTGCAACTGCATACCTTTAGCATGTTGGTCAGATCGAGCACATGCTTTGGGGGGCTACTGGAATGTGAAGATCGCGGTATCTCCTCAGATATTCTTGAGACATTTCTCCACTTGTAGGTTTCCACACGCATTACCGTCACCAAAACATTATCCCGGCCGGCGTCACTGATCGGGAAAGATATGCACGGATTCTTATCTACCTAGCCGTGTCTACCATCCATCTATATCTCAGTGCCGGAGTTTTGTGCTCCGGCCACTTCTAGGACATCATCCTCCGAACCTCGTCAGGTACGAGGCTGCTTTCCGCGCTCCAAGGGTCAATCATCTCGAATTCTCGATGGGTTTCAGGCTCGCAGCACACAGCCGCCATGGCCATGGATGAGGCAGACAAGGACAACGCCTTTCTCCCGTCCGTTCCACACGGCCGGGCTATCCGACTATAAAATCCCCGGAGGCGATCCCATCGATCGATCAAAGGGCGTGATGCAATGCGCACGATTCTTCAGTGCGCGGCGCCGCTGTAATGCAACAGGCTGCACCAGTACGCAGGAGATAAAAACAACATGGGATCGACTCGACCAGGGGGAAGAAAAGCACGGCCGAGAGTGACCGGCCGGGAGAGTGGCGCCGTGTCTGTCCGTAGGATGACTTATTATAGTCTGTCCTGTAAAGTTCATGACCTGATCACTTTGTGCCCGCCGGTGCTTCTTTTAGGTTCAGTACAAGTGGTACGTACTAGCAGTACTTGAGTAGTGTCATTCTGTTTTGCTTGTATGGTCTTGTCAGGTATAGCACCCTCTCCGATCCATCATACTACTTGTCATTGAATCGAATGTATCTCAATACATTTTAGTGTCTATTCACTCGTGTCAGCCACGGGTCGGCGGGAGCATTTCGGTCAACCTCTTACGTATGCACACATGTACAACATGAATGAAGGCATCGACTCTCAGGATGATCATCATAAGCCGGTTTTATTCGACCTGATTGCCGCGAATGCGAAGGTCTCCGCGGAAAATAATAACCAACGTTATAAACAAGAATGTACGTATAGCTACTACCGACAGAACATATAAGGGTTTCGATGGTTTTGTCAGGTTAAGTCTGATCATACTCCTGTACGTAGTCTGGTATGGAGCACTTGGTTTCATAGATGTTTACGCTTGCTCAGACGGTTGCTTTGCTCCTGTTGTTTTCAGTTGGCTCGTCGGAATCCGACTCGTTCACTGGGTGCACTTTCAGTTTCAACTCAGCATCTCCCTTTTTTTCGTCATCATCTTCGGGCTGCTTGAACCCTGCGACGCTGGCCATCGTATCGACGGCCTCGACGACGGCCTCGATCCTCGCCGATATCTCCGTCAGCAGCGACGCCATGGTGAAGAGCGGCATGGCGTCGATCAGCGACGCCTCTCCTGGTTCCCTGGCCAGGCTAAACGGGAGGTCCCGCAGGTCGCAATGAAGCTCGTGCACCGCCGTGCCCATCTCGGCAGCGGCCAAGTCCAGCTCCCGGGACACTGTCAAGGTGGCGACGGACCGCGACGCCTCCTTCAGCACCCGCGCGCACTGCGCGCTGAGCCTCGTGCACACGTCGCTGAGCAGCTGCTTGACGTGCTCGGGAGCCTGGACCTCGGCGCCGACGCAGCTGTGCAGGGTCTCGACGCAGTAGGCGCAGTGGCGCATGGCGGCGCCGAGCTTGGGGTACTGGCCGTAGGGGTGGCGGAAGCCAAACTTGCCGTGGGCGGGCTCCCACCGCGCCAGGTTCCGCTGCGAGTCCTCGGACGCCTTGGAGTTGAGCACGCACTTGTACCCCGCCGACTTGCTGGCCTTGGGGTCGCGCTTCTCCTCCTCCTCGGCGTCGGCGGCGAAGTAGTCGTCGACGCAGGCGTCGATGGAGTCGGCGAGCTTCTCCATGTTGCGCACAGTGAGGAGGTGCAGCTCCTGGCCGGCCCACACGGGCCAGACGAGGACGGTGACGGCGAGGCAGATGAAGATGCCGATGGCCACGGTGACGAGGCGCTGCTGCGCCAGCGCCAGCAGTTCGTCCACGCGGTACCCGGACACGGCCACCAGGCTGTAGGTGAGGATGAAGATGGTCACGCCGTAGTCGAACCGCGCCTTCACCGTCGGGATGAACCGCGAGAACGTGGCCGCCGCAGCTGCAACATACAGTATTTTGCTACATGTTAGCACTTGTTGCGCAAGGCGTGACTAGTCGGTCGATCAGTTACGACGATCGAAAAATTAAGAAGCAGATGCATACCAAGCAGGAAGAGGGAGCCAGTGGTGATGATCGGCTCGAGCTTGTCGCCGGACTTGCTCGCCACCCAGCTCACGCCGAGCCCGAGCAATCCGGCGCTCGCCGTCGCGACGGCTCTGTTGAACCCCTTGTACACGCTGCCACCTACGTTCATATATATACACAATGAGCAACCAAGCAAACCCTAATCGATCAGCTTGCACTTTGTTCTGGTAAGCGCGGCCGACTTACCAACAGTATACTCGAAGACCACCACGACTGTCATGATGGCCCACATGGCAGCCCCGCCGACGCCATCGTACAGCGGCCGGGTGTAGTAGAAGACGGAGACCAAGGTGAGAGCCAAGCCCACTTTGAGGCCGTGCACCACCCTCCGGGGATCGTCGGTGCCGATCTTCCAGACCTTCCTGGCGAAGCCGGACACCTTGGCCCCGAGCATGACCACGCAGGAGACCAGCCACGCCCACGCCCTTCCGGCCAGGCCGGCCTCGTACTCCACCGTCACCGACGCGCCCTCCGGCACCGTCACCCGCCACTCCAGACCACTCTGCGCTTCCCTCGCGGCGGCGTCCATGCTGATCGGCGCGAGCACGTAGCTACCAAGCTCAGATTGGTCCCTATCGTAAGCGTGCACCTCTCCGACCAAGAAAATGTGGCCCGGCTAGTCGCCGGCTCTGCCTCGTTACAAGCCCTGCACTATATATATATAGGTTGACCTCTGTGGTCTCGCTTCTGCGTCACTTATTCTGTTGGGTTTATGCTACGAGCTGACAGGAGGGAGAAGGGAAGTAACGAGAGAAAGGCTTCCGGGGCAGACGATCTCCCTGTCTTGGAATGTTGGAAGACACCAGGGGATCGACTTGCTTATATATAGGGGAATTTTCTCGAGGTACTGTATTGGACTTTGACGTGGGGCCAAGCTTTGCATTGTTCAGGGCGGAGATTGGAGAAGGCCGACCTTGCGCACGATATCAATACATGCATTCAGGAAAGCGAGTGGATCGCCCGTCGGATGGATGTGTGGTACGTACGGATCGAGTGCGATTTCTCATCATAGCAATCCATCTCATCTGCTTGCCACACAGCAGTATCGATCGTCCAGGTCTGCTTAATTATTTGTCTCTGCCTGCGGGGTGATCCTGAATTTCTGATCACCTACCTACCTGGAACTGGAACAACAGCACCGGATTGATCAAACACTGAGTCACTGACTGACATATTGCAGTCAACTGGAACTTCGTCCGCAAACACATTCAGTTAGAGATGTAGTTTTCTGCTGGTTCGCCATCGATCTTGCTCGGTAGTAGTTGCAGCATCGCATCGCATCGGCAATTTCATATTTTACTACATATACCCGGCCTGTAGTGCGACATATTCGAACCGTCTAGAGATTGCTGCTACGTGATTGTCAGCTGAACCGATTAAGTCTTTGAGACGCACAGGTATGCTGTACGGAACATGCATATAGCTCGAACTTGTTGGACATGAACTCACGCCATCGATATAGAGACGCCAACAAGACGTACTACATTGATAGGGAATTTTTATAGTAGAAATGCAGGCAGACCTATTCCAATCACAACTAATTGGATTTTGAGGGCATATTCGTGACCTCAACCCAAAGTGCAAAGAAAAGGCATATATATAAATCAGTGGTCGTACGTGGATCCTGTGGTACACAATCTGTACTTCAGCCGCACTCACTAGCTAAGTAGCACCATGTAATTATTACTAGCCAGACATTAGTGGATGCATGTTATAGCCTTTCGACTTTTATAACTGCCTTTTCTAAATCAAAAGTAAAACCTCTTCCGTTTTCATTTGTGGAAATGAAAGTGAAATTAGGTCTCATACTCATACCTACAAAGACTAGACAGCAAAACAAATTAGATGCTCGCACTCCGCACATGCAAAGGAGTGTCAGTACAACGAAAACGAAAGTACATATACTAATTGTATCAGAGTGTCAGTATTTTAATTGCCCTCAACTCTTTTTTTGTGTTTCCACTTTTTCTAGAGATGACAATATATAAAGATATGTTGAACTATGTGACTATTGATATTTAATTAGAAAACATGTGATTAGAAGAAGACAACTAGTAATAGAGGAGCAAGAGAATTCATGTACGGAGTATCTTTTTTCCCTCTTTTCCATAACAACAGTACTTTTATGTGCTTTCTTTTAGAAAAGAAAAAAACTCACGCTGTCGTACATAGGCTAAGAGTAGGAGCCCTATATTATGTCAGATCCTATTTAAATGGATATATCGATGAAGAACTGCTGGACATTTTACCTCTAAATTAAATGATTAATTGAGTGGTGCATAAATTTTGGATCATATTTGTATGGCTAAAAACAGGGTATGTCATCAAATTATACTTCAAAATGGAATGATATTTCTTTCCTCTTCCAAGGTAAAACCTCTATTATATTTGTATCGGCGCGATGACTGCATGGTCACCCGGAGGTGCATGGAGAGGCGGCACGGTGCACTATGCTGGCCTTGAGCCGAAGCGTGCACGTGGTTCATGCTTTGGCTTGCCTCCTCGTCCGTCGGAGGGGGTCGGGTGGCGGGCGGCGGCATAGGGGCCCGCCAATCTGCTTAATAAAGGTGGTTGTCCTAGGATTCCTCTTGTGCGAAGATGGAGATCTTCCTAAGGCCGGTCCTTCTTGATAGGGCCAGCGTGGTGAGTCTTGGAAGGCTCCGCCAGCAAATGTAACAGTGCACCTAATTCCTGGAGTTTGCTGGATCATGTAATATTCGGTCGTGCGCTGATGGCTGTGAAATATGCCACTTTTTCTCGCGTTTAAACCCTTAGATAAGTCAAGAAATTGACTAAGTTTACCTTTTAACTTGCCACTAATGACTAATTAATGTAAAGATGTGCAAGATCTTCTATTTTTGGATGATGTGCAGGAAATCACGTCATAATGATAAATGGACCTGCAATTACCGAAGAAAATCGCGTCAGGAGCATGGCAAAGTTGACTACGCTCGAAGAGGAGGTCCTAGGGACTTTAACGGACATCGGTATGGGCAAGCCCCGCCCGTACCATCCGTCCGTACCATGCGCCGCAGCCTTTCCGAGGTCAAACCATTTCGTGAACGGACCGATGCCAAAAATAGAACCATTCGTCGCTAAACAGAGCCGCCATCCACCAGATCCATCTGCACCACACCAAAGGAGATCCACCACCATAGTTCATCCATTCCATCTCCAATCTCCTCCATAGCCATAGCCATCACCATTGTAATAGAGATATCCTTGAGAATTGACGACCATTGTAAGAATATTGTGATTTCAATCTAAGTATTTTACACAATGGTTTCTATCTTTTTACTTGATCTTGGTATTATGTGTGAGTAGTCCTCACAGGCTGCAGGTTGGGGTGAACCTCGCAGCGTTTATGTGCATCTAATTTTATTATAGTGTAAGGATTGAATAGGAGTTTTGCAATCTTGTATCCTTGTATCTTTGCCTCGTCTCGGTGATCTTCATGTGCCCATATCATTCAGATCGTTCAAGGGAAGAGGTGGGATGAGTGGAGAACGACGTGCTACCGCGAAACCTCAGTGACAGGAAGGGAAAAGTAACGGTACATGTTTAGTGATTTTTTTTTTGAAAGGAATACGGTAAGGGAAGCCCCTACAGTGATTTTGTTTTTAAATAATAAGAACCCAAATTCGCGTCCCTGGAGACTTGAACCTGGGTGGCTGGGTTGTACATCCACTTCCCTAACCAAGTGAGCTAGGCTCACTTCTTACATGTTTAGTGATTCATCGGGATCATGGCACAATCATCTAGTTTAATGCTTTGGTTTATATTCATATGTTTAATAACTATTGTTGCTTGCGGCTGTAAGGACAATGGTTGGACCAATAGGCTCTTGTCACCTCTGGCTTTAGGGGCAAGAGTATTTTCGGATGTGCTACTCACAAATCTCTTATCTCTATTTTATTTGTTACACATACGTGCTTCAATTATATATATGTATGCATAGCTGCAGGAGAAACCTTAACCCTGGCCTATTTCCATCAATGAACACAACCCCCTTAAAAGTAAACTAGATAGGTTCGGTAAACTGAAGATAAAATACACTAGCAAGTCTTGTAGATGTTTCCTTTACACAATTTTAGCAGTGCTTCTCAAGGTTCGATTAAACTTAGGTCTTCTAGGGAAAAAGGTTATCATACTACAACCCGTAATCCGAATCGAAGGTATCATGCGCACCCATGCTTTTATTCCGACCGTTTGGTTCTGAAGGGAGTGGCACGAAGCTCTGTTCTTTCTTGCCATTACGTGAAATTTTGGTTCATGGTGAAGCCAGAGACAGAGAATACCATGAATGTCGGATTAGAGGACTAGCAATGGAGGTTTTAGTCTCTGCGCTGTTGAGGGACTTGCTTGGTCTTCTGGGTTTCACAACAGCAATATGTAAGTGGTGTGGCAGCATAGGTGAAGTTCAGAGTCTTACCTTTTAGGGTTAAAATCCAAGGTATGGCCTTAATTGGTTGTGCCTGGCAACTATATTGTTGAAGACATTGTTGCTGCTAGGGCTGGAATACCATGGCGGATTCTTTTCTTAGTTTCTTTTTCTTTCTATGGTCGTGTGCATCCATACTGCCATTAAGGTATGACGTTGTTGCGGAGGCTGGGTATAATTAGTATCTCTCGATATTAATATATTCCCTTTATCGAAAAAAGGTAAAACCCCTATAATGGTCAAATGTGGGTAGTTCAATCTATCAAAATGAGGCATGCACAACTTGGCTTGGAGTGCTTGGCTGAGGATGCCATTATTCGTTTCTCCTTGAGTTGAATCTTAGAAATATATATTATCACTGACAAAGGATTAACTTGTCAATGCCTATAGATTGTAGACTAGGGTTTTGCTAGAAGTAGAGGGCAAGTAGATCTCGAAGGTTCAGGCGAAAAGTACTCGACGATTATGAAAACTAGGGTTATGTTGACAGATTCGATCCCTTTCTTTGTCCCTCGACTCCCCCTTATATAGGAGGCGGAGCCGAGGATTTCGTAATACACAAGTTACAGAGTTCGAGAGAGTTTCGTACCCAGCTCGTAAGATTACAAGTCTCTATCTTTCCTAATACAAACTATCTTTCCTTAACACTAAATGGGCTTCCAAGTCTTCTTATTCTTCGGGTCTTGGGCCTTGAATAAACCCCGGGTATCATCTTTGGCAGGCCCATTGGGGATGCCTATGTCAGTAGCCCCCGAGATTTTTCTTGAATCAAAGAATCAAGGAAAATCTCCAATTTTACTCATTACATAATCTTTCGATATGTAAATACTATTTTGCACAGGGATACTGGTTGTTGGGGCTAGTTCATCGACGGATCAGGTACTAGTTAACTCTAGTGGCAATCCGCAAAAACCTACTTCAAGATCACGTCCCCGGACATGATCTCGGGATACTGGTGTAAACTTCGACAGGTGCCGGTCTTACCATTCTGTCGAGTCCCAGTCATATTTTATCGGGTACCTAACGCGTCCGTTAGGATTTTCTTCGTATCTGTTGATACGGAAAATAGTAGCAATCCGCCGTCAGAGACGGTGCCACGCCGCTCAGAACGGATCTGGGGTCTTACCTTCGCAAAGTTTTGCGGCATTCGGAGATGTATTCGCGACTTTTAGCGCTCTGAGAATATTTTGTCGAGTGCTTTTCGACTGCTGGAATAGCACATTTTATCGAGTCATATTTGATGACTTTTTTGTCTTCCGATGGGAGTATATGTAGAGTTATCTGTATAACTCGAAATATACTCACTCGTACTTCTTTCTTTTAATAAAAATTCATCGGGCACGCGAACAGCGTTCCCGATGGAGTAGCCCCCGAGGCTACAGCCAAGGACTTGTGCTTGGGTGTAGGCTCCATAGATTAGTATTCCTTGCCGCTACATTTATAATCCTTCTCGATATTTTTATATTTATCGGGTGCGCGACCAGCGCTCCCGATGGGAGTAGCCCCGAGGCTATGAACAAATACTTGTATTTGATCATAGGCTCTCGCCATTTCTATCTTGTCACTCGAATTTTCTTTTTTCCAAAGTAGCCCCCGAGCGTTTGGGCAAAAACTTGTATTTGATCAAAAGCTCCCGAGATAATCTTATGTTGTCGATAAACTTTTGAAACCTTATAGTCGAGCTTTTCTTTTATCTTGACGACGTCATTGCTGATGATAGCCACGATTTCTATTTTGGAAACTGACCATTACCGCTTCTTTCGCTGCCTTGTGGGTCTCAATTCCTGATCTAACGGACACGTCGTGCAAGTGGGGGACACATGTTCTCCCCTTTTTCTGACACACGTTCTGTAACCTCGTCAATGTTAAAATATCTTTTTACCCTTGTTTCCACGTGGTGATCATCTCCTGCATTCTTTTTCCATCCAACGGTCCGCCGCTTCATCGCACCTCTATATAAGATCCCCTTCTTCTTCCTCGAACACTTCCGCTCGCGCCGTTCCCCTGCTTTCCTCTGCAAAACTTCCTCCTGCGCTCCTCAGCTCCCAAAGCTCTTCTCTTCGCAGCTACACTTCTCCGCCATTGTTGATGCCACCGCGTCGCTTGACCAGGCACAACACACCCGATTCATCGATGGCTGCCGCGGATCTAGGAGCCGCGGAGTGGGAGAGGTCCAAGATCACGAACCAGGACCTGAATCTCTGAAGAAGCTGGGGATTAGCAAGAAACCCAAAGCGGTTTGCTTCCCCAGTGAAGAAAGCTACCCAATGGGGTATCGGGTAAGTTTTGTTGATCACCTCATCCGCGGTCTTTCCGCCCCCATTCACCCTTTTCTTCGGGGTTACTTTATGTTTATGGTCTCCAACTTCACCACCTCACACCCAACTCTATCCTTCACATTTCTATCTTCATCACCCTCTGCGAAGCCTTCCTTGGTGTCCAGCCTAACTGGGCATTATGGAAGCGCATTTTCTTCTATCGCCGTAATGGCTCTGCCAATGTCGCCTATAATATAGGCGGCGTTGTTATGTCTGTTCGCTCCTCTGTCAACTACTTCGACGTCAAACTCCCTGACTCCGTACAAGGGTGGCGCAAGAAGTGGTTATACATTCGTGAAGAAAACCATGGATGCGCCGAAGACAACATTCCTCCTTTTGACGGTGCCGAGAAAATCCTTCGCCGCCGTTCTTGGCAGAAGCTACCGAGGAAGAAAGAACTTCGACAGAGGCCTCGATGACTCGCATCCATGAGTTGCAAAATACTCGTGGAAAAGAATTATCAGGCATCCAAATTACGGCGTATTTCCTTAGGACTAGAGTGCAGCCTCTTCAGGCTCGCAAAAACCCTTTCTGGAATTATGCTGGCGATGAAGACACAGATCGCTTGTCGACGAATCTAGAAGTCAAGGATTTGGATAGGCTTATCCGAAAAATTTCATCTCTCAAGAAGAAAGACTCTATCCCTTCCACTTATCGTGTAAAACCATACAGCTCCACCAATGCACTTCCTAAGGTAAACATTGTCGCGTAATTTGTTATTGCCTTGCTATTTGTGCTGTTACTCCTTTCTGACATCCTTCCCTCTTTTTATACAGGACCACCCCAATCTTGTTTCACTTCCTCCTCTTCCTGAAGGTGGGGAAGTCGAAGAAAGGGCCGTTATCTCCGATGATAACCAAGATGCCCCCTCTTTTGCAAATGAACCCACAGAATCTCGAAAATCTGCGGGATCTGACGAAAAGGAGGATGTCTCTGAAACCACTGCGTCGGCACAATCTCCTCCTCCTGCTGTTTCTCCAAGGAACAAAAGGAAAAGGAATGATGCCGAAGATTCCAGCACCTCCAATGCCGAAGAAGCTGTCCCTTCTCGCCAAAAGGCAGCTTATGATCCATACCTCGAGACTCTCATCAGTTCGTAAGTACCCTTTCTCTGTTTATTTGTACTTGAAGATTTTTGTCTATCTTGCTTTTTATATTGTCGACATTTACTCGTAGTGATGATGAAGAAGAAGTACCAACCGCTGATGTGGCTGCTCGAACGAGTACGTCACATACATTAGTCGCCTCGGAGACGCCACTTGAAGGAGAAGAAACTTCGCCTCCTCGACGAACGTTGGTGCTACTCCTCCTTCAAGCCCCCTTGTCCCTTCACCAAAAAGGGCAAGGGTTGAAACAATCCCGGAGCCTACTCTCCAATCGAGTAGCTCGTCTAACCCTCTCTTGGATGATGTAAGTTCGGAATGCGCCTGTTACTGTCTATATTTTCTTCATTTACTTCTAAGTGCCATCATTTTTCCATGCCGACATTTTCTTTCTTTGTCCTTCTTTGATAGCCTACGATCAAAGAGCTTCTTCGCATTGGTGCTCAATTCATTGGGTACCGTGATTATGCCAGCAAAACTGAAGGTAATGCTTCGTTACTTCTCTTTTGCTTGTGCTTTCTTACTATCTTGTTGTCGACGTTTTTAACTTTCTTGGCAGAAAAACTGGCGGAGGTCAACGAACGTGCCAATACACTTGCTCAACAATTAGAGCAAAGTGAGGAGGCTCGTAAGAAGGCCGAGTCGGATGCTGTTGAAGCTAGGCAAGAAGCTGACAAAGCTAAGGCTGATGCTGCTGGTGTCGAAGATCTTCGGAAACGTCTGCATGATGCCGAGACTTCGCTAAGCGAGCACATAACTGCGCAATCTGCTCGCGAAGCGGCGATCACCAAACGTATAAGGATACAAAATCGTCGCTTTGTCAGTAAGTATTTGCACCATTTCATACCCTTTGGATTTTTTTTTTTGCACTTGTTTGTTGACCAAATTTTCTATTTTTATTTTGACAGATAGGACCTCTCAAGAATTTGAACTTGAAGATCCCGACAATGATTCTCTTCTTGACGCCGTTTCATTCCTTGAGTTTCATGGGACGGAAGCGCGTGAAGGCATGGATGAAGCCAGGGCGGGGTTGTCGAAGCTTTTCCCCTACTTCTTCCCGAAGAAAGGAGCCCGCGACTTTCCTTGGTCTTGCCAAGTGCTTTAATCCTCCCGAAGATCTTGGGCTGAAGATGCGCCATGAGAACATGAAGGTTGTCGTTGAAAGCACCGTTGCCCTAGTTGCCGAGTCACAGACTATTGGCCAAAGTTGGCGACACGGAGCAGATAGAGCAAACAAAGTGGCGATCATTGATCAAGGCGGCAAAGCTGAACACGAAGAAAATCCTGGCCTATCTCGGGATCAAGCCATCTTCGACTCCCAGCTCGTCAAAGCCGGAGGTCTAATTGAATGCCTTTGCCTTTTCTAGTTTTTGCTTTCTTTATTTCTTTTGCTGTTGTCGCCATTCTAGCCTTGGCGACAATTATTCTGTTAGACCTTTTGGAGAACTTCATTTGTAATGACCATGTAAACTTTCTAGAAAGCAATGAAATTCCTCTTGGTACTATCATTGATCCTGGGATTTTCTTTTCCAGTTAATATTTGATAATTATTCAACCAACCCTTGCTCTCCCGACGCTGTGCCTGCGTCTTCCTTCTCGAAGAAGGTAAAAACCGATGATAATCTCCTTGAAGGTTCTTCAAGCAAACCTGTGTCGGAAGATTTACAAGAACTTCGACAACAACTTCAATCCATGAAGAAACAAACTTTGGCAATGATGGAACAATCTCGGAAAGCATCTGAACAAGAAGAGCTTGCTCTTCGTCAAGCCAAAGAGGCTATGGCTGCCAAAGATGCTGTTGGAAGCAGAGGGAGCTGCTACCCGAGAAAATAGCATGCTTGAACTAATGTTGGAAGCTAGCACTGATATGTTAGGTATGTACCTCCAACCTTGTGGTGCCTCTTCTTTATTTTACTGTGCTTTCTTCCAAATTTCTTGCTTTGTTGCCTAATAGGCTCGGTTCTTGATGCTGCCGCCGAGGATCAAAGAGTGAATGAGAGGACGAATCTTCTTGTCAATCTTTCCCTTAACCATGGCTGTTTATTTTGGGCCACTCCTGAACGAACCCAGCAAATTGTCAGGTTCCAAGATCGTGCTTGCCAAGTGCGCGAATTTCTCAGTTTTTGCACGACCACATTGACCCTTGTTTTCAAGACTTTGTTTCCTCAAAATGAAGTACCGACAACTCTTCCCAATTTACTGGAGGCCTTCAGAGATGCTCCTCGTATTCATAATTTTGTGCGAGCTCAGCTGACCGCCGGAGCAAGATTTGCCATGATTATGATACATATTTGCCATCCAAAGTTAGACCTGTCGAAGATTGTCGTTGATTGCCTGGCGAAGAAAACGCGGCGGAAGAATAATATTGATGCAATCAATGAGATGGTGACTCCTGTGGCCGAGTCGATGATAGATGAGCTTCTTCGGATGGATTCAGAATTCTTCGTCAAGGGATCTTATGCTGAGCATAAAACAACCAGAGGCTTGTCAATAGATACTATTTTAGGTTCTGACTGATTTGTAAAACTTTGTCGAAAAATTTGTTGTATATCACAGAATGCTCTATATTGTTGGAGCCCCCGAGCCTTTTGGCTAGAGTTTGTACTATTTTTCTCTTTCAAAGATTTCTTCTTGTGCTGTAACAAAACACCTTGATGAACTGCAGGATCTTGGTGTCGAAGTTCTATATTTTTGTTTGTCTGGTTTTTGGACCAAAGTGATGAGATTTTCTGACGTGTGTACTATATTTAATCATTACCAGCTTCCGATTTATGTATTTGGCGAGGTACTATTGTACCAAGGCGAAATATTTTTCAGTAAATCGAGTTTGTCTGTTTTGATATTTGAAGGTGTAGAGCCCCCGAGTGTGTCGACGAATAAGAAGTATATCTTTACTATTTTTATTATATTGCAGCACCGCGAGCCCGCCTCATTAAAAACCTTTCCCGGCCCCACTCGGTGCCCCGAAAAAGGAAAAGAGTGCGTCTGAAAACTCGCGGGCGTTTCAGTACATTGTATGTTTACAGAGGAGACTATATTTTGCTATCTAGGCGTAAAAACGCCCGAGCTGCGCCACGTTCCAAGGATTTGGCTCAACGTTCCCCGTCTTCTTGTCCTTGATTCTGTATGCTCCTCCTTCGATGACTTCTGTGACGATGTAGGGTCCAAGCCATGGTGACTCGAGTTTTTCGTGACTTTTTTGATTGAGTCGCAAAACTAAATCACCAACTTGAAAAGATCTTGGCCGCAATCTTCGACTGTGGTAATTCTTCAGGTCCTGTTGATATTTAGCGACTCGTGACAACTTCGTCTCGAGCATCGCGTCGTCCTCCAAGGCTTTTCTCGAGATTTCTTCATTATATTCTGTAACTCTTGGGGAATCATGCTTGATTTCTATCGGACTGCTTCCGCTCCATGGACCAGAAAAAACGGCGTTTCCTGTGTCGCCGTATTTGGTGTTGTTCGGATACTCCACAACACACTTGGCAACTCCTCCGGCCAAGTATGCCGAGCTTTTTCCAGTGGGCCTAGCAGGCATTTCTTGATGCCATTGCAGATGATGCCATTGGCTTTCTCGACTTGTCCATTGGTCTGTGGATGTGCGACAGACGCAAAACTCAACTTAATGCCCACTTCTGCGCAGTATGCTTTGAACTCCTTGGATGTAAAGTTGCTGCCGTTGTCTGTGACGATGCTATGAGGGACTCCAAATCTGAAGACGATGCTTTTCACGAACTTAATCGCCGACGCACCGTCCGGTGAATTTATCGGCTTTGCTTCGATCCATTTTGTAAATTTGTCGACAGCAACAAGCATATACTCATAACCTCCTGGTGAAGCTTTGTGTAGTTTTCCTACCATATCAAGACCCCATTGAGCAAAGGGCCAAGATAGTGGGATTGGCATGAGTTCTGCTGCAGGAGAGTGAGGTTTGGCGGCAAATCTTTGGCACGTGTCGCAAGTTCTCACTATTTCCTTCGCGTCCTCGATTGCTGTTAATCAATAAAATCCTGCTCTAAAAGCCTTAGCCGCGATAGCCCGACTGCTCGCGTGGTGCCCGCATATCCCTTCGTGCACATCTTTCAGGATAATTCTTCCTTCTTCGGGTGTAACGCATCTCTTAGCACGCCCGAAATACTTCGTTTGTACAACCCCCTTTTACCACAGTGAAAGCTTTTGATCTCCTGATTATACGCCTTGCTTCAACTGGATCGTCGGGTATCGTTTTCCTTAGGATATATGATATGTAAGCCTGCATCCATGGAATTTGCACCATCATGACTAGCTCTTGCTCTTCTTCTTCTTGTGTCTTTGGTGATACTCGGGGTTTCTCTTTCTTCTCCTTCTTTGTTTTTGCTGGCTTTGTTGATCTCTCGCTTATCTCTTCCCAAAACACGCCTGGAGGAATCGCGAGACACTGTGACCCGATGTTTGCAAGAACGTCGGCTTCATCGTTACTCATCCTGCTGATGTGGTTTACCTCGCAACCATCAAATAATTTCTCCAGCTCATTGTACACCTCTTTGTATGCTATCATACTTTTGTTGACTGCATCACATTGGTTCATGACTTGCTGTGCCACCAATTGTGAGTCGCCGAAAATTTTCATCGGGTTGCACAAGCTTTCGCCATCTTCATCCCGTGTATGAGAGCTTCATATTCTGCTTCATTGTTAGACGCATTTGGGAACGTCATCCGCAAAACATATTTCAACTTATCGCCTTCAGGTGATACCAATATCACGCCTGCTCCAGCACCTTCCAACCTTTTGGACCCGTCGAAGTTCATGGTCCAGGTTCTCGATAAATCTGGAGGCCCCGTGTTTTGTAGTTCCATCCACTCTGCAATGAAATCTGGTAAAACCTGCGATTTTATTGCTTTTCTTTTTCATACGTGATGTCCCGAGGAGAAAGTTCTATTTCCCAAAGGGAGACACGACCCGTAGCTTCTGGGTTGTTCAGTATATTTGACAAGGGAGCTTCATTGACCACTATTATCGGGTGCGCCGAAAAATAGTGTCGCAGTTTTCTTTGTCGTGAATACTCCATATGCCGTCGATATTGCGGGTACCGCTGTTTTGAAGGTGACTTGATGAAATATACGGCCTTTGAACTCCATGAAGCTTGCCTTCTTCTTCTCTCTCGACTACTAGGGCTGTGCTGACCACCTGAGGTGTGGCTGCAATATATAAGAGGAGAGGTTCTTTCTCTTTAGGCGCCACTAATATCGGTGGTGTCGAAATTGCCCGCTTAAGGTTTTCGAAGGCTCTATCTGCTTCTTCGTTGCACTGAAATTTTTCCCCTTGTTTGATCAATGCATAGAACGGTAGCGCCTTTTCTCCTAGGGCGACGAATCGCTTAAAGCTGCGACTCGCCCCGTTAGCTGTTGTATCTCTTTCAACTTTGTTGGCTTTCTCATGGTCACTATGGCCTGGATTTTTTCAGGGTTGGCTTCAATCCCTCTTGCTGATACTAAGAAACCGAGGAGTTCTCCTGCGGGAACTCCAAAGGAGCACTTTGTCGGGTTCAGCTTGACACAGAATTTGTCGAGGTTGTCGAAGGTTTCCTTCAAATCTTCGATCAGAGTTGACCCCTTCTTTGATGTTATTACGACATCATCGATGTATACTTGTACATTTTTACCAGTCTGTGTTACTAGGCACTTCTGCATCATCCGCTGATATGTTGCTCCCGCGTTTTCAAACCAAAGGGCATTGTTTTGTAACAAAACACGCCATAAGGTGTGATGAACGCTGTCTTGGATTCATCTTCTTCTTTTAGTCTGATTTGGTTATAACCAGAGTATGCGTCCAAAAAGGAAAGACGTTCGCATCCTGCCGTGGAGTCGATGATTTGATCGATCCTTGGGAGGGGAAAGTGATCCTTGCGAAGGACTATTGTGTGTTTTTTCGGCACCATCACTGGGTTAGCTACCCACGTGGCTTCGGTAGATATTTCCCTGATGAAACCAGCATCTTTGAGTCGATCTATTTCGGATAACATGGCTTTGCGGCTAGGCTCCGAAAAACGCCGCAAAGGTTGCTTTACTGGTCTTGCGATAGGATCCAAATTGAGGTGGTGCTCGGCGAGTTCCCTGGGTACTCCTGGCATGTCAGCTAGACACCATGCGAAGATTTTCCAGTGCTCACGGAGGAACTCGACAAGCGCGCTTTCCTATGCGACATCCATGTTTGCGGCAATGGATGTCGTTTTCTTTGGATCCTGTCGGGTGGATCTGTACCTCTTTTGAATCCTTGGTTGTACTGAAAGTTGGCTCCTTGGAAGATCTCCCTACTTCTAGCATCATAATCGGTGAACCTTGGCGCCGCATATTCGCTTGCATCCCGAAAGTTTCCGATAGTCGATGAAAATCCTTGTCACATTTATCGATAAGCGAAACTTCCTTTGATTGTGATAGGTCCCTTAGGCCCAGGCAACCTCCACAACAGATATGTATAATGCGGCACTGCCATGAACCTGCCATATGCTGGTCGTCCCAACAAAGCATGATATTGCGATGGGAAATCCACAACTTCAAATTCCAAATTCTCTATCCTGTAGTTTTCTCGGGTTCCAAACTGAACGTCGAGGTTGATTTTGCCCAATGGGTAACTTGGCTTCTCTGGTGTAATCCCATGGAAACGTGTGTCAGTTGGTTTCAAGTTTGCTAGGGATATGTTCATCTTCCTCAATGTATCCGCATACATGAGGTTTAAGCTGCTGCCGCCATCTATGAAGACTCTCGATACGTCAAAACCAGCGATTACTGCGGGTAAGATGAGTGCTGATTGTCCTGGTCGAGGAACTTGCTGCGGATGGTCTGCGATCGTGAAGCCGATGTCTTGGCCTCGACTCATCTCTATGAACACTTGTCGCGAGATTACCTTGCCCTGTTTGATGGCCTAGCTTTCGAATCATCGAGACCGCACCGTTAGAGTTGGGGTCAACGTATGGAGGTGGATGTGGTGCTGCCGCAATTCTAAGCTGGTGCCGATTTTCGTCCGTAATTGCGGGAGGAGGTGGAAGGTGGATCTCGCTCCTTGGCCCCTGGGGGTTTCTATTCGTGGCTTGGGCATTTGCGATTCCTGCGGCTCGTAACATTGCCTGAAAGTTTCGGCAATCTTTCTGGAGATGCCCTGACTGTCTCTTTCCATTGTTGTCAAGATAAAAGTGCATCTGGCATGGACCGTTCATCATCTCTTCGGGGGACACATAAGGTCTTTGGAACCTTGGTCCATTGTTTTGTCTGTTGCCGCGAGAATCGCCTCTATTGTTGCCTTGATGCTCGTTACTCCTTTGATAGTCGTCTCGACTGTTTCCTCCAGGATTTCCTCGAAAACCAGCCGATATATGGCCGGGAGCATCGTTGTTAGAACTGGCGAGAAAATCGCCTTCTATTTTGATAATTTCGACCACGATCCTCCTCTGGCGCGTGTCGCTTGTTGTATATTGCGTCTTCTCCATCTGCCCATTTATTGGCTATCTCCATGAGTGCTGATATGGTCTTAGGGTTAGTTCTCCCTAAGTCCTCGACAAAATCTCCTCGGCGAATTCCTGCCACGAACGCATCTATTGCCCTCTCGTCGGATATATCTTCTGCCGAGTTCTTTATGATGTTCCACCGCTGTATATATTTCCTCATCGACTCGTCGTGTTTTTGTCGACACGCCCTCAACTCTTCTAATGACGCAGGTTTCTTGCAGGTGGATCGGAAGTTTTTTACGAAGATGTCCTCAAAGTTATCCCAGTCGATGGAAGGGGAGTTTCTTTATCCAAGATCTCGCGGCACCGCTCAAGTGAACTTGGATACTTTGCATGGCTGTTGCTCTGGTTCCTCCTACCAGCTTTACCATCTCGAGGTAATCCACGAGCCAATCCTCGGGATCTTGCAGGCCGTCGAATTTCTTGAAATTTTCGGGTAGCTTGAACCCTTTTGGGACTCGAGTCTTTCGAACTCTTCTCGTGAAACACGGGAGCCCACACATATCTTCGTCGGCAACTTCTGGTGAGTGCCGACGCTCCCTTCTTTCTTGTCGCGCTCTGTCCACCCTTACTTGGACTGTCTCTCTTGCTCCACTTGTTCTTGGGGGTCTTGAACTGCTGTGTTTGTCGTGGACTATTTTGCCTAGGATTTTCTTCGGGAGGCGTTGTTGCAAACGCTGTTCCCATTACTCCTACTCCAGCCATCGCCATATTGAACAATGGTTCTCTCGGGTCCCCAGGAGGTGGTCTAGACGCCAGGATGTAAGCTTGTGTTGCCATGTAACCTGCTTCTGGCGTTTTTGGGATGATATTTCCCCTTTCATCAATCGACATAAAGGACATGTCGAGATTTTGGATTATGTTTCCTCTTTCTGCTTCGGGTATGTTTTGCAGCCGAGACATTGCTCTCCTCCGAGCTTCTCTGTGACTATCTCCCGAAGTTCCCGAAAGGCGACTTAACTCGCTCGGCCCGCTGATGCTGCTTCTTTTCTTCTATTCGGGGATGTTGTCTGTTTTTCCAACTCGCTCACCCGAGCAAGTCTATATTGATATGCTTGAAGTTCTTGTACAGTAGCAGTGGTGGTCATAGGTTCTGAACCATCCATGGCTTTCGCACCTGTCCCACGCTTCGGGAGTTGTACTCTTTCTCGAGGTGAAGACCCGACGTATTTAGTGCCTAGGCCATGTCTGAGATCAGCGGGATCGACGTATGGATTTCCCAAATCATCGAAAGCCTCGGACGTCTCTGATCGGCTGCCCCTTCTATCGCATAAATCTGATGATATTTTGCGCATTGATTTTTGTCGGGATTGGTGACACCATCATATAGAGTGGTGAAGACCTTTCCGATGGCAGCAGATTTGTCGATGAAGTTGAAGTCCTGTCGACGCTGTCGGAGTCGCTGCTTATAAAGGAGTCCGCAGACGACTCGAAGGATGTGTTGCTGAAGATCTTGGCGAGCTTTCCGCGTGCCTTGCTGTCGACGAGCGTGGCGACGAAAACTCCTCGTCACTCGACGAAAAGTTAGAATCGACCGCTGAAAATTCCGATGAGATCGGAACTTCGAGACGGTAGGATCCTTCTTTGTCGACGCCAAATCGGAATTCTCCGAACGTCATGATGATGGGCTCCTCCAGATAGGCACATGCATCCATACGGGAGGGCGGGTGAGGAATAAAATTGACTAGATCAGTTTTTCCCTTGTTACCTCGATCCATCGCGTTGCTTGTTATCGACGAAGTCGACGATCTTGAACGTGCCATCGAGATCAGCTCCTTGCAACCTCTAATCCCCACGACGGCGCCAATTGACAAAGGATTAACTTGTCAATGCCTACAGATTGTAGACTAGGGTTTTGCTAGAAGTAGAGGGCAAGTAGATCTCGAAGGTTCGGCGAAAAGTACTCGACGATTATGAAAACTAGGGTTATGTTGACAGTAGATTCGATCCCTTTATTTGTCCCTCGACTCCCCCTTATATAGGAGGCGGAGCCAAGGATTTCGTAATACACAAGTTACAGAGTTCGAGAGAGTTTCGTACCCAGCTCGTAAGATTACAAGTCTCTATCTTTCCAAATACAAACTATCTTTCCTTAACACTAAATGGGCTTCCAAGTCTTCTTATTCTTCGGGTCTTGGGCCTTGAATAAACCCCGGGTACCATCTTTGGCAGGCCCATTGGGGATGCCTATGTCAATCACCTAGTTTACTTTTGTATGTCTTAAATCTATAAAGTGAACACGACGTTTTTTTTTTGCTTGACAAATTCTAGGCTATGGAGAAGGCATGCTGAACATCTACACTATGCACTAAGGTAATTATAAAATGTCATTTCTAAAGTTTCGATAGATGAATATACATATGCCAAGATTTACAGTGGTCAAATATGGTTTTATCATCTATTCCAAGAGTTTTTGGAAGGAACATGCATCGATGATTCTTTCATCACACTGATTACAAAAAAATATCTCCGGAAACGGCCAATGATTATAGACCCATCTTGCTCCTAAAATATTTGTGTGAAACTTATCACCAAGTTGTTGGCTAATAGTTGGCAAAAGGAAATTGGAATGAATTCACATTAATCAATATGAGTTTCTCAAAACTAGGTAAATCCAAGATTGTGTGTTGGGCCTATGAGTTCTTACATCGGTGTAAACAATGTGGGAATGAGGTGATCATCCAAAAGTTAGACTTTAAAATCCTTAAATACCTTTGAACAACAAGCTATCATGAAAGTTATACCTAGCCAAGATTGTGATGCTAGGTGGTTGTACATGATGGATATGATTATGTCCTCTAGTACTTCGGTGCTTCTGAATGGGGTTCTGGGGAAAAGTTTCCCTTTCCTTCGTGGAGTTCGTCAAGGCGATCCTTTCTCGCTCATTCTTTTGTTCAGTGTGGCAGAGCTGTTACAATGTATGGTTAATCTCCCATCCTATTCTCCAATATACTTTTTTTTATTTTCCAGTATGTAGAGGATAATCTCATGATCATGCAAGCTTGCCCGACCGAACTATTTGTGCTAAAAAAATTGCTTGAACGGGTTTCCCTAGATATTGATATACATGTTACTAGGCCAAGTCCCTATATGATGCCAATTGACATCTCTGGTCCGTGACTTGAGGAGTTGGCTAGTACTTTTGGATGCGCTATTGGAAAATTACCGTTCACTTATTTGGGTTTTCTTATATACCACCACATCAACAATTCAAGATCTATATCATCTTGTTAGTTTGGTTAATATAAGGATGGGGAATGCTAGCACTCGGTTTCTGAACTATGGTGGTAGGCTCCAATTCATAAAATTAGTCCTTTCTTCACTTCCTAATATCGATCTATGCTCTCTAGAACTTCAAAAGATGGTACTCAATATTTGGGACCGGTGTCTTAGGGATAAAGATGATGGATCCTCTCTTGCGGCATGATCATTGGTTTTTGTAGACCCAAAAAGCAAGGGGCATAGGGTTACTTAACCTGGAATTGCAAAACAATGCCTTTTTCTTAAACATATCCAAAAAATTACAATAAAGCAAGCATTCCATGGGTTCAATTGGTATTGTCTCCATATGGCGATAATTTCCCACATGTGCAAGCTAAGCAGGGATACTTTTGGTGGTGGGATATTTTTAGTCTGGTTGAGGACTATCAAAGTATCACACAATGCATGGTTTGAAATGGGAGAACAATTATGTCTCAGAAAGATTTCTAGGCCAATGGCGAGCTTTTGTTGCACAAATACCCTCACATGTTTTCCTATACTCTTGATGAAGATGTTTTGGTGGCAAGTATGCCATCTTCTGTTGAGTTGAATTCTCACTTTGTCATTCCTGTTTCTAATTAAGCCTTCAAGGAGTTGCAATACATTTTCTAGCTTCTAATGCATGTAAAATGCATGCATGAACTTTGTAGTTTGTTGAAATATATTTCCACATATTTGCAACATATATGATGTTATTTCCATATTTTATATTGATTATGGGGGATTTAACAATGATCCCCTTTATTTTGGTTATAACCCCGCAGGACAGGAAACCCTGTTTTGCGTATTTTAGCTTTGAGGGACCAAAACGAAGTCAAATGGAGATATGATTCTTGGGATATCAGTATTTCATCAAGAGAAAACACCTGGATCACTTGGACCTCACGAGAAGGGCCAGGAGGCCCAAAACAGCCCAGGTGGCACGCCTAGTTGGGGTGGGCGCGCCACCCATGCTCTTTCCCTCCTCGGTCATCCGATTCGCTTGATTTTGTCGCCCATGGAATCCGTCTAACCTAAAAACCTCTATATAAAGAACCCCCGAGGTTTTCCATAGGAGAGCGCCACAGAAACACAGAAGCACCAAAACAGAGCCAGAACCAGCAAACATTGGAGGGGGAAACTCCACCGGAGGGATCTCTACCTTCTCCAACGCCTCCACCATCAGCACCATGATCAAAAGGGAGTAGTCCACCTCTAGACTACAGGTTTGTGGCAGTAGCTTAATTTATTTCTCTCTTGTACTTCATAGATCTAGTATCATATGAGCTGCCCAACATGATTATAGTCATATATGTAATTCCTATGTGGTGGATCTTTATTCTATGATTTGATATATGAGATTAGAACCTATTATGTGTAAGATGTATTGATAGTTGTATATCATGTACCCCGTTCTTAAGTACTTGTTCTGATCTAACTTGTATGTAAGAGCATGTGTGGGGATAAGTGTGTAATAGATGGAGTAGCATGGCGGTAGTGATTGAATAATGACAACAAATTCAAGATATACTATGGTATTTAACTTAATTTTGCTGCCTCACTAGGGATAAAGTGAATTCATGTGCTATAATTATCTTGTGACAGCTTGATAATCTTGTTTGATCAAGATTGCATATTTTTGATTCAAATATTATGTCAAATTACTTAAGGCTATACTCTGTTCATTCTTAGTTTAAGATTTCTTGGAGTTTTCCCTTTCTCGAGGAGTATAACAGATATGTGTTGCATCATCTCTATGTTAGGACGTGATTCTCATATGAATGCTTGTCAAACACATGTTGAATTTGCACCAACATTATGTCTTTGATGAATTGTTTGTGTCCACTACAACCCAAAAAGAGAGTAGACAAGTGAACTCATGAACCCCGGTCCATTTTAGACCATAAGAAACACCTTTCCAACACGACTTTCACACTTTATATTTTCTGTCATTTATTATTTCGAAAATACAAAATATTTCTTCACTTGCAAACACACAAAACCCAAAAACAACCATCCTTTCATTGCCTTTATATTGCTTGCCTAGTTTACTTGCTTTACTTTATTTTATTTATATTTATATTTCATATTAATAATACGAAACCTTGTGCTTGACAACCACACAATGGAGTTGGGGAGACAAGACAACAACTTTACTTTATAGATCGCTAGAAGAGGAGATGAAAAATTAACCCCTTACCAATTCCTCGAGAGTTTGATATAAACCCTCGAGTCACCTTTGTGGGAAAAAAAAGCTTGCTACAACACTCTGCACTTGGAGTCCAAACGAGTTGGTACACACAGAGTTGTTGCCATCGACTTCTCATCGACTTAATTACACATAGATGCATATGTTTTGGATCATAATTTTTTCGTTGGGGAAGGGGGCTAAAAATAGGCCCCTTCGAAGCTTTATAACTTCCTTTTTGGCCAGCTCCTAGAAGATATTACTATGAATGCACCTTGGAATTTGAAAGCCTTACAAGCATTTAAGTTAGAGTCCCACCCCATATTGTTTATTTTATGCCTACTGCATTGTTAGTCCCAGTGAGAGTAATATCATATTTTCCCATTTCTGCCTTCTCAATACTGTTGATCAATATATGAATACCATAGTGTGCATTTGTTTGTTGGGTGTGTTTTGCATGAGTACTTATCTCACATGTGAGGATGCTTATATTTATGCATTTGAGTATTTGTCTAAATCAATGATCTCAAATGTGATTTTTGTGTACAAGTTGACAGAGAGAGTAAACTCAGAAATGCCAAATTTCTAATTAGGAAAGATGATTGTACATAAAGACCATAGCAGCAAGAAATTTATGTTATCCAAAATTATCACAGTTATTTCATCTTATGATATGTGTCTGTATGTGCGCAAAAATATCTAACTTAGAAAAACATACACGTGTACAAAAGGAAAGCAAAGACACACACATTATATTTAAGAAAATACGTTAAAAAGTTTTCCCAAGTGCATGCACGTGGAAAGTTAGATTCAGGTACATGCATGTGTTAAGACAACCTTTTACCGAGAGGAGGCTTGTTTCAACACTTTACTTTGTTTGGGTGTTTTAAACATGCTTAACTAGTGATTAATTATCTTACTGTGTGGATGAGAACTTGTGCAACATAAGAAAACAAAAACAATATTGTGTCGCAGGAAAAATGTAAATACAAGGCTATCGATGGAGTTTATTATACGTCCCACTCTCGTCAGGCCGTTTGGTCCCGGCCCAAAGGCATGGCCACGTCGCCCCAAATCCGCCCAATTGTACGGCACCCATAGGTTCGGTTCGTTAGGATTCATTGGTCCCGGTTTGTATTTCAAACCGGGACTAAAGGGTTTTGCGGCACGCTGCGCCTGTGGTACCCCCTATTAGTCCCGACTGGTGACACACGCTGGAACTTAAAGTCAAACGCTTCGTTTCCATGGAAGCCGATCGCGTCGCCATTACTGGCGTCGAAATCGAGCGTCACGCGCCCGGGAATCTGAGCCGCCGGCGCCGGCGGCCAGCCACGGGAATTGATCACCCGGTGGCTGGCCTCTTCATCTTCATCTTCCTTTGATTTATATGCTCACATCTTCTCCACCATTGCCACACACAACGTTCTTTCATCTCTCATCTTCTCCACCATTGCAAAAAAATCTCTCATCTTCGTCGACGTTTCGAACTCAATGGAGCACCTCACGCGCGACTCGGCTCCTCAAACTCGGGTGTACCACCTGATGGCGGAAGGGATGTCGTTCAAGGTCACGGTCGCTCTCCGTGAAAGAAGGATGGAGAAGTGGATCCGCGCCGTGAAGAGGGACTATCTCGACAACACACCAATCAAGTGTGTCGGCTTGGATTGCGATTTCACCAACCCTCTCGAGGGTGATCAGCGCGCCGCCGTCCTTCAACTCTCGGTGGCGTCCGAGAATTTGGTATTCTAGATTTGCCATGCTGATGAAGTGCCACAAGTTCCAAGGGAGTTCTTGCAGGACGGGAACATCAGATCCTGTGGCGCGGCTATCGGCAAGGATGTGGAGATGCTGAGTCTGTACAGTATTCATATTACTTCTGCGTATGACCTCCAGAAGATATTCCCGAATCCCACAAATAATCACATTCCGAGTCTATATGATCTGGCGAATTCTATCATTGGGACAAATCTTGAGAAGAAGAAGATGAAGAAGTACAAGAAGAAGGACGCCGCGCAAGAAAAAGAAGATGAACTCATATTTGGGTGGGCCAATGTTCCATTAAGCTACGAGCAAGTGCGCTATGCTGCGTTGGACGCTCGTCTGGGCTTTGAGATGGCTAGGAGTTATTGGCAGCTAGTTGGCTACAATAGCCATGTTGATCGTCTCAATATTTAAAGAAATATGTCTATGAACTATGTGTATTTCTATAAATCGTCTTCAATATATATCGAACTATGTGTATGAACTATGTGTCTTTCAATATATATCGAACTATGTGTATGAACTAGCGACATATTTCCTTGTGTATTTTACATCTCCGCATTCACTCCATGCCTCCTCCTCCACGTCCACCTCCATCACCATCACGCTGCACTCGGCGCTCCACCATCACGTTGCAACCGAAGAAGATATATCGAACTATGTGTATGAACTAGCGACATATATCCTTGTGTATTTTACATCTCTGCATTCACTCCATGCCGCCTCCCCTCCACGTTCACCTACATCACCATCACGCTGCACCCGGCGCTCCACCATCACGGTGCAACCGAAGAAGATATATTGAACTATGTGTATGAACTAGCGAATCTATCCTTGTGTATTTTACCTCTCTGCATTCACTCCATGCCGCCTCCCCTCCACGTCCACCTCCATCACCATCTCGTTTCTTGTATCTCTACATGCCGCCGCCTCCACGTCCACCTCCGTCACCATCACGCTGCACCCGACGCTCCACCATCACGCCGCGGTTTACATATTTGAAGATATTAATTATTTGGCCATATTATATGAATAATGCATATACTATTTGCTAATAATAATAAAAACACAATTATTTCATATTCAAATTTCTCACATTTTTCTAATAATAAAGCATATATTATTTGTCCAGTTGCGGTTTATAGATTTCAAGATATTAATTATTTGGCCATATTATATGAATAATGAATATATTATTTGATAATAATAATAATAATAATAATAATAAATGAATAAAAACATAATTATTTCATATTCAAATTCCTCACATTTTCTAATAATAAAGCATATATTTTTTGTCCAATTGCGGTTTACAAATTTCAAAATATTAATTATTTCGCCATATTATATGAATAATGCATATATTATTTGATAATAATAATAAAAATTGAATAAAAACATAATTATTTCATATACAAATTCCTCACATTTTTCTAATAATTAAGCATATATTATTTTTCCAATTGCGGTTTACAGATTTCAAGATATTAATTATTTGGCCATATTATATGAATAACACATATATTATTTGATAATAATAAAAAATGAATAAAATCATAATTATTTCATATTCAAATTCCTCACATATTTCTAATAATGTATATATTAATTGTCCAATTTCGGTTTATAGATTTCAAGAAATTAATTATTTTGCCATATTATATGAATAACGCATTATTATTTGATAATAACAATAATAATAAATGAATAAAACATAATTATTTCATATTAAAATTCCTCACATTTTTATAATAATAAAGCATATCTTATTTGTCCAATTGTGGTTTACAGATTGTTTTCTATTTCAAAAAATACAGAAATGTGACACAATGGTATAAGAGTTAATAGGATTGATATGGTAGTATTTACAACAAGGTACAATCATATTCGCGGGAGCGCAGCAAGAAAGAACCGAGGAGTTAAGCGTGCTGAGAGTGGAGTAGTGTGTGGATGGATGACCGACCGAGAAGTGATGACCAAATCTACAATTTAACTACAGATTAAGTGTAATTAGTATAAAAAATGGTCCAAGTGAGAGAGTAACAAGTCAAACAAAAAGAAACAAGAAAAAAAAATATAAAAAAGAAATTAGAAAAATGAAAAACATAATTATTGAAAATAATAGTTAGTTCCAGTTGGGATTACGAGCCGGGATCAAAGGTTCTCCAGCCCAAACCCTGTATCGTGACCACATAGTCCCGCATGTATAGTCCCGGTTGGCCAACCGGAACTAGAGCCCGTTACGAGCCGGGACTGAATGCCCTGTCCCCACTAGTGATCTTTACTACTATATTAAAGTTGGGGATGGTGTGCACTTTGACATCAAACATTGGGAAAACACCAACCTTTGATCACATCAAAAATACTCCGCTCAAACATTGGGCCGACATGCACCGTTCGATGGATCTTTCAGTACACCCTTTCCCCGCTCGCTAGTTGACCTATAAAATCAAATAATTTCTTTCCTATATTTCACTGACGAGACACCATCAAATCAGCACTTGCCTTCTTATCGTCATATTTCCCCTCAGACTTTTCATGCAAAAAATGGAGATCCCCATGCTGTGAGCTAGGAAGCCATGCAGTGTCCCGCATTGTGGTGGCCCTGCATACCACTGCATGTTGTAGTATGCCAGTCGTTGATATAACATTCACGAAGTACCAATCCGCAAATATTACATCCCTCAGAGTAGTACAACAGAACATAGCAGGTCCATAACTCATTCATTTATTATTACAAGCAACATGTACATATCATCTCGGAGCTCCTCTTGGGTCCTAAGAGGGATACTCCTGGGTTCGAGGCGAACCCAACTTAACTTACAATATAAGAGCCTTACTAGGTTATACATTTATTCTCTTCGAGCAGTTAAGTACTAAGAGTTCGTACTGCTCGGTACTACTACTAATCAGTAGGTCTAAGCTTGCTCTCCTCCGGAACCCTCCCCGGTTCCGTAGACTATTAGGTAGTCTACTCCTTCGACACCTCCAGAGAGGTCTGGTTCTTCATAGCCGATGACTTCGGCTCCTTCAGGGTCGTCATTGTCCTCCTCCGATGATTCAGACGGGGGATTTAAGAGTGGCATGAGTACGAGCGTACTCAACAAGTTCATTATAGAAAAGAGGTGTTTAATGCACTATCTACGGTACCAGACCAGAAAGTCTGATACCATGCAGGTTTTGATAACCATTTCTTCAAAAGGTTGCTTTTATTAATAAGAACTATGTCCGTCAGCCTTCACCGGTTTACTAGAACTTCATGGAGTTCCTTTCCGACAGCATTCGCACTTCCATATCCCGGAACAGGGAGTGACTGGTCACAGTTCGTTACACTCTGCAGAGGTGTGTTGCTTTACCCATAAGAGATCTTAACCTTGGTGCCAACCGGCAGCTTTCCCGTCCACACTTCCTTTGGTGTGAGGCCCGGTATAAGGTCATAGTCAATCATATTCCTCCGCTACCTTGCACACCCACCCTTTGTTGCATACCCCGACCCTGGGTCCTCGTCGGTCCCCTTATTCCCACTTACGGGTGGACCCCGACCACGACAACAGTTCTGGGCTCATACCATGAACTCCTTCGCCGGTAGCTGCAACCCATCATAGACCGCAATAACCGTAGGGAACTTTTGGCTTCCCCAGCCTCCCGCTTGCTCTTCGGGCGACAAGTGTACTACGGACAAAGCCGTGGGGAACTTTTGGCTTCCCCAGCCTACCGCTTGCCCCCGACAGATACAAGTGTCTACGGTAAAGCGCGTCCGTTGATGTACAAGAGGTGGAAATACAATTGACTATACCGTCCCACTCCAGATCTTATGGTTAACACGGGTATTACGGCACAAGAATCACTGACGACATTTGTTGTTTAATCCTAGATGGATATAAACCCTTGCAATGGAACCTCCACCATATCAACACAATCCATGGTTCCATTGCCCACCACATAGTCATATTTATAGTTATGAAAATAGTGGTTTTGCTTTTTATGCAATAGTGATAAACATAGTACTTTGCAAGTAATTTGGTAAAAATACTCAAATGACATGAGCAAGCGATGAACTTGCCTGAACACTGCAAAGTGTTGCAGTTGGATGGTGTGGAATGACCCTTGTCCTCTGTTGCTGAAAAATAGCATCATTGTCCGATAAGGGCAATGGTTAAAGAAGCAATTATGCATGATTCAGCTTTTAGGGTTTGTTTTCCCCCCTTCCCGTGTTTTATCATTTTATGTGAGGGGTTAATACTAAGAACAATTTAGGGATACTTTGTTTAGGGTGAAATACAACCTTGAAATGTTGTCAAGGTGTTTTTAAAGTCCAAAAGAATTTATGGACTTATTTTCATTATTGAAAATATAAGGTGTGATTTAAATGATTTATTTTAATCATCAAATGTGGGCTTAATCATGTTTGTCTTCAAAAATTCCATTTGATATTTTATTATGATAGAGAATTTTATCCTGAGTGGTTTTCATATTTTTAATTATTTTTTTAGAGCTGTTTATCATTTTCTATGCATTTTCAAAGTTTCAGGGTTAATTGAATTTGTGAAAAGTCAAAATTGCCCCTGGGCCCACTTGTCAGGGTGGCCCAGTGGTTAACCCTAACCCGAGCCGCACGTTGGGCTCGGTCGGACGCACCCGTCCCCTTCCCTTCTCTCCCTCGCGAACCCTAGCCCCCTCGCTCTCGCGACTCCCGCGTCGCCACCGCCTTCGCCGATTTATTCCGGCCAACTCCGGCCATTGCCGGCGGTGAGATGTGGCGCATCTGAACCGCCGTTCGACGGCGCTTCAGATCCACCGCGTCGATCTATGTTTCGCCGCCTCCTCGACTCGTCCCCATCGCCTCTGCTCGCCTGCCGTGGTGTGCCGCGGCGATTTCGTCGCCGCCGACGCTCCTGGCGCCGTGGCGCGACCGTGTGCCTCGCCGTGGTGGTGATGGCGTTGCGGCGAGGTGGTGACTGGCTTGGCTTGGCCTGGCGCCGCCGTTCGCCCGGCGTGTGCCGCCGTGCCGCCATGGCCGTGTTCCCCTCCGCTTCACCAGTAAGTTCACTCCTCCTACTTCCTCCCCTGTTACCTGTTCTACTCTCTTCTCTTCTCCTCCTCTTTGTCTAGCTTGGCCACTGGCCTGCTTCTCCATGTGGAGATGCTTGCCGTGCCGATGTGCTGCTGCTACGCTTCTGTGGCCTTGCGCCATGCCAGCCTTGGTGTTGTGCTACCTGCTGCGCCGTGCTAGACTAGGCATGCTGCTGCGCCACTGCTACTGTGCTTGTGCTGCTGATACGTCTCCAACGTATCGATAATTTCTTATGTTCCATGCTACTTTATTGATGATACCTACATGTTTTATGCACATTATATGTCATATTCGTGCATTTTCTGGAACTAACCTATTAACAAGATGCCGAAGTGCCGCTCTTTTCTGCTGTTTTTGGTTTCAGAAATCCTAGTAACGAAATATTCTCGGAATTGGACGAAATCAACGCCCAGGTTCCTATTTTGCCCGGAAGCATCCAGAACACCCGAGAGCCGCGAGGGGGCCCTGGTGGGCCCAGATGACATGGTGGCGCGGCCCAGGCCCTGGCCGCGCCACCCTATGGTGTCATTGCCTCGTTGACCCTCCTCGCCGCCTCTTCGCCTATTTAAAGCCCCTGCATCGAAAACCCTACAGAGGAAGCCACGATACGAGAAAAGTTCCAGAGCCGCCGTCATCGCGAAGCCAAGATCTGGGGGACAGGAGTCTCTGTTCCGGCACCTGCCGGAGCGGGGAAGTGCCCCGGAAGGCTTCTCCATCGACACCGCTGCCATCTCCACCGCCATCTTCATCACCGCCGTTGCTCCCATGAGGAGGGAGTAGTTCTCCATCGAGGCTCGGGGCTGTACCGGTAGCTATGTGGTTCATCTCTCTCCTATGTAGTTCAATACAATAATCTCATGAGCTGCCTTACATGATTGAGATTCATATGATGATGCTTGTAATCTAGATGTCATTATGCTAGTCAAGTGGGTTTTACTTATGTGATCTCCGGAGACTCCTTGTCCCACGTGTGTAAAGGTGACAGTGTGTGCACCGTGTGGGTCTCTTAGGCTATATTTCACGAAGTACTTATTCACTGTTGAAGAGCGTAGTGAAGTGCTTATTTATATCTCTTGATGATTGCAATGTGTTTGTATCACAATTTATCTATGTGCTACTCTAGTGATGTGTTATTAAAGTAGTTTTATTCCTCCCGCATGTGTGCAAAGGTGACAGTGCGTGCACCGTGTTAGTACTTGGTTTATGCTATGATCATGATCTCTTGTAGATTGCGAAGTTAACTATTGCTATGATAATATTGATGTGATCTATTCCTCCTACATATGCATGAAGGTGACAGTGTGCATGCTATGCTAGTACTTGGTTTAGTCTTTTGATCTATCTTACACTAAAGGTTACTAAAATATGAGCATTATTGTGGAGCTTGTTAACTCCGGCATTGAGGGTTCGTGTAATCCTACGCAATGTGTTCATCATCCAACAAAAGTGTAGAGTATGCATTTATCTATTCGTTATGTGATCAATGTTGAGAGTGTCCACTAGTGAAAGTCTATTCCCTAGGCCTTGTTCCTAAATACTGCTATCACCGCTTGTTACTGTTTATGCGTTACTACTGCTGCGTTACTCGCATGTTTACTTCGCAAAATTACTACCATCAACGCACGCCGCAAGCTATTTTCTGGCACCATTGCTATGTTCATATATATTCATACCACTGTATTTCACTATCTCTTCGCCGAACTAGTGCACCTATTAGGTGTGTTGGGGACACAAGAGACTTCTTGCTTTGTGGTTGCAGGGTTGCATGAGAGGGATATCTTTGACCTCTTCCTCCCTGAGTTCGATAAACCTTGGGTGATCCACTTAAGGGAAACTTGCTGCTGTTCTACAAACCTCTGCTCTTGGAGGCCCAACACTGTCTACAGGAAAAGGAGGAGGCGTAGACATCAGCTGCCATGCGTATGTTGTTGTTGTGCTGCTGCCATGGACCTATCTGGTGTGTTGTGCTGTTCTTTCTCCATTACTTGCTGTTGCCACTCATGAGTTCTTGCTCATGAGCATGCTGTGGTGCTTCGTTAAATCTAGTGGCTCCTGCTGTTGCTCTGAATATCCTGCCTCTCCTGTATATGCAATTGCTTGCCCCTGGCTTGATCATGCTGCATGATCCTTGCCTTTGGCAAGTACCAGTGCTCCTGATGTGCTAATATATGTGCTCTAATTCATGGACATGCTCAATTGAGCCTAGCTGTTGGATTAACAGCTCCCTCCCTTGATGGAGTGCTTCTGGATACAATTATAATGCTTTATTCACTTATCTGTGATGCATTTATTCAATTACATGGTTAACTTAATTGTCTGGGCCTTGTGATGATGCTAGAATTGATCCTAGCAGGTTTTAGCATGCTTTAGCAAGCTCTGGTGATCAAGTGATCCACAACTGCTTGTTTATTGCTTGCTTTGCTTACTGCATGTGACTGTCTGGTGCTTGTCCTGGTGATTGTGTATCACTATGCCTTGTGCTGGTGCAGGCTTTGCCTGATCAAGTGTCTGCTGTGGCTTGCAGTGATCTTCTTGGTCATTTGCAAGTGTCTATACCACTGGTTGCTTGTGTGTTTGAATTATCTATCTAGCTTGGCTTGATCACATGGATAATTGATGTGAACTGCCCTGCAGTGATGATCATTTTACTTGAATTTGGTAGGGATAGATGGATGCCAACCATTGGTTGGGTACCCTAGCCCACTACTGAACCCTATTGGGTGATGCTGTGGTGGCTTAAGGTGGTGGCTGTGGGTTGAGGTGGCCCTGACAGCTCTTTGATGCTGTCATGGGTAGCTCCCCCTCTCTGTGGCTTTGTTATGGCTTTCTCATGCTATCTGTTTGATTCCTGAGCGAATTTCCATTAGCTTTTGATGATGACAAACATAAATAGACACACATGGTCTATCTGTCTGATGGTGTACTAGTTGTAGGTGCTGGATAACTTGGGCTGGCTAAATAGGTGTGTATCCTTGCTGGATTTCCTTGGTTATGCCACTGATCTAGCATAACCAGTGTTCCCTTGGTTCATTTCCTATTGATTTCTCCCATATTTGTTTGCACCAACTGACTTTGTAGCCAGATGATGACACAAACAGGGTTTCTACCCCTTTTTTTTTTGCTTTTGTGACCTATGCACATGCTTAATTATGAGCAAAACCATGGTTTGCTCATGATCATCTTGGTATACCTCACTCCAGCTCCTAGAAATTGGTGTTGGTGTAGAGGATTGCTTCTGTGATGCTTGGTTTGCTTGCCCTGCTCCTCCTTACAGGCTTGTGATGCTTGGTTGATTTCTATGGCTGTTTGAGTAGGTTGAACAGCAGTGACTGTTCTTCTTGTTCCTGATGTTCTTGTGTTCTTGGTGTACTTACCCAGAAGCTTGTGTCGATGGAATTGTTAGGGTTTACGGTGAAAAGCTTTTGTATCCTTGCCCTTTGCTTTCCTGGTCGACAGCAAGACCTGGCAACCTGTTGGTGACTCACTGGCCTTGTGTGTGTGCTGTGATACATGCACACACCATGGCTTGTTGTTGGGCATGCACACTAGCTGTGTGAGCAGCTAGTGTGTGTGTGTGTACCTGATGCTTGGGACTTGGGCTGGTGAGAGGATCAGCTCGGCAGAGCTGTGGTGTTATCCACCATATTCACTTCTTTTCTAATCTGCCAAGTGGCTTTGCCACTTGGCATAACTTGTTTTTCTTCTTTGTCTGTTTGCAGGGAACTTGGAGATGATCAAGATGAAACTCAAGATCATCTTGATCAAGGAATCCATGAAGATCAATAATGTAGTTTTAGGTCATTTAATTGCCTTGTAATCTTCCTTTTTATTTTTCCTTTTATTCAATTTATGTAATGTGTTGTAATATTTCATAATTCTTTTCTGAATATTGTAATGACAATGTATCATGTGTTATTATCAATAAAGCTCCAATTTTTCTCTAATGAGCTTTACTTAATAATTGTATTGTTCATATTCTTTATTATTTATAATTTGTTTAATGAATTACCTCAAATTTGAATTATGAGATATTCTGATGATGTTTGAATTTGAAATTCAAATTCAACTTGTGTTTGAATTCAATCATGCAACTTAAGTTGTGATGCACTAACTTTGCTCTCTTCTCAAAACCCTAAACTAGTTAAGTGAGATGCAAGTTTGTCGCACTCTCGAAACCCTAACCCTGTAAGGTGTCGAGAGAGAAACTTGTTCCCCTTCGATGCAATTTTCTTTTAAAAACGCGAAATTTCCCCAGAATTTACGATGCAATGCACATCCCTTTCTAAAATATACCCCTCGATCGTCTCTAAACCTGGGATATTACAGCCTTTCCCCCTTAAAGAAAACTTCGTCCCGAAGTTGTGGTTGTAATACCTGAACAGTTCTGGGTAAGACTTTCTCGGGTCTTCTTCCTTTTCCCAAGTGGCTTCCCTCTCAGGATGATGTTTCCATTGAATCTTGCAGTACTTAATGGCTCTGTTCCTGAGTTGTTTCCAATTTTCCTCAAAAATATTGGCTGGCTTCTCGATATAGGTCAAGTCTGGTTGTAGCTCTAGCTCGTCATGTGATACTGGCTCGTCTGGGGTCTTTAAACATTTCCTAAGTTGAGACACATGGAATACATTGTGTACTTGAGCTAACCTTCCCGGTAGATCCAATTCAAAGGCTAACCCTCGGTTCTGACTCGTATCTTGAAAGGTCCGATGTATCTAAGCTCCCCTTTACTCCGAATCTCTGAAGACCTTTCATCGGACTTACCTTAAGGTATACCATTTCTCCAACTTGTGGCTCCCATGTTCTTCTCTTTTGATCGGCATAACTCTTCTGTCTACTTTGAGCTATTTTAAGCCTATCTCTTATAATGTCAATGATCTGCTGCTTTTCTTTGACATAATCAGGATTGAATTCCTTGCTTGATCCTGCCTCATACCAACATATCGGTGATCTACACTTACTTCCATACAGAGCTTCAAATGGTGCCATCTTGATACTGCTTTGATAGCTATTATTGTATGAAAACTCTGCTAGTGGTAGGTGCTCCTCCCATGATCCTCCGAAGTCTAGGGCACATGCCCTAAGCATATCTTCCAATATCTGATTTGTCCTCTCTGTTTTTCCACCTGTCTAAGGATGATAGGCGGTGCTATAGTCTAACTTGGATCCTAAAGCTTCATGTGGTTGCTTCCAAAATGCTGATGTGAACACAGATCCTCGATCTGACACGATCTTCTTGGGCACTCCATGTTTACTCACGATCTCTTTGATGTAAAGATCGATGAGTTTCTCCCCTTTATCCTGCTGGTTTACTGCTAAGAAATGTGCACTCTTCGTCAACCGGTCCACGATTACCCATATCATGTCCTTCTTTTTATTAGTCATGGGTAGTCCGGTGATGAAATCCATTCCTATCTCCTCCCATTTCCATTCTGGGATTGGTAAAGGTTGCAACTTTCCTGCCGGACTTTGATGTTCAGCCTTCACCCTTTGACATGTATGGCATTCCTCCACGTATTGTGCTATCTATTTTTCATATTATTCCACCAGAATAATTCCTTGAGATCCATGTACATCTTTGTACTTCCTGGATGTATAGAGTATGGTGTTTGATGTGCTTCCCGGAGTATAACTTCCTTGATCTCATCAATATCCGGAACGCAAATCCTTTTCTGGAACCATAATGATCCCGACTCTCCTCGGTGAAATTCTGATGGTCTTCCCTCATCAATCCTTCTCATCTCCTCCACGATGAATGGATCGTCCAATTGATCCATGATTATCTCATTCTTTAAGTTCACACTAAGTTCATCGGCTACTTGTAATGCCGATAGTCCTTCATGAGCTTCTTTCTCCCAAAGTTGTATCTGGGCTTGGATTATTTCTTTCTTCAACTCTGGTGCTATTTCTTGTTCAACTCCTCCAGTACTCTTCCTGCTCAAGGCATCCGCTACAACATTAGCCTTTCCTGGAGTGTAATTGATGGTCAAGTCATAATCTTTGATTAGCTCCAACCATCTTTTTTGTCTCATATTGAGTTCCTTCTGAGTGAAGAAGTACTTGAGACTCGTATGATCAGTGTAAAGCTCACACTTGGCTCCATAGAGAAAATGTCTCCAAGTTTTAAGTGCAAATACTACTGCTGCTAATTCTAAATCATGTGTTGGATAGTTTACTTCATGAGGTCTGAGTTGCCTCGATCCATAGGATATTACTTTCCGATCTTGCATGAGCACGCAACCCAATCCATGTTTGGATGCGTCACAGTACACGGTGTAATCCTTGCCAACTTCCGGGACTGCTAACACCGGTGCTGTGGTGAGTTTCTCTTTCAGAGTCTGAAAACTCTTCTCACACTCATCAGACCACACAAATGGTGTGTTCTTCCTTAACAGCTTAGTCATTGGTCCTGCTATCTTAGAGAATCCTTCAATGAATCTCCGATAGTATCCTGCCATTCCTAAGAATCCTCGGATTTCCTTGACAGTCTTTGGTGCTTCCCAATCTAAAACTGATGCTACTTTGCTTGGGTTTACTGCTATCCCATCCTTGCTAATGACATGACCAAGAAATTCTACTTGATCTAGCCAAAACTCACACTTGCTGAATTTGGCATAGAGTTGATGTTCTGTTAGTGTTTGTAACACTATCCTGAGATGTTCAACATGTTCAGCTTTATCTTTGGAATATATCAAGATATCATCGATGAATACGATGACGAACTTGTCTAGACATGGCATGAAGATCTTATTCATAAGAATCATGAATATTGCTGGGGCATTGGTTAATCCAAAAGGTACTACTAGGTATTCATGATGTCCGTACCTTGAGACAAAGGCCGTTTTCGAAACGTCTTCCTTCTTGATCTTTATCTGATGGTATCTGTATCTTAGATCAATCTTAGAAAAGACTCCCGGGCCTCTGACTTGATCAAACAGATCTTGTATTCTAGGAAGTGGGTACTTGTTCTTGATAGTAACATTATTCAGATTCCTGTAGTCTTCGCACATCCTTCGGCCTCCATCTCTTTTATCCACGAATATCATAGGTGATCCCCATGGTGATATACTCTCCTGAATAAATCCTTTCTGTTCCAGGTCATCCAACTGTTCCTTGAGCTCTTTCAACTCCTTAGGCCCCATCTTATATGGTGCTTTAGCAATTGGAGCTGTTCCTGGAATTAGGTCGATGGTAAACTCTATCTCCCTATCTGGTGGCATTCCAGGTAATTCCTTAGAAAAACATCCTGGAATTCATTGAAAATTGGAATGTCCTCGAGTTTCACCTCCTTCATACTATTCAACTTTAATTCCACCTCAATCTGAGTGTGCTTGTCTCCTTGATAAATGATTCTTCCTCCATCTGGGCTTTTCAGGGACACTGTCTTGTTGGCACAGTCTATTGATGACCCACAAGTATAGGGGATCGCAACAGTCTTCGAGGAAAGTATTACCCAATTTATTGATTCGACACAAGGGGAGACAAAGAATACTTGTAAGCCTTAACAGCGGAGTTTTCAATTCAGCTGCACCTGGAAACAGGCTTGCTCGCAAGAGTTTATCAGTAACAGTTTTATAGGTAGGAATAGTGAAATAACAGCAATGGTGAAATAAAGACAGCAGTAGTGATTATAGTAAACAACAGGATTAAAATACTGTAGGCACAGGGATGGATGAACGGGCGTTGCATGGATGAGAGAATTCATATAATAATCATGGTAGGGCATTTGCAGATAATAATGAAGCGGTATCCAAGTACTAATAAATCCATAGGCAGCAACATCTTTTGTCCTACCAGCCGGTGGCAGCCGGGCCTCTAGGGAAACTATTGGAAATTAAGGTACTCCTTTTAATAGAGTACCGGAGCAAAGCATTAACACTCCGTGAACACATGTGATCCTCACATCACCGCCTTCCCCTCCGGTTGTCCCAATTCTTGTCACTTTGGGGCCTCGGGTTCCGGACAGCAACGTGTGTATACAACTTGCAGGTAAGATCATAAAACAATGCATATCATGATGAAACAATAACATGTTCAGATCTGAGATCATGGCACTCGGGCCCTAGTGACAAGCATTAAGCATAACAAGTTGCAACAATATCATAAAAGTAACATCTACGGATACTAGGCACCATGCCCTAACAATCTTGTGACTATTACATGATCAATCTCATCCAATCCCTACCATCCCCTTCAACCTACAGCGAGGGAATTACTCACACATGGATGGGGAAACATGGCTGGTCGATGGAGAGGCGTCGGTGGTGATGGCGGCGATGATCCCTCCACCCCCGTCCGACGGAGTGCCAGAACGGAGTTTCGGTCCCGAGACGGAGTTTCGCGATGGGCGGCGTACTGGATGTCTTCTGGAAATATGGTCGAACCCCCTGGCGTTTTTAGGTCGAAGAGGATTTGTAGTCGAAAGGGGAGCATCGGGGGGCCGCCGAGGCGCCCTAACCATAGGGCGGCGCGCCCCCCCTGTAGGCCGCGCCGGCCTATAGTGTGGGGGCCATGGGCCCCCCTGGCTCGCCCTTTTGGCCTCTCATCTTCACGGTGAAAATAGGCCCATTGCGATTATTTCCGGGTTTTTCCTGAAAGTCGAGCTTCTGAAAAATGAGACACCGTGCAATTCTGAAAACAGCGTTAGTCCATGTTAGTTGTATCCAAAATACACAAATTAGAGGCAAAACAATAGCAAAGTGTTCGGGAAAGTAGATACGTTTTGGACGTATCAACTCCCCCAAGCTTAGCTTATTGCTTGTCCTCAAGCAATTCAGTTAACAACTGAGTGCGATAAAAGAACTTTCACGAACACATTTGTTCATATGATGTAAATATTCTCATGATATGGCAAGTTCTTAAGCAATTCATAATAGGGTACATGCAAATAAAGTCATCTAGTAGCTGTGTCAATCATGAAAAAGATACCAACAAACTAATAACAAGCATCATGAAACACTTCTATAAGCAGGATTGCAATGTTCATAGAAATATATGATAAAGTGGTATCTCGCTTGCCTGTATTTGTACAGCAAAACATAAATGCCCAGGCACCTCTGAAGTTCATAGAAAGACTAGAAGTAAAATTGTCAAAGATAAAAGCATCAAAGTTATACCACACTGATCATATTTTGGGACAAGCGTATTATACTAAGAATGACAGTTATGCTCTCAAGAAGGTACTCAAAGAAAGGACGGTGACTCACCATAAAAGTAAAAGATTGACCCTTCGCAGAGGGAAGCAGGGATTAACATGTGCTAGAGCTTTTCATTTTTTCAAATTATTTTGAGAGGTGTTTGTTGTTGTCAACGAATGATAGTGGGTACTCTAACCACCTCGCCAACCAGACTCTCAAGAGCGGCTCCCATGAAGGACGTCATCTCTACCAGCAAGGTAGATCATCCCTCTTCTCTTTTGTTTACACATGCGTTTTAGTTTTATTATGGATGACACTCCCCCCAACCTTTGCCTACACAAGCCATGGCTAACCGAATCCTCGGGTGCCTTCCAACATTCACATACCATGGGGAAGTGTCTATTTGCAGGTTAAGTTGCTTACTGATGAATCGAGCAAAACATGTGAAGAGAATTATTAATGAAGGTTAATTAATTGGGGCTGGGAACCCCGTTGCCAGCTCTTTTTGCAAAATTATTGGATAAGCGGATGTGACACTAGTCCATTGGTGAAAGTCTGTCCGGAGTAAATGACAAGGTTGAAAGATAAAACACCACATATTTCCTCATGAGCTATAAAACATTAACACAAATTGAGAAGTAGTTTGAAGGATGAAAGGTAGCACATGAGAATTTACTTGGAATGGTTTGAAATGCCATGCATAGGTATTTATGGTGGAAACTTTGGAACAACTTGGTTTTCAGGTGTTTGGAAGCACGAGCAGCGTTCCCGCTCAGTACAAGTGGAGGCTAGAAATAGACTGGGAAGCGACAATCAAGAGAGCAATAACTGTCATAATCATGCTTGCGACAAAATAAAATTAACGGAGGCATAAAAATGATACAAGAACCTTGAAGCAAAGTAAATCATCGAGGCTTAATTGACTTTTGTTTAGTCATATGCATGCGTGAGCATGTGCCAAGTCGATTCGAGTGAATTATTCAGAGGAGGATACCACAATGTCATGCCTATCTATGAATAAAACAATGCAAGCAAATATTCATGACATGCTACTCATTATTAATAGATTGGAACTAATCACGAGAGATCATGAACTACTAGAGTTTCATTAAATGACATATACCTCACATGAACCAACTAAGCATGCTCACATGGATGAGTATATGTACAAAAATGAAAACAAATAGAGTTCATACCAGCCTCTCACCACAGTCAAGTTGCCGTAGATCGTCATTATTGCCTTTCACTTGTGCAACTTGAATAATAATATGGAATGAAACCAAGCTCCAACCACCGGAGACCTCTGAACTCCCTAATGAACTTTACAAAACCAAAGAAGAACAACTAATATTTTTGGTGTTTTCGGGTTAGAAACAAGAACAAAAGGAAACAAGCAAACAAAGCAAAATCTTTTGGGTTTTCTCATAGCAAACCAACGATAGCAAATAAAGTAAAATAAGTGCAAAGAACCAAATAAAAAAATGGTGAAGAGAAACAACAGAAATATTTTTGGTCTTTTTGTGTTTTAGGAAAGAAACAAAGCAAAAACAAGAGAATGCAAACTAACAGAAACACAGAAAAGCAGGATGGCAGAAATCTGCCAAACCCTGACAGCAGTACAGAAATCTATTTTTACAAAAATCTTCCATTGCTCAATTCGAAAAGTGTTCAACTAATGAAAGTTATAACAACCTGGGGAACATGCACAAAAATTTTCAACTCAAAATAACGTTCTGGCTGTGCGCACGAATTTTTTTGGTAACAGCCCATCTGTTTTTAGACAGCACTTCCCCAAATATCATCTCCTCTCATTAGAAAACCACTTTAAGAAACTAAACAAGTATGTACAAGTATCCAGCAACCATAATATGCAAAGAATGAGTGATGCCGGTATACTCCCCCAAGCTTAGGCTTTTGGCCTAAGTGGAGATCATTCCCACGGTCCCCATGAAGTGGTGTCTCCGTAGTATGACGAAGAAGGACCCTGTTCTGGGTATGTGCTGGAAGAAGCACCAGGATACGTGACGGTGTACTGCTGCCAGTCGGTGTGCCCACGGCCAGGTTCATGTCTGGCATCAACATGGCACATCGTCGTCTGCCGCCATATGTGTGTTACCCTCGAGTGATTCAAGCAGCAACGACTTTGACATGGTTATGCAAGGATGCAGGATATGGGACTTCATCGGTTCAGTTCAGTATGTCTATTTGTTCTTGTCTAGCAACAGTTAACAAAGATATTATTACTTTTGTTCAAGTATCGGTTGGTTCAAATATCATCATATTATTTTTTTCTTGTTTTTTATGTTACAAAAGAATCATGATTTAATTACCACATGAGAATATATAGCTTAATAGTTTTTTGCTCACTTGATCTGTTCTTTATTTTTCTGTTCATCAGTTTAGATATATGAGCTTCCTTTCACTCTTTGGTTTGCAAGTCATATGCGCTCTTTTATATATGAATATGACAATATAGATAATTTCAACTATGTACAACATGCCTTTATTCATGTATTTTACTTGAAGTTTCTGATTATAAGTTCATTTGTAAGGAGTTTGTGAGGCAGGAGTCCCATGGAATGTCTTCAGTATCTAGTTTGTTTCCCAATGAATGAATTATATTTTAAAGGGCTTTCTATTTTGGTGCCCTCATGTCCTTAGTTGTACTCAGTTTTTCCCAGCTCCTTAGTTTTTCCTCAGTTTTCCCCAAGCCCTTGTTTGAAACCCGCAGAAGCAGCTCAGACGGCAGGATTCCCGTTTAGTTGACCGTTTTGTGCTGACGTGTGGGGCCGCGTCGTGTGGGGCTGGTAGAAAGGGACCGTGTGGGACGGGACGAGACCGCGTTTGGTTGCACGTGAGTAGGAGCTGGGTTCTGTCTATCTCGGCCCCAAATTGGCATTATTAAGATCACATTTTCCCCCTCTTTCTCTCTGTCCTTTTTCACCAAATGAGTATCAAATCTAGAGAAGCTTGCATTTTGTCTTTCTTCAATTATTTGTGCCTTTTGGCCCTCGTTGTTTGCCCAATATGGCAGCAAATCTAGTACTCCCTCTGGTCCATATGTATGTAGTTAAATCTAGAAGCAAATCTTCAGGGTAATGTACGATAAATTCACAGTCATAGTAAATCGAGAAAACAAAGTATGGCCAACAAAATATAGTAGAATAGTGATAGATAATAGGGATCCCTCCCTAGATAATAAGCTGCATACACAGCAGCCAACATAGTAACAGGTTCGAGGTTCTTCACAGCACCATCATACTAACAACATAACAACAAGGGATCCCTAGCTAACAGAAAAATAGGAGGCAGCAGCAGCACATGTCCAGGACTCCGCCTACCCCATCTGGCTCCGCCTCCACTTGTTGCTCCTGTTCCCCTTGGGAGCCTTGGGCTTGAGTGGAGGCATGCGCCCGCCGGAGATCTCCACCCGCTGGAAGCTGCGGAGGTGCATGCCGAGCGCCTTGTACTTGGCGCGGAAGGAGTAGACGTTCACCGTCGTGCTGACCTTGGGGAAGGTGTTGCCGATGTCCTCGGCATGCGTGAGGAGGCAGTTGAAGTCAGTGCCGCCGAGTCTCCTAGTGCAGAAGGGGCACCTGTAGACACCCTTGGCGAAGTAGGATATGTACTGGCCGACCCTCAGCCTCCACAGCACCTGGCGAGTCATGGTGTGCTGGTCCTCTCCGTCGCTGCCGACGTCGTTGCCAGACACCAGATCCACATCAAACGGAAACTATGAGTGAATGAGTTGCAACGATGACTAACGTGCATGATAACAAAGTTAGGAAAAATAGAGCCAACGTCAGTTAGAGTGGACACAATTATATATCTACAGGGAAGGTGTTAGCGAACCAAAGCTCATGCACAACAGATTTGCACACAGCAATGGTTCGCTGAACCCTCCCTGTAAAAAATTATGCCCAACGATTCATCATAGGCAAAGAAACAGATTTCAGATCTGAACTTGAACACATTCCAGATTATTTGCAAAATTAAACGGTTGATATCTTTTGATTCGTGTATAAAATAACTGATTGAGATCCCATGATTACTTGCATAAATTAACTGATTGAGATCCCATTATTAATTGCATAAATTAACCGAAGGGCCGAACCCAAATCTTAAACGAAATCAAGAAGGGATTAAAACAAAATGGAATAAAATCGGCGCAAATATTAACCCAATACTCATCCATCTACAGATCCATCTACACGAGCAAAAATAGGGTTCAAAAAGGAATGGGGAACAAAAAAGGAAGCAACCCGTAGTTACCTCGTTGCATGGGTCCTCCATGGAGGTGTCGTAGGGGTTCGGGGGCGGGGCGTACGGCACCTCGTCATAGGGGTCCCATCCCGGCGGGATTTGACCGCCACCGGCGGCAGCAGCCTCCGATGCACCGGCGGCGGCGGCCGTTGAGGGGATGGCGTTGAAGATGGAGGCATCGCGCTTGGAGCCGACGGCGTTGTGGACGATGGGATTGGCATTCTCCTTGTCCATCTCGCTGGCAGAGGGAGAGGGAGAGGGTTTTTTTTGCTTTGGGGAAGATGATGAGACGTTATAGAGGCGGTGTTGCGTGAGCGAGTGAGAGTGACAGAGATAGTGCGACGAGGCGTCTATAAAGGCGAGGGGTGGTTAATGCGACCCGCGTCCTACGCGTCCATCGTTGCACGTCTGCACGTCTTGGACTTCTGCAATGCGACACGCATCCATGATTGCACGTCTTCGACTTCTGCACCGCGACCCGCGTCTACGCGTCAACAATTGCACGTCTTCTATTTCTGCACCGCAACACGTGTCCTCGAGTCTAATCCTGGAAATTTAGATATACTCAGGTATACCCTCGAGTCTTATACTAGCATTTTTTGTGTGTTCGGTTTTCCCCTTGAGTGCTAATACTGACTAGTGCAATATACTCAGTTTTACCCTCAAGTGGCTGGTCAATAGAGAGTCAACAAATAGGATTAACTAGTTAAATGAGGTCATTTAATGTGCAAAAAATTCCGAAAAAGTGTGGCACTTACTCATGGAGTCTTTACCACAAATTGCCACTTCTCAAATCATAGATAAATCAAGTTTTACCATAAATTGCCACTTCTCAAATCACCTAGTAGATATGAAGGTGCATGGTTTTCCACAACAAGCCCTTCCCAAAACAGCTTTCCCCAAAACATACTTTGTCTAAATGAGGCCACAATTCTCACACTGATGTATATTTGTATTACAAATAGTTTGAGGTAGGCCAAGATAGGTTTCATTGTACAAAACACGCATTTTCCATTTTTTAAATCTCACGTTTGAATCCATTAGTCTGTTTACTACTCAGGTGCCCTTGGTTTCTTGATACTACTCAGTTTTGCCCTCTCCCTTCACAAATTCTCGCAGACGTGCAACATTGTCTTGATTGGTCTAGCCCATGTCACGCGGATCGTGCCCACCGACCGTTGATCGTATGATCTAACGGGCAGGATAACCCCTATCTCTCTGTCGGCGGTTAGCTTTCACCCTCTAACTCTCTAAGTATGCTAAAGGGCGGTTTTCTGTATTATTTTTACGCGCTAAAAATTATAAACTCTTTTAGGCATTACTTTTCACGCAAAAAATGATAAACCATCACCGATTTGTTGTAGCCACTACTTTTAACGCAAAAATGATAAACCATCATCGATTTGTTGTAGCCATTAATTTTCACGCAAAAAATGATAAACCATCACCGATTTGTTGTAGCCATTACTTTTCACGCAAAAAATGATAAACCATCACCGATTTGTTGTAGCCATTACTTTTCACGCAAAAAATGATAAACCATCAACGATTTCTTGTAGCCATTACTATTCACGGTAAAAATGATAAACAAAACAATCTATCTATCTCTGCATTTGAAGTTTAGGAGGGTTCACCATCTACTTATGTTAACTTTCGAGGTTTTGACCTGAAAATCAAATGGGTATTATAAAGGGAAATAAAAGGTCAAAAAGATGTAAAAACAAAACAATCTACCTATCTTTGTATAGAAGATCGTCTGTATGATTTTTGAGGTCATTTAGAGAAGGTAGAAAAAAATCCCTTTTGAGAAGGTCGAAAAAACCTAACTTGTTACAAAAGCTGGTTTCAGTGAGACCTAACCAAGTTTGGCATACATGATGACATACCTATAACAATAAGAATATCTAAAAGGGAAAGTTTCACAAAATTTGAAATTTAGGGTGAAAATGATGCCATACATGATGCTGTTTTTCGAGGTTTTGACCTGAAAATCAATGGGGTATTATAAAGGGAAATAAAAAGTTCGAAAAATGTAAAAACGAAACAATCTATCAATCTATGTATAGAAGATCAGCTGTATGAAATTTGAGGTTATTTAGAGAAGGTAGAGAAAATCACCTTGTTAGAAAATCTGGTTTCAGTGAGACGAAACGGCATGCGCTTAAGCAAAGTGATTTTTTCGAACATCTCCAAATGACCCCAAATTTGCCATACATGATGCCATATGTGTAACAATAAGGAACCCTATCTAAAAAGTGTCAAAAAAGTTTGCCCAACCGTATAGCTCTATCAAAAAAAACCTCACCATGGCGCTAGTATAATTTTTAGTTACAAACTTTCGTTACCTAATCTTTAACATGAAACTTGTTTCAAATTCATTTTAGCGTACAAGAAACAAATCCCACCTTGATTCGAGCACCACAGCCTCCAAACGATGCTGATGCCAATATGGACATGGTCAGAACGGCTATCCTCGCCGCCACTGCTAGGTCAACACCGGGATGCACCCTCAATCCCGTCCCCTCATTTGATCACTGACACACCAAATTTACCGCCGAGGCCAATGCTGAACGTACATGCTGATGCCAATGTCGAACATGCATGCACGCCGTTGTGGGCACGGCCATGCCGCCCCGCTATGCTGGACGCCACGGACCACCGCGAGGTCTTTCCCTTCGCCACCACACTCTTCTAGCACCCATCTATACACGCCAGAAAGGAGAGACACTAGTTTTCTCTACATTACTCGCGTTCGTGTCCGACACGGTCAGTCAAAGTTTTGAGGTAGTCGTCGATGTCGTCGACCATTTCTTCTCTTTTTGCATGGTTAAACGCGTCTAGTTCATATCTATCTAATGCGTCTGGTCTCGCCTCATGCAGTTCTTTGTGGATGTCGATCTCATCTCGGCACCCCGCATGCCACCTCCTCCGTGCCATCGCTGTAGAGCTCCGTTTAAAAATGTAATCCTACCCACGTATTGCCCCTTGTATCAGCGTCATGGCCCCACTTGTCATTCGATATACCGAAGCCTCACTCGTTCGCGTTCTGGTCAGGGATACAACGATGCTTATGGTCAAACAAAGATGGATGGTCTGACGTGTCTTTGCGGGCTCTACGTGGCCCCACTAGTCAGAAGATAACGGTCAACCATCGGGCAACCGACCGTTACAACACCTGTGATGGTTTCAGACATGGTCTTGGGGAAAACTGAGGAAAAACTAAGGAGCTGGGGAAAACTGAGCACAACTAAGAACCCGAGGACACGAAAATAGAAATCCCTATTTTAAATCCAAATATAATGCTTGAGGATATTCTGGTTTGACCGCTTGTAGAAATGCGTAAATGGTCAATCATGTCCGTGAGCTTGTTGTGTTTTTCACATGCTGTACAACCCATTGGTTGGACTTCATATGGTTTCAATTTCATGTTGTCCACTTGGAGTTTTGAAGTCTTATGAATCAAAGAGGCATGACTTCTAGATATCAATATACTTTCTTTATCGAAAGAAGTGAATCAGAGAGGTTCTAATTTGTGTGAATATGTTATGAACAACTTGATGTGCGAGTACAAGTGAACACCAAATTGATCGGTAAAATATATGAGAACTTGATGGTCTTTGAGCGGCGACGAGGCCCCGACAATATTTTGATAAGCGCTAAGTCTTAATTGTGTGGCCCGATTTCAGGAATTGACCAAGAGCAAGGCGGTGGAGAGGAAGAACATGAAGAACGGCATTATTAAATTACATTTCGATGAAAATAGAATCTTTTTTTTGATATTACACGGCTATCTTTTCTATACACATTTATGTTCATGTGTTTTATATCTACTTCCTCCGTCCAGGATAACTAGGCTTCTAAGAAAAAACAGCGCGCCCAAGGCAGCAGCTTAGTGGTTTGTTTCCTGGAGCCAAAATCAGCAGTTTCAACCAATCAACTACAGTTTCTATATTTTCTCCATAAAAGCCCAATAATTACGGCCATGCAAACCGTCGGAGAGAATTATGGAAATTGTTCTCACGGAGAGAATTAAGGGAGAGAGAGGGAGGAAGGTGCGGTGGAGAAGATTTAGTCATAATTAGGCCCTGTGATCTAGGAACAATAAATTCTTACGGGCCTTGTGGGGGTTTAGTTTCTGGACAAATAGTTTTTCGTTAGAAGCCTTGTTATCCTGGACGGAGGGAGTACATCTGTAACAACAAAATTTAAGAAACTGTGGCAACGCAGGGGCATTCAACTAGTAATAGTTATTTTCAATTAACTATGTCTTGCGATGATAACTTACCTCAACCATATTCTATAATATTCATAGGCGGACCCAACCATCCTTAAGCCGGGCACGCGCCCAGGCTTCCGGCCGGCGGCCTAGCCTATTTTAACGAAAATTTAATTAAAATTTGATGAAAATTTGGCCGCGCCCAGGCTTGATGAAAATCTTGGGTCCGCCACTAATAATATTAACATTGTCTATAAAATGTATCCCAATATGATCATCTAATGTTTCCAAGGTCCACATGCAGAGTGTCCATATCAGGTTGCAAGCTTCCAGATGATGAATGTTCACGTCATCAGCAAACCCCTATCATCCGCATGACCATGCATGTTTTTTTTTTTTTTTGATAAACTGCATGCAACCCAATTCATACTATATTTGCTTATTGTAAAATCACCTTCATTCCCGCGGCAACTCGTAGAGTATCAACTAGTTAAATCATAATCAGATGTGTTAATTCCTGAACAAAATGAAAAAAAACAGGCACGGCTAATTTTCATAATGAAGTACTTTACTTTAAAGTAAAAAAATTACACAGATAATTTTCAGGACATATCATAATCACATAGGTCAACAAGAAATTCTCTTACTTTAAATTATATGTACCGGTCAAATAATGAACTGTTGATGAACACTAATTCCTTTGGTACCACCATCTAAATATCCATTCTTTGCAAATGGGTAATAAAAGATCAGGCATAAATGAAACCAACTTTCCATTTTAACTTTAGTTTCCTTTAGTATAAATCAATGTCAACTACTCTAGTACTTATGTGCCTCTAGAAGTGGTGGACTGAAATGTTTTTTTTTCGAAAGATCCAGCAAAGAGCTGGCGTCCATATATTAGCAGGTAGAACAAAGATTTACAAATAGTTCCCTAGGGCAAGGATTAACCGGAAACGAAGAAGAAAGGAACTGAAAGAGGACCGAGAAACAAATGGGGGAGAAACAGCTCAAGGAGGCTCCCACATCAGCTTCCTCAGCGCCTTTGCGCCTGCAAATGCCCATTCTTGTGCTTCATCCCTGATGAAAGAAGCAATTTGCTGAATGGTTGTTTTCTTCCCGTGAAAGATTCTAGCATTTCGTTCTCGCCAAATGGACCACCTCAAGTGGAGAGGCTTCCAGACAGGCGTCACGGAAAGCAGGCACCGAGTCAGCCCCAGCTAGCACAGCGGTGTCGATCCTGGCGCAATTTGACCAGGAGGCAACGGTTCTTCAGAGACGACGGGAGGCGGGGTAATCGACGAAGAGGTGATGCGTTGTTTCCAGGTTCCTCATGCACAAAGAGCAGAAGTAGTTATTAGGCCATTCCCTGCGTTGGAGACGATCTGCACACCAAAGTCAATTTTGCAGGAGTAACCATGCAAAGAATCTCTGCTTTGGTGGTACCCAAGTGCGCCACACATCTCGCTGCAAGGTGGAGAGAGCCCGGCCCTCAAACTGGATGATGTAGGCTGACCGTGCCGTGTATTCCCCGCTGGCAGTCAGAATCCAGGTAATGGTGTCGGCACGCCGGGCTAAATCACATTGCCAGCAAGTTGGATCAAGCGCCAAGCCTGACTAATTCTTCTAGGATATGAGTGGAGACTATGCCTCAGGTCAACCACCCACTTGTTTCCTTCCAATGCTTGAGCGATGGAGAGTTTTTTGCGATGCGAGTGCTTGAAAAGTAGCGGGAATGCGAGTCGAAGGGGGACGTCTCCGATCTAGTTGGAGTCCCAGAAGGTAGCTTTGTTGCCATTGCCAATCCGGAAGCGGGTGGCGGCGATGAAAAGGTCGCGATCGCCACGATCGCATGGCGTTTGCATCCCAACCCAGGGGCGATCAGGCTGAGACCACTCGTACCAGAGCCACCGTAAGCGAAGCGCATGGCCAAACATTGCCAAGTTTGGCAGCCCCAAGCCACCACGATCCAAGGACGAGCAAACCTTTGACCAAGCGATCTTAAATTGCCCCCCCCCGGCAAGCTCGTTTTCCTCGGCTCCCCAGGTGAACGTGCGACGTATCTTGTCGAAGGCGGTGAAAAATATCTTAGGGAGTTTGAAAGCGGTGAGCGCGAAAATTGGAATGGCGCTAAGGACGGAGGGCGGATAAAGCACGACGCCCCCGGCATTGATCCATTTGCCCCGCCAACCAGCGAGGAATGTTCGAACTGGAATATATGTCTAGAAATAAAAAAAACTACGGTAATATCCTTATATCTCGTCTAAGAATGCCGCGTGTGCCTAATTAAATGAGTCGTCAATATTTATGAACTTGTTGGAGCCTTGTAATATCACTTTCCAAATGATCTCACAGTTTTGAGCTTGACACATATATGTACTTATATGCTATATCACTCGCAACCAACATGTTTCTACAAAGATTGAGCTTCTGAACTTTACATACATATATTCCATATAACACAAAACAACCCCGCGTCAATCTTTTTTTTTTATAATAACACAACAAGGTGCTTAAAATTAGAACTACTGATGTTTTCACACAATTAATGAGACACCTCGCTGGTTTCACGGAAAAGAAAAGTAGACGATATGCAATCTTCATATTCATATTTATTTTGTAGATTAAAATAACCTGTATTTGCTAATTCCCAAACAGCTTCACAATCAATGGATTTCATCGTGATTCGTGTTCGTCTTAACCCGTGAGTTGCAACTATGATTTCTCTAGTTACATGTAGATTGTAAGTGGGTTGGAGTGGTAGGCTCGTGCCTCCTGCCTCGCTCACTATCCCATTTTTCTTTAGGGAGATCCAGATGTGTGTAGCGTCTAGTGGTAGCAGCTGTAACCAACGGATCGATCGAGCCGCCAAAATATCAAGGAAAATATCAGGCAACAACTTGCGACCGCCGGCAACTTTTTGCGTCTCTTCCACCTTCGACCTCACCTTGCGGCTCACCAGCACGGCAGCACCGAGGCACCGTACCCCGTCCGCACTTGCGAGTACGTCGTCGTACGCTCGTTGTCACACCGGCTATGGTGGATCGATGACTGGATGCTATACAGTTGTGAGCACTTCCACTTCCGTTGGCCGTATATCTCCGCACGCTCGTGGCGGCGCTTCCTTGGCGCAGGTGAGGTCGAGTGACGATCGGCACCGGAGGCGGAGCACAACGCGTACCGTTCGCCGTACGGCGATGCCGCGCGCGTCAGGAGACCAGGCGAAGAAGAGACGCCAAAAGCGCATATCATTCGTGGTCGACAGAATCGATCCTCTCGTGCGTGCTGCTTGGATCTGCTCCCGTCCCGCGCCACCTTCTTAAGTTTGGTCAGGGCCGGGATCGATGGCGCTTTCGACCACGAGTTTCTTCTTCGATCTTTATGTTTTTTTGTTCTTGAACACGCGTCACAGCTAGCGATCGAATGGATCAAGGAGAGTGTGACCGATGAAGATCCGGAACTGGTATTTTTTTTACAGGAGGTGACTGCTTAGTCGTTCAGTCGCTGTCTCATGGCTTGTTTATCGACGGCCTAATTGCCTACTCCGGTAGATGCGCAGTATTGGTTTGAGACGACACGAGCACGCAACGCAGCAGAGACGCACGAGCCAACTAGACCATCAAGTATACTACCACACTAGCACCGCACAAATAATTGCCCCCTTTGGAGGATTCCGTGCGAAACGGTCTGTACTATTTAGCGCTGTGGAACTGTTGATCCGTTGGATCAAAGTGATGGTTCCTGGGGATGACATGCTTTGGCTAATTGCTGGCCAAGAGTTCCGTCAAATCATTGCTCAATTAGGACCTGGCACGGCAGTTTGGCATATATACATGCCTTCCAGTAAGTTCAGTTGATCTGTCCACGTAAACGAAACTGTATAGAGGTGTAAACAGATAAAATAATTTCAGCCACTAATCTAGCTGTGAATCCATTTCAAGTCATTCAAATCTGATTTAAAGCGAATTAAGGCTATCCGATTTTGAAGTGTCACACCTTGATATAGAGGCGGACCGCGGACCCATGAAAAAACTAGAGGACAGGCACACTTCCAAAAAAAAATGTCAAATGAAAAATACAAAAGGCCAATGGATACACAACATTTAATTTAAGTACATATATTTCAAACCCATAAGCGGGGTTTTCATAAAGAAGGCAATATATTGACTAAAAACACCATATTTCATCATATATCAAGTAGAATAATATTTTACCTGGTTCATAATAATCCAGGATTTAGTTTAAATTTGGACTAACTTAAACTAAAGCCCCGACTGTTATTACAGATCAGAGAAGAAGTATTTGTTTTAGTCTCCATAACCATTACAACTTTACATGCATAAGGAAATATGTTGATAGTGCATTACATCAACTAATTGTCCAAAAGCCACATGTTCAAATGACCAAAGTATCAAACAACAAGAATGTGCATATTACAATTCAAGCATCTATCTGCAATTCTGAACAAAAGATAAGCATGAAGCTAGCGACCCAAATAACATACAGCCGACCACTAGAAAGTAGAAATTATTCACGCTGATGCCGCCTTGTTGGTTGTCTTGACTCAGTCCCTAGCCACCGGTCGTTGTGGCCTCGCACAACAGTCGCTTGACCACACCGCCTTGGACTGCTCCTGCTGCTGCTAGACTTATGCAGCGCTGCTCCTGCTCTATGTCTCAGCGTGGTGGCCGAGTGAAGCCCTAGGTTTGACATCTGTGTGTCTCATAAAGATGAAATATTCATTCAGCGGGAGATGAAGCTCCCGTCGACAGCGAGGCGTCTGTGGTGACTTCGTCAATTTCAAGATCTAACCCGCTGACTCAGTCTTCCGGAGGTACTCATAGAGGTAGAGTGTGCGTGTGTGCGTTTATATGGATGAGTGTATGCGTGTGTCTGCGTTTGTACTGTGTTTCTAAAAAAAAAAGTGACGTAGCCCAATAACGCCAGAACCATTGAGAATTTGAGGGAAAGGCGGGAGCATAGATCTTGGTTTTTCCCAGTCGAGGGAGAGAATAGAGAAGCGCCAACTTTGGATTAGGGATAGCCCCAAAAAAATTCCAGAATTTAGGGTGGGTCACACCCTACCCGTCCACCCTCTACATACGCCCATCACCGGATTATCAATGTTTTAAACTGGATTATTCAATTTTCGAGCCAAAGTCAATCTGACCAAGTTGGTAGCCATTATTAAGTTGCCAAATTTATTTGGCGAGCATATCTAACTCTGAATTTTACCACCGGCAAGCTGATTGTGAAATTATCAATATATATTTGTACCATGTCGTTAATGCTTGTATTTGGCCTAAATCATATCTCTATTCTCTTATCTGATTGATTCACGCAAGGCTCAAAGGTTAAATCCCTCTTAACTTTTGCTAAAGTTTATTATTTATCAAAGCAAAATTCAATCCTTTAACTCCGTAAAACTGTGGTAAGTTATGCTATGTGCACTCCAGGATCAATCCAGTGGCCACATGCATGGTCTTTCAATCACAAACCAAGTTTTCATCTCTTCTGTTTCTATGATTTGCATATAGAGTATACCCGTTGTTTGGATGGCGATTTTTAGCGGATAACACGGGCCGTGCCCACAGGCCACACCAAAGTACAGTCACGCACACCGGTCGATCGACTCACTCCACACTAAGTACGCATGATACAAGTTGCATTGATCATATACACATCAAGGTTTCTATCGGTCGACACAAGTTGGATAGGTTTCGAGTCAGTTGACACCATGCAGCTGTGCTTTGTTGCTGTTCGCCATTTCGATGATGCCCCGTTACCAGCGGACCAGCCACCATGCCATGCGTCCATGCCGCACGCGTTTTTCTATCGCCATTGATCCATGGGCCAAGCACCCTGACTGCTCTCTATTTTTTTTTAGATAAAAGGCACTCAAGTGCCCAACTTTGAATTAACAAAGCCACCAACGGCGAGAAAGATACATAGTGCTGAACTCAGCTTACAAAACGACACCACACACCCACACGAACTATCGAAGAAGCTACAGCCGGAAGCGTGATCAACGAACTTAGCCAAAGCGCCTACGAGACTCGGAGAAGAGCAGGAGTCTACAGTGTCGGGCCGGAGCTCACCCGAGAGCGAGCCATTTTCACGCGCGCCTCAACAACACTTCTCCGACGCAGAAACGCCACCGGAAGCCGACCACCACCGGGTGCCAACCCTCGTTGCTCACAAACCGAACAGCAGCACCAAGGAAGCTCGACAAGGGAAGGGCACGAAGCAACCTTTGCCGAGGATCGCCAGACGAAGAGCCAACACCAAGCGGCACCGCACCTCCGCCGCACAACCAACGGAGAGCCACACGCCATGAACTCCAAGGCGGCATCTTAAAGAAGAGCACGGCGCCAAAGCGTCGCTACCGCCCGATCCAAAGATCTTTGGTTTTCACCCGGAGGTCGTGGCTGAACCGAGCGCCGCCACACCGACGCCTTCAACAAGGGAACGACGTCCACGGACGTCGCCGTCGTGGCCCAAACGGGCAAGGGTTTCCCCCGGCAATAGCACTCTGCCCATCCACACAGGGGAGCGGTCGCCGCCGTAGCAACATCCACCCCGCTGACACAGCATGTGGCTCGCCGGAACCACGCCGTCCACACGGCCGAGGCTCCCGACCAGCACCCGAGTCTCTGGCTCGCCCGTCAACCAGCAGAACTCCCACCGTCCGGGGCCGCCGCCCCGGCGTCCCACCTCTGCAAACTGACATCCTAGGGGAGAGCAAAGGGCAACGTCGAGTGGCCACCGACCGCCAACCAAGGCGCAGGCCAGCCGCCGCAACCAGCACCACCGAAGCAAGACGCGAGGAGATCCGAGCCGAAACCTGCGAAAGCGGCCACCTTCAGCCCCCATGGCTGTCGGCGCCAGCAGATCTGGGACGAAGACGGCTCGAAGGGGATCAGGCCCCTGCCTTGGTCCGCACCCGCGGAGGCCCAAGGAGCCGCCACCACCGCACCAGGCGGCCTCCACGTCGAGCCCGAGCAGGCGCTCCGCCGCAGCCTGCCGTACATCCCGCCGCGCCGGTCGTCATCCGCGCCGCCGTCGCCTCCACAAGACCGCCAGGGCAGAGGCCCCGCCGCCCGCCGTCGAGGTCGCTCCGGGGAGGAACCACCGCCGCGAGCACGCCAAGGGGTGCGCCGTCTCCACGCCGACGCCGGAGCTCCGTGCCGCCACGCCCGACGCCCAGCGCGGCGCCCTCACCGGCAACGGACGGCCCGCGCCGCCACCACCGCGCGAAGGAGAGGGGGGCCCCGCCGCCGCCGGCGCCGCGCGGGCTTCGCCCGGCGACGCCCTCTGGCGGCGGCGAGACGGAGGGGGAGGGGAAGAGGGGTCGGGGAGGAGCGCCGCCACACGCTCCCGGCCGCTCGCGGGAGCGGCGCGAGAGCGCTAGGGTTTCTTTCCGCCGAACCCCCCCTGACTGCTCTCTATGATTGGTTCGAGATGCATCTCCCTTGGTTCGAGATGCATCTCCCTTCTCTCTGACAAACTGACACCAGAAAGGCTTCATTGCTCATATTGCATCACAAGAGCATCTCCAGCCGTCCCTAAAACGGCCCAGAAAAGTATTAGTGATGCGTCGGATAAAATTACGTTTTCAGCCACGTGCCTTAAAGCCTTCTTCCGTCCGACGCGGTCTAATACGGTGTCTGGCGCCCTGAGCCCGTCCCCGGTCCACAAGGGACGCTCCAGGCAGCCAGACACAACAAAAAGTGAGCCGGTCTCCCACCTGTAGGCGACCACTTCCATAACGGTTGGTTCACGCCTTTTATTTCTCGTCACGCCTTCCCTCCCGCACCTCCACGCCTTTGCCGCCGCTCGATTTGCCGGACGTTTTGACGACAGATCTCTTCTGAGTCGGGCACCATCGTGGCGGCTAGCTCTCTCGCCGGCCTTTTCGCCGCCGCCGCTTCGCCAGCGCGTCCCAGAACGTGGCGTCAAATCCGCCCCACCTCCACACACATAAGGTGTTCGATGCCTTGTCAGGTAGGCGCGATTGGTCGCTGTTCGTTGCTTCGTCTGTCGCGGCTGAATTTTAACCATTAGTTTTGCTTCAGACATGGATAGCGACGATGAGATGCTTGTCCGACTGCTGGAGGATGAGCAAGCCTTCGACGATGACATTTGGGAGCATTTGCTGATCATCGCGTTCCTCTAGAATATGCTTGACGCCGAAATGGAGAAACGGAAGAGGCCGCGGAGGATCAAGGTTGGGAAGAAAGAAGTCGAAGCCCCGGCAGAGGATGGTGGGGCATACCATGATGCACAACAACTACTTCACAGATGACGCGACACATCTGACAATTTTCAGCGCCGGTATAGGATGAGCAAGGGTTTGTTCATGAATATCATCCACAGCGTTCGAGAGTTCTACCCCTACTTCAAGCTGAAGCACGACGTTGTAGACGTTGTCGGGTTCTCGTCGATTCAGTGCACCGCCACCATGAGGATGCTTGCATACGGAGCACCTGCCGATACACATGAAGACTACCTTCGCATGAGTGAGTCTACTGCCATTGAGTGCATGTACAAGTTTTGCCGATCTGTGGTGGGAAAATTTGGAAAATACTACTTGAGAGGGCCAAATGAAGAGAAGAGTGCAAGGATCATGGCACAAAATGCTGCGAGAGGATTCCCTTGGATACTTGGAAGCATCGATTGCATGCACTGGTCATGGAAGAACTGCCCGTTTGCTTGGCAAGGTATATACAAAGGACATCATGGATATTGCAGTGTGGTGCTTGAAGCTGTGGCAGATTATGACATGTGGATTTGACATTTTTTCTTTAGCATGGCGAGATCACACAATGATATCAACGTGTTGCAGCGGTCTCCGGGGTTCAGCAAACTAGTGAAAGATCATGCTCCACCATGCAACTATGGCCACCAATATACCAAAGGCTATTATCTAGCCGATGGTATATATCCAAAGTGAGCCACTTTTGTGAAAACATCCCGACTCCATCAGGTCAAAAGAATTGGCACTTTGCTTCGTGACAGGAGGCTTGCAGGAAGGATGTCGATCGGGCATTTGGTGTTCTTCAAGCTCTATTTGCAATTGTCAGGTACCCTTCTCTAAGCTGGTCTCACGACCAAATGTGGGAGGTGATGCAGGCTTGTGTGATCATGCACAATATGATCATCGAGGATGACCGCAAGAATCAGATCAGGAGACATGTTGGTCTCTATGAGTGTCAAGGCCCTCTTACGGAGGTTGATCATGAGTTGCCTGCAGATTTCCTCGCCATGCACACAGAGATCTGTGACAATAATATTCACGAGCAACTTCAAAATGATCTCGTTCCGCATATGTGGAGGATCAAAAGATTATCAGCAAATGTCGCGGCGCCTTGATATAGCCTCATTTATTACATTTGATTAGTTGTTTTATTGTTTGTTGTATTTTAATATAAAATTTTATTGGCAAACTTATTTATTTGTATGCTATGTTTCATAAATAGTTGTGTTTTCAAAAATCCTATAAAAAAGTTTTGGGGGCGTTTGGGGGATGCGGCTAGGGAGCGACGTCCCCCAAACGCGGCACGAAAAAAACACGTCCCCCAAGCGTTCGATCCGGCGCTGTTTAGTACATCTAGTATGTTCGAGTTACCCATGATAATATCTTTTGTCATCATGTTTAATATTCTTAAACTAATCATGAAATTATTGCCTAATAATCCAACCAGAGCATCTCTAGAACACCCCAATTTTTTTCTCGATTAAAGATGTTTTTATTAGACTCAAAAGTTTACATGAAGGTGATACAACTAAAAAGGAGTCCACACCTAGGCCTCTCCATGACAAGGATGCACCCAGCCACACGAGAGAAATAAGACAATGGAAGAAGAAAGAACTAAAAGTCAAAGTTCACTTTGGATTATGTTGGACTATGTTGTCACCCATGCAGGATAAACATATCCTTCGTCGGTTGCTCCAACTAAAAGAATACCTCGACATATTAGACATGCTAGATTGCTAGTGACCAAAATTTTGGTCATAGAATCTAAGACCATCGACTTAGGTCATAACCGTCTATGACCAGACCACAGAGAAAGAGGTTGTAGTAGTCCGCCATTGATTCTCAACTGGTTACTAGGAGGTTTTGGTCATAAGGTCCTAAATGGGAAATAGTAACCATCTAGTGACAAATAGGGAGGATCCCAAGTTAGTAGATATCTTGTAATGTCTATTGTGAAAGCACGCGCGTTTTGCTACAAGTTGTGTTTCCTCGGTTTTGTCCATGTTGCATACATATTTCAAATTATAACAAACTTGTTTAATCTTGTTGGGAAAGCAGACTAAGATGTTGAAAGGTTTTTGGGTGTTTGCTACTGTTTTGTGTCTCCAATTTTTTGATGATGTTTACATGCTTTTAAAAATATTGCAACCATATGTTTTTATTGTTATAAACATACATGATTTGTTAAAATAGCTGGTGATTTTTGTTGCAAATAAATCTGTAGCAAAAATTGTTACTTAACCATTTGTTATTGATGCAAAAACACGTGTTTTTTTTGTTGTACCCAATCGTGATTTTCGTTGACATCGTAGGTGATTTTAAATCATTCTAAAGCAAAAAAATTGTTGTTTAGCCACTTGTTTCGTAACATTATTTTGAAAAATGCTGTGCTGTTTTTTAATATTAATGTTTGTTTTATTCACGGGAGTGTCGAATTTTATTGCAATACTCACTCCGCCTGGGAAATCAGAAGGGTGACATATTTACTGTAAATATCAAGAAGGTCCCAAAGAGATATACCTTTCGTTTTAACTGGAAATGGTCGAGACTGCGTGGCAAATGCGAAGTATATGTTTGGGCAAATTTTGAATGTCGGATGTCAATCCAATGGCGGAAAGGATGACCGATTTTGCCTGATACGAACGAGTAGTGTCATGAATTCATCCTACATCACCACATGGAGCTTTCGGAAGTGACCACCTATTGACACGTCGGTGTTCTGCCCCCATGTCTATGCACCACTAACAAAAAATAAAAAAAATAAACACCGCGTGCCGGTAGCACAACACGACACAGAAAACAGGTGCCCTATTTTACATGCTCAGACTCCGTAATCCTCTGCCACCTTAACCCAGCAAATCAATAACCTAATGATAACCACATGGTGTATGTGGTGAGCAACCTAAACAAACAAATAACCTAATGACCTGGCGCGTCCCGTCACACCAATACATCCTACATGGAGCATCGGAAGCGACCATCTGTTGACAAGTCGGTGCTCTGCCCCAGTGTAATAAGAATCAAAACACCGCGTGCACATAGCGCATCAGGACCTTGAAAAGCTTATCTGCTAATTGATCCCCACTTCGAAATCCTATCAGGCCATCTGCCTCGTGGATTACGTTAACTAAAGCAGTTTGGTATGCGCACAAGGATTTTAATTGACAGTTTATATCGTGCGCACTCCGTCACTCACGCGCTAACTTACTCACTCACTACCAAGGAGATCTCTTTTCATCTACAAATAAGGTTGATCTTTTTGTCATGGTCATCTTCTCCGTGCACCCACTCCTGTACTTGGGTTCTAATCATGGTCTGGCCCAAACTGGCTAAAGCAAAGTGGATGAATAGAATAAAATGGTTGGAATGGAGGCTATCATTTTTTTTCTCGAAAATCCACCGATTTATTCATAATTATCAAGAGTATTTTAAGCAATCCTAAAAGTAATAAAAATCACAAACAAGTTCTTGGACCACCTAACGACGACTACAAGCACTCGAGCGAGCTGAAGGTGCGCCGCCATCCTTGCCCCTCACTCACTAGAGCCGGTCAAAGCTTGTCGTAGTAGAGTTTGTTGTGATAGATGAATAGGAAATAGTCGTGCTAAGACCTAAAAGGACCAACACACGAGAGATGATAAAGAGAAGAGTAGATCAGAAAAGCATCGACCGGAACCAGCGAGAACCATTGGAGACACGCCTCCACACACTCTCGTCAACGCTTGATGCACATGAAAAGAACATTATTGCCTCTTTAGGAAACCACCTCTGCCACGTCTTACTAAGTAGGACACAAATCCTAACCAAACTGAAAAAAAACGGAGCTCTCCAGCTATATATAAGGATCAGGATGGCCATAGAAGACGAGGCAGATCGGCGGCGCCGCCATGGCAGGAAAACCCTAATCGCCAAGGTTGTTTCTCACGAACCAAGGGGTATTCTCGAGCTGTTAGAGCATCTCCAGTCGCATCCCCCAAATCGTTCCCGAACGGCGTCGGACCGAGCATTTGGAGGACGCCTCCGCTTCGTGCCGCGTTTGGGGCGCGTCGTAGCTGCCCAGTCGCGGCCCCCAAACGCGCCCCAAACATTAAAATAACTTTTTTTGCATTTTCATTTCAATAGAGAGAAGGAATTTGTAGGTATAATCGAGATTTGCAAAGTAGTGCAACATATTGAAATAAATTAAACATAAAAACTACGAAAAAATATGTTCAAACTAATTTTTAACTATAAGCTACTTCTTCTTTGATGGCCCCGCCTCGTCGTCCTCACGGAGGCATTTGCTGATCGTCACCTCTTCCGAAGAGGTAGTGGAGTTTGACGCATCCGAGGAGCTTGTGTCCCCCTCCGACGAGTAGTCCTTGGTGTATTCGTCGTCGTCGGTGCTCGCCGGCTGTGCCTCCGCCTTCGCCTTCGCCCGGGCCCTTGCCTCCTTCTTCGCCGCCGCCGCCTCCTCAGCTGCCTCCTCCCCTTCAGCCGCCTCCACCTGGCATCTCCATCCTCTTCCTTTCCTCCTCCTCCTCATGGTCGTCGTCGGCGATGGCCTCCCCCTCCTCCTCCTGGCAGTAGTCGGCAACGGCTTCCCACTCCTCCTCCTGGCCGTCCGTCGGCGGGGAACTAGAGCTGCTAGGCGTGGTAGTCTTTCCCACAAATGGCGCCATCCCAGCGGCTTCCCCTCGCTATCGGAGTCCGATAGCAAAGAGAGGTTGCTCATGGTCAGAGAGAAGAGGTTGCTCAGTCGTAGAGATGAAGGGCGCCGGCCGGTTGGAGATCAGAATGCGCAGACGTAGGTGTCTTATTGAGTGGGGATGAATGGTGGAGCAGATATCGAAAAGGGTTGCGGTTTCTCTTCCGTGAAGTTTGCGCTCCATTCCGGCGGTTCGCGATTTGATCGACGCGGTTGCCACTGCGCGGTTGGGTGTCGTTCGTGTGTCAAGGATGCGTTGGGCCTGCCACTCCCCATCTCGTTTGTCGCTCTGTCCGGCGCGTCCGATACGTCCCCTGTGGAGCGGGAACGGGCTCGGAGCGCCGAACAACGTATTAGACCGCGCCGGACGCAAGGAGGCTTTAGGCCGTGTGACTGGGGCCGAAAAAAATATCCGACGCGATCAAAAAAACCTTCGAGGAAAGGACGGGGCGACTGGATTTGTTGTTCCGGAATGGCTATCTCCTTGGGATAATTAGACCTTGGACTTGGAAAAGGCAGGCCAGAAACTAGACGTACCATGTTGTACTGGAAATCTCTAGCGAGTGACTGATGGATACTACAGAAAGTGGTGCGCTAATGGAAAAGCACTCCGATTTACCGTACCTGAGCTGGCGATCTGCTGGTGAGTGGTGAGTGGTGAGTGGTGACGCCTCCATGTTTAACAACAGCAGCACCTGATCTTCTGCTTGCTTTCTTACACCTTTTATGACATCTTCCGCACTGTTCCTAGGCAAAGATGAGATGAACACACTAGTTGAAATACATAGGGTAGCGGATGTAGAATTGTTGATACAACATCGCCAGGCGAAGAAAGTGAGGTAATCTGTATCACGGATTTGGCTACCAAAAAAACAACAAATCCCAGGGAGCTTGGAGATCTTGTAACCTATTTTACCGGAATTAATGGTCAAATGCTTGACAAGATTCTCGGGCAAAATTTAGATATCAATCCCCTATAATTTGAACAGTTCAAATCGTGTGTCTGGTAGAGAAGGAATTAATGGATATAACACATTCAATTTTATGCAGAATAGTTGTCCTGCCTCTTGCTCGACTCCCACATAGCTCGGCTCTGAGGCGACTCGGACGGCGACGAAACCCTAGCCGCCGAGTATTCCCACACCCCTCTTCTCCCTCGCCACCGCCAGAGGCGCCTACCGGGAAGCCGACACGGGGTTAGCAAGGACGGTGGCAGCGAGGATCTCCTTGATTGGATCCTCTAGCAAGGACTTGGGCATCAAGGCGGCGGTCTCGGGAGGTCAGGGCCGTGTTGGTCCTGGCATCAGTGGATGCTCGATGGTGTTGGTAGCCACCCTCCTCGGCCGGGCGGGTAGCGAGGGGGAGGTAATTCTTGGTCGCGGAGCAGGGGTGTCCCTGCCTGCCTCTGTTCCAGATCTAACGACGGGGACCTTGTCTCAGGTGGTTCCCATCCGTTGGCTTCGGATCTGAGCGCACCCCTTAGATCTGGAGCCTAGTGAGTGGTTGGTTCGGATTTTCAAGAACCTTACCTAAAATGTCACGGGCTCTTGTTCTGGAGAAACTTTTGGCTAGCAGTGGCAGCTACGACATCGGCGATGTCTCTAACACCATTTTCCTCCTTGGAAGCGACAATCGAGGTATATCCTCTTCCCACCCGTTCCGAGCTGAAAACTCTAAATCTTTGATTGGGTAGTGTGATGTTCTGGCATTGTTTACTCCTTGGAGGCACTGCCTTTGGGTTTGCAGGAAGGTGGTGGTGGCGTATGGTCCTTGGTCTGCTTGTGGCGGCATTTCTTGAGGCGTTGTGGTGGCGTGTTTGCTCGGATCTTTGGTACGGGATCTGGTTTGCTTTACCTAGCTAGTAACATTAGCAGTCCACCAGTAGCAAACCTGATCTTTTTTACATGGTTTCTTGTGTTGTGAAGTGTATAAGTAGATTGCCTAGCTCTTTCCATAAGTTTGGACTTTTGGTTCAAGTGGCTAGTGCATGAATCTTAGTAGTAACATGGTATCAGAGCCCCAGGTCTCGAGTTCAAATCCTGGCTTTCACATGGTTTTCGCAATTAAGCCTAAAAATTGTGGTTGCCCTAGTTTTCGCAATTAAGCCTAAAAATTGCCGTTGCCCCCTCTTTAGCCACCGCTGATGCCCTGTTTCGGTGTGCTCTTCGTGTTGACTTTCTCTTCTCCCGTCACACGCGAGTGGGGGTGTTGTGAAGTGTATAAGTAGACTGCCTAGCTCTTTCCATAAGTTCGGACTTTTGGTTCAAGTGGCTAGTGCATGAATCTTAACATCTTGCACCTTTTATGCCTTTTGTGGCATCTTCTACACTATTTTTTTAGAACATGCAAGATGTGCATGTCATGTCATTAAGATAAAACATCTTCTCCGCCCTTTTTTAGTGTTATCTTCTCCGCTTTTACTAGCTAGGTGCCTAGGTAAAGATGAGATGAACACCCAACAGGTGAAAGGCATAAAGCTAGTGGATGTAGATACGGCCCAGGAGAAGAAGTGTGACTACTTTATAATGGGAGTAGTATAGGTAGTAACATCACACATTTCAAAATATTTTGATGACATGGCATGATAATAAATAAAGAAAAAGACTAAGATGGTAACTAACTATATTACTGTAACATCACATTTTTCAATACAAGATGAGTCTACAACCTAATAAATTTTATCTTGCATGATACCACACATATGTTAGTACCCGCTATAGGTGGGAAGTACCGCAGTGGTTCAAGGCCAAACAATTTGTTTAATATGCACTGAATCTGAGGTCGAATACCGGTCATCTACTTTTCATTTTCGAAATTAATTTGAATGTCAGACTTCAAATCTGCCCAAAGTTTTTGAAAATTTCGCGTTTTTCTCAAATTCGTGAATTTCTATGGGGTGTGAAAAAAATATAAAGCGAAATGTTAAGCCCTGCTGAATACTACATGATTTTTCGTATAAGAAATAATAGGTACACCTATTCAAATGTGCCCACCCATTGCAGAATAGTACCTGTATATAGTATCCACGTGCGTAATAGGTATCTAGCTGAATACCCATGTCAAAATGTAAAAACTGTTCATTTTTCTTCTGGCTCATTGTCACGAGTTGATTTGGAACCTTCCAATTTTGCATATTATAATTGTTCGTAGACAAAAATTGGAATACAGTTTGACAAGGAATTGGAAGGTCGATTGGCTACTTCTGTACCACTGTTAATTAAGCCAGTTTTTCTTCAAACTTTACATAAAGTATCTGAAGACAACAAATCATGTCGAGAGACGTGAAGAGGCCTGGCAACTGCTGTTACATCATGGCATTCCTGATTCCAGAATGGAATTAGTGTGGCACCTGAAAGTTGGTCTCACTCACCACCGATGCAATTTCGTACCAAGAAAGGTGGACTTCTACGTTTGTAAAAGACGGGGGTTGACCTGCGTAGGGGAGACAAGAACCTAATTCCAGAATGGAATTTGTGCATCTCTTGCCCTTTATTTCACGAGTCTAACTGTCTTTGAGCCACCATGCGGTCACGTCGCCACACCGTGGAAGCCAAAACCAATTTGCAAAATAATGTTGGACGACGGTAAGCTTTGTCAAGGTTTTGTCGCTGAATGTGCTGTGGGTTGTTTTCACCTGGGTTAAAATCATCAAGGCTGCGAATTTAGATTTCTATTTATACTTGACGACAATTTTTTTATGGTGCTCTTGTAACTTAATCTGAGAATTAGACTTGGTGTTCAACCAAGATTAAAAATCTTGGTACTCATGACTTAAAGCCCGTAGGCATCCCTACTTGTTGCGGAGGCAGGGGGAGTGAAATTCTCCCCCAGTTTCAAGCAACCCTAACTCCCGAGCGGCGTAGCCACGTTGCACCAGGGAAAGCACCACCGTCCTCGGGCTCTCCTCCTCGGCCTCTCTCCCCTCTATTTGTTGGTGCCAGAGGTGTCGAAGGGTAAAACCCGCACGACACAGAGGCGCGGGGTTCCTGCTAGGCGTGACCTTGAGGTAGGAGGGTGGTGTTCGATCCTCTTCTCCGGTTGTGGTCGTCCGTGGTCGTTCGTGGCAACGACGGCTGGAGTATTGCGGCGGGCGCAGAAAGGTTGCGGCGGCGACACGGTGCTAGGCTCGATAAGGGTCCGTCAGGACCTGGAGGGCCACAGTGGCACGCTCATGCGCTTAAACCACCTGGACATGGACGATAACCTGCTGCTCTGCCAGTACCATATGTGCGTCAGGGCGGAATCCCTAGGCATGGCGGCGGCTGCCTGCTCCTACTGGAGGTGGACGGGCAGGTTGGGCCTTTTGTGAGAGAGCTTGGGATCCCACACCGAGCTCCGGTCGTGATGCTCCAGTTGATGAAGAGTCCGGATGACGTGTAGCATCTTGTGAAAACAGTTTCGACATCAATCTTGGCAGATGATGACGGTGTCACTACCTTGTTGAAGGCATCGTCTCCGCTGGTCTCGTCACTTCACTCTGGCTGTTCTGGGAGAAATCCTAGATTTGGGTCTCCCTGTTCGGATGATGGCGGCATGTGGCGTTGTTACCCCTCTTTGGGGCATCACTTTTGGAGGAGACATCGACAAGACTGGTAAGTAGGTGGATCGGTGGAGCAGTGTTTTCCTACTATGTCAACAACGACGGGTCTCGGTGGCGTGGTGCGGCGGGGTCTTGACGGTGCATGCATCTCGATGGATGCGTGTAGGTTGGGGCGTTGTCTATCGTCTCGGCGGCGTCAATGGCAGGCCTGGCAAGGGCTATGCATATCGTTGCCCTAACGATGGACCAACGGTTGATGGTGGCGACGGCTTCTATAGGTTGTGCATGAGGTGCTCGTTGAAGACTACTAGACGGAATGATTGGTCATGTTTTGATTAGTAGGTATCTCGGGGTATCTGATGTTCTGAGTTCCTAGTTGATATGAGTTTTTCATTGTTTTTCCATAGAATAATGCCCTCTTGACATGATCTTCACTCGTTGTCGCGTGTGTAGGTGTTACCTGCTGGTTTCAGATAATTTAATGTATTGTTTCTATCAGATTTTATTGAATAAATTAATAAGAAACTCGTATGAATCTTTTTGATGGAGAAGCGGAATATGCCCTTCATTTCAAAGAAGGAATTGGCTACTTCTTTCAATCGTCGCGTAGTGTAGATTGTTTCTTACGAGGGCGAGACACTTTGACTTTTTTGCTCTCCGGAAGCGTGCGCTTGGTAAAGATAACTAAAGTAAGATCACTTGGAACGAAATTGCGTAATGATACAAGTCACAAGAGAAGTTGTCACTATCCTAATGCAAATGATTCACACGAGTACATATCAAATCCTACAATTCACTACTATGATCTTCTCTCTACTCTCATCGGTGTTTGTCTGCACGTCCACTTCCAGAGGAGGGTGCACACTCATTTTGATAATCTAGAGCTGGCTCGACAGCTAGAGTCTTTCAAGACGGTTGACCGACCCTTTGTCGGGATGGACAACCCTCCTCTTGGTGTGGAGCACTTCTACGATGACTAGTGCATCCTCCATTAGGGATTATAAGGCTCCTTTGATTTTTGAGCCCAACTTTAACAATGAATTTAACAACTAAAAAAATATGAACTATGTCTCACAAAAGGTGTACCATTATATTTATATTTGAAAGAAGTTCCCATATTATGTTTTGTACGTGGATGCACACTACATATCAGGCAAGTTTCACGGAACATTTTGTGCAACGTATGTAGAAAAACAAATCAGTGATCGAATAAGGGTTTTCACAAGACTTTTTTTTAATCTTTTGCCATTGAACCCAAAAATTGTTGGTTTTCACCAAGTGTTACGTGGGCGCATAGAATGTGGATCGCGCGAAATATTGTTTTTTGAAATTTCACATTCTTAAATGTCTTGTTTGGGTTAAGGGAACATACACACGCTATCGAAAGTGAAATTTCCTATTTTCTGTTCATTAGTGTAGTTATAAATGGGGTTCTAATTAGCACCTTCTCTGTCAAGGGAAGCTTTTTTTTTGCCTAACCGTATCTCCGAATCTTATCGGACACATCTAAAGTTGAGTGGTGCTCAACCCTCTCCCATGATGCAAAAAAACAAATAAGAAGATCCGATTAGCAGAAACGCCATTACTTCATTGCTAACGGTGCTACACCGGCACACGTCTTCACTAATGGTGCTACTTTATCTTAAGAAAACAGTACGTTTCTGCTACTTTAACATTTCTACAATAAAGGTTTTGTGTATTACTCCGTGCTCCCTCAAGGAAAAACTCCTGGTGAATGGTAGAATTAGGTCATCACTACGAAGCCTCCTGGTTTCCAAGAAAAGAGAAGGTGGACGCTGATCATCGACCAAACCTATATCATGTGGCTAAACAAGTAAAGCAGCCTTTCGGCATTCGTCAACTTTAATTCTTAGGATTCTTATGTTAAAGCGGCCGCAGCCCTCACGGATGGTTGGGAGTGCAGGAGAGAGCACTTATCGCCCCGTAAAAGATGCTATCATGCTAACCAGTGGGGCTCTGAATGAAAGGCCAATTCTCCTATCACAAAGAGCAGTAGAACGACAAAGTGCGCACACGTACGTACTACCTACGTTCGTCGCCGCAAGCAACAAAGTTCAGGGGGAAGAATAACCAAGCGTCAGCTTGACGTTGACCGAATCCGGCCTTCCTCTCCAGAGGTGGGTGGCAGCGTGGCTGGAAACTTGGAAGATCGGATCTTGCTCCCATCACCGTTCACGTACCGAAAGATCGAGAAACACCGAGCTAGTCTTTCAGGTACCAGGGAGTTGAACACACTATTGTTGCTTTGTATAGGTCGCTCTAATGCTCCTAGTAGTAGACAAGGCTGTGTAGTCAGTTATAAAAATTAGAAACAACCTCCGCAAAAAATGTTTAAAATAAGATTCGGAATATTTATCGAGCTCTCTTCAACGTACAAAGCAGACGTGCAAGCATATGCTTTCCTATTCGACGCCACAAAACCTTTGGAACACACATTCTGTGGTTTCACTCGATGCCCACGCATATAAATGTCCAAGAGATATCTTTTTAAAATAACCTCCAAAACAATGTTTCTTTCTCTCGTCTGTTCGTGACTTTTTTTCTAAGTTTCATTTTTTTTTAGATCAAGGAGCAAAAACGCCCCAGCCTCTGCATCAATTAATGCACACAGCCTTTTTTTTCTAAGTTTCATCAATCACAAAAACTTGTGATAGGATTTTTTATAATAATCCTGACGTGATATGCAAGAAAACCCCCGTGTGCATCTCAATTGATGCAGATGCTAAGGCTACGGACCCCCAAATAAAATGCTCATGTTTTATATTTGTCACTAGCATGCATTGTTTTTTGTAAGAGGTCGTTTGGTATTCATCATTTGGGCCTGAAATCCTGGAATTCATTTTGGAATTTCATAGGTGGGCTGTTTGGTTGCCACAGCATTGTGCCGTCATTTCATTTAGGAAATCTAGCAAAATGACTTCATGGGTAAACATGATTCCAAGCTGAGACCTGTCATTTGCAGCTCTATGGAAGCCATCTACAAATTCAATATTAAATTCTGCTGTCATTTGCAATTCCTGTGGCGACCAAACAAGTGTCCATTTCTGAAATTATAATGTAAATAAAATGAATACATGTATTCATTTCAAAATGCTACAAACAAAATGAAAGCCAGGCTTCCAAACGACTTCTAAGATGTTTTCAATTTTTGATAAAAAAAAGGACAATTTGCCGTGCCATGTGAGTTAGGTGAGTATCTATTGAAACATTGTTAGAAAAAACTCAAGGATGTTGAAGTATACACAAAATAAATTTTACACATTGAGTATTTGCCGACATTTAGTGGAAAAAACATGTGATCATTCATCAAGAATACCTTCCCGATTGTCAAAGACTAACTTTCCAAACCATATCCTCATTTACCTCTTACAGTTCTCCGAGCATCGATATCGGATCCTGAGGATGACATGAGTTACTCTTCATGGTTGATCATTTGTTTGAGTTATCGTGAGTTTAATTGAATCTTAAGTTCACAAGAATAAATTGCCTGCTATAATGATGCGGACGACCTTTTCTCCGGAACTGGACAAGGAGGCTCCCAATTCTGGAAGAGCTGACACAAAGTAACTTGGTGCTAAGCACTTAGTCGGTGACGGGCACGGGACTTGTTTTTGGCTTGAATGGTGGTCCGGGGGTGGGGGGGCACTCAAGGATACCTTCCCTTACCTGTTCTCGGTGTGTGAGAATCCATCTCAACAGTTACCTCAGTTTGTGCTCTGGGTGGCCCCATATTAGGTTTCGTCGCTCCCTGGGTCAGGAGGGCATGGCCCACTGGAATCAGCTCCTTCTCCACCTTGACGGTTTCGCTACATCGGATGCTCAGGACAAGGTCTCCTGGCATCTTAATACCTCCGGCCTCTACTCTATCCAATCCATGTATAAAAAACTTTTGCATGCATGGGGCGTATGTCGCCTATCACAAGGATGTTTGGGATGCCAGGGTCCCTCTGAAAACCAAGATCTTTGCCTGGTTGTTAATCCTAGATAGGCTCCCTTCTATTCAGTTGGCTGCTAGTAGACACGGTCCTGCCACTGGATCGTGTGCTCTCTGTGGATCTCCAGAAGACTCGGCCCACATCCTTTTCTCCTGCTCTCTTACGAAGTTCTCCTGGAGTGTCACTCGCTAACTGCCTGGGTGCAATAGGTGCACGGCTAACTTCACCCAGTTCCACGTCATTCTATCTTGTTTTGCTAGACGTGCCAGGAGACTACTCTGGATCATGTTCCTTGCATAATCGCTATTAAAAAAAAGTCATTAACCACCCTGCTAATATTATTTTGAAAACATCTTTGTTCTTATAGCTTTGGACCATCAAGGCAAGACTAGGAGACAGGGAGGGTCTCAGGCTGACAAAGCGAGCTGATCCGCGAGACCAAGAAACCTAAGTCCAAGCACGCGGCATGATCCTGCCTTTTTATCTTAGTGCGGCTGTTGTGGGGTGCCGCCCCCAGGGTTTGTGTGTGTGAGCTACTGTGTTTGGTAAGCTGTATGCTGCAACATGTATTTTCATGTTTCGAAGCTGAGGGCTTTATTAATTTAAAGTCAGGCACAAGTTGTCTTTTATCTATTCTTTTGCTTGGTAGTGCCTTTCCATCTACATACCCCTTTAGTAATCGGGGATAATTTTCCTCGTCCCCATTATCATCTGGTTAAGTCGAATGCTACCATTTATAGCCTATTCCAGCAAATAGCGTCAAGATTTCAACATGGCCAGCCACCCACACAATCTACAAATACATGTGTATATAAATATTATAATTTCTTTACAACTTTAAAGTATCACCATCGATCGGTTTGGTTATAAAAAATAGTGATAGATTATAAAAGCAAAATGTCCATTTTTATAAAAAAATCCATAAGATTAAAAATAAGTATTCAAATTTCCAAAAAAATGTTCTTATATTTGAAAATGAATTTCCATGTACTTGAAAAGTAGAGGTTATATCCATGTAGGATGAAATGCTCATGCATGCAAAAAATGGTCATGTATTTCAACTATTTAAGCACTTGATAGAAGGTTAAAAACTAGACAAATATATTATTTCCACAAAAATAGAAAATAAAAATAAACTAGGAATAAATAGAATGTGAATGAAAACTAAATAGGAGAAAAAGGGAAAGGATAAATAAAATAGAAATAGAAGACTCAAAACAAGAAAACATAAATTCAAAAATAAAGGAAACACGGAATTTGAAATGATTTTTTTAAAAAAAAAAACTTACACCGAAAATGAGAAAAGTATGAAGGATGAAATGGCATGTCCCATGTGCATGTGAGAGTCGTTCCACCTAATTGTCATGAGCTGCAAAAAAGGAAATGCTGACTCGACGAAGGGCAATAAACATAGCCAGGGGTGGTCCTATGCGTCAGTAAAATCGGTGCGTTGTGGGTGTCGCACACCTCGCGATGCCTCTTGGGGGCGTTGTTACCATGTTGTTTCTCTTTTTTGCATTATCCAGATATTTGTATTTTTTATCTGGAATGTTCTTAAATTTGAACATTTTGTAAAAATTTAAATATTTTTATAAGTTTGAACAATTTTAAAATGTGATGTTTTTTCTAATCTAAACTATTAAAAAACCAGAACATTTTTCATATCCGAACCATTTTCAAGATTTAAATATTTTCAAATATGTATGTTTTAAGTTAAAATATTTTTAAAATCTATACATTTTTAATTTCGACATTTCCAAGAACTGAACAGAAAACAAAAAATAAAAGGAACGAAAAATATTATAGTATAAAGAATGAAAGAAAGAATATGAAAAAATAAAACAAAATAGAAAATAAGGAGAAAAATAGAAAAAAAACCGGGAAAAACCTGGCAGAAAAACCTAGTAGAAAATAACAAAATGGGAAGATTGTTCGTAAATGGGTGTGGCCTAAAAGCATATGCGGTGGTGCGCGAACGGGCGGGCTGCCGCTGGCACGCCTTATAGCTCGTTAGCGCGCCGAAACGTGCATCGTCTGAAGCCTATCCCGAATGGGTTGGCCCATTAGTTCGTTTGTCAACAAAACATGTAGTATAAAGTTTTCTTTCGTTTTCGTACACCAAAGGAGCTATATTGTAGTGGTGTTCCTCCCATCCTAGCAGAGACCATAAATCAAATCCCCATGTCTACATGGATGCATACAATTTTTTCGAACTTAAACAAATTTTAAAACGGCGCAAAATTTTAAATATAAGCAAATTTTGAAACAAGGCGAAATTTAAATCTAAGCAAATTTCAAACCAACCAAAAAATTAAAATTTATTCTAATTTAAAATTTGCGCGAATTTAAAAGTTGCTCCAACATAAAATTTGCTTGAATTTGAAATTTGCTCTAATTTGAAACTTGCTCGAACTTAAATTTTTCTTGAATTTGAAAAAAAATTCAAAACTAAAAAAAGGAAAAAACAAAAACCGAAAATAAAAAGAAAAAACCAAAAAAGAAAAAAAAGAAACCAATAGAAAGCCGACAGAACCAGAAAAAGACGAAAGAGAAATAAAAAAACAAAAAACCAAATCAGATGGGCCGCGGTCCGTTAGCTCCCGCACGCGGGCGGGCGTTTACCTTCTGTTACCCTCCAAAACCCCCCGACGGGCGTTGGTTAAACAACACGAAGAGCCGGGAAGCTCCCAGGGCCGCTTAGTGGATCCCTGGCACCTCGCGTCGTCCCGCAAATCTTGCCAACGTCCTGGCGAAGCGTGCCACTGACCTAGACCCGATCAGAAGGTGTTAGTGCTTCGATTGTTCCCATGGTAGACACGTAAACATTAAATACGAGCCCTATCGGCTCTCGTTTCCTGTGGATCGGCTCAAGAGCCGATCGCCCCATGTTTCACGTTGGATTTACAATGGCATGGGGATCCTGCTTGATCGACAAAGCTAAAACGATCCACGACAGTTTAGGGTTTTCACCGCATAATCGAACGTCCTACGTGCGATCGAGCAGCTACGAGACGATGCAAACTACCCCTACGAGAGGCCTAAAAACCAACATAACGTTGATCCCGGAACATCCCTGGGACAAAACAGCATCTAACGCACCACCGGATCCTCCGACCCCAGCATAAGGCCTAACTAAGATATTAAACTAATCCTTGCGTAGCAAGGAGCAACTATAACGGATCGGATCTACTAAGTTACGAACGAGCAAGATGCTGCCCTTACGTCTAGATCGACGTAAGGGCAGCTAGGTGTCTAGGGACGGCATTGCCACGCAGATATGCACGTGAAAGCACCAATGCAAGCCCCTAAACACCTAAGGATAAATAGTACTGCTCGCCATCAACAAGGCTTCAGCACGAGCAAAGGATAACAATAAACATCGCCTAGATCGCTAGATGCGATCTAGGCAGCATGGTGCTTACCCGGAGAAACCCTTGAAGAGAAGGGGTGGCGATGCGCCCGATTTGTGTTGGTTGAACGATGATTGTCCTCTTTTTCCGATAACCCTAGATACATATTTATAGTCCAAGGGACTTTCTAATTGAGGCGTGCACCTAACCGTGCACGGGCCGGACTCTATCTCTTTAATCTAAATTACAATACGATCTACTATATTACAGATACACGGGCCACTTAGCCCAAACTCTTAGCACAAGGCCGCTTCGAAGATGCTCCACGTGTACGTCCTTCAAGCCCATCTTCACTTACGGCCCAACTCCTGATTTGGCCAAAATCGGGTGGTAACACATGCCCCCTGGTTTTGATAATGGTAATTGCAAAACCATCTGTCTCCTTCGAAGGGTCGTGTCGTGGCAGAACCGTCGCAGTTTCTTCATGATGACGTCTTGCCTCCTCGCCTTCTCTGCACGACTTGACGGTTCTGGCACCACGTCGGGAACGCTTAGGCATTAAACCATATATTCCCCCTTTATTCGCCACACCGAACAGTTCTCTCTTCCTCCTCTCGCATCGCACTTCCAAAAACCCTCCTCTGCCGCCATGTCTTCCTCTTCTTCTTCCTCCACCTCATCGGGTCTTTCCTACGTGTCTTCTCCCATCCGAGAATCAACACCAGAGTGGGGTATGCAGGCGGCGTACGATATCCTTGCCCCAACAGCGTGGGACAAGGATGACCATGACTTCTCCATCTGGTCCGAGGATGACAGGTCCTCAACTGACGGGGAGAGTGACCTCCGCTTCCTCGCCAATGAGGAAGTGGAGGCAAGGACGACGACGACCTTTTTGGGACGGGCCACTTCTTCCGAGGAGGTGAAGGAGGAGGAGGAAGACGACGCCTCCGGCGAGCCACCGGCCAAACGCCATTGCCCCTGGCCCGGCACCTCGACTTCGACAACGGGACGACGATGCGACGCGGAGGATGAGGACAACGAGGGCCCTGCCGGTGGCCGCTGCGACGACGAGCCGGTCGGGAGCAGCGCCGACGACGGTGATGGTGATGACGACGATGAGGGCAGCAATGGCCCTTAAATAGGAGCTTAGCTTAGGCCGCAGTGGTAGATAGGGTCCTGCACTCCCAACTCTTTCTTTTGAGAGCAATCAGCTCTTTATGTAAGAAATCTTGTTTGTCAATGAAGAGTTTCCCCAACTTGATTTTGCCGATTTCTTGCCCAGTGATTTAGCCGATTCTCCCTTATATGGATTGTGCCGATTGTTGGCCTGATCGACGCTCGATGAACCAATGGCAACATATTGGTCTCTTATGATAAATTTTGAGATAGATCAGTTCAGATCCTCAAATTCCAGTCGAACAGGACCAAGCCGGAATCGTGCACACCTTGAATCTTGAAATCCGAGTCCCTTGAGTTTAATGCCAGCTTGGATCGGCAAGACTCCAGCGCTGATGCCTTCAGAAGGACTCTAGGACCATCGCTGAAACTCTCGATCGCCTACCATTTTCGCAGCGATGCTTTGTCTCGCGGCAACAAACTGGCCTAAAGCTTTCATCTGCAAGAGTCCTCCACCCTTCAACGCGGTTACGATGTGGGGACAGCCGATTCCAACACCATCGTTCTCAGAGCGAAGAATCTTCGGGCTAGCTGCCCCCGAGCCTTGGTCAAGGCGAGAATGAAAGTGCACCAGCGGCATTGGGCCACTATCAGCTTCTCAACGTGGTGAAGATCGATTCGACCAAATCGGCTTTTTCAAAAGCCGAGAACCTTCCACTTGAACTGCCCCCGAGCTTCTTCACCAATGAGGCAACCTCTGGTGAGAATGCAGTTCAGTCCAACTGGACGACCGTCGGTTGTTCTCATGATCCTAGCCTGATCTGCACGTCCATGCCGTTCTTGCTGTTTGGCCAGGGCTGCGATCCTCAAACTTGCCGGCAAATATCAACATCTTAAATGAGAAAAAGGGCCGTCTTGGACGCCCAAACCGATGCTCCTGGTGCTGCCGAGCTTGAAGTCTTGCAGAAGGAGTTGGAAGTCCTTGAAGAGAGGGCCTGAGTCGCCAAGCCATCTCAATGAGTGGTTCCTCCAGTAAACGACTGCTCTTGTTAGGCTTCCGCTTATATCCCTTGAGTCGATGGCCGTGCATCGGCTTTGCTAAAAAAAATCTATATTTTCGATTTTTTTTGTGGCCGATTTGTTTATGTATCGGCCCCCCATGCTTGAGTTGCTCCGCTGGACATTTGACATTCGTTCCCAGCTTCGTATCCTCGTATCTCATCCATATGTGCCCCCCGAGCCGATTCTGTCAAGTAATTGATGGCATCGGCTCTTCAGGCATCTGTTGGATCAATGCTGAACGCAGACAAGGTATGTCGAGGATAATTTTGGCCGATTGCGGGAACCGGCCTCCTTTTCCGTTGCAAGGCTTTGGCGATGATGTGCAACTTCTTGGATTTCTATTGTAGCTACGTGGCATGCTGGAGATAAGATCCTTTGCTTTTCATTTTTTGAGGGCCGATCTCAGGGATCGGCCTTGCCACGTATGTCCAATGTCTTGGACTTGCTACTCCGTCCGGGTCACGGATATCATGTTTGTATCGCCGATGTCTGCACGGCATCCGATGCGTGCATCGGCTACCGTTTTGGGCGCCATACTTTCTTTGGCGCGCCGTCTCCGTCTCGCGTTTGCTGGATTTTCACGGCCAGATCGGGCCGTGCTCTTCTCAAAGTGTACAGTGCCTCGGCTTCTTCCAGGTTTTGCAGCCGCTGCACTCTACGCTTCCCGAGAATGGTGAGTCCATCGGCACCACCTTGGTCGGTGATACCTATCTTCTTCTCCATCCGACTCCTCAAAGTCTTCTTCTTGAGATGACTCAGCTCGTTTTGATGTGGGAGAGGTCCTAGACGCTCGAACATGAAACTTTGTTTGTCCTTCTCCTTCGCTGTTCCACTCGGGCCTCGATTGTTGGCAATCGGCTCATTCCTGAATCCCAGCAATGTTTGAAGAAGGGACAGTTCAGTGCTTATCCACGTTGTCTTGCTCCCTTGACCTCCCACCGCGACGTTCGTACCCGTCGTTGTTGCCGCTGTTCGACGATACCTCCTGTTCTCCGCATCGGACCGACGATATCTTTCATCGTCTTCGTCGTAGCGCCGACGTCGTCGATCGCTGCTCATATTTGTTGAGGAGATGCACGGATAACGGGCGCTGATACCGTATGCTTCTCACCTCCTCCTCGGTTAGGTACCGTCTATCGTCGTCTTGGGGCCGGTCGCGTGGAACGACCTCCTCTTTATCCTTGCCACGGGAGTGGCTGCTCTCTGCTTTGTCCACGCCATGGCGGATCACAAACCCTGCCATATTGACATCGAAAGAGAACCCTGGCTCTCTTATGGAGTGGCTTAGGTCCACCATGTTGACGTCCGGAAACGGACGCATGTCTACCTTCATGGCAACTGTCCGAAAGTTAATCGGCCCGATTCTATCGCCATCCGAATTTGTGCGCGTAACACTTTGCAGTCATTGGTGGCGTGCGTGAACGTATGATGCCATTTGCGGTATGGCCTCTTGTTCATCTCCGTGCCGTAGGGATCTTGTGGCCTCGGGTAACTTCAATCGTTTCTTTCGGCGATCGAAGATCTGTTCGCCTTGGTCACGTCAAAGTCCAACCCTCTTGGAGGCCCCGGGTTCACCCATTTGCGGGACACAGTGCGCGTCCGAGTCCACTCGGCAACTTCCCGATCTTCCGCAGAATCTTCATCCTCATCAGCATTGACCAGGGTTATCGCGCTTGAACTTGTCTGGTACAGTTCGGATGGCGCCGTTCATATAAGGTCAGTCTATTGACCAGGTGCGTCAACGAGTTGTACTCAACCTGGAACGTCGGTCTTTGAACAACGCCGCAAGGCCTGCCACGGCCGCTCGATCGCTCTTAGAGCCGAATAGCATCGGTTCTTGGAGGGAACGTTGGATGTATAAACGTCTCCTCCGGAATGGGCAATTCAGCTCATCCTTCGAATGGTATTGGGTGTGGAACAGTTCCCTTCCAGATTTTTGGTTTGGAGGATACCATGTGAAACATGGAAGGTGGGAGAAGAACCTCACCGTAGTTGAACTTTGCCATGCTGGGCCGTCGGCTCACGTGCTCGATGGAGCTTGACCCTTCGACCCAGAATTTGTTGAAGTCCGAAGCCGGTACTTAGGCGGTAGTGGGATCAGGTCGAACTCATTGGGGTACGGCTTGGAAGCGACATCTTCTTCTTCGGCAAGATGCCGAACCGATCTCTCAGATGCGCTGATTTGATCTGCGGTGGAGGTACTGGCGGTGAGCTTTCCTGGACTGGTGCGGTGGTGTACTTGGCTAGCCACGCTTGTTTCTCGCTTCCGCTCCTAGACTCCCGCTGCTAGCCGTTCTTCCCGCTGAACAATCGCTCCCGCTCCGGCAATCCCTCATGGTGGAGTCCGGATCGCGCGTCAATTTGCAATCCGGCACATACGCGCATACGTATCCGTGTGGGATTTCCTTGGCGGGTCATGGAAGAAGCGATAGTCGACGGGTCACCCCAACTTTGTAGACGACGTATGCGGTGAGCCTTGTTGCTGCGGAGCCGCCGTTGCGTACGGCAGAGGTGGCCTGGTGTGGAGTTGCATCTCTCCCTGGTGGGTCCCTAGAACAGGTCCTGAAGGGGAGTATCGACGCTCCATGATCTCTTGCACCACACGGAGCGCAACGCGCTCCAAAGTGTTCACCAGGCTCTCAGAGCGCCGATGCAGTGAATGGGCCACCATGTAGTTGACCCCCCTGTCGCGGGCTGTACGTTCATCCGAGGGAGAGCAGATCTACCCCGTCGAGGACGCCTTGTGGCGTGAATCCTTTGAACCCGATACCGTGCGAACGGGTCTTCTCAAAGGAGCCGATGAGTTCGGCTTCAATGATGGCCTTCGCTCATCGTATTTCTTCTTATGATCAAGAGGAAGGTCCTCGTATGTGATTCGTTCCTCCGCCATCTCGGATGCCGGTGTTGACGTGGATGTTGCGAAGATGTCGACGTGGATGTCCCACCGGCGTGCGAATGTGTTACCCTCCAAAACCCCCGACGGCGTTGGTTAAGCAACACGAAGAGCCGGAATCTCCCAGGGCCGCTTAGTGGATCCCGGCACCTCGCGTCGTCCCAAATCTTCGGCCAACGTCTGGCGGTTGCTAGCGTGCCACGACCTAGACCCGATCAGAAGGTGTTAGTGCTTCGATTGTTCGCATGGTAGACACGTAAACATTAAATACGAGCCCTATCGGCTCTCGGGTTTCGTGGATCGGCTCAAGGAGCCGATCGTCCCATGTTTCACGTTGGATTTACAATGGCATGGGGATCCTGCTTGATCAGGACAAAGCTAAAACGATCCACGACAGTTTAGGGTTTTCACCGCATAATCGGAACGTCCTACGTGCGATCGGGCCTAGCAGCTACGAGAGACGATGCAAACTACCCCTACGAGAGGCCTAAAAACCAACATAACGTTGATCCCGAACATCCCTCGCAGGGACGTAAACGCATCTAACGCACCACCGATCCTCCGACCCCAGCATAAGGCCTAACTATGCAGATATTAAAATAATCCTTGCGTAGCAAGGAGCAACTATAACGGATCGGATCTACTAAGTTACGAACAAGCAAGATGTGCCCACGTCTAGATCGACGTAGGGGCAGTGTCTGGACGGCATTGCCACGCGATATGCACGTGAAAGCACCAATGCAAGCCCTAAACACCTAAGAATAAATAGTGCTCGCCATCAACAAGGCTTCAACACGAGCAAGACAAGGATAACGATAAACGTATACTGCCTAGATCGCTAGATGCGATCTAGGCAGCATGGTGCGGGAGAAACTCTTGAAGAGAAGGGTGGCGATGCGCCTGATTTGTGTTGGTTGAACGATGATTGTCCTCCTTCTCCGATAACCCTAGATACATATTTATAGTCCAGGGACTTTCTAATTGAGGCGTGCACCTAACCGTGCACGGGCGACTCTATCTCTTTAATCTAAATTACAATACGATCTACTATATTACACACGGGCACTTAGCAAACTCTTAGGCACTCCGATGTCTCACGACATCCTCCCAAATTCTGATACGGCCAACTCTGGTAACACCTTCCCCGCAGGTGGGCGGGAAATAGTTTTTTCTGGCTGCCGCCACATGCGTTCCGAGAAAGGCCTGGCTCAGTGTGGGCTCGTCAGCTCTCCGCTGCCAATCAGAAATGGGCTTCTCCAGAGTTTTAAAGTAGCGTGGTGGACTTCCACGCAGGAACTAATTGGGCTTACGACACGTCAGGATACTTTTCGGCCTGCAGTCTTAGATCTCCCTCGATAGGGAAGGGAAGGGTAACATTTTCTGGACATGGAATTTCGGAGCAATAGAATGGGCAAGTCCTTGTCAAGAAAAAAGAAGTCCTCGCGAAGATGGCACAGGCAAATTAAAGGGTTCTACCGCGAAAGCAAGCTTCGCATGTCCAAAGGGTGCAAGATGCAGCAGGTGAACCTGTAGAAAGAAGATGGCGATCTATCTAAACACAGCACCAGCGCGTCAAAAACCAACAGCAACCGAGGCGTGAGATGTTGACGCCGGAGAAGCGCGCGCGCCGGCGTGCCAAGAAGCGTACTGCACCTAAAAAAAGGAGGCAGGGGAGTAGACGCGAGGGCAGGGAAGTGAACAGTCCGTCGAGGTCCAGCCAGCCCATACCATGGTCCATGGCCGCGGGACAAGGACGGACGGACGTACAAAGGGGCGGGACACCTCGGCGCGTCGGTTTGAGCTCGAGCGGGACGGGCTGGGAGCATCATGGCCGTGAGGGGGACGTGTTGCTCTGCTGCGAATGCCACGGCGGGGGATGGCCAGCGTGCTCCCTTTGTGGGCGGCAGGTGGCCGACAGGCGCCGGCCGGCCGATCGAGCGCGCGCGCGCGGAGATCGAGGAGGTAGGGGCGTAGGGCAATGGACTGGACAGATGGGGCAATGGAGTGTCGCCGTGACGAGCCAGTCGGTGATGGGGCACGGTACGGGAGGAAGCACGTGAGTTGTCGCCGGCGCGACGGCCGAGGCGGCGGTGGTGTGAATCTGCGGAAGGCTGAAATCGGCTGGATGGCCTGGCCGGGTAGAGGGCCAGCGACCACGGAACGCTGAAAAGCGGAGCAGCAACCAGACATTTTCCGCCGACCGCTGTACGCGATTTGACCTCAAAACCATGGTAACTAGGTTTCCACCAAAACGAAGATCAAACAAGATATTAACCCTCAAACACCATTACACATGGGCTCCCCTAGCTAGCGAACGATTGCTAGGGAGAGAATGAGCGATCGGTTTCTAACCAATTTTTTTCTTTCCATTTTTGGCAAATTTTAGATCAGAATGGAGGCTATTGGGAAAGTTCGCATGCATGTAGGCCAGACGAATCAGCGATGTCGGAATCTTTCCAAATTTCAAAATTCAAAACGTTTTAACTTTCAAACGATAACTCTAAATTAAGATCCGCCACCAATAAATCCGTCTCAACGATTCAAACTAACATATTGATATGTTTAAACTTTTTCTAAAAGTTATCAACCCTCTCCTATTCCAATAATCAACCCCTCCGTACTGGTGATCAACATAAATGTATAAAATTATCAACCTGCCAATTGATGGAAAGTTCTGTGTAAAAGCACGAATCATTGATGTCAAATCTTTTCCAAATTTCAAAATTCAAAACGTTTTAACTTTCAACGACAACTCCAAATTAAGATCCGCTTTCACCAATAAATCCGTCTCGACGAGATCTTCAAAACTAGCACCCATGTTGATATGTTTTGAGAAACTTTTTTATGCTAAAAGTTATCAACCCTCTCCTATCGAATAATCAACCCTCCGTACTTGAGTGATCAACGGTAAATGTATAAAATTATCAACCAGGGATATTGAGGAAAGTCGCATGCATGCACAAATGTAATGAATCATGATGTCATGGAATCTTTTCCAAATTTCAAAATTCAAAACGTTTCAACTTTCAAACGACAACTCCAAATTAAGATCCGCTTTCACCAATAAAGTCTCGACGAGATCAAAACTAGCACCCATGTTGATATATTTAGAAACTTTTTCGGCTAAAAGTTATCAACCCTCTCCTATTCGAATAATCAACCCTCCGTACTTGAGTGATCAAGCGGTAAATGTATAAAATTATCAACAGTGCGGATTGAGGAAAGTGTACACAAAAGATAATCTGATGTCATGGAATCTTTCCAATTTCAAAATTCAAAACGTTTTAACTTTCAAACGACAACTCCAAATTAAGATCCGCTTTCACCAATAAATCCGTCTCGACGAGATCTTCAAAACTAGCACCCATGTTGATATGTTTCGAGAAACTTTTTTGGATAAAATTTATCAACCCTCTCCTATTCGAATAATCAACCCTCCGTACTTGAGTGATCAATGGTAAATGTATAAAATTATCAACCCGAAAGTTAATTTTATTTTAAACATTTTACCGAATATTTTTTAGTTTAGAAGCTATCAACCCGGTGTCCTGTTATTTATCAACGGTAAAATATAAATAACTACCAACCCTAAAAATCTAACTTCATTTCGAATATTTTGGCGACTCTTTTTAGTTTACAAGTTATCAACCCGGTGCTCCGTTATTTATCAATGGTAATTATAAAAAAACTACCAACCCTAAAAAGTATTTCATTTAGAATATTTTAGCGAACATTTTTTTATTTTACAAAGCTATCAACCTGGTGCCTCGTTATTTATGAACTGTAAATATAAATAAATAATAACCCTAAAAAGTATTTCATTTAGAATATTTTAGCGACTCTCTTTTAATTTACAAGCTATCAACCCGGTGACCCTGCTATTTATCAATGGTAAATATAAGTAAATATCAACCCTAAAAATTTAATTTAATTTAAAATATGTAGCGCCTCTTTTTTTTGTTTACAAGTTATCAACCCGGTGCCCCGTTATTTATCAACGGTAAATATAAATACCTAGCAACCCTGAAAAGTAAATTTCATTTAGAATATTTTAGCAAACTTTTGTTAGCTTACAACTTAAAAACAGTACTTAATTTGAGTAGCAAGTGGTAGTTCATTTGAGTTGCAAGTGGATCTTCCCACCCGTTATTTCCCCCCTTAAAACCCACTGGCCCGAAAAAGGGAATTGCAAAAGGAGCCCCTTAAACATGAATTACCGTACGAAAAATAAAACCCAAAAAGGGAATTGCAAAAAGGGAATTGCAAAAAGAGAATTGAGAGTATGTCTCGTGTGAAGAAAAAGAGTGAGATGCTATGTGTATGCATGCAACAACTTATGAAAGATGCTGAAAAGTTGGCTCATTAAATGCAAATCCATGAGATGCTCATGTGCATGCATGTGAACGCTCTTGGCTGCATGCAACTTAAAAGTAATACCTGTTAGTGTGAACACGTGTGAACGCAATTAAACACTACGTGACAAAAAGGGAATTGACTCGCTCCGCGAGCGCTTCCGCGCCACAAAAAGTGATTGCTCGAGCAATCGATTGCTAGGGAGGGGATTCGATTACACATGACTTCTATCTAAACAAGCACTGGAAATTCGTTGTATTCCACTTTTACATTCGCAGCTTGGTGTCTCCAAATGGTCTTGAAAGCCCAATCCAATAATTTGTTTCCGGTTTGGCTGCTGCTCTTAGAGCAGGTCTAACAGATTCCTTAAAAGGGCCAAACCCGTATAATAATCGCCAAAATAAGGGTTGGGCGCTACCCGGCCGTCTAGCAGACCCCGTAAAACAAGCCCCCGCATTGATTTTTTACAGTTTTGGCTACGGGGCGGCTCTTCGCCCCTTACTTGTAAGGGGCGGGAGGCTGAATACAGGGCCAATCCCTCATCCCATTTCACTATGGCGCGCGGACATTTCAGAAATCCTAACCGTTTTCCCGCGCCGCCGCCATAGCCACCCGCGCGCCGCCGCTGAAAACAGAATATTCCGTAGGATTCTGTTTTACGGGGTGGGGATACGGGGTCTGCTAGCTCGGACGAGTTTTTGACCATCGAAAAGTGAACACAGGACCCTCTACTCGTGTTTTAAGGGGTAGAAAAATAAGGGGTCTGTTAGACATGCTCTTAGGGCTCTCGACACAAACGGACGCGACTTGAAAAGTGACTGCACGCATCCGCTTGCGTCAGGCTAAATATGGTCATCAGGCCACGGTTGCTTGTCTACCTCGAACGGTAGCCTCAGCGACATGACGTATTTTGTTGCATTTTTTCGTTGCTTTTGATTGCAAGATAGATATATCTACATAAATTTTGATGCATAATTTGAAACATTGCAAAAATAGGAAACCTAAGTAGTGGGTTGTGATGGCCCCCCTTGCCTTCTTCACTACGAAGAAAGAACACCCAATCACCCAAACTAGAATTCTAGGCGTTCGCGGTTTGTTCGCTGGGTTGAAGAACATCCAGAAACCTACACTAGTGGATTCAACTCGCACTTGCCATCTTTGCTGTAAAGAAAGAACACCCTAGACCTAGAGCTGGTTTTCGCTGTCTTCGTCGGAGTCGTCGTTCTGGTTGTGCCTGCGGTAGCATGAGTCGTCGAACACACCAACGTTCATGTCGCCATCGCCTTCGTAGCGGCAGAGAAGCAGGCATTTGACCTTACGCTATGGGCGCGGGCAAAGTTCTCAAAGCCGGCATCAAGTTACATCTTTCCTTGACAATCAAAAAGGACCTCGACGGGCCACCAGCACTGCCCGCAGCTGTCCTCCCGCAGGTTGATGGAGTCTGGCTCCCGGCCGGCGAGAAACTCATCAAACTTGTCTGGAAGTTTCTTTCTGTCGAGAGGGTCCTCGGTGATGTGGACGACGAACTCGAAGTGCATGACGAATGGGGAGGTAGAGCGCATAGGTGATGGTGAGCGTGCAGATCCAGCACGGCTGCCCCTGACCCTACCACGACCATGGTGGCCACGTCCGTGGCCTCGGGCCCTAGGACCCACATTGGAGCGCGTGGGAAGAAGGTGGACGAAATGGAGGCGCTATGGTTGGGGATTGGGGAAGCAGCTAGGGTTGTGTGAAGGAATGGATGCCCCTAGTGCCCCCTTTAATACACCGGAGGCAGCCGAGGGGGCGGTGGTGAGCATTAAGGCGGACGCCCATTGGTATGCCTGGGGAAAATGCATCGTTGTGCGGCCATTAATTTATTTGGAAGGATGCAGAAGCGACACTGCCCGCCAATAATGTCGCGCCATGCAGAATGCCACCGATGTGTTGGCTCGCCAAAACCCTACATAGCCCGCCCATCGCCTCACTCTCTCATGCGCGCTGCCTCCTCCTCTGCAGCGCTACCTCCACCTCCTCCCTATTGATGTCCTTGCCCCCATCGACGTCGGTGAGCTCCGAGTCATCTCAAACTGCTAGATTGTTAATCGATTTTGTTGATTATATTTAGGATTTAGTGGTTTATTAAAATTTCCAGTGGACTAGATTTGGGATTAGGTGATTCAGTAAAATTACAAGTGTATTGGACTCAGCTTAGTAATTTGGTAAGATCCATGCTAGTGATTTGGATGATTGATAGTCCAGATGTGCTAATAATTGGATAGTTGATTTAATTAGTTGAAGAAATTTGTAGTGTGGAAAATGAAATGTGTAGTATAGCCCTATTTTTTGCAAATTCAAAATGGGCTCCAATGATTTTGTGAAACGTTGATTGTCAGTTCTATTAAGTATTAATTTTAGCTGTTATTTGTTGATAAATATAGTCTATTATTCTTGAGAGTGTAGTTCCATATCAAGTTTTTTGTCTGATAGGATATGGAGCCATGCCAAGTATGTGAGAATGAATCAAACTTGTCGACGGCCTCATTATTTTGTTTCTATATGTGTGAGGAGTTTGAAGATTTTGTGATAACAAACTTTGACGGGCTCACTATTTAGCGCCACTTTTGATTTTTCTTCTAGTATTTTTATCGTCTGTTTAGTCTATGTTTATGTTTTTTGTGCACACATTATCTCATGTAACACAAGGTTATTTATCAATGAACAAACTCGAGTGAGTATGCCGCTTTAAGGCACTTGGGAAGACATATGACTTTGATTTGGAGAAAGGGCAAACGAGGACCCGCATTAGAGGTGAGGGATGGAAACGGTTCATTGCACAAAACGGTGTCACCAGTGGAGAAAAGCTATATTTTCCTTGATTGAAGTGCCGAGGATAAGTGTTATCTATGTTGGCGATGGTGAAGAAGACCCACTTAAACCTACAATTATCTTCCAAAGATGCAATCTTACCGGGAAGCAGGAAGATCACATGTTAGATATGCTACCACCAACCTTCGTATTCATTGGGGTGCTATTTGTGACTCATTTGACACATTGTCTATTAGTCTTGAGAGTGTAATTCCATATCAAGTTTTTTGCCTATTAGGATATGGAGCCGTGCCGAGCATGCAAGATTGAGTGTGAATCGAGGTTGTCTACGGGCTCATTCTTTAGTGTCGATGTATGTGGGGAGTTTGAGGATTTAGCGATAACAAAATTTGACGGGATTACTATTAAGAGCCATTTTTGGTTCTACTTCTATTGTTTTTTAATCATTTTATTTAGTGCGTGTTTCTTTTGTTTTTGGTGCACATATTATCCCATGCAACGCGAGGTTCTTTTTCAATGAACATACATTAGGTGCGTTTTATGGTGCTAGGGCACACATTTGACTTTGATGTGGAGAAATGACAGACAAGGACACACATGACAGGTGATGGATCGAAGCAATTCATTAAACAAAACAGTCTCACCGGTGTAGAAATGGTATATTTTCCCTTGATAGAAGTGTAGGGGATAAGTGTTCTCTATGTCGGCGGTGGCAAATATATAAGATCCATTTGGATATCCAATTATCGTCCAAAGATGCAACCTTAATGGGAACGAGGATAATTACTTGTTAGACATCCTACCACCAACTGGCATCTTCATTGGGGTGCTATTTGTGACTCAGTTGACAATTACCAATCTTGTCAAACATAATATGGTATGTTTTTAAGTTATTTATCGTCTTCTTTGCTATGTAAACTTGGGATAAATCATGTTTCTAGGTTTTCTAGAAGTCCAAAAACTCCAATTGAATAGAGTTCAAAAATTTGCAATATTAGCCTTTTCTAGTTGCTTATACATGTTCAAGCATGTCGTAAATTATCTTAACATTTATGAAAATTTAGATGTAATTAAGTTTGCAATCAATACCTGCACTTCGTTTTTCCATTGTTCTTGTTTTTTCATTGTTCTTGAAGACTTAGAGATGTGAATTTTGCTAAATTTCTCAAAAGTAAGTTCACACGACCAGGTTCTACCGAGCATTTCCCGTGGTGGTATTTCTTTCCCATAGGAACAAAGAAGCAAGGCCGGGTTCCACTTCCACCACTATAAAGAGCATTTTTCTTCCTATGGCGATGGCAGTGAAATCCGCATAGCCGCCGGTCGCCATCCCTAATCTCCCTCCCCAAATTCTTGGTAAATTGTTGTTGGCGGTGGTCCAGCACCCGTGGTGGCTCGTTAGGCTGGCCAAAAGTTCTACCTACGTCCCTGTTGCTTCCTTCCTTTTTCTGTTTCCCTCTTGTGGTGGTCCTCGGACCAACTGGGCGCTCGCGAAGACCGTAGGCCGTGAGACTCGACTGAGTATGAAGATGAACGAGAATCAAAGCTAACCCTAATCCCTGGATTATACCAGCGCCGGACGTCTGGGATAACGTGCTGCTCGATCGTATCTCAAATCTTGCGTGGACCCAATGAACCTGTCACTCTACAGTGCTCTACTTGCGTGCATTATTGCTGTCAGTCAGTTGGCGTCGCCGTCGAGCTAGATCCAGCCCCGGCCGGCGATCTCCATCGTACAACCGGCGATCGATCGAGCAGCTACAGTGGCGGCCAGCTGCATGTATACGTCGCGGCGTAGCTGTCGAACCTTGGTGATCCCTCTAAAATCCAGGCGCTACAGGCCGATCCATCAGAATCACCATGGGCCTCGTCGCTCTCGCGGCGGCTCACGGATGCAATTCCAGAGCCGGCATGTTTGAACTTTGGCGCGCACACACCGACGACGTCGGTTAATACCGTGATCCTCACGGCATGCACCGGGACATACAAGCAGCCCGCGCCGAGGTAGGAGCTAGCATCGGTCGCCCGTGTCCCGTGTGCGTATAAACGAGGTTTGCAACGTGTGGTGAGCTGGTGATAGATCGATCGACAACGACGACGCGCTGGGCTTGTTGCCATTAGTTCTCGATCGGGAGGACGATTGCTGGGGACGAATAACGGCGCATTTTTTGTCAGTTTGTTTTACGCGTTGCATCGGCCGCATCAGCAATTCGGTATCGAGCATACGACGTGGATCGGAAATCTCACGAGATCCAGCGGTACGATATTGCTTTCTGGTGGTTTGGCGGCCGCAAGAAAGAGTTGCTCGAACGTATCGTAAGCGGCGGAACTAGGATTGGTACAACCACCCTAGATCGACGTGCACTTCGGTGAAATTGATTTACCAACTGAATAACTAATTGTAGAATTCTCAAACCTACTCAATAAATAGCGTAACTGAAAATATTAAGTTGGAAAGTTGCATAAACTACCGTATAAATTCAAACACCGTACGAATAATTCGAGGTAGATGCATCATATCATTATTTTGATGTTGTATGATAAATATATAGATCTAGAACTTAAATGAAATATCGGCTACTAGAATGAAAACATCCTTGTGTGCCATTTTAGGTTAGGAATATTTTCAACTATTTTTTATATTAATATCGCGGAGATACCAATTACACCCAGCTTCTGCAACAACATCATGGCCTAATAGTATAAAGGATGCACACAGCCAAACAAGAGAGAAGAATTACAAAAAAGAAAAGTCCCGCTACAGAGATCGAAAACTTGAAACAACAACACTGGCACCACCAAGACAACACCAGAAGATCAGCTTCTTCATAAGCGACGCCTCCAAGAAGGAAATAGTGCACACTGTCATTGCCCGATCATAGATCTTAGGTTTTCACCCTGAAAAAGTCCTCACTCTCAAAACAATGCATTCAACAAGAACATTGCCACACACAACCAATTAAAGTCAGACCTTGGATATTCACCATGAAAGATAGAACTCTGAACTTCTCATGTGCAGTCACCCCCACATACAAGTCGATGTTTAAAGTCATGAAGCACAAAGCCAATTCCACATCACACCAAGATCCGACCACCATTGCTGATGAGGTCTAAGACCCCGTGTGTGGCCCGATCTCGCGGATTGACTTCGAAACCAAGGGGAGAGATGGTAGAACGCGAGGAACACGAAGAACACGACGAACACGAGGAACTCCGAGACTCACGCACGCACACCAACCCGATACACCCGATGCTTACCTCCGTGGCTCGATGGACCACGCCAATAGAATATCCGAGGAAGAGGCACGTGGCAGAATTCCCGGAGAGAGATTGGGGTTGGAGAGGAAGAGCTTGGTGAGGGAGAGAGAGTAACTTGTACTAGAATCTCTCTCAACAAGATCAAAGTCAACAACCAAGGTGCCTTGATTACAGAGGGATGATACCCAAGGGAGACTAAGCTCAAAGGTAGGTTTGGGTTCTAAACAAGTCTAAAGAGTAAAGGAGGGGTTCCAGCTACTTATATAAGCACACATGGCTAGCAAGGGCGAACAGGTACGCGAATGGATAAGTTAAGACAGTTTGGTGGGGCATTCCCATCAGATCCGGTTTGGGTCCGGCTGAGGCTGTGACCGGCTGTCGGTCATGGGTCCGGTCGACGGGCGCAAACCGGAAGCCGAGTTTTCCGGTCCTGGGTCGTCCGCACGATGGAGCTGCGGTTTGCGCCGGTTGGCCGGGCCTATGACCGGGCGTCCGGTTGTGGGTCCGGCCGGGTCCTGACCGGCCCGTCCGTCTCTTCCTTGGAGCGCTTCGGCGACGCTTCGGCTTCATGATCATCTCCATGTCCAGCTGCTTCTCTCCCTCCCTTGACCTTGGCTTGTCCTCCTTTCCGGGGTCTTGGTGCGCCTTGTACCTAATGACACATAGCACGTCGGCATGAGGTAGCAATCCATCCAAAGGGGTACCAAGATCAAGGGTGGCGAGGAGCGAGTTCACCTCATCATGTAGAGCTTTGACTCGGGCTCGTGTCATCGGTCCACTTGCGGGACTTGTTGGTCTTGGTGTAGCGACGTCGGTGACCGGGGCTACATCATCTCCCCCCCCCCTTGGGAAAGAGTCGCCCTCGACTCGTGGTCTTCCTCATCTCCATGATAGGGTGACAAGTCGGAGACATTGAACGTGTTGCTCACCAAGTACTTGGAGGTCGGGATGTCGATGACGTAGGCGTTGTTGTTGATGCGTTTGAGGACCTTGAAGGGGCCATCTCCTCTTGGCTTGAGCTTTGAGTTGCGTTCATGAGGGAACCGTTCCTTCCGGAGGTGGATCCAAACGAGGTCTCCTTCTTGAAATAATCTTTCCTTCTTCTTGGCGTTGAGGCGGTTAGCTTGACGAAGCACATGTTATTGTATTGTTGTTCTTGTTTCTTCATGTAGTTTCTTCATGGCGGCGGTGCGCTTGTCGAAGTCCATGTTCGTCCTCTCATGAAGGGGGAGTGGTAGTATGTCGAGTGCCGTGGGAGGTTCGAAGCCGTAGACGACCATGAAGGGGCTCCGTGATGTTGTCTTGTGCTTGGCTCGATTGTAGGCGAACTCCGCATGCGGAAGGCACTCTTCCCATGACTTCAAGTTTTTCTTCACGAGTATGCGTAGAAGAGTTGAGAGGCTTCTATTGACCACTTCCGTTTGTCCGTCCGTTTGCGGGTGGGAGGATGATGAGAATAGGAGCTTCACTCCAAACTTTGCCATGAGTGACTTCCATAGATAGCTCAGGAACTTGACGTCTCGGTCCGACACAATGCTTGCCGGTACTCCGTGAAGGCGGACAATTTCCCTGAAAAACAATAAAGCAATGTGTGAAGCATCATCGGTCTTATGGCAAGGTATGAAGTGTGCCATCTTAGAGAACCTATCCACTACCACAAAGATTGAATCATGTCCATATTTGGTGCGAGGCAACCCTAGTACAAAATCCATGCTAATATCCATCCATGGTGCATAAGGTATAGGCAAAGGCGTGTAAAGACCATAAGGATTGGAGGTAGACTTAGCTTGAAGGCATGTCGTGCAACGGTTGCAAAGGCGCTCCACGTCCCGCTTCATCTTCGGCCAATAATAGTGAGTGGATAACATCGCAAGTGTCTTGTCCCGACCAAAGTGTCCCATGAGACCACCTCCATGTGACTCTTGCTAGAGCAACTTTCGAAGAGAAGAATCGGGAATGCAAATTTTGTTGGCTTTAAACAAGTAGCCTTTGTGCAAATAGAAATCATCAACTCCTCGGTCAACGGAACACTTTTCAAATATCGGTGCAAAGAAAGAATCGGAAGTGTAGAGTTCTTTGATCTCCTCAAGTCCCAAGACATGAAAATCCAAGCGAGTGAGCAAAAGGGTATTTTTGCGGGAAAGAGCATCCGCCACTACATTGTCCTTGCCCTTCTTGTATTTGATTACATATGGGAAGGACTCAATGAATTCAACCCATTTTGCATGACGTTTTTCAAATTGTGTTGGCTTTTCAAGTACTTCAAAGACTCATGGTCGGAATGAATGATAAACTCTTTTGGCCAAAGATAGTGTTGCCAAACTTCAAGAACACGAACCAAAGCATAGAGCTCCTTGTCATATATAGGATAGTTGAGGCATGCGCCATCCAACTTCTCACTATAATATGCCACGGGTTTTCCATCTTGCATAAGAACGCCACCAATACCAAGTCCACTCGCATCACACTCAATCTCAAAAGTTTTTGCAAAGTTTGGAAGAACGAGAAGAGGAGCTTCGGTAAGGCGTTTCTTCAACTCATCAAAAGCATCTTGTTGGGCCTTGCCCCACACAAACAGAACATTCTTTTTGGTAAGCTCGTTCAAAGGGCAAGCAATGGTGCTAAAATCTTTTACAAAGCGGCGGTAGAAACCGGCAAGTCCATGAAACCTTCGGACTTGACCAACATTTGTGGGGGTAGGCCAATTGTGGATGGCCTCCACCTTGGAAGAATCAACTTCAATCCCATTAGCGGAAACCACGAAACCAAGGAAAACCAATTTGTTTTGGGCAAAAGTGCATTTGGGAAGATTTGCATAAAGCTTCTCATGACGCAAGATGCATAATACTTCTCTCACATGTTGCACATGGTCCTCGAGATTTTGGCTATAAATGAGAATATCATCGAAATAGACAACCACACTCTTGCCAATGAGAGGACGCAAGATGTGATTCATGAGGCGCATGAAAGTTGATGGAGCATTTGAAAGACCAAATGGCATGACAAGCCATTCATAGAGACCAAGTTTGGTCTTGAATACCGTCTTCCATTCATCACCGATTGCCATGCGGATTTGGTGGTATCCGCTACGCAAATCGATTTTAGAGAAAATTGTGGCACCGCTCAACTCATCAAGCATATCATCTAAGCGCGGAATGGGATGGCGGTAACAAACGGTAATGGCATTGATGGGGCGGCAATCCATACACATTCGTTGCATCTCATCCGGCTTAGGAACAAGAATCACGGGAACGGCACAAGGGCTAAGACTTTCTCAAACGTACCCTTTGGCGAGGAGATCTTGTATTTGGCGTTGAATCTCCTTTGTGTCCTCGGGGTTGGTACGGTAGGCGGCACGGTTTGGAAGGGGAGCGCCGGGTATGAGGTCGATGCGGTGCTCGATGCCTCGAAGCGGTGGAAGTCCATGAGGTAGCTCGTCGGGGAAGACGTCTTGGAACTCCTTCAAAAGAGACAACAAAGACGAAGGAATGTTGGTTAAGTCGTTAGTCTCCGATGACGGTCCCTTGCAAATTAGCACGTAGTGCAATATGGTGGATGGGTTTGCTTGCACTTCTCTCCACTCGCTTTTGGTGGCTAGGAGGACGCTCTTTCGCTCACTCACATATGGCTTGTGGTGCTCACTCTCCATTTGGTGGGTCGCTCCCTCACCTCTCAACTCACTATGGTGGATGTGATGTTGTGCCCTCGCTAAAGCCTTCGCATTGTCGGCGATGATTTGGCTAGGAGTCATTGGGCGAAGCTCGAACTTTTTATCCTTGACCTTGAAGGTGTATGCATTGGTGTGTCCATCATGTGTAGCCTTCTTGTCAAATTGCCAAGGGCGGCCAAGCAACATGTGGCACACCGTCATGGGTACCATGTCACACTCAATAGTATCCTCATAAGGTCCAATCTTGAAAGTGACGGTGACGGTATGTTGTATCTTGACGTTGCTCTTGTCACTCAACCATTGAATATGGTAAGGGTAAGGATGCTTGCGGAGAGTGAGGTTGAGCTTCTCACACAACTCGGTGCTTGCTAGGTTATGGCAACTTCCACCGTCTATGATGACCTTGATCGACTTGCCACCAATATCGGCACGGGTTTGGAAAATGTTGCACCGTTGGTCTTCCATAGCTTGAGGTTGAGTTCTTAGCACCCTTGTGACCACAAGTGAAGGGTTAGGGTCATGCACGCATAAGAGAGGGTCTTCTCCACTATCTTCATCACAAGCTTCCTCACTTGCGACGGCGGCTTGTACCATGGCTTCATATTCATCTTCATCGAGAGTCGCTATGTCACCATTCTCCATGGTGATCATGACCTTGGTGTTTTTGCACTCGAAGAATTTGTGGCCTTGGGTGCCACACTTGAAGCAAGTGACATTAGAGGGTCCCGTAGAGGCCTTAGAGGAGGCGGTAGAGGAGACCGTTTGCTTCATGCGACTTTGTATGGTCGGTTGCTTGGATGGTGGTAGGCTTGACACTTGTTGTAGGTGTTGTTGTCGTGAGCTTGGAGGCGAAGTATGACTTGGTCTTGGAGTACTTGATGTCCTCACTCACTTGGCGCTCGGCCTTGGAGGCTTGGTGAACCAACTCAACCATGTTGGAGTAAGGTTGGAACTCCACAATTCGCTTGATGGGATAGTTGAGGCCATTGAAGAAACAAGCGATGGTTTGTTGCTCGGATTCTTGTATGTTAGCTCGCATCATAGTCAACTCCATCTCCTTGAAGAACTCCTCAACGGTCTTGGTACCTTGCTTCAACTTTTGTAGCTTGTTGAAGAGGTCGGTCTCATAGTGGGTTGGTACAAAGCGAGCTTGCATCTCTTCCTTCATCTCTTCCCAAGTGTCAATTGGAGGTTCACCCTTTTCTTCTCGTAGAGTGAGAACTTGCTCCCACCAAGTGTTTGCATAATCCTCAAACTCAAGAGACGCCATGGCCACTTTCTTGGCACCGGAGTAGTTGTGGATGCGGAATATCTTGTCAACCTTGAGTGCCCATGAGAGGTAGGCCTCGGCATCGTCTTCACCTTTGAACTTGGGCATGTTGAACTTGAGCTTGCCATACATGTTCTCTTCATCCTCCAAATTTCTTCGGCGAGGACGGATGCCTTCATCTCTTGCGGCTTGAGGTGGTATAGGAGGTCTTCCGCGGCCAACTATAGCATTGGGTTGGCATTGAAGTTGGACACTAGCTTCACTTTGTTCATGATGATGATGTTGTTGAAGATCTTGACGAGGTGGTTGACGACGCCCAAGGATGGCCCTCTCATCTTGATCATGTTGCGGGTCTCCTCTTCCACGTTGGTCATGGCGAGGATGATTGCGGAGATCACGCCTCGGTTGTTCTTGACGTCCATGGCCTTGAGCATCACCATGTGGCTCCATGTTGTGGAAGACATTGTCGTGGGGATGGTCGTCACGCCCATGGTGGGCATGGCGATCCGGTTGAGGACGATCTTGTGGAGGTCGTTCATGTGGACGAGCATGGCGATGGATTTCTTCTCGCCTAGAGTTGGAGCGAGAGTCTTCATGACGAGCATGTGGGCGATGAGGTCGATGATGATCTTCATGCCTTGAGGAGGAGCTTGAGGACGAACGGTGACCATGAGAGTAGTAATCTTGTGACGAGCTTGAGGATGATGAAGTAGAGCGGTGTCGGTGATGACGACCCAAGTTGGTGATGGCGCGCTCGAGGCTATCCATGCGCCGCTCCATGTTCGCATCATTGGCCGCCATTTGGCCATTCTAGTTGTCCGTAGCTTCGCGAAGGAGAGCCAAGTCTTGGTTCACAACAGAGAAGTTGTGTGCCACTTCATCGTATTGCTCATCGATGCGTGTCTCGAAGAGTGTGAGTTGCTCCTTGAACTCTTGGCGTTGCGTCCATAGGTTGTGTTGAGTAGCCAACCTCTCGGTGTTGCGAAGGACTTCATCATCCCTTGAGGTATCTCCGTTCCTATCCATGATGGAAAGACAAGAACTATGTTGTGTATGTTAGTGGAAGGAGACTACCTCGCACTCTTACCAAGGTAAGATAGTATTGAGGCAATCCACCAAGCCGAAAGCAAGATCAAGTGTATCGGGAACACACGCAAAACCACACGCAAAAGCTAGCAAATATGGTGTTAGGCGAGTGTTGTGGAAAGCCAAAAGACAAATCCAAGATCGAGTATGTTGTTAAAAGTGGGTGAGGTCCAAAAATCCAAATGTCAATGTGAAGATCACTATAAACACGGAAAAGTTGTGGAACACACACACGAGATAAGCGGGGTTAGTGCAACCAAAAGTGAGCGGAAAAGTGTATGTATAAGTGCTCGGTGTCACACTAACACAAGGAGAGCCAAAGCTTCGGTTGCAAAGGAAGAGACAACAAGATTCACACGCGGCCTCTCTCTTATCTCTCTTTGCTTAAAAGCTTTTTCTCTTTTGTATATGGTGGCACTTGCACTCGTTTGTATCTTTGGTGGCACGTGGACACTTTTGTATGTATGGTCGTATGGATGTATGGATGGATGGATGTATGGTGCTACTCGCACTCTTTTTGTGTTTTTGGGGCTTTTTCACGCACTATGTTAGCGTTAGCCTCGCTTTTGCTATCTTGCCACACGAGTGTTTGCTTGGATGCCTTACTCAACGCGACACACACACCTCACAATGCGGGGCCACGTGCAATGTCTCGCAACACTAGACAAGCAATGCTCGATGGGATAGATCGCAAAAGGAAGAGGGGTTACAAGGTGAAAGCTGCAAGTTATACCTGCGATGATGGTGGTGGTGGTGGTGGTGATTGCCGGAAAACGAGGTCGAAGGGGGCGCCAAGATGCGCCCGGTCTGGGGCCCGTTTGGACCGGATCCTGGACCGGCCTGTCCGGTTGCCGCCCGGTCGACCGGGTTCTGGGCTGGCTCGTCCGGTCGTGGGTCCGGTTGACCGGGTTCGAAACCGGATTTCACGATTTGGAGTTTTCTCTCTCCTGTTCTTCCCCAAACCAAATCCAAATCGACCAAAATGAAGAGAAACGATGGAATTGGAGGCTCAAAGTTGGGGAAATAGTAGATCAAGCACAATAACACCAGATCCACAGATCAAAACCACTCAAAACGCAACCAAATCACAGATCGGTCAAGAGGCAATTTGAGGCTATTTTTTGGGGATTTTTTGGAAAATTTTCTAGAAACGAAATCGGGTGGGTGGAGGGTCAAATCCGCGGTAACCAAGAGCTGCTGATACCATATGATGAGGTCTAAGACACCGTGTGTGGCCCGATCTCGCGGATTGACTTCGAAACCAAGGGGAGAGATGGTAGAACATGAGGAACACGAAGAACACGACGAACACGAGGAACTCCGAGACTCACGCACGCACACCAACCCGATACACCCGATGCTTACCTCCGTGGCTCGATGGACCACGCCAATAGAATCTCCGAGGAAGAGGCACGTGGCAGAATTCCCGGAGAGAGATTGGGGTTGGAGAGGAAGAGCTTGGTGAGGGAGAGAGAGTAACTTGTACTAGAATCTCTCTCAACAAGATCAAAGTCAACAACCAAGGTGCCTTGATTACAGAGGGATGATACCCAAGGGAGACTAAGCTCAAAGGTAGGTTTGAGTTCTAAACAAGTCTAAAGAGTAAAGGAGGGTTTCCAGCTACTTATATAAGCACACATGGCTAGCAAGGGCGAACAGGTACGCGAATGGATAAGTTAAGACATTTTGGTGGGGCATTCCCGTCAGATCCGGTTTGGGTCCGGTCTGACTGGGCCTGTGACCGGGCTATCCGGTCATGGGTCCGGTCGACCGGGCGCAAACCGGGAAACTGCGAAATTTCCGGTCCTGGGTTCGGTCGTCGTCCGGTACGATGGAGCTGGCCCGGTTTGCGCCCGGTTGACCGGGCCTATGACTGGGGCGTCCGGTTGTGGGTCCGGTCTGACCGGGTCCTGGACCGGCCAGCGTCCATCTCTTCCTTGGAGCGCTTCGGGCGACGTCGGCTTCGGCTTCATGATCATCTCCATGTCCAGCTGCTTCTCTCCCTCCCTTGACCTTGGCTTGTCCTCCTCTCCGGGGTCTTGGTGCGCCTTGTACCTAATGACACATAGCACGTCGGCATGAGGTAGCAATCCATCCAAAGGGGTACCAAGATCAAGGGTGGCGAGGAGCGAGTTCACCTCATCATGTAGAGCTTTGACTCGGGCTCGTGTCATCGGTCCACTTGGGGGACTTGTTGGTCTTGGTGTAGCGACGTCGGTGACCGGGGCTACATCAATTGCTCTTCCACCGATCTCAACTTTCATGACCTTCTCCACTAGCACCATGGAAAGAAAATAAGCTCCATGATATTAACAGCCATCAGAGCTTCGAAGCGCTCCCTTTGAAACCAAACGGTCAGATAAAAAATATGGGTGCGCACGAACGAAAACACCCAAACCAGCAATCTTCAGGCATTGATCACACAATGAATTTCGCCGACACGGCCTTCCAGAACATGAGAATCCAGCCACCCGGTGGGAAGAAGCTTCCGACATATCTTCACTTGGTACGAGAGGAATTCGAGGACCACCACCATTATTCGCAAGACTAGCAGCCCCCTCTCCGCCGGTCAACTACCAACCAGATCGGACGACATGGAGAGGGCAGACCAGCGTAGCCCGTCGGTGTGGCAAGGACCAACACCAAGACCACACCTGCCTAGGTCCGCCCGGTCGAGATCTTGGCCCAAGACCTAGATCGGACCGAGGCGGCCCAGGGCACCACCGTGCTGGCGGGTGCCCGGCGGCACACCATCCTCTCCTCATCGCCGCTCTGGTGGAGGCGCTCAGGCCCCGACCAAGACTAGCCGCGCCGCCCAAGGCCCTCCGCTGATGCCCACCAACCCCCATGAGTTACGGCCGAGAGACTCCTCCCCTGCCCACCAACCCGGTCGAGATATTTCCAACTACTAGCGGTGGCTAATCTATAAGTCACCTCGGGAAATAGAAAGATCAATTCCGATCAACAACTCGTGGTGAGCTCTTCAGCCCATACCTCTAGGGGGAGGGGGAGAGAGAGAGTGGAGATCTTACCTTAGCGCAGGTTGTGCTCGTCTTCGCTTACACCGCCATGAAACCTAAAAACCACCAAGAAAAGAATGTCAAATCGGAACGATAATTGATGCATTGGGTGGAGATTTTAGCTCAAACCCGAGTTAGCCTGGCCCGAGGTTTTCCTAGGCGTACTCTAAAGCACCCTCTTCCCCCATCCATCAAGAACATCTCAAACTCAAAATGAACCACATAGATTGCGCTTTCACCTCTATAGCCTTGTTAATACCTTCCATCGCCTAGAAATTCCCGCCTCAAGCACTATGGATCTACCGTGGTGAACATGTGTGATAGTGCCGACAAAAAATGGGGTATTTGTACAGATGGATTTCTTCAAGGGCTAGCTTAGGTGAAGCCCGCAATGTGACCGACATGATAACAACGACACAATACCTTGACCTTGTTCGATGGACCGTGAAGTGGAGGACGATGGCATACCTCATAGATTCGGCACGTGCCAAAACTCCCTAGCCCATGCAGATCGAGCGGTGTGCTAGAAGGAGAATTTGACACCCATGCGGAAGAGATCAACAGTTGGCTGACAAGCCATATGAACATAAAAAATGATTGGACTCTTATGTTGTGCGTGAGTACACATCCCTATGTGAAGGAGGGGGGATATGACAGCCGAGTACCGCTGCCAATCTTTCACTGGCGACATGAGCCTCTAGTAGCAAGGGAAATGGTGGAGTCGAGGGCAGTGCTGGTAACGACATCTAGGGTTCCTTCTCGAGCCGCCTCATGGAGAGAACGCGTGGGTGCGGGTTTGTCTATTGTGGGCATTAGTGGGAGCAAAAGAACATTTATGCAAGCCAACAACATAACCATCCTTGACACCAATTGTATAAATTATCACAAAGCATGTGCTATTCTTTATTTTAAATTCTGAATGTTTTAATAGAATTGTATGATAGATACCAATTGGAAATGAATACATATGTCAAATACCTGAATATGTTCGTTGATCTTTGAGCAGCGATGAAGGATAGGGTTCCAACACATCTTAGGGCAATCGGAAAAGAGTTTACCGAGTTTCTCTCTATTTTCCAAATCTATATATCTTATATAGGAAAACTCCACTAACATTTAGTATTAATGATAATCTACCTCAATATTCTAGATATCCACATCACTTATTTTTCAACCATAAAATGTCCTTATCATTACCACTAGCACTCAATAATGAGGGTATATTTCTACATGCAATCTATCTATGTTATCCATTATTTCAAGCATCCCATTGTACACATATGATCATTTTTTCGATGAAGAGCATATATTAATATCGCGGAGATGCCAATTACACCAAGCCTCTGCAACAACATCATGCTCTAGTGGCATAAAGGATGCACATAGCCGAAAAAGAGAAAAAAATACAGAAAAACAAAGGTCCCGCTAAAGAGATCCATAACTTGAAACAACAACACTGACACCACAAAGACAACACCAGAAGCTCAGCTTCTCCAAAAGTGACGCCTCCAAGAAGGAAACATATGATCAATTTTTAGCCTACAAATAAAAAATCATTTCCTGTTGATTAAATTTAGCCTCCAAACTACCAATTTAATCTTTCATATTTCTATAGACAATATCATGTTTCATGTTTCTTATATCCTTTAATTTACACAATGCATTTATTAGAGCGAGTACCGTAACAAGATGCAAGCTATCCACATCTTCTATTCTTTTAGTCATCCCTTTTTCAACATATCACCACTAACATTAATTAATGATAGTCAATCTTTACATGCATACTATCCATCTGATTCATTATTTGCATGAGACTATCAACATCATCATTTTAGCCGTTCGATTGATAAGATCACACCATGTTGATATGCAATTACAAAATTATTTCATGTGCAACTGGAACATCACAATTAATCCCACACTTTATTGTTTCATCCAAGCAAGCGAATTTTCTACTAGTTTTAACAATGAAAATCAAGTAGGTGTTGCTCGAGATTCCGTGCTCTTATAGATGTAACCATTCAAAACATTTCAAATAAAATGTGGCAATGGTTTGGGGCATCTTTTAATGCAAGCTATCCTCATCATCAGTTTATTTGGACTATTAATTTTATCTTATCCATGCCTTTAGCTAATTTGCATGCAACAATGATCATGTGCGTTTCTCAACCTTTACAACCTTAAGACTAGTCACAATGAGGAGTATCATATAGTAGTATTATGCATATGATACTAGTGTATGATATTATCTTCACAATGCATAGTATCATCCAGTAGTATCATATGTTACATGTATTTAATGATTTGTAGAATCTCAATACAAAAGTGTGTACAAGATTTGTTTGGCATTAATTTTTCTAGTTCTACATGCTATGATACGGTATCTACCTATGATACCACTATCATCTCTTTCATCATTAATTGATATGACACATCAGCATTTTACATGCATGTAGTGCATGATACTACTTATGATACTGTCATTGTGAGTAATCTAAATTGATAAAATACGTAAGTATTTCACAGGAATTAAATTTAGCATATCGACTACTGTTAGCAATTGAATCTTCCATATTTTTGTAGGAAACTTCGTATTTCGTGTATCTTTTACCCGTTCATTTACACAATTTAGAGTTATTAAAGAGATTTCCGCTTTAACGTGCGAGGTATCTGATGTCTACGTACGCTTCTATTCCTATAGACAGTGTTGGGCCTCCAAGAGCAGAGGTTTGTAGAACAGCAGCAAGTTTCCCTTAAGTGAATCACCCAAGGTTTATCGAACTCAGGGAGGTAGAGGTCAAAGATATCTCTCTCAAGCAACCCTGCAATTAAGATACAAGAAGTCTCTTGTGTCCCCAACACACCTAATACACTTGTCAGATGTATAGGTGCACTAGTTCGGCGAAGAGATAGTGAAATACAAGTAATATGGATGATTATAAGTACTAATTGCAATCTGAAATAAAAATGGCTGCAAGCGAACATGTAGCAGAACTTGTTGGAAACGGTGTTTCAATGCTAAGAAACAAGGCCTAGGGATCATACTTTCACTAGTGGACACTCTCAACAATGATCACATTATTGAATAAATAAATGCTACTCTCAAACACTCTCTTGTTGGATAACAAACACCATTCATTGTGTAGGGCTGCAAAAGCACACCTCAAGCCGGAGTAAACAAGCTCCACAATGTCATAAAGGAATCACACACGATGCGCACACTGTCACCATCACACCGTGGAGAGTGAACGGAGTTCATATTAAAGTAACCTCTAGAGTGCATAATAGACAAGAGTAACATCTACATATTCAACTAGATTACAAAGCTCATGATCACATAAAGATCACACCATGGGAGAGAGAGATGAACCACATAGCTATCGGTAGAGCCCTGATACGTCTCCGACGTATCGATAATTTCTTATGTTCCATGCCACATTATTGATGATATCTACATGTTTTATGCATACTTTATGTCATATTTATGCATTTTCCGGCACTAACCTATTAATGAGATGCCGAAGAGCCTGTTGCTGTTTTTGGTTTCGAAATCCTAGTAAGGAAATATTCTCGGAATTGGACAAAATCAACGCCCAGGGGCCTATTTTGCCACGAAGCTTCCAGAAGACCGAAGAGAAGACGAAGTGGGGCCACGGGGTGCCGCCACACTAGGGCGACGCGGCCTACAGGGGGCCCGCGCGGCCCTGCTGTGTGGGGCCCCCGCGACGCCCTTTGACCTGCCCTTCCGCCTAGTTAAAGCCTCCGTCGCAAAACCCCCAGTACCGAGAGCCACGATACGGAAAACCTTCTAGAGACGCCGCCACCGCCAATCCCATCTCGGGGGATTCAGGAGATCGCCTCCGACACCCTGCCGGAGAGGGGAATCATCTCCCGGAGGACTCTTCACCGCCATGGTCGCCTCCGGAGTGATGAGTGAGTAGTTCACCCCTGGACTATGGGTCCATAGCGGTAGCTAGATGGTCGTCTTCTCCTTATGTGCTTCATTGTCGGATCTTGTGAGCTGCCTAACATGATCAAGATCATCTATCTGTAATGCTATATGTTGTGTTTGTCGGGATCCGATGGATAGAGAATACTATGTTATGTTGATTATCAATCTATTACCTATGTGTTGTTTATGATCTTGCATGCTCTCCGTTATTAGTAGAGGCTCTGGCCAAGTTTTTACTCTTAACTCCAAGAGGAGTATTTATGCTCGATAGTGGGTTCATGCCTCCATTAAACTGGGACAGTGACAGAAAGTTCTAAGGTTGTGGATGTGTTGTTGCCACTAGGGATAAAACATTGATGCTATGTCCGAGGATGTAGTTATTGATTACATTATGCACCATACTTAATGCAATTGTCTGTTGTTTGCAACTTAATACTGAAGGGGTTCGGATGATAACACGAAGGTGGACTTTAGGCATAGATGCATGGATAGCGGTCTATGTACTTTGTCGTAATGCCCAACTAAATCTCACAATACTCATCATATCATGTATGTGCATGGTCATGCCCTCTCTATTTGTCAATTGCCCAACTGTAATTTGTTCACCCAACATGCTATTTACTGCAATACTTGCTCATGATCACATAAAGATCACACCATGGGAGAGACACCTCTAGTGAACTGTGGACCCCGGTCCTATTCTTTACATCGAATACAATCTACTGCAATACTTGTTCTACTGTTTTCTGCAAACAATCATCATCCACACTATACATCTAATCCTTTGTTACAGCAAGCCGGTGAGATTGACAACCTCACTGCGTTGGGGCAAAGTACTTTGGTTGTGTTGTGCAGATTCCACGTTGGCGCCGGAATCCCTGGTGTTGCGCCGCACTACATCCCGCCGCCATCAACCTTCGACGTGCTTCTTGGCTCCTCCTGGTTCGATAAACATTGGTTTCTTTTCGAGGAAAACTTGCTACTGTACGCATCACACCTTCCTCTTAGGGTTCCCAACGGACGTGTCGATCGCACGCATCAAGCATATTTTCTGGCGCCGTTGCCGGGGAGATCAAGACACGCTGCAAGGGGAGTTTCCACAATCCAATCTCTTTACTTTGTTTTTGTCTTGCTTTATTTTATTTACTACTTTGTTTGCTGCACTAAAACAAAAACCCCAAAAAATTAGTTACTTGCATTTACTTTATTTACCTATAGTTTATTTCATCATGTTTCCTCCTAAGTACACTCTAAAAGACATACCGGTAGGACGTGGGTCTATCATTGGGAGAGATAATATAGAAGATTTTTTCACTCATGTTAGTACCACTGAAGATTTTGAAGATAGACATTTGGTAGAACTTGCTCCTACTTATGAAATTGCTGCCGCCTCTTTAGTTCACATGTTGGAAACTAAATTTTTTAATCTTAATCCTATAATCCAATACATGTTTCTCACACTCGGTGATATGGAAGAAGGGGAAAAGAAAGATTTTGTTTTAGAAACCCTTCTTAAAGAATTTAGTGGTGTAGCAAGAGAGGCTAGAAAGGTCTTTACTAAATACAATATGCTTGGCTCTTATACCAATTTTGTTAGTATCCTTGAAAAGATGGACATGGAGAGAGTAAGGTACACTAATAATATTAATGATGGTGGGGAGATTAAGACAACAATACCTTGTAAGCTCATGGGAATGAATGACGCTCTAGAAAATAACTATGGTTGGCTTGTCCCTGAAAATTTGTTTGACGAGGGTAGCGAACCTAAGAATAATGAAAGGGAGTCTCTGAAACTCACATAGATAAGATAAAATGCATAGTTGAGAAAACTCCCAGCACATATGTTGATGCTCCATCTCTCGATAACACTTGATATACACTTTCTGCGCCTAGCTGAAAGGCGTTAAAGAAAAGCGCTTATGGGAGACAACCCATGTTTTTACTACAGTACTTTTATTTTATATTTGAGTCTTGGAAGTTGTTTACTACTGTAGCAACCTCTCCTTATCTTAGTTTTGTGCATTGTTGTGCCAAGTAAAGTCGTTGATAGTAAGGTTCATACTAGATTTGGATTACTGCGCAGAAACAGATTTTCTTTGCTGTCACGAATCTGGGCCTAATTCTCTGTAGGTAACTCAGAAAATTATTCCAATTTACGTGAGTGATCCTCAGATATGTACGCAACTTTCATTCAATTTGAGCATTTTCATCTGAGCAAGTCTGGTGCCTCAATAAAATTCATCTTTACGAAATGTTCTGTTTTGACAGATTCTGCCTTTTATTTCGCATTGCCTCTTTTGCTATGTTGGATGAATTTCTTTGTTCCATTAATGTCCAATAGCTTTGTGCAATGTCCAGAAGTGTTAAGAATGATTATGTCATCTCTGAACATGTAAATTTTGATGGTGCACTAACCCTCTAATGAGTTGTTTTGAGTTTGGTGTGGAGGAAGTTTTCAAGGATCAAGAGAGGAGGATGATACAATATGATCAAGGAGAGTGAAAGCTCTAAGCTTGGGGATGCCCCGGTGGTTCACCCCTGCATATTAAGAAGACTCAAGCGTCTAAGCTTGGGGATGCCCAAGGCATCCCTTCTTCATCGACAACATTATCGGGTTCCTCCCGAAACTATATTTTTATTCCATCACATCTTATGTGCTTTGCTTGGAGCGTCGGTTTGTTTTTGTTTTTGTTTTTGTTTGAATAAAATGGATCCTAGCATTTATTGTGTGGGAGAGAGACACGCTCCGCTGTTTCATATGGACAAATATGTCCTTAGGCTTTACTCATAGTATTCATGGCGAAGGTTGAATCTTCTTCGTTAAATTGTTATATGGTTGGAATCGGGAAATGCTACATGTAGTAATTCTAAAAGTTCTTGAATAATTTGATAGTTGGCAATTGTTGTGCTCATGTTTAAGCTCTTGCATCATATACTTTGCACCTATTAATGAAGAAATACATAGAGCTTGCTAAAATTTGGTTTGCATATTTGGTCTCTCTAAAGTCTAGATAATTTCTAGTATTGAGTTTGAACAACAAGGAAGACGGTGTAGAGTCTTATAATGTTTACAATATGTCTTTTATGTGAGTTTTGTTGCACCGGTTCATCCTTGTGTTTGTTTCAAATAACCTTGCTAGCCTAAACCTTGTATCGAGAGGGAATACTTCTCATGCATCCAAAATCCTTGAGCCAACCACTATGCCATTTGTGTCCACCATACATACCTACTACATGGTATTTCTCCGCCATTCCAAAGTAAATTGCTTGAGTGCTACCTTTAAAATTTCCATTCTTTACCTTTGCAATATATAGCTCATGGGACAAATAGCTTTAAAACTATTGTGGTATTGAATATGTACTTATGCACTTTATCTCTTATTAAGTTGTTTGTTGTGCGATAACCATGTTTCTGGGGACGCCATCAACTCTTTGTTGAATATCATGTGAGTTGCTATGCATGTCCATCTTGTCTGAAGTAAGGGAGATTTACCATTCATTTAATGGTTAGAGCATGCATAATGTTAGAGAAGAACATTGGGCCGCTAACTAAAGCCATGATCCATGGTGGAAGTTTCAGTTTTGGACATATATCCTCAATCTCATATGAGAACATTAATTGTTGCTAAATGCTTATGCATTAAAGAGGAGTCCATTATCTGTTGTCTATGTTGTCCCGGTATGGATGTCTAAGTTGAGAATAATCAAAAGCGAGAAATCCAATGCGAGCTTTCTCCTTAGACCTTTGTACAGGCGGCATAGAGGTACCCCTTTGTGACACTTGGTTAAAACATGTGTATTGCGATGATAATCCCGGTGATCCAAGCTAATTAGGACAAGGTGCGGGCACTATTAGTATACTATACATGAGGCTTGCAACTTGTAAGATATAATTTACATGATACATATGCTTTATTACTACCGTTGACAAAATTGTTTCTTGTGTCCAAAACCAAAGCTCTAGCACAAATATAGCAATCAATGCTTCCCTCTGCGAAGCCTTTCTTTTACTTTTATGTTGAGTCGGTTCACCTATCTCTCTCCACCTCAAGAAGCAAACACTTGTGTGAACTGTGCATTGATTCCTACATACTTGCATATTGCACTTGTTATATTACTTTACATTGACAATATCCATGAGATATACATATTATAAGTTGAAAGCAACCGCTGAAACTTAATCTTCCTTTGTGTTGCTTCAATACCTTTACTTTGATTTATTGCTTTATGAGTTAACTCTTATGCAAGACTTATTGATGCTTGTCTTGAAAGTACTATTTATGAAAAGTCTTTGCTTTATGATTCATTTGTTTACTCATGTCATTACCATTGTTTTGATCGCTGCATTCATTACATATGCTTACAATAGTATGATCAAGGTTATGATGGCATGTCACCCGAAATTATCTTTGTTATCGTTTACTGCTCGGGAGCAGAACTAAGATTGGGGATGCTGATACGTCTCCGACGTATCGATAATTTCTTATGTTCCATGCCACATTAATGATGATATCTACATGTTTTATGCATACTTTATGTCATATTTATGCATTTTCCGCACTAACCTATTAACGAGATGCCGAAGAACCAGTTTTTGCTGTTTTTGGTTTCAGAAATCCTAGTAAGGAAATATTCTCGGAATTGGACGAAATCAACGGGGCCTATTTTGCCACGAAGCTTCCAGAAGACCGAAGAGAAGACGAAGTGGGGCCACGGGCGCCGCCACACTAGGGCGGCGCGGCCAGCATAGGGCCCGCGCGGCCCTGCTGTGTGGGGCCCCCGTGACGCCCTTTGACCTGCCCTTCCGCCTACTTAAAGCCTCCATCGCGAAACCCCCAGTACCGAGAGCCACGATATGGAAAACCTTACTGAGACGCCGCCGCCGCCAATCCCATCTCGGGGATTCAGGAGATCGCCTCCGCACCCTGCCGGAGAGGGAATCATCTCCCGGAGGACTCTTCATCGCCATGATCGCCTCCGGAGTGATGAGTGAGTAGTTCACCCCTGGACTATGGGTCCATAGCAGTAGGTAGATGGTCGTTGATGGCGTGTATTTCACACGTTCGTTGGGCAACCCCAAGAGGAAGGTATGATGCGCACAGCGGCAAGTTTTCCCTCAGAAAGAAACCAAGGTTTATCGAACCAGGAGGAGCCAAGAAGCACGTTGAAGGTTGATGGCGGCGGGATGTAGTGCGGCGCAACACCAGGGATTCCGGCGCCAACGTGGAACCTGCACAACACAACCAAAGTACTTTGCCCCAACGAAACACTGAGGTTGTCAATCTCACCGGCTTGCTGTAACAAAGGATTAACCGTATTGTGTGGAAGATGATTGTTTGCGAGAAAATAGTAAAAACAAGTATTGCAGCAGATTTGTATTAAGATAAAAAGAATGGACCGGGGTCCACAGTTCACTAGAGGTGTCTCTCCCATAAGATAAAAGCATGTTGGGTGAACAAATTACAGTCGGGCAATTGACAAATAGAGAGGGCATAACAATGCACATACATGACATGATAAGTATAGTGAGATTTAATTGGGCATTACGACAAAGTACATAGACCGCCATCCAACCGCATCTATGCCTAAAAAGTCCACCTTCAGGTTATCATCCGAACCCCCTCCGTATTAAGTTGCTAACAACGTACAATTGCATTAAGTATGGTGCGTAATGTAATCAACAACTACATCCTCGGACATAGCGCCAATGTTTTATCCCTAGTGGCAACAGCACAACACAACCTTAGAACTTTCGTCACTGTCCCAGTGTCAATGCATGAACCCACTATCGAGCATAAGTACTCCCTCTTGGAGTTAAAAGTAAAACTTGGCCAGAGCCTCTACTAGAAACGGAGAGCATGCAAGATCATAAACAACACATGTATAATAACTTGATAATTAACATGACATGGTATTCTCTATCCATCGGATCCCGACAAACACAACATATAGAATTACGATAGATGATCTTGATCATGTTAGGCAGCTCACAAGATCCAACAATGAAGCACAATGAGGAGAAGACAACCATCTAGCTACTGCTATGGACCCATAGTCCAGGGGTGAACTACTCACTCATCACTCCGGAGGCGACCATGGCGGTGTAGAGTCCTCCGGGAGATGATTCCCCTCTCCGCCAGGGTGCCGGAGGCGATCTCCTGGATCCCCCGAGATGGGATCGGCGGCGGCGGCGTCTCGAAGGTTTTCCGTATCGTGGCTCGTGACCGGGGGTTTCACACGGAGACTTTTTATAGGCGGAAGGGCAGGTCAAGAGGCGGCACGGGGGCCCCACACCACAGGGCCGCGCGGCCAAGGGGCGCCGCCTATGGTGGGCCCTCCGTGGCCCTCTTTCGTCTCTCCTTCGGACTGAAGCTTCGTGAGAAAATAGGCCCCTGGGCTTTGATTTCGTCCAATTCGAGAATATTTCCTTACTAGGATTTCTGAAACCAAAACAGCAGAAACAGAACTGGCACTTCGGCATCTTGTTAATAGGTTAGTTCCGAAAATGCACGAATATGACATAAAGTGTGCATAAAACATGTAGATAACATCAATAATGTGGCATAGAACATAAGAAATTATCGATACGTCGGAGACGTATTAGCATCCCCAAGCTTAGTTCTGCTCGTCCCGAGCAGGTAAAACGATAACAAAGATAATTTCTGAAGTGATATGCCATCATAACCTTGATCATACTATTTGTAAGCATATGTAGTGGATGCAGCGATCAAAACAATGGTAATGACATGAGTAAACAGGTGAATCATATAGCAAAGACTTTTCATGAATAGTACTTCAAGACAAACATCAATAAGTCTTGCATAAGAGTTAACTCATAAAGCAATAAATCAAAGTAAAGGTATTGAAGCAACACAAAGGAAGATTAAGTTTCAGCGGTTGCTTTCAACTTGTAACATGTATATCTCATGGATAATAGTCAACATAGAGTAATATAACAAGTACAATATGCAAGTATGTAAGAATCAATGCACACACACAAGTGTTTGCTTCTTGAGGTGGAGAGAGATAGGTGAACCGACTCAACATAAAAGTAAAGAGAATGGTCCTTCAAAGAGGAAAGCATCGATTGCTATATTTGTGCTAGAGCTTTTATTTTGAAAACATGAAACAATTTTGTCAACGGTAGTAATAAAGCATATGAGTTATGTACATTATATCTTACAAGTTGCAAGTCTCATGCATAGTATACTAATAGTGCCCGCACCTTGTCCTAATTAGCTTGGACTACCGGATCTTTGCAATGCACATGTTTTGACCAAGTGTCACAATGGGGTACCTCCATGCCGCCTGTACAAAGGTCTAAGGAGAAAGCTCGCATTTTGGATTTCTCGCTTTTGATTATTCTCAACTTAGACATCCATACCGGGACAACATGGACAACAGATAATGGACTCCTCTTTAATGCATAAGCATGTGGCAACAATTATTATTCTCATATGAGATTGAGGATATATGTCCAAACTGAAACTTCCACCATGAATCATGGCTTTAGTTAGCGGCCCAAAGTTCTTCTCTAACAACATGCATGCTCCAACCATGAAGGTGGTAGATCTCTCTTACTTCAGACAAGACGGACATGCATAGCAACTCACATGATATCCAACAAAGAATAGTTGATGGCGTCCCCGAAACATGGTTATCGCTCAACAAGCAACTTAATAAGAGATAAAGTGCATAAGTACATATTCAATACTACAATAGTTTTTAAGCTATTTGTCCCATGAGCTATATATTGCAAAGGTGAATGATGGAATTTTAAAGGTAGCACTCAAGCAATTTACTTTGGAATGGCGGATAAATACCATGTAGTAGGTAGGTATGGTGGACACAAATGGCATAGTGGTTGGCTCAAGTATTTTGGATGCATGAGAAGTATTCCCTCTCGATACAAGGTTTAGGCTAGCAAGGTTATTTGAAACAAACACAAGGATGAACGGTGCAGCAAAACTCACATAAAAGACATATTGTAAACATTATAAGACTCCATACCGTCTTCCTTGTTGTTCAAAACTCAATACTAGATGTTATCTAGACTCTAGAGAAACCAAATATGCAAACCAAATTAACAAGCTCTAAGTGTTTCTTCATTAATGGGTGCAAAGTATATGATGCAAGAGCTTAAACATGAGCACAACAATTGCCAAGTATCAAATTATCCAAGACATTATAGCAATTTACTAAATGTATCATTTTCCAATTCCAACCATATAACAATTTAACGAAGAAGAACTTCGCCATGAATACTATGAGTAGAACCTAAGGACATATTTGGCCATATGCAACAGCGGAGCGTGTCTCTCTCCCATAAAGTGAATGCTAGGATCCATTTTATTCAAACAAAACAAAACAAAAACAAACGCGCTCCAAGCAAAGTACATAAGATGTGGCCGAATAAAAATATAGTTTCGGGGAGGAACCCGATAATTTGTCGATGAAGAAGGATGCCTTGGGCATCCCCAAGCTTAGACGCTTGAGTCTTTAATATATGCAGGGGTGAACCAGGGCATCCCCAAGCTTAGAGCTTTCACTCTCCTTGATCATATTGCATCATACTCCTCTCTTGATCCTTGAAAACTTCCTCCACACCAAACTCGAAACAACTCATTAGAGGGTTAGTGCATAATAAAAATTCACATGTTCGAGGTGACACAATCATTCTTAACACTTTGGACATTGCATAAAGCTACTGGACATTAATGGATCAAAGAAATTCATCCAACATAGCAAAAGAGGCAATGCGAAATAAAAGACAGAATCTGTCAAAACAAAAGTCCGTAAAGATGGATTTTATTAGGCCACCAGACTTGCTCAAACGAAAATGCTCATATTGAATGAAAGTTGCGTACATATCTGAGGATCATGCTCGTAAATTGGCGTAATTTTCTGAGCTACCTACAGGGAGATAGACCCAGATTCGTGACAGCAAAGAAATCTGGAACTGCGCAGTAATCCAAATCTAGTACTTACTTTTCTATCAAAGACTTTACTTGGCACAACAAAACATAAAACTAAGATAAGGAGAGGTTGCTACAGTAGTAAACAACTTCCAAGACACAAATATAAAACAAAAATACTGGAGTAAAAACATGGGTTGTCTCCCATAAGCGCTTTTCTTTAACGCCTTTCAGCTAGGCGCAGAAAGTGTGTATCAAGTGTTGTCGAAGGATGGTGCGTCAACCTTACCTTGGGCTTTACCCTTACCTTTCTTATTGTTTTTCCTTCCCTTTGGTTTAGGGAATATATGATTTCCCCCTGGTATAGAGGTGAATTTCAGAGTGCCTTTTCCCACATCAATGACTGCTCCCAATAGTTTCAACAGGGATCTCCCAAGTATGATTTTTCCTGTTTCAATAACAAGATAATCAATGGATATGGTTCTTCCAAGAATGGCTGTATGCACACCTGCAGCTACTCCCTTAGGAATTATAATAGAGTTATCAATGAGAGTTATCTCTTCTCCTCCTTCATCGACTCCCCAAAGTTTCAAAGATTTATAAATGCTTTCAGGCATAAGGCAAAATTCATACATAATATCACAATAGGCATGAAGAGTTCGATCACCGATAACAATTTTAACAGCAGGATCCCATAATGAAAGTTCAGAGTTCACTAAAACTTGATCAAGACGGTTACGAATGTATCCATAATTTTCATTTAAGCGAGATGCACTTGTCTCAAGAGTATTTAATCTATTATGAATGCTGATAAGGGCTGAATCAAAATTATTAGCTGAATCATGTGATGCAACCAACTTCTTTATGGCATTAAAAGCTTGATCCCCATTGCAATGGAGGAAATCTCCTCCCACTAAAGTATCCAAAGCATATCTATAGCGAACCATAAGACCAAAATAAAATTACTAAGGAGCAAACTTAGAGTCATTTGAGGTTCAGTTTCATGATAAGAAGTAAAAATTCTAGACCAAGCATCCTTAAAACTCTCCTCATCCCCTTGTTTAAAAGTGAAAACTAATTCTTCAGGCGAAGAAGTAACAGGTTCAGAGCTAGACATGGTAACAAAAGTAACTAAATTTTTTGTATTTTTAATATAGAGTGCAAGACAATAAATAAAGCAAACTAGATAAAGTAAATGCAAGTAAACTAATTTTTTGTGTTTTGATATAAGTGCAGCAAACAAAGTAGTAAATAAAATAAAGCAAGACAAAAACAAAGTAAAGAGATTGAGAAGTGGAGACTCCCCTTGCAGCGTGTCTTGATCTCCCCGGCAACGGCGCGAGAAAAAGAGCTTGATGGCGTGTATTTCACACGTTCGTTGGGCAACCCCAAGAGGAAGGTATGATGCGCACAGCAGCAAGTTTTCCCTCGAAAGAAACCAAGGTTTATCGAACCAGGAGGAGCCAAGAAGCACGTTGAAGGTTGATGGCGGGGAGGTGGCGCAACAACACGGCGGACAACACCGACAAACACGCCCCCGAAACAGTGAGGTTGTCAATCTCACGGCTTGCTGTAACAAAGGATTAACCGTATTGTGTGGAAGATGATTGTTTGCAGAGAAAATAGTAAAAACAAGTATTGCAGCAGATTTGTATTTCAGTATAAAAAGAATGGACCGGGGTCCACAGTTCACTAGAGTGTCTCTCCCATAAGATAAAAGCATGTTGGGTGAACAAATTACAGTCGGGCAATTGACAAATAGAGAGGGCATAACAATGCACATACATGACATGATAAGTATAATGAGATTTAATTGGGCATTACGACAAAGTACATAGACCGCCATCCAACGCATCTATGCCTAAAAAGTCCACCTTCAGGTCATCCGAACCCCTCCAGTATTAAGTTGCTAACAACACAATTGCATTAAGTATGGTGCGTAATGTAATCAACAACTACATCCTCGGACATAGCGCCAATGTTTTATCCCTAGTGGCAACAGACAACACAACCTTAGAACTTTCTGTCACTGTCCTGTCAATGGAGGCATGAACCCACTATCGAGCATAAGTACTCCCTCTTGGAGTTAAAAGTAAAACTTGGCCGAGCCTCTACTAGAAACGGAGAGCATGCAAGATCATAAACAACACATGTATAATAACTTGATAATTAACATGACATGGTATTCTCTATCCATCGGATCCCGACAAACACAACATATAGAATTACAGATAGATGATCTTGATCATGTTAGGCAGCTCACAAGATCCAACAATGAAGCACAATGAGGAGAAGACAACCATCTAGCTACCGCTATGGACCCATAGTCCAGGGGTGAACTACTCACTCATCACTCCGGAGGCGACCATGGCGGTGTAGAGTCCTCCGGGAGATGATTCCCCTCTCCGGCGAGGTGCCGGAGGCGATCTCCTGGATCCCCGAGATGGGATCGGCGGCGGGCGTCTCTAAAGATTTTCCGTATCGTGGCTCTCGGTACGGGGGTTTCGTCACGGAGACTTTTTATAGGCGGAAGGGCAGGTCAAGAGGCGGCACGGGGGCCCCACACCACAGGGCCGCGCGGCCAAGGGGGGCCGCGCCGCCTATGGTGTGGCCCCTCGTGGCCCCTCTTCGTCTCTCCTTCGGACTTCTGGAAGCTTCGTGAGAAAATAGGCCCCTGGGCTTTGATTTCGTCCAATCCGAGAATATTTCCTTACTAGGATTTCAGAAACCAAAAACAGAAAACAAGAATGACACTTCGGCATCTTGTTAATAGGTTAGTTCAGAAAATGCACGAATATGACATAAAGTGTGCATAAAACATGTAGATAACATCAATAATGTGGCATAGAACATAAGAAATTATCGATACGTCGGAGACGTATCAGTCGTCTTCTCCTTATGTGCTTCATTGTCGGATCTTGTGAGCTGCCTAACATGATCAAGATCATCTATCTGTAATGCTATATGTTGTGTTTGTCGGGATCCGATGGATAGAGAATACTATGTTATGTTGATTATCAATCTATTACCTATGTGTTGTTTATGATCTTGCATGCTCTCCGTTATTAGTAGAGGCTCTGGCCAAGTTTTTACTCTTAACTCCAAGAGGGAGTATTTATGCTCGATAGTGGGTTCATGCCTCCATTAAATCTGGGACAGTGACAAAAAGTTCTAAGGTTGTGGATGTGTTGTTGCCACTAGGGATAAAACATTGATGCTATGTCCGAGGATGTAGTTATTTATTACATTACGCACCATACTTAATGCAATTGTTTGTTGTTTGCAACTTAATACGGAAGGGGTTCGGATGATAACTGAAGGTGGACTTTTTAGGCATAGATGCATGCCGGATAGCGGTCTATGTACTTTGTCGTAATGCCCAACTAAATCTCACAATACTCATCATATCATGTATGTGCATGGTCATGCCCTCTCTATTTGTCAATTGCCCAACTGTAATTTGTTCACCCAACATGCTATTTATCTTATGGGAGAGACACCTCTAGTGAACGTGGACCCCGGTCCTATTCTTTACATCGAATACAATCTCCTGCAATACTAGTTCTACTGTTTTCTGCAAACAATCATCATCCACACTATACATCTAATCCTTTGTTACAAAGCCGGTGAGATTGACAACCTCCACTGTTTCGTTGGGGCTACTTTGGTTGTGTTGTGCAGTTCCACGTTGGCGCCGGAATCCCTGGTGTTGCGCCGCACTACATCCCGCCGCCATCAACCTTCGACGTGCTTCTGGCTCCTCCTGGTTCGATAAACCTTGGTTTCTTTCTGAGGGAAAACTTGCTACTGTACGCATCACACCTTCCTCTTGGGGTTCCCAACGGACGTATCGATCGCACGCATCAAGCCCTCAGCCTCGGGGGAGAACTACTCCCTCCTCATCATGGGAGTCAGCAGCGGCGATGAAGATGGAGGTGGTGTCGATGGAGATGAATCCGAGGGCAATTCCCCATCCCAGCGGCGTGTCGGAACAGAGATTCTGTCCCCCGAAACTTGTCGTCGATGGCGGCGGCGCTGCGGAACTCTTCGTGGAATATGACTTGATTTTTTAGGGTTTTCGCATCTGGGAGAATATATAGGCGGAAGGGCGGCCTCGGAGGGGCCCCAGGGTGCCCTCTCCACCTGGTAGCGCGACAGAGGGGTGGGCCGCGCCCCCCTATGGTGTGGCGGTCCCTTGGCCCCCTCTGGCCCTTCTCTGGCTCTCTGGGTCCGCCTCGGCAAAATATTGACCTTCGTGGGGTCCGATTCCGAGAATATTTCCTTTGTAGAATTTCTGAAACCAAAAACAAACAGAAAACAGAACTGGCGCTTCGGCATCTTGTTAATAGGTTAGTCCCGGAAAATGCATAAAAATGATATAAAGTATGAGCAAAACATGTAGGTATTGTCATAAAACTAGCATGGAACATAAGAAATTATAGATACGTTGGAGACGTATCAGTATCCATCTAGTCAAGTACTATTGGTGCGACCTGTACGAGAGACAAAGACACAGGAGGCGGCGGAAAAAGGCACAAAACCCATTGATACGTCTCAAACGTATCTATAATTTCTTATGTTCCATGTTACTTTTATGATGATACTCACATGTTTTATACACACTTTATGTCATTATTATGCATTTTTCGGCACTAACCTATTGACGAGATGCCGAAGAGCCAGTTGTTGTTTTCTGCTGTTTTTGGTTTCAGAAATCTTACAAAGGAAATATTCTCGGAATTGGACGAAATCAACGACCAGGGTCTTATTTTTCCACAAAGCTTCGAAGACCGAAAGGGATATGAAGGGGCGACGAGGCGCCGCCACCATAGGGCCGCGGCCATAGGAGGGCCCGCGCCGCCTATGGTGTGGGCCCTCGCGCCGCCTCCAACCTGCCCGTCCGCCTACTTAAAGCCTTCGTCGCGAAAACCCCGCCGAGAGCCACGATACGGAAACCTTCCAGATGCCGCCGCCGCCAATCCCATCTCGGGGATTCAGAAGATCGCCTCCGGCACCCTGCTGGAGAGGGCAATCATCTCCGGAGGACTCGTCATCACCATCACTCGGATTGATGTGTGAGTAGTTCACCCTGGACTATGGGTCCATAGCAGTAGCTAGATGGTTGTCTTCTCCTCATTGTGCTATCATGTTAGATCTTGTGAGCTGTCTATCATGATCAAGATCATCTATTTGTAATGCTACATGTTGTGTTTGTTGGGATCCGATGAATATAGAACACTATGTCAAGTTGATTATCAATCTATCATGGATGTGTTGTTGCCACTAGGGATAAAACATCAATGCTTTGTCTAAGGATATTTGTGTTGATTACATTACGCACCATACTTAATGCAATTGTCTGTTGTTTGCAACTTAATACTGGAAGGGGTTCGGATGATAACGAAGGTGGACTTTTTAGGCATAGATGCATGCTGGATAGCGGTCTATGTACTTTGTCGTAATGCCGATTAAATCTCATAGTAGTCATCGTGATATATGTATGTGCATTGTTATGCCTTCTCTATTTGTCAATTGCCCAACTGTAATTTGTTCACCCAACATGCTATTTATTTTATGGGAGAGACACCACTAGTGAACTGTGGTGACCCGGCATACCACTGCATGGTGTAGTATGCAAGTCTGATATAACACCAATGAAACACCGTTCCACTGGTATTATATCGCTCAGAGTGGTACAACAGAAACATATGCGGGTCCAAGGCATGTCTATAGAATTACAACATTGACTACATAAGATCATCACAGCCTCCTACTTTACAATGAGGTAAACTGCAAATAAACTCCGGAAGAACGACTCGTAGTCTAGTCTTAACACGAACTCTATTTGTAGAGTATTTAACTAGCTATAGAGGCTATGAATAGATTCTAGCTAAATAGGAGCTATGTTTAGGAAGCTAGTTCCCTTCTATGGCTAATCTAGGTTTTCTCCTTGTTGGATGTAGTATTTGACTCTTCTGACAGGGTCCTGTCCCTTGAAGTTGTTGTTGACTCCTCGGTCTTCGAGTTGCACTGAAGATCTTCCTTTGATGCCTCCATATCTAAGCAGGGGATTTAAGAGTGGGATGAGTACGAGCGTACTCAACAAGTTCATTATAGGAAAGAGGTGTTTAATGCACTAGCTACAGCATTAGACCGAAAGTCTAATACCAATGCAGGTTTTCATAACCATTTCTTCAAAAGGTTGCTTTTATTCAGAAGAACTATGTCCGTCAGCCTTCACCGGTTTACTAGAACTTCATGGAGCTCCTTTCCGGCGTTCGCAGTTCCATATCCCGGAAGGAGTGACAGGTCACGGTTCATTACACTCTGCAGAGGTGTGTTGCTTTACCCATAAGAGATCTTAACCTTGGTGCCAACCGGGGGCGACCCGTCCACACTTCTTTGGTGTGAGGCCCGGTATAAGGTCTAGCCAATCATGTTCCTCCGCTACATCGAACACCCACCCTTTGTTGCATGCGCCGACCCTGGGTCCACGTCGGTCCCATTATTCCCGTAATTTCAGGGTGGACCCGACCACGACAACAGTGCTGGGCTCTTACCATACACTCCTACGCCGGTGGCTGCAACCCATCATAGAACGCATTACCGTGGGGAATTAGAATGGGATCCCCACCCTCCGGTTGTTCCGCAAGACACAACTGCTACGGCAAGCAATGCTTTACCATGGGGAATTAGAATGGGATCCCCACCCTCCGGTTGTTCCGCCAGACACAACTGCTACGGTAAGCGCATCCGTTGATGAACGAGAGGTGGAAACACTTTTGACTACTCCGTCCCACTCCGGATCTTATGGTTAACACGGGTATTACGGCACAAGAATCACTGGCGACATTTGTTGTTTAATCCTAGATGGATATAAACCCGTGCAATGGAACCTCCACCATATCAACACAATCCATGGTTCCATTGCCCACCACATAGTCATATTCATAGTTATGAAAGTAGTGGTTTTGATTTTTGTGCAATAGTGATAACCATAATACTTTGCAAGTAATTTGATAAAAATACTCAAATGACATGAGCAAGTGATGAACTTGCCTTTCTTGACTGCAAGATTATGCAGGCAAGGGTCTTCGATACGTAATAACTCCAAATTCTGAAATAGCATCATCGTCCGGTAAGGACGATGTTTAAAAGATTGGCAAGGATGCAATAATGCATAAGTATGATATGCAATCGTTCTAAGCGTGACCTAACCCCGATGATTTAGGATTAGTGAGTGGTAATGATTAGTTCTGGGTGTGTTGCACTTTTAGAATGATTCACATACAAGGTTCTTATTCAGGTGTGATTTACTTGGTATTATAAACAGGTAGATAATAAAGCATAGTAATCAATTGAGCACACAAAGAATGATAGTTGGCATAATGTTAACAAGTAAAGAACAGTGGTCAGTTTTAGTACTATATGGCATGGTTAATGGTTAATTATCATATACTTCAAAAGAATAACTTTTGAAGAACATGTTCTTTTGATAAAGAACAAGTATGATAATTAGGGTTGTGGAGTTCTATGATTTACTATGGTTCTAATTGGTTGCTGGAGTAAGTAGTAGATGGATCACAACAACGTTGGATTCATCGACACCTAGGGCTGGGAAGGCTGAGTTAAGCCTAGGCATCCTAAGCAAGTATTTATACATGGTTGCTATCAAGGTTGGTATACCTTGCTGGTGATAGCTGGTTATTGGCTATAGGTCCTATTAGGCAGAATTGATGATGATTCCTTATTTCCTTCAAAAGAATAACTTTTGAAGAACATACTTCTTACATAATAAGAAGTATTAAAATTAAGGTTGAGGTTGTCTTGTATTAGCCATTGGATCTCTAAGTAGAGAATGGTTCGTTCCTAAATAGGATGGTTCATAAGTATCTCACACTAGTAGGGTTTAGTGTGTATGGGATATGATGTCAATATTAGCATGGTTGCTAATGGAGTTCATCACAATGGTGTGATGCTATATAGGTATGAGTAAGGTTGATACTTTTGATGAGAGGAATTTAGGGTTTAGACTTAGGTGTTCCTATTTGATCATCTAGGTTTGAGGGGATGAACACATGGAATGCTAAAGTCTTAGTGATAGGCTCCTATATTTTATGTGGACCTGGATATGCACTTAGTGGCTAATTATGGATCTAGGTATGAATACAATGTCTCTTGATCACATATCTTAACCTAGGGTTTAGGTTTAGAAGCAATTTAAGGTTCACATGAGATAGTGGTTCTAGGGTTCCTGAATGGATTAGGGTTTTAGGAATCACATGAAATGGTAGGGTTGTAATATCATTCCATGTGGAATTTAGGGTTTGCTATTTATCATTTGGTTCTATGGTTAATAACTTCATTTTATATTTGAAGTTATTAGTAGCTTGGAAATAAAAATAATATGGAATTTGGCATTTTATTATTCTTAAATAATTAATAATTAAGGTAATTATTATTTAGGGTTTTGAATCCTCCTAATAAGGATTTAATAAATTAATAGTAAAGGAAAATTAATTTTGATGTTTTCCTTATTTAGTTACTGGTTTTTATTTATTTTCTGAAATTTTCCTAATTATTGAATTTTAATTGAATTTAGAATTCAAATTAAAGGCTTAAATAACAAGTATTAAATAATTAGATTTTTATTAAAAATAAAAATTTCATTTTATATTTTTATTGGATAGAGTTTTCTTTTCTGAGAATTTTAATATCTTATTTACATTTTTCTGAGCTAATATGATTTTTCTATAATTTGGCAAAGTTGCAGTAATTTCTGGAATTGAATTTAAACAAGAAATACTAGAGTTACCCGACCAGAATACACCCACAGTCAATGACTGGTGGGGTTCTGGCCACGTCAGCTGCCACATGGTGCCGATGTGGCAACCATGCGCATCACCGGCGGCCAGTGGTGAACGGCGCCGGCGTTCCCGGGGTTCCGCGAGGGTGTGTGTGTGTGCTCATTCTAACGAGGACGACGGGGTGAACCGATTGGCGGTGGCGCCGCCCCGCTATGGTCATCGGAGCTTGGCCGGCGGCGGAACCGAGCGGCAGAGCTCGCGGTATGCGAGCTGCGGCGAAGCTAGGGAACGCAATCAAGCGGCTATGCATGCTAGGAGGGTCAGTGGCTCACCAGGAGCACGCAGAGCTTGACGGCGAGGTCTATGGAGGTCGGCATCGCCGGAATTTATCGGTGCCGGTGCCGGGGAAGACGAGCTCGTCGACGTCGATTTCGGGCACGGCGGCTCGATTCCTCCCGTGGGCGTAGCAAGTCGAGGACGGTGATCACGCCGGTGTGCTCGCCTTGGCTCGGAGAGGCTTCTATCGCCGGCGGTAATGGCGACTGGCGGAGCCAGGGTTCCGGTATGGGGAGAATTGAGACGAGAAGGAAGCAAACCTAAACTAGGGTTCGTCGTCGAGCTTTTATAGGGCGTTGGAGCACGCCTCGTCACGCCGTCGAGGAAGGAGAGGCCGCCAGCGAGAGAGGAGAAGAGGATCACGGCGTGCTGCTGGCATCCATGCGCGTTGAAGAGATGAGGACGAGCCCTCCCCAGATCTTTTGACGAAGAGGTATGTGGGCTGTCTGGTTGGTGGTTTGGGCCGTGTTGGTGGGCTGGGTGCTGGGCTGCTTGGTGGGCTACACGGCCAGGTAAGGCTCTTTTCCCTCTCTTTCTTTTATCTATTTTCTTTTTCTGTTTTATAATTCTGTTTAGAATTCAAATTTGAATTCTTTTCTATTTTGCAGGTCTTACTTATTTGAAACATATAAGGATTAGTTCAAGATACTGCAAGGTCTTGAGTGGTGTATTTGCAAATTTAATGTGGCACCATAACATTGGTTTAATTATTATTATTGGTATTTGAATTTCAATACCCCTATGGACATGAATTTGAATATTATCTTTGGGAATATTCAAATTGTTTTCCAATTGGTAGTTTTCTTACTTAGTAATATTTCTTGTTTTATTTGGTATTGCTTTGCAAGAAATAAGTTGCCAAGTAAGGTTTGTTTATGGAGTTCTATTAAGTAAGTGACTAAATGGCATGATTTCATGTGCTAAAAATATCTCTAAGGACTTGATCTCTCATTTGAGATTGTTGGTCACTTACACATGAATTTATGTGAGCACTTGCTTGTTAAGGTCTTGTGAGGTTTATCTTAATTTCTATTTCAAGTTTAATACTTGTACTATTATTTTAATAACACCTTGAAATACTTAGAGTAGGTATTACTCTCATCAGGGTTTGGTTTTGATTCTAATGATAAGTGGTTGATTACCACTTATGGGTTTGAATTATTAAATATAGCACAAGGTTAATCTTTGGTTCATAATTGAAACCAAAGATATAGTTTGTGAGCAATTTCTAAGGTTCTAATGAGATTCACCTAATGGCAATTGGTTTGAATCTCATCTATGGCCTGGTTTGTTTTATGATCACCATAGTGATACATAAACTAGGGTTGAGGTTTAATTCTAGGTGGTGAGATGAGATGACACCATATTGCATGTGCTAGGGTTAATCTCCCCTAACCAAGATAATATGGTTACTTTCTTAATTGCTTCTGTGCTCATTTAATTACTAAGGATTTGGGAATTGGTTTTATCTTCTACCAATTAACTACAATTATTATCCTTAATTTAGCATTAAATTAACTACATTGGTTATAGTTCTTTTTATAGTTAACTTTGGTCTTATGGATGAATGGTTTCTCACCATATTAAATATGGAGTTTTACTCTAAGGTTTTCTTAGGTTCTTTATTTTATGAAATATAGGTATGGTAGGATTCTACTTATGATCACCAAATGGTTCACAAGTAAAAGATAAGATATAAACCTAGGTTGCTTACTAGTGATCTCCCTATGATTTCATGTGGTGAATAATATCTACTAATCTTATTAAGGTTTAACTTGTCCTCATATACCTCAAGAGCATGATCATGGATTAGACATGATCAACTTGTTCTCAAGGTCTCTACCTCATATTCTTAGGGTTTATGATCACTACACAATTTATAATGATCAAGGTTTGGCTTCCTAAGTTATTACTAGAAATATTTAGATATGGTTGTACCAATTACCCTTCTCACTCCACAAGGACTTGGATTATAATCTAAGGTTCTACTCAAGGAATGATGATGTGATTATCTAAATATGTGGTCTTCCTTAGAATTTCTACCTTGCTATCTTCTGTAGCTTGTTCTTCAGGAATTCTGATAAACCTGCATCTTGTGGCATGCCTCCACCTCCTAGCTGCTTCATCTTGATCCTAACTATTTTATGGAGTGGCTCAATGTGTTGGTCTTCTTGCATCATGGTGCAAGATGATGAGATGAATGAGGTAGAGGGTTCCTTTTATAGGCTTGGGCATGCTCTAATATCATGACACATGGGTGGATGACTCTTGCTTTAATTTGATGAGTAAGATGCTTGGTTGTCATGCTCTCATCCATAGCAATCCTTTAAGCATGAGGTGGCATAGCTTAGGATTCAAGCTATGTAGATATTTTCATCCTATGTGTCATTGAGATTATCCTCTCATGTGGTTTATTTTTGGATAGCCAAGTGGCTTTTGTTACTAAATATCTTGTGAATGATTTTATGCTTGTGGTTGAGTCACTATATCATATGTGATGGTATTTATATCATTATTGGGAACAAAATGTCAAAGATAAGGATCATACCCCAATTTTTGAATGATGATATTTGATTTCACCAAGGCATGATCATATGAGTTTCAAAGTACTCATAGTTTATTTTATTCAAATAGTTTGGACTATAATTCGTAATGTAAATGATTTTAGTTTTGTGATATTCCACATATTTAAATAGTTATGCTTAAAATAAGAATGTGGGGCTTTTATGCACTTAGGTCCTTGTGTTTTACCATATTTGATAATTAGTTTTAAAGTGAATTCAATTATACCCCAAGGTAGTTGCTTAACTTTTAAGTGTTAATAATTTAGAGTTTGCTTCTTATCTCTTTGTTGGTTATATACCTCTCCCATCTCTAGGGTTTAATGATAAGCCTTTGTTGGGGTTAAGTTCAAGAGTTTAATTCAAGAAATACCATGAGGTTCATGGTAGGAATATTTATTTGTTAAAGACATGGAAAAGATAAGTGAAGAATGGTTTCTCCATTTATGGTTACTTGATTTCCAAATGAATAGATGTTCTTATGTTATGGCAAGGAATACCATGTTATGATCTTTTATGAGATCAAGCAATTGATCATTGAGTAAAGTGTTGTTGTGTTAATTTTAGTTCCATTTGATCTAACCCCTTAGATCAAATCATCTTTTCCCAAAACAAGGTTTTAGCAAAGTCACATTGAGGTTTATAGCGCTTGACTTGATGAGCTACTTCAATTCCACCAAGGTCAAGTGAAACTTCAGTTACTGTGACTGTTTTACTTTAAAGCGCGAAAATTCCCCAGATTTTCTATGCATGAATGCAATGCACACATCTGTTTCCTCTATTTTTGTAACCCCAATACCTGGGATATTACAGTCTCTACCCCTTAAACTAAACTTCGTCCTCGAAGTTTGATCTCTCTCACATTTCGGAGTGTGGATCTGACTTGTGCAGACTACGACTTTTCTCAAACTCCGTATTGATCTTACTGGATATAATTGAATATATCCCTTGTCCAGATTCTTCCTGGAATCCATTCGGGTTTGACTCTGAACCATGGCTAATTTACTCTTATCCTTTAATTTCATCCAACTTAACAAGCTTGCTTCCTTTCTCTTTAAAGATTCAATGATTGGGACTTCTTCTTGTCCTGGCAGTCTTAATTGAGGACTAATTTGATAACATTCTCCTATTTGATAAAATAGGTCTGTGTTTTCCCTTACTACCAAAGGTGCAATAATGGTACTTGGTAAGGTACTTACCTTGGAAATGATCGTGATGGTTTATTTCCCTAAGAATGGATTAGACTCATTTAGTCCATCCAATCATGGTTTATAGTTGATACCTATAACTATTTTGGGTTATTTAGGTTCCATGAAAGGAATCTTTCAAATGGACTTTAGTTTTGGTATAGTCAATCTCCTTAAGTCTTTGGTCTCCTTGAGCTTAATTTGGTCTCCTATATTTCCTTCTTCCAACTTCATTAAGCTTAACTTACTTGAGATTTCGTACTTCTGAGTAAATATTTCTCCCTTTCTCAAGTGTTAGTCATCTTCTTACTTCCTCGAGGTATAAACCTCGGCTTCTGATCTGACATCCTTCTGAAAGTAGAGTTCGATAATCTTATGAAAATAAGATCGAACTTCCTCTCAGTTCAGACCTTCTTCATCTATCTTGCTCAAAATATTGAGTTTTTGTAGTTCCAACTCAATCTTTACTCTACCCCTTAGAGTTTTCTTATGGACTTCAACTCCTTTTTCTTCCAACTATTGGACTTATGATTAGAATATTGGTCTAGGTCTAGTTTATGATTTGTACTCTTCTAGGTCTTGTGAAGAATATCTGTGGTGCATCCACTCAATTGTGGACATCCAATGTGAATCCTTCGACTAAATGTTTATAGGTTAGTGTTATTTGACTAACAAGATTTTTATTTGTTCACAAACTTTTGTTACAACTAATTAAATTGTGGACTATTTGTAATACCAACTGATACCAGTTGTGGTTATTATACCAACTGTGGCTATTTGATATCTAAAAAATGGATTCTATTATAGGTTCTGATCAACTGGATGAGACATCTTCTACTTTATCTCGTAGTATTGATACTATACCAATTGTGGTCTTTTGATATCAACTATGGTCTTCTTATATCTGCTATGTTTTGATAGGTTATCTTCCTTCCTTCAGGGTTTATTTTGCAAGAAAACCACTAGTTGACACTATGATTATAGTATCCTAAGTGATTTCCCATGCATTCCCTCTTCTATGTTGACTATGGATCAGCTTCAGCTTCACCATAATCATTATATTTCTTACCTTCATGCTTCTCATGTACTAAAGTACTCCACTGTTGAGGTAAAGCATGAATGTTGATTGGCACTTCCTTCAGAGTATTGTGGTTGCTTCCCACAACTTTGTTTCCTTTATCTGCTGAACCTTCATCTTGTCTTCAAAATATACATAATTCGTCACTTCCTCACACGAATACCATTACCCTCTAGATCTATAACATCAAGTAAGGACTTGATATTGCAACATGCATTTGCTTATCGAAGTCAAACTTCATGTATGGATCTAGTCAAACAATGAAAATCCAATAAAATCCAAGAAGATTCAGCTTTGTGCATATAGTACACACCATCTTAAGCCTGAATATAATAGTTGAGTAAAACATCTCTAAACATCAGGCTCTGATGTGTAGTATAGAACACCACATAATATAGGTTTATATCGTGATACTTAGCACGAATATAAGGAATTCTACTATTTGTCTCAACCTTTACCTTAATTGCACATTTGCAATGAGATAAACTTGAAACAAAGTGGTCTAGGATAGTTGTGGTTAACCTAATTTTGTTTGGAAGTACTAACAAAGTATTATACCATCTATAAGTGATATTGAGGACTATTTTATATGATACCTCTAGTTCTAATATGGTTACTCTAAATACATATTTATTAGGATATAGTTCCTATACTTCTAAGTGTTTCTACCATAAGCATATGGTCATGATGTGCTTGGCACACTTCCCATGTTTTTGGAACACAATTCTTGCACTATTGTTTTGCACTTGGCTTCTTATTGTACTCCTCTTAATTAATTATGAGGTTCTCGTCCATCACATAATGATTCTCAGGTGAATCATATATGATTACTATCACTACTCTGTAAGTAGACATGTTTTATTTCTATCTCTCTTACTTACCTCTCATGATTGACTCATCATGGTCTATACTATCTTAAATAACTTATAGTTATCACTTACTATCAATTGTTTCATATGTCTAGATAGTTTTACTTACTCATTACTTAACTTGGTCTACATCTTAATTATCTTCATCAATTGATATAACTCCTATTACCAGTCTGGATAACTCTTACTTAATCTTAACATGTGTTGGTACACATCTTCCAATAGGATATCTTCCTTATGGTTGTATCCTCTCTTTGGACTACCATGTGTTGTATACCAACTGTGATCTACTCATCTATTGTGTTAAGGACTTATTGATGTGCTTCATGTTTAAGATTAGCTAACTAACTTTACTTAAGAAAGATAGGTAAGAAATGTTGACTCAAGTGTGTCAGGATTATTCTCAAGTGAATATCCATCTCAAGTCATAAGAATATTTGGTTTGGCTAAGACAACTTCCTATAGACACTACCAATCCTATAGGTCTCCTTTAAAGGGTTTTAATCCTAAGGTCAAAGCATTTGCTCTGATACCAACTGTGGTGACCCGGCATACCACTGCATGGTGTAGTATGCAAGTCGGATATAACACCAATGAAACACCGTTCCACTGGTATTATATCGCTCGAGTGGTACAACAGAAACATATGCGGGTCCAAGGCATGTCTATAGAATTACAACATTGACTCTGTTACATAAGATCATCACAGCCTCCTACTTTACAATGAGGTAAACTGCAAATAAACTCCAGAAGAACGACTCGTAGTCTAGTCTTAACACGAACTCTATTTGTAGAGTATTTAACTAGCTATAGAGGCTATGAATAGATTCTAGCTAAATAGGAGCTATGTTTAGGAAGCTAGTTCCCTTCTATGGCTAATCTAGGTTTTCTCCTTGTTGGATGTAGTATTTGACTCTTCTGACAGGGTCCTGTCCCTTGAAGTTGTTGTTGACTCCTCGGTCTTCGAGTTGCACTAGATCTTCCTTCGATGCCTCCATATCTAAGGATTTAAGAGTGGGATGAGTACGAGCGTACTCAACAAGTTCATTATAGGAAAGAGGTGTTTAATGCACTAGCTACGGCATTAGACCAGAAAGTCTAATACCAATGCAGGTTTTCATAACCATTTCTTCAAAAGGTTGCTTTTATTCGAAGAACTATGTCCGTCAGCCTTCACCGGTTTACTAGAACTTCATGGAGCTCCTTTCGGCCGCGCAGTTCCATATCCCGGAACAGGGAGTGACAGTCACGGTTCATTACACTCTGCAGAGGTGTGTTGCTTTACCCATAAGAGATCTTAACCTTGGTGCCAACCGGGGGCGACCCGTCCACACTTCCTTTGGTGTGAGGCCCGGTATAAGGTCTAGCCAATCATGTTCCTCCGCTACCTCGAACACCCACCCTTTGTTGCATGCGCCGACCCTAGGTCCACGTCGGTCCCATTATTCCCGTAATTTCAGGGTGGACCCCGACCACGACAACAGTGCTGGGCTCTTACCATACACTCCTACGCCGGTGGCTGCAACCCATCATAGACCGCATTACCGTGGGGAATTAGAATGGGATCCCCACCCTCCGGTTGTTCCGACACAACTGCTACGGCAAGCAATGGTTTACCGTGGGGAATTAGAATGGGATCCCCACCCTCCGGTTGTTCCGCCAGACACAACTGCTACGGTAAGCGCATCCGTTGATGAACGAGAGGTGGAAACACTTTTGACTACTCCGTCCCACTCCGGATCTTATGGTTAACACGGGTATTACGGCACAAGAATCACTGGCGACATTTGTTGTTTAATCCTAGATGGATATAAACCCGTGCAATGGAACCTCCACCATATCAACAAAATCCATGGTTCCATTGCCCACCACATAGTCATATTCATAGTTATGAAAGTAGTGGTTTTGATTTTTTGTGCAATAGTGATAACCATAATACTTTGCAAGTAATTTGATAAAAATACTCAAATGACATGAGCAAGTGATGAACTTGCCTTTCTTGACTGCAAGATTATGCAGGCAAGGTCTTCGATACGTAATAACTCCAAATTCTGAAATAGCATCATCGTCCCGTAAGGACGATGTTTAAAAGATTGGCAAGGATGCAATAATGCATAAGTATGATATGCAATCGTTCTAAGCGTGACCTAACCCCGATGATTTAGGATTAGTGAGTGGTAATGATTAGTTCGGGTGTGTTGCACTTTTAGAATGATTCACATACAAGGTTCTTATTCAGGTGTGATTTACTTGGTATTATAAACAGGTAGATAATAAAGCATAGTAATCAATTGAGCACACAAAGAATGATAGTTGGCATAATGTTAACAAGTAAAGAACAGTGGTCAGTTTTAGTACTATATGGCATGGTTAATGGTTAATTATCATATACTTCAAAAGAATAACTTTTGAAGAACATGTTCTTTTGATAAAGAACAAGTATGATAATTAGGGTTGTGGAGTTCTATGATTTACTATGGTTCTAATTGGTTGCTGGAGTAAGTAGTAGATGGATCACAACAACGTTGGATTCATCGACACCTAGGGCTGGGAAGGCTGAGTTAAGCCTAGGCATCCTAAGCAAGTATTTATACATGGTTGCTATCAAGGTTGGTATACCTTGCTGGTGATAGCTGGTTATTGGCTATAGGTCCTATTAGGCAGAATTGATGATGATTCCTTATTTCCTTCAAAAGAATAACTTTTGAAGAACATACTTCTTACATAATAAGAAGTATTAAAATTAAGGTTGAGGTTGTCTTGTATTAGCCATTGGATCTCTAAGTAGAGAATGGTTGGTTCCTAAATAGGATGGTTCATAAGTATCTCGCACTAGTAGGGTTTAGTGTGTATGGGATATGATGTCAATATTAGCATGGTTGCTAATGGAGTTCATCACAATGGTGTGATGCTATATAGGTATGAGTAAGGTTGATACTTTTGATGAGAGGAATTTAGGGTTTAGACTTAGGTGTTCCTATTTGATCATCTAGGTTTGAGGGGATGAACACATGGAATTCTAAAGTCTTAGTGATAGGCTCCTATATTTTATGTGGACCTGGATATGCACTTAGTGGCTAATTATGGATCTAGGTATGAATACAATGTCTCTTGATCACATATCTTAACCTAGGGTTTAGGTTTAGAAGCAATTTAAGGTTCACATGAGATAGTGGTTCTAGGGTTCCTGAATGGATTAGGGTTTTAGGAATCACATGAAATGGTAGGGTTGTAATATCATTCCATGTGGAATTTAGGGTTTGCTATTTATCATTTGGTTCTATGGTTAATAACTTCATTTTATATTTGAAGTTATTAGTAGCTTGGAAATAAAAATAATATGGAATTTGGCATTTTATTATTCTTAAATAATTAATAATTAAGGTAATTATTATTTAGGGTTTTAAATCCTCCTAATAAGGATTTAATAAATTAATAGTAAAGGAAAATTAATTTTAATGTTTTCCTTATTTAGTTACTGGTTTTTATTTATTTTCTGAAATTTTCCTAATTATTGAATTTTAATTGAATTTAGAATTCAAATTAAAGGCTTAAATAACAAGTATTAAATAATTAGATTTTTATTAAAATAAAAATTTCATTTTATATTTTTATTGGATAGAGTTTTCTTTTCTGAGAATTTTAATATCTTATTTACATTTTTCTGAGCTAATATGATTTTTCTATAATTTGGCAAAGTTGCAGTAATTTCTGGAATTGAATTTAAACAAGAAATACTAGAGTTACCCGACCAGAATACACCCACAGTCAATGACTGGTGGGGTTCTGGCCACGTCAGCTGCCACATGGTGCCGATGTGGCAACCATGCGCATCACCGGCGGCCAGTGGTGAACGGCGCCGGCGTTCCCGGGGTTCCGTGTGTGTGTGCTCATTCTAACGAGGACGACGGGGTGAACCGATTGGCGGTGGCGCCGCCCCGCTATGGTCGTCGGAGCTTGGCCGGCGGCGGAACCGAGCGGCAGAGCTCGCGGTATGCGAGCTGCGGCGAAGCTAGGGAACGCAATCAAGCGGCTATGCATGCTAGGAGGGTCAGTGGCTCACCAGGAGCACGCAGAGCTTGACGGCGAGGTCTATGGAGGTCGGCATCGCCGGAATTTATCGGTGCCGGTGCCGGGGAAGACGAGCTCGTCGACGTCGATTTCGGGCACGGCGGCTCGATTCCTCCCGTGGGCGTAGCAAGTCGAGGACGGTGATCACGCCGGTGTGCTCGCCTTGGCTCGGAGAGGCTTCTATCGTCGGCGGTAATGGCGACTGGCGGAGCCAGGGTTCCGGTATGGGGAGAATTGAGACGAGAAGGAAGCAAACCTAAACTAGGGTTCGTCGTCGAGCTTTTATAGGGCGTTGGAGCACGCCTCGTCACGCCGTCGAGGAAGGAGAGGCCGCCAGCGAGAGAGGAGAAGAGGATCACGGCGTGCTGCTGGCATCCATGCGCGTTGAAGAGATGAGGACGAGCCCTCCCCAGATCTTTTGACGAAGAGGTATGTGGGCTGTCTGGTTGGTGGTTTGGGCCGTGTTGGTGGGCTGGGTGCTGGGCTGCTTGGTGGGCTACACGGCCAGGTAAGGCTCTTTTCCCTCTCTTTCTTTTATCTATTTTCTTTTTCTGTTTTATAATTCTGTTTAGAATTCAAATTTGAATTCTTTTCTATTTTGCAGGTCTTACTTATTTGAAACATATAAGGATTAGTTCAAGATACTGCAAGGTCTTGAGTGGTGTATTTGCAAATTTAATGTGGCACCATAACATTGGTTTAATTATTATTATTGGTATTTGAATTTCAATACCCCTATGGACATGAATTTGAATATTATCTTTGGGAATATTCAAATTGTTTTCCAATTGGTAGTTTTCTTACTTAGTAATATTTCTTGTTTTATTTGGTATTGCTTTGCAAGAAATAAGTTGCCAAGTAAGGTTTGTTTATGGAGTTCTATTAAGTAAGTGACTAAATGGCATGATTTCATGTGCTAAAAATATCTCTAAGGACTTGATCTCTCATTTGAGATTGTTGGTCACTTACACATGAATTTATGTGAGCACTTGCTTGTTAAGGTCTTGTGAGGTTTATCTTAATTTCTATTTCAAGTTTAATACTTGTACTATTATTTTAATAACACCTTGAAATACTTAGAGTAGGTATTACTCTCATCAGGGTTTTGTTTTGATTCTAATGATAAGTGGTTGCTTACCACTTATGGGTTTGAATTATTAAATATAGCACAAGGTTAATCTTTGGTTCATAATTGAAACCAAAGATATAGTTTGTGAGCAATTTCTAAGGTTCTAATGAGATTCACCTAATGGCAATTGGTTTGAATCTCATCTATGGCCTGGTTTGTTTTATGATCACCATAGTGATACATAAACTAGGGTTGAGGTTTAATTCTAGGTGGTGAGATGAGATGACACCATAGTGCATGTGCTAGGATTAATCTCCCCTAACCAAGATAATATGGTTACTTTCTTAATTGCTTCTGTGCTCATTTAATTACTAAGGATTTGGGAATTGGTTTTATCTTCTACCAATTAACTACAATTATTATCCTTAATTTAGCATTAAATTAACTACATTGGTTATAGTTCTTTTTATAGTTAACTTTGGTCTTATGGATGAATGGTTTCTCACCATATTAAATATGGAGTTTTACTCTAAGGTTTTCTTAGGTTCTTTATTTTATGAAATATAGGTATGGTAGGATTCTACTTATGATCACCAAATGGTTCACAAGTAAAAGATAAGATATAAACCTAGGTTGCTTACTAGTGATCTCCCTATGATTTCATGTGGTGAATAATATCTACTAATCTTATTAAGGTTTAACTTGTCCTCATATACCTCAAGAGCATGATCATGGATTAGACATGATCAACTTGTTCTCAAGGTCTCTACCTCATATTCTTAGGGTTTATGATCACTACACAATTTATAATGATCAAGGTTTGGCTTCCTAAGTTATTACTAGAAATATTTAGATATGGTTGTACCAATTACCCTTCTCACTCCACAAGGACTTGGATTATAATCTAAGGTTCTACTCAAGGAATGATGATGTGATTATCTAAATATGTGGTCTTCCTTGGAATTTCTACCTTGCTATCTTCTGTAGCTTGTTCTTCAGGAATTCTGATAAACCTGCATCTTGTGGCATGCCTCCACCTCCTAGCTGCTTCATCTTGATCCTAACTATTTTATGGAGTGGCTCAATGTGTTGGTCTTCTTGCATCATGGTGCAAGATGATGAGATGAATGAGGTAGAGGGTTCCTTTTATAGGCTTGGGCATGCTCTAATATCATGACACATGGGTGGATGACTCTTGCTTTAATTTGATGAGTAAGATGCTTGGTTGTCATGCTCTCATCCATAGCAATCCTTTAAGCATGAGGTGGCATAGCTTAGGATTCAAGCTATGTAGATATTTTCATCCTATGTGGCATTGAGATTATCCTCTCATGTGATTTATTTTTGGATAGCCAAGTGGCTTTTGTTACTAAATATCTTGTGAATGATTTTATGCTTGTGGTTGAGTCACTATATCATATGTGATGGTATTTATATCATTATTGGGAACAAAATGTCAAAGATAAGGATCATACCCCAATTTTTGAATGATGATATTTGATTTCACCAAGGCATGATCATATGAGTTTCAAAGTACTCATAGTTTATTTTATTCAAATAGTTTGGACTATAATTCGTAATGTAAATGATTTTAGTTTTGTGATATTCCACATATTTAAATAGTTATGCTTAAAATAAGAATGTGGGGCTTTTATGCACTTAGGTCCTTGTGTTTTACCATATTTGATAATTAGTTTTAAAGTGAATTCAATTATACCCCAAGGTAGTTGCTTAACTTTTAAGTGTTAATAATTTAGAGTTTGCTTCTTATCTCTTTGTTGGTTATATACCTCTCCCATCTCTAGGGTTTAATGATAAGCCTTTGTTGGGGTTAAGTTCAAGAGTTTAATTCAAGAAATACCATGAGGTTCATGGTAGGAATATTTATTTGTTAAAGACATGGAAAAGATAAGTGAAGAATGGTTTCTCCATTTATGGTTACTTGATTTCCAAATGAATAGATGTTCTTATGTTATGGCAAGGAATACCATGTTATGATCTTTTATGAGATCAAGCAATTGATCATTGAGTAAAGTGTTGTTGTGTTAATTTTAGTTCCATTTGATCTAACCCCTTAGATCAAATCATCTTTTCCCAAAACAAGGTTTTAGCAAAGTCACATTGAGGTTTATAGCGCTTGACTTGATGAGCTACTTCAATTCCACCAAGGTCAAGTGAAACTTTCTGTGACTGTTTTCCTTTAAAGCGCGAAAATTACCCAGATTTTCTATGCATGAATGCAATGCACACATCTGTTTCCTCTATTTTTGTAACCCCAATACCTGGGATATTACATGAACTGTGGACCCCGGTCCATTCTTTACATCTGAAATACAATCTACTGCAAACTCTGTTCTTTATTGTTCTTCGCAAACAAACATCATCTTCCACACTATACATTTAATCCTTTGTTTACAACAAGCCGGTGAGATTGACAACCTCATTGTTACGTTGTGGCAAAGTACTTTGATTGTGTTGTGCAGGTTCCACGTTGGCGCCGGAATCCCTGGTGTTGCGCCGCACTACACTCCGTCACCAACGACCTTCACGTGATCCTTGACTCCTACTGGTTCGATAACCTTGGTTTCTTACTGAGGGAAAACTTGCTGCTGTGCGCATCACACTTTCCTCTTGGGGTTCCCAACGGACGTGTGTCTTACACGCCATCACCCATCTAGGGTTCCGTCCTCCTCACCGGCGATACCGCCGGTCCGCTCCACCTCCGGTGGCCTTGGGGCCTTGGAGGTGTGGCGGACCACGGTCCCTCGCCGGCGGGGAGTTTCCGTTCTTAATTTAGTTTGCTTTTCAGTCTCTTTTTTGGGATGGTGAGGCGGCGGCTACATCTTGAAATCAGAATAAGGTCCTCCCCGCCCTATGTGTATCTAGCGCTGATGGAGGGCGATTGGAGTTGTGTTGTGGGTATACTTTATGGGTATACCAACGACGTGGCCTAGGTCCGGCAAGCTCGGGCGGCCCATAGACGGTGATGGTGGCATGTGGCCCATCGGGCGGCCCAGTTGCTATAGATCGAGATGGATGAAGTCCAGCCAGGTAACAGGAGCCGGATCCCAACCGACCTATGAAGATAGTCGGATCCATGACGGCCCATGAAGTATCTGGATCCAGTACAACGCATAAGGAAAGGTGGATCCTTGACGTGCACGACAATGTAATATTCCATAGTTAGGCATCTTGTATTCCGTCTAGAACTCTCCGTGTAACCCTAGATTCGGACGTCTTTATAAGCCGGATCCTGGGAGTCCTAGAGGCAGAACCACAACTCATTGTAACAACGCGAAAGCGCCTAGATAATTCCAGACAAGCAGCAGTAGGCCCTGTCATCGTGCAGGTGTTCCGAAGCTGGGTAAAACACGTACCACCATCCCGAGGACTCTCCGAACAATGGCCCCTACTTATTCTCCCCCTCGTGAGGATCCCTCCTCCGAGGAACCGTCGAATAGGCAACGACAAGTTGTGTGCCCGTCGGATCTCCTGGGATCCGGTCAGTTTTCGTGTTTGTTGATGTAGTTTCATGTCAGTCTCTGTCGATCTATGGTTGTCATCATTGGCGATGGTTGCTGCTCTAGCGCGCTAGTCCTTTGGGACCTTAGCACGACGACTTCTCGTCTGTCTACTATAATAAGTTCTACTACGACAAGCTTTGCCTGACTACGACGATGAAGTGGCGAGAACAACGACGCGCCTTCGGCCCGTGCTAGTTGTAGTCGTCGCTAGGTGGTCTAAGTACCATTTTGTAATTTTCTTTACCTTTTAGGCTATTTGTACTACTGTGATGATTATTAATAGATCGGTGGATTTCTCGCAAAAAAATATACTATTGGTGTGGCTGCAATGTTCCTGTGTAGAGCAATCTATGCCACATGAGAGAGATCCAGCGGTCCAGAGCCACGTTGAGTCTGATGAATTGAACAGTCACCCGCTATCCTGGTGGACCCTTAGCGTATTACGTCTGACGTTTAAACAGTCACCTGCTATATATAACATTGCCAATGTAGTGTCTGTTAAGATGCACAGTGACACTTTGTCTGCGTGAGAACCTATGAGATAGAGAATGAAGTGCGCAGTACCTAACTGGAGTATAGTGATCATGCGTGCCTGCAGTTTTTTTTACTAGTGCGCAATCAGTTGTACTCTTCTACCCGATGACACCCTAGATGCATCATCACTGCGCCAATGTTATCTTGTCTGGCTACGCCCGGACAGAGCCCATGCATAGGGCAAAAGCGTACGCGACACTTTGAACTCTTTGAATTGAGCTCATTAGTGTAGAACTGTACGTACATTACATTATTTGTTAGTCTTTTTTATAATTCAGTAGGTATAATAACTGAAAAAGTAGATCACTTGGAAGATTGATATGAAGTGCATCATAATAACGTGGCTTGTCATGATTATAGTTTTGACGAGAAGATTGAAAACAATACCTATATACAGGACCCGAATCAGATCTTTGTTATAATATAATACTGTAGTATTATATATTTGATCTGATACGTACTGACCGAGTGCCCGCATCAGTATTGCGCAACGCAATTGCTCAAATGTGGTAGGAGTACAATCAACAGGGATATGCATGGTCCCCTCAGGTACACGATATGGTATGGCTATGAGTATGAATTTTACTTCCATTCGTGGGTAACAGGCTAACCAATCATTAAGCTTGTAAATACTAAATCCTGTAGGATACACAAAAGTTTTTAAAAATGGGGCGGCTCCGGAGGGCACCTCTCCCAAGCAACATAAAAAACCTACATCCTCGAGCTCCCCTTGCCGCTGTCGCCGCCTGCGCCGGCGGTGGTGGTGGCGGCCCCCGGCCGCCGAAGGTGGAGGGCAGGTGGGGCGGGCTCCTCTCGTCTCCTCTTCGCGCGGAAAGATGGCGGTGCGGAGGGCCGCGACAGTGGAGGCGGGCGGTCGGGAGTTGGCGCGGTGGGCAGCCGAGCAGCGGGGTGCATCGTCGATCTGGGCTGCGAGGGGCGGTGTTAGAGGCCGTCTGGGCCCGATTTGGGCCAGGAGGGCCGCAGCCGCTCACGCCCGGCAAGGATGGCAGATTCTGCAGCTGACGAAGGATGGTTGCGGGGTGGCACTGCTGTTGTGTGTGTGATTCCTTTGCGGGTCTGACGGCGAGGAAGTCGAACAACCTGCACCTGGTCGCCCACGACATCTGAACCGCAACGCTCGCCCACCTCCACGGCTGGTACGTGATGATGATCATGTTGCTAAACTAAAACTGACTATTCCGCCATTTGAGGGTAGATATAATCATGATGCACATCTTACATGGGAATTGGAGGTAGAACAACGCTTTGCATGTTTCAAATACCCTAATCACTTGCGTGTTAGTGCTGCTACTTGTGAGTTCAAAGATTTTGCATCTATTTGGTGGTCTGAATATTGTAGAGCACATCCAGCAAATATTCCTGCTACTTGGGTTGGTTTAAAACTTGCTATGCGTACTCGTTTTGTTCCTCCGCATTATCAACGTGATTTGCTGAAAAAATTGTCTCGCTTAGAACAAGGAAAAAATTATGTAGAAGACTATTATCAAGAATTGCAAACTGGCATGATTCGCTATGGTATTGTAGAAGATAATGAGACTATGCTTGCATATTTCTTTGGTGGTTTGAATAAAGAGATTCAACATATTTTAGATTATAAGGAGTACAACACTATTACTCGCTTGTTTCATCTTGCTTGGAAAGCTGAACGTAAAGTGCAGGATCGTCAACCACCATGGAGAAGAGCTAATATTTCTGCAGGCCGTACATCGTCGTGGACTCCGCGACAATCATCGCCACCATCTCGTGGTACTACACCAGCTCCTACTACCTCTAAGTACACCGCGCCTGCATCACGAGCACCACCGGCTACTACTCCACCACCATCTGCTGGTCCTCCTCGGAGTTCATCTTCGATGGCCTCCACGGGGAAGACGCGCAACATTCAATGTCGCAAATGCTTGGGATTTGGACACATAGATAGAGAATGCAGAACCAAGCGTGTGATGTTGGTGCGTGAAGATGGAGAATATGATTCTGCAAGTGACTTTGATGAAGATACATTGACCCTTATTGCTGCACGTGATGGCGCCAATTCTGATTCTGAGAGAGAGATGGAGGTAATGGAAGCTGACACTGCTGATCAGTACAGGAGCTTAGTTGCACAACGTGTCTTGAGCGTACAATTGAGCAAATCTGAGCATGATCAACGCCACAATATGTTCCAAACAAGAGGCGTTGTAAAAGAGCGAGCTATAAGGATCATCATTGATAGAGGGAGCTGCAATAATCTAGCTAGCGTTGACATGGTGGAGAAGCTTTCTCTCCCTCGGGAGGTGCATGTTGCCCCGCAACCGTTTCCGAATTCCGTGCTCATTCGTCTTCTCTTCGACCGGCTAGTGGCATGGGGGCTGCTTGCCTATCATGAATAAAGGTGGCGGTCCTAGGGTCTTTCTTGTGCGATGAGGTATGTACCTCTGGATCTGGCCGGAGTGGTGTGTTCTGGAAGGCTCCGCCGGCGAATGTAACAACCTCTTTACGCCTGGATTTTGTTGGATTAGTGGTATTCGATCGGGTGCACCCATGCTTTTATTTCAGCCGTTTGGTTCTAGAGGGAGCACCGCGAAGCTCTGTTCTTTCTTTCCATATGGAGACATTTGTTCCATGGCGAAGTTAGAGGCGGAGTATACCATGAGTGTTGATGACTGCAAGTACACAAATCAATTGTAGCTAGTTTCGAAATAAGAGTATCGAACCACGAGGAGCTACTAGTCAACATCTTAACGCCCTTTCTATTACCTATTAAAGATTACTTGTAAATTGTTTTCTAATCTCAAAATGTTTATAGGGGATGGTTGTAATTGGTTGCAATAAAGTAAATAAAGGAGTAAAAGCATTATAGGAAATGGGTTGAAACTTAATGAGACAAACTGTTCTCATTGATTATTGGATCCACCTTTAACATTAGGATTCATGTTAATCAAGATGAAGTATGCTTTTAATCATATTGTGTGTGGGGAGAGCTCCGTATTAACTATTTCTATTAAGGGTTTTACCCCATGGTTATCGGTATGAGCTTGGTGAGCCCCTCTTTACCCCCCCCCCCCCCCCTCATCCATGTGTTAAAGTGTCATTACGGTAATGTCACTTCTCGCCGTTCACTTTACCAGGGTAGTTCCCTCTCGAGACCATAAGGTAAATATTACATGGAGCACAACATATAATATTAAGAGAGAGAGCTAACACTCATTAATACTTAAAATCATAGATCATCTTAGATTCATCTCATATTCATGACAGAGTTTCTCCATCTCCCCAATAACTAAAGGAACTACTCACACATGGAAGCAATCAAGAACATCATCATAATCTTATGGAGGGGATGAAAGTAATGGAATGAATTCAAACACAAATCCAGAATAGTAATCAAGATTACAAATATGGTTGTAGGAGAATTGTATTGGTGATGCAGCGGTTGATGATGAAGGGGATAATGCCTTGTCCTCCGAGGATCCGCGTAGCGCCCGGATGATGTCTTCTCCACGGATCCTTATCTAGATTTGATCAGGGGCAGTGTTTCTCTGTTTCGCGGAGTTGTGTGTCTCAGATCTTCGCGCTGTCTGCGCGAGATGGAAGTGTTTGACGAGGCGGTGCTCCTAACACATAGTACGGGCAGATGGTACGGGCGGGCTCCCCCAGTACCGATGCCCGCTAAACTTACTGGAAGTTTTCCTCGCATCCTCTCTTCGCCCAGGTGCATAATTAAGTGCTTAAATTATTTTTATCACGTCAAAATACCATAAAATAATATTTTTTCATATTTCATCATTGCCTTATTATTTTAAGATCATGTGTAGACAAGCATAAATGGGTGCGGTACCGGCATGCCACTTGGAGCCGCCTTCTCTTCTAACAAACCGCGCTGAAGAGGATGGACGTTGCAAGGATGCCGACGCAAAGCCCGGCGCCTGAAGGCTCATGGACGCCTCCTATGGTGGGAACACAGCTCACATGCATACATATATTACATAAGACAACCAAGGGCTAGTTTTATCATCGTGATACATTTCTGGCCACTTCAAGACCCATGTACGTACACATACGTACTGTGTGGGAACCAAAACTTGGCCATGCACATGTCCTCACGGATGAAGGGTTGCGCAGTCAGGTGCGCCAGGCACCATCAACCTGAGAGCCATCCAAGGCGAGCGCCAGTCGGTCCGCTAGCCACACGGAGCTGGCCTGAGGCGGACCTCGCAAGCCGAGGCATGACGGCGCCCCAGGAGATGGTGACGACGGCCATGCGCTTGGCGTCATGCCTAGACGAAACGCCAGCTACACCGTTTAGGAGGAGACGAACACAACATCTTCGACATCACTCCCCGCGAGCCTGCAAGACGGCGATCTAGTCTACGCCGACAACTTGGCGTTGGTCCACTAGTGGAAAAGAGGCCTTTCGTTCCACCCTTTAGTCCCCGTTTTGAACCAAACCGGGATCAATAGGGGGTATTGGTCCCGGTTTCAAAGAAACCCTTTTCCAACCTTTAGTCCCGGAGGTTTACAAACCGGGACTAAAGGGTTTTTTGCCTCCCCATGCACCTCCACCCCCGTGGATCGCCTTTTTTAACACTGTAAAATAGAAAAGAAAATGATACAAAATTCAAAAAATAAAATGTTTTCGGATTCTTGTATGATATGCAACCTACTATTAGGGAAAATTAACAAATTTGAATTATCACTTATTTTGCAAAAATGTTTTGAAAAATGGTAAAACCGCAATAACTTTTGCGTACGACGTCGAAAAAACGTATAATATATCAAAAAAATCCTGGGAAAAAGTTACATCCGAATTTTTAGATTCTCAAAATTCCAAATGAAAATATGAAAGCAGGAAGATTTTAGTTTTTGCCAGAAATTCGGAATTTTATTTTTTAATTTTTTTTAAAATAATAATTACATCATGCATAAAGATTACTATTACTTAACCATAAAGTTAGCCAATTTTTTAGATTTTCAAATTTTCAAGTTTGCCAAAAAAATATTAAAAAATAATAAGTTAAAAAAAACAATTATAATACATATTTAAAAAATTATAATTATAATACCATTACCACAACATGTACGTTATTAGTTTTGTTTATTAAAATAATTATTTGGAATTCGAATAATAAATAAGTGTGACATCGATCAACATGTTAATAGGATTGATATGATACTAGTATCACAACATGCGCGCGAAGCACTTGGAAGCGGGATGGGAAAGGAACTTGGAAGTTAAGCGTGCTAGTGCTGGAGTAGTGGGAGGATGGGTGACCGAGCGGAAAGTTGGACCACGAGTAAGTAATTTGACTAGAGATTAAGTGAAGTTAGAAACTAAACTAGTTAAATAACTGAAATACTAGAAATTCTGAAAAAATAGGAAAAAAAAAGAGGAGCGAAAAATAATTGGGAACCAAATGGATAAAAAAAATAACGAAATAACCTTTAGTCCCGGTTCGTGTTACAGACGCGCGCCAGCAGCCCACGTGGCGGGACCTTTAGTCCCGGTTTGTTTTACAACCGGGACTAAAGGGGGGGACCTTTAGTCCCGCCTAATTGGTCCCGGTTTGGAAACCGGGACTAAAGGCCCAAATGAACCGGGCCTATAGCCCCGTTTTCCACTAGTGGTCCAAGACGTGACACCGACCACATCGGCTATGTTGACCTGCGCGCGCGCGTCGGTGTTCATACCGACGCTGATCTCGATCCATTAGCAACTTACTCCCACGAGGCATACCCCTCGCGCACCCCGATGAGACCACTGGTCGTCAAGAAGTCCTAGCTGAACGGACCCATGCTACTCCAACCACGACTAAACCAACTCCGTCAAGACCGACGAGGCACGACGGCGAGGGCGGGCGTGTCCGAAGCAAAGGCCACGCTACATGCGGCGAGTGTACCAACGAGGACACGGGCTCTGCCGCCGCCCATACACACCACCACCACATCATGCATGGAGAACGTGAAGCGAAGACGACGAAGACGACCACACGGCTTAATCGGAGGTGTCTCGCGGCGTAACCCGCGGGAGTAATTAACCGGGCGCCTTCCAAAGCCCCGGGAACCAGGAGATGGCAATCGCCATAGTCAGGCTGGCCGCGCAAGCAGGCCACGGAACGCTCTGTATTCGGGAACTTGTACTTTGTTTCTCCAAGAGAGATTAATGAAATGCACGCTTTCCTATCTTTTTCTTGTGTACTACGGTACACTGGCACACCCGCATTTCTTTATTTTGCCCCAGCGCATGAGAGAAACACGCTACCATCCTCCCCCTCAACATAGCGACTTTGTCTTTCATAGACGTTTTTCTCGTGTCAAACAAATTGGTGAAATACAAAATTCCTATTACTATTCAATGATATCTTAATGAAATAACAGCGTAAAAACGTGCTAAAAATGCACTCATCAAGGGTCGGATTGGAGGACTAGCAATGGAGGTTCAAGTTTTTGTGTTGTTGAGGGACTTGCTTAGTGTTCTGGGTTTCGCAGCAGCACTATGCAAGTGGGAGTGGCAACATAGGTGAAGTTCAGAGTCTTACCTTTCAGGATGAAAATTCAAGGTCTAGCCTTGACTGGTTGTGCCTGGCAATGTCCTTGCCGGAGGCATTGTTTTGAGAGCGGGGACTATCTTCAGGGTGAAAACCTAAAATGTTTTGATCAGACGCCGACGGTGCTTGTGCTCTGTTCCCTTCTTGGAGGTGTCACTTTTGGAGATCCTGAAGTTCAGGTGTTGTCTTGGTGGTGGATGCACTGTTGCTACTAGGGCTGAAATATCGTAGCAGGATTTTATGTAATTCTTCTTTCTTTTTTGGATGTGTGCATCCGTAATACCATTAGAGTATTGCGTTATTGCAGAGGCTGGGTGTAATTGGTATCTTCTTGATATTAATATATACTCCTTATCCAAAAAAGTATGCTCAAAAGTTCAGACCATGCATCTAGCGAGGTTTCATTTTTCGTCAAAGAAATATATTAATATCACGAAGATACCAGTTACATTTCGTCTCTACAACAACCGCAGTTCCGTAATGGCAATACAGGTGCATAGAACCAAAAAAATAAAGAAAAAATGCAGAAACAAAAAGGCCCGCTATAGTGATCTATTTTTTTTTTGTAGAAGCGGACCAAACATCACCAAGATAGCACCAAAGTTTTCTTTCTTCTCCAAAAACAACGCCTCCAACAAAGGAACAGTGTGCAAGCGCCATCATAGGTTTTCACACAGGAGAAAGTCCACGCTCACAAAACAATATCTTCAACAAGACCATTGCCCGACAGAACAAATTAAGGCCGGATCTTGGGTTTTCACCCTCCAGTTTGGACTCTGAATTTCTCATGTCACTCCCACTTGTCGATGCTGCTGCTACAAGTCATGAATCAAAAGGCCAAAACCTCAACACCACCCAGATTCGAACCACCATTACCGGTCTAGATTATGGCTTCCATGTCATTATCTGCGACTGACTTCACCATGAAACTAAAGACATGTCCCACGATAGTAACAAAAAGCAGAACTTTGTATCACTCCCTCTGAAACCTAACGTTCAGATAAAAACATGCTTGCGTGTGACCGAATACCATCAGATCTGGCAATCTCTGGCATGTCGTCCATTGGAGTTCGCCGGCGGAGCCTTCCGAAACATGACACCCCAGCCAGATCTTTGAAGACATGCATCAAGATCTTCATCATGGCGTGAGAGGGATTCTAGGACAGCCTTCTTTATTCAAGCCGAGTCAACGGTCCCCACGCCACTATCCAGCTCCCAACGGGGCAAGTCGACGTACCTTGCATGATCACTTCCACAGCCATGGCCACGGCTGAAGCTCGACAATGCCACGAGCTCGGGAGACTGGGCCACCACCGCCAAGGCCAGCGACGACGGCATCACCACAGTGCCAATCCATCTTTGCAGCCCGACGTCCATAACTTTGGTACCAGACCAGAAGTCCCGCCGAGGCTTAGGACGCCGGGCAGATCAATCGGATCCGGCCGCCGCAGCCATGGTGGCACCACCATCAGGCGGAGGAGCTCCAGCTCCATCGTCGCTGGAAGGCCGCAGCACCGCACCGCCGACGACACTCGATGTCGTCACCGCCATCGCCATGAGAGGAAGATCCGCACACCTCAGACACCACGTGTATAGCACCGTCCAACATGAAGATGAGGTTTACATGGTAAACATAAAACCTATTGCACCTGATGGGAAGGAAACAACAACAATAGCAGCAAATTGTCCTCCTTAGAAAGTAGTGTGTTCTCAACCACAGCACGAAATATTTTTATCAGATGCCATCGAAGAAGGAATATTTTACTTTTCCATAACGACATATTAGTATGTTTGCTATCTAGGAGTAAAAAAAAACCGCATATATTTTTCTTGCTATTGTTGAAGACAACACGGCAGGTTTTTCGATAAAGGATGCTTTATTACTTTTGATAAGAAATTACTGTTGGAATAATCTAAACTTGAAAAGTTTAGGTTAATTTCCTATGGTCTTTCGTGTGATCTATCCGGGTTAGCTTAGGTAGTAGCACATGTTAGTTTAGGTAAGAGTCATGTCCTGGTCCGGTTTGCTGTTTGTGTCCGGCCAGGGTTATACTAGCTAGTTGTGTCGGTTCAGTTTAGGAAGTCATGTACGGGTCGGTTCATAAGGTTGGGGCTGCTCGTGTATATATACATGAGGTTGGCTGCCGCTTGTAATACAAAAGTTGTACCACAAGAGTTGAGAAATAAACAGAAAAAAGACAAGGCACGATATGTGCCTTTGGCGATAATTCTTTGTGCGTGTGTTCGTTAGTTTGATGTGATCGATCCGTGGGTGAATTCCAACAATTGATATCAGAGCAAGGTCGAAGATTTGAAGTTACACTTGCCCCGGGGAGGCTGCCCTACTAGCGCCTTGGGGCGGGCGACTGTTGCTCGGCGGAGCGGCCGGGTGGAGACGGCGAGCAAGCTGTTGTCAGCGAGGCAGCGGACGATTGTCGCTTGGTTGAGCGACAAGGAGGTGACGACAGGGTGTTGTCGTCGGCGAGGCAAGGTGGTGGATGATCGTTGATGGGAGAGGTGGTGCCGAGGTGCGGTAGCGGGAGTCTCGTCAAGATCGTCGTCCGGGAGTTTCGTCAAGGTCGTCTTCGAAGGTGTTCGATGATTCAAGGAGTCAAGTGTGTGCACGTCTACACGTGCGGTCATCGTCAAGTATTGGAGTCGTCGTTGTGTCCAAGTGCTTGTCTCTGTGAGGATCCGTTGCAGTTGAAGCGTGTGGAGGTTGAGGGACTGTCCACAGGTGATGGATATCACATTGGACGAAGACGCAACAAGAGGATAGCGGGTAGCTTTCAGCGTGCCTCAACCAAGTCGTCTATGTGTCTCGACGAGAGGATCAAGGTCAAGTGTGAAGAGGGCGGTAAACCAGTGAAGGGGAGTGTCTTTAATAAGGACATGTCTCTGCATGAGCCTGGAGTGGATGGTAGTCCATGAGGTAGTCGGCATGTATTGCGCTAGGGTGGACGGTGTTCCACGTTTGCTAGCGTGGCTAGGTAGTCCGGATAATGCTTGAGTTGTTCCATAAATTGGCCAAGTTGAAATTGGGAAGAGCCAATTAAACATGTCGTGGAGCGAGACCTAGACAAGACGCAGATATGCAAGAAATCAAGATCGGAGAAGCATGGAAGACCAAGAGTCAAGATTTGGTGGAGATTGTTAGTAATAATCTTGCCTAATCATGTTAAGGTTTAAAGGTGAGTTTAGATTAGGAAGAGATTGTTGGAATAATCTAAAATCGAAAAGTTTGGGTTAATTTCCTATGGTCTTCGATCTGTCTGGGTTAGCTTAGGTAGTAGCACGTGTTAGTTTAGGTAAGAGTCATGTCCTGGTCCGGTTTGCTGTTGGAAAATGATCCTATTCCCCCGGGGGATCGCACTCTCGCGTCCCCCGGCTCCTCCGCGCGCCACGCGTCCCCACAGACGGCGAAAAACGAGCGCACATGGTAGGGCCCATCGCATTTATCCTTTCCTTTTCTTCTCGCACGGGGAATTGCCATGGAGGTCGCTGCCCCAACCAACCGCGCCGCCAAGTGCTCATGGCCGGCTTCCGTGCCGCCGCCCTTCCCCATGGGCTCATGGCCGGCTTCCGCGCCGCCGCCCTTCCCCGTGGGATCATGGCTGGCCTCCGCGCCGCCGCCCTTCCCCGTGGGCTCATGGCTGGCCTCCGCGCCGCCGTCATCGCGACGCTCCAAGCCGCCGGTGGCGGTCTGTTCTCCACCCGCGTCGCCGCCGAGGACGACGCTGCTGACTACCGTGGGGCCGCCGCCGCTGAGAGTCATTTTCCCGGCGACGGCGACGGTGCAGATGGGCATCTAAATCCTCGCTCCCGATCGAAAAGGACGGTGGACGGTGCAGACGGTCGCCGCCGATGCTACCAGCGCTGCCTCCATCTCGCGCTCCTCAGTTTCGTTAGGAGTTTTGCTGCCTTAGGCCTGCGGCGTTGCTACCTGCGGAGGTCGGTTTTGCTATTTAATTTAAGGTGTCCGGTATTGCTACTGGCGAAGGGTGAATTTTTGCTACCATAGGCATAGGGCGTTGCTACTAGCAGCTTGTGGCGTTGCTATCCTGGACGGACGGAGTTGCTGCAACCTCGGACGGCGTTGCTGCCGGCTGCAGGCGATGTCTCCGTTGATGTCTTAGAGGATTTGCAGCATATGAATAAAAAAATTTGCTACAATTTATTTGCGGTTTTGCTACATCTGCGTAATATGTTTGCTATGTGGTCTCCGGCGAGCCCAGCATTTTTATTTTCTTTTCTGAACGAACCATTTTTTGCTTCAGCCATTTGCTGCTGGGGGTGATTTTTTGCTGCCGGAGATGTTTTTTTGCTACATGCAAATCTAACCGTCAAAATGGTTGATCCGATGGCTGGGGCCCCGGGGGCCGGGGAATCAGATCACCCGGGGGACGCCCAGCAGTTTCCTTTGTTGTTTGTGTCCGGCCAGGGTTATACTAGCTAGTTGTGTCGGTTCAGTTTAGGAAGTCATGTACGGGTTGATTAATAAGGTTGGGGCTGCTCGTGTATATATACATGAGGTTAGCTGCTTCTTGTAATACAGAAGTTGTACCACAAGAGTTGAGAAATAAACAGAAAAAAAGACAAGGCACGATACGTGCCTTTGTTGATACCGTGGGTGAATTCCAACAATTACATCCAGCCTGCATAACCAGGATGCACACAACCGTTTATGCATCCAAGTGAAAAGTCTGATAAAAAACTAGGCGAAATACATATCGAAACGATGAAATATAAACCGCCTTAGGTGTGGATGGGGCTTCAATCCGTAGACGATGCTGCCACCCATATAGGGAAAAAGTATCTCTCGCCGTAGCCTTCAACAGTGTACAGACCTCCGTAAATAGGTCTCGGTTCTCCACTCGCTGAAGAGGTAACCACAAACGGAGAATAACTGTGCTGTATATAACCTGCAAAAGGGAGCAATTTTTGTTGCTAAAAATCTTGTTATTTCTACTTAGCCAAAGCATCCAGATAACAGCTAGCGCCCCACCCTAAGAAGCAACTTGAACCTTGAATCGACACCATGTTGCCGATTGCCGAAGATATTGGCCACACTAGTCAGGGGAAACAGGATAGACGCTACTTGGATGACTGATCATCGGCAATACAGCGGGTAGTCTATTATATACTAAAAGCAAAATACATATGTTTAAAATAGAGGCGTCACGTTAATCCACATAGGCTCAAAATAAATATACCGTTGATTTTACTATTAATGGTTAAAATTTAATAGACCTAAAAGTTACGTAAAGGCACATATACGTGACAAGTCACGTTTCTGCACCATCTCAATAATATCCGTATTTTAATTTAAAAAAAGCGTGTAGATCTATACATAGAAGGCAAGGAAAGCTCTCACGTTGAAAACTGATCTGCACTAAAAAGGTACAAAATCTAATAAAAGATCTATATGAATATATGACTGTATGGTTCCAGCAAGATATGCAAAAAACACGTAAGAGGCAAGATAGGAAAGCTCACGTGAAAGCTGGTCTATGCAGTATACAATTAATAATAGAATAATATAATTGTATGGCTCTGTTAGAATGATGCAAGGAAAGATTTGAAAAAAAAAGCTGATCGATCAAATCGTAAGCAGAGCTAACTATATATACTGATAAATTTTATCTCTTAAAAAACATGTCCAATAAAAACGTACATAGTTTAATGAGAATCTAGGTGCAGTATAACGATATGATTCTGTTTAAAAAAGATCAAATAATAATCATATCTAATCATCATATAATCGTGAAAAAAACGACGAAAAACTAACAGCTCCACCTAACAAAGGGTTTTGTTCTCGCTTGAAAAACAATTCCGCTAGGCACCGGTATTCGGCTGTTCATAATAGCGCCCAAGATTTGACAAATGAATTTATAAATCTTACCAAAATTGATCCAAAATATTTCGATTTGAGCAATTTAATAAATACCGGTACATTTCGTTCGGTAACATATATTTTTCGGTGGTAATCGGAATAAGCGGCTTACGCGATATTTCGGAAATCTGGGCCAAGGAAAAAAACAACCTGAGCCCTGACTTCCAAGTTGGCCCTCTTCATGTCAAACAAAAGAACTTGCCTTTAATTTGATATCTAAGTATATATCAAATTATAGCTACATTCAAGTACTTCTATCCAAACTGCTCCTTGAGATCCCGATTAGACCGGCCAGATATTACACCATTCGTAGAGGAGAATTATATTGTGTATGCATCGCATAAACCCAGTGTGAGATCGTCCCTTGCTTCATATATGATGCGGGCAGACGGTGACTAAGATTAACCATAAATGTGGTGGTGATGGTGATTTTCTAAAATTCACTTTAACTATGCAAGTTTATTATTAGTGAAGACGAATGTAAGTTTATATATAAAGTATGAAATTTGAGAAACGGATCTACATTTAATCCGACTTATATATGAAGCTCGCGATTAATTTGTATGACCCAACAAACTTGCAATATACAATGACAGAGTGCGCATTGCAATACGAGAAAACATTGTATTATCCTGTGTTCACATAAAATGGAGAAAATATTATTTAACTAGACATATAGTAAAGCATGTCAAATTCAACTACCTCATAGGTATCATGTCGTCTTACTTGAGCACTAAGGTATTGATTGCATCATTGCGTGTTTATTGCGAAAATATCATACTATGTCAAAGAACACTAAAAGTCACATATTCATATTGGTGGCATAGGGTGTATTTAGTGAGTGGTTTTAGTGATGCCAAAAAACTTCGGTGAAGTTTTAGAGACTTGGTACAATTAAATTATGAAGCAAGGGATGTTATGGGATAGATAGAATTTCTTGCATTATTAAATGAATGTAAGCTGGCGTATTATACATCACAGTGATGATAATGCGGCTGATGGAATTAACGTAAACGAGAATGTGTGCAACAAACATATGATAGTAATACAACCACTAAACAGGTAGGTGGAAAGAGGAGAACACATTTATTTATAATGATCCATGAGTGTTCATGTGAAATCATTAATCTAAGTTCTACACCAGCATGGGTGAACATTATCAACAATTATTTGATAAGATTAAGGAGGAAAAGGAACATATCACTACACAAGTCTGCTGTATTACGGTCTTTGGATTTAAATGCCATCAAATTTATGTTGTTCGAAACCAATATCCTTGCAAAGAATCTAATAGCAAAAATTTATAGAAAAAACATATCTTTGTTTCTGTGAGAGGTTGGTTCACAAATATGTTAAATAGCTACAATGTTCCATCCTTATGTTTTCAACTTTTACACTGTTAACACAAGAAGAATATGTGTGCCATACATCGACATTGACATATATCTTAAAACTGAATGCTTGATAGTATTATGATTTTCTCATAGGATTATTTAGATATTAGTATATAGTAACGATTACATACTGTATAAGTTTCGATACATCATACAAAATATGTAACATATCCAAATGTTTCCCTCGCATTTGCGAGGGCCACCATGCTAGTTTGAGAAAATAACAACAACCACAGCAACAAAAGCTCCCTGACAAACTGCACGAACCGTGAGTGTGAGAGCTGCACCTCGCAGCTCCCTCTCATCTTTCTCACAATCTCTGAATCTCACTTGTATCTCTCTCTCACAAACCCAACACACGCACGCAGGTACCAAGGAAGAACACGATGGCTTTGCCTAGGCTCTCATCCTTGGCACTCACAAAGACTACATTGTTTCTCTGCCCGCAGGCCACTCCTTTTCTCATTCCATTGCTCAGCTTAAATACAGTACAAAGGTATGACTACATGCAGCCACTAGTGCCGCTACTCACGCCACACACACGACTAGCTCCACGTTCTGGAATCCCTCTATGATCCAGATAACTCGGTTATCCTCCACTTGCACATGACTAGCTAACAAACTCCACGACTTGACTAAATCAACTAACTAATCCACTACTAGCTTGCATGTACCACGTGATCTCATCTATACGTGAGTACTGCCGCAGCCTAACAGATGGACACGACTCGGCCAAAAACAAACTAACAAAATAATCTGCTAACTAACAATATTAGTTCCAACAATCACCTCCCTAATATTGTTGTTACTTATTTCTCTCTTGAAGCCATGGTTGTCGATGTCGTCGGTGCAACACGTAGATGGCCGCCATTGCCAACTTGTCACCCCGATTGCTGCCGTCGCCGCTGGCCTCGATGAGAGCTGCACCTCCTACGCCTTCACCACGAGCGCGCCTCCGTGGCATGCTCGCTGCCGCATGTTCGTCGCCGGTGCCGCAACTCGCCGGTGACTCGCCTCCATCTTCACCACCGGTGGCGCAGCTCGCCGGTGACTCGCCTCCATGTTCTCCACCGGTGCCGCAACTTGCCGGTGTCTCTCCTCCATGTTGTCGGCGATGACGCACCTTGTCGTCGACTCGGACATGGACGATGAACTCCTCATGGCAATGGCCTCCACGCCATGGCCATCACCTCCTTGCCGCCGGTGACGCAACTTACCGGGCAGCATACCTTCCTCCATCGCTCGTGACGCAGCTTGACGATGATGGAGACTCGGACCTCGACGAACGAGGCTCTGATACCAAATGTAAGGAGCTGCACCTTGCAGCTCCCTGATCATCTTTCTCACAATCTCTGAATCTCACTTGTATCTCTCTCTCACAAACCCAACACACGCACGCAGGTACCAAGGAAGAACACGATGGCTTTGCCTAGGCTCTCATCCTTGGCACTCACAAAGACTACATTGTTTCTCTGCCCGCAGGCCACTCCTTTTCTCATTCCATTGCTCAGCTTAAATACAGTACAAAGGTATGACTACATGCAGCCACTAGTGCCGCTACTCACGCCACACACACGACTAGCTCCACGTTCTGGAATCCCTCTATGATCCAGATAACTCGGTTATCCTCCACTTGCACATGACTAGCTAACAAACTCCACGACTTGACTAAATCAACTAACTAATCCACTACTAGCTTGCATGTACCACGTGATCTCATCTATACGTGAGTACTGCCGCAGCCTAACAGATGGACACGACTCGGCCAAAAACAAACTAACAAAATAATCTGCTAACTAACAATATTAGTTCCAACAGTGAGCACAAATTACTTATAAACTCGATCGAGGAACATGTCTAACTCGAGGGCTGCTCGTATGCTGATTGTGGATACATCGAACAGGGAGAGGGCATATCATATGCATTGCCCCATTTCCTGTTCATTCTCTGTTGCCTGCTCCAACAGTCAGGATAATAATAAACGCTACATATGCAGGAGGGGGGAAATGCAGCGGATCGAGAGAGACGCTTTTTACTGAGTCTTGTTCGATCTCTTCTTTTCAGAAATTAAAGTGAGGGGTCCTAAGGAAATGAGAGCCCAGGGAAAAAAGCAACACTTTTTCGTGTAGTGTCATTGACCTTACCAGACTATACTTGGAAAGCCTCAGGAGACAAAATTATGGGCCTTAACGCCAAGAATGATGTATAGGCGTCGTGTGGTAGGCTGGTAGCTATAGCTAGCCTGATAGTCTCAAGCTCTCGACCTCTCATATCCATATAGTCCCATGTTACCGAGCCGATTTAGCTGTCCACCAGTTCTACTCCATCCACATCAGAAAGTAATTTACATGACATTGCTAATGTCATTTCATTCTCGTTTTTTCTGTCACTATGTATGCTGCTGTAAAGTTTCTGTTCGAGCTACGTATCAGAAATTACCTCTGTTTAGAAGAGATAAATATTCTACAGAACAGAAATTCAGAATGATCTTGTCCACTTTTTTCTACTACAGCGGTAGATAAGACAGTTGCGTAGCTGGTCTGCGTCCTGGCCACCTGCTTTGCCTTACCAGCCAGGTGCAAGATGATGGCGGAATGGTTAGGGTATGTCGATGGAGGGCGTACAATCATGGCGTCGCAGACACATCAGGGACAAAAGGGCAAAGGCGAAGGGGAAACCCTAGAAATATTCTCTTGGTAGCCACTCAATCATAGGTGACCACGCATGATTGGGTTAATTACCAACAACATCGGCGCACAACACGAACCATATGTATGTATGTGTGGTCCTGTTTCTTATGCTCGATCATGGGAACCAGCGAAGAATTGAGAACAAATATGTGTAACTGTGTGGCGTTCTAGGAGTGAGCAGTCTGGCAGTCCTTTGCCTAGCTATATATCTGGATATCTGGAAATTCTCGTGCATTATGATCCTGAGTAAAGCCGCCATGTTAGTCAAGATTCCCACAAATGCGTGGGGTTCTGAGTTGCCACCGGTACATGTTTCTTTTCTAGGTAGTGGATGCATGCATTATCATTGTATTATTCAGAGACGCATAGAAGGGTGTCCGGACTTGGCTTACCCGGTATAGTAGGCGTATTGGTGTTCATACAATGGGGGGAAGAAAATACGTATTCTACTGATGTTGGTGACGAAAATGACGCCTGTGATCTGTGATTGGGACAAATCGCTACAGCTCCATAGGCTAGCTAGCTCGAAGAATGTCCATGGAAAATACCTCACGAGAAAGGTACCATAGGCACTCGATCTCGGTAGGAATCCTATCTAGCTGAGAGAGACAAGGTGGACTGTCGGTATCAAGATTAGCGTAGTGGGATGTAAAATAAGTACACTGCATCTTAGACAAAAGGAATGTCGCTTAATTTAGTTCCTATGGGCATGTTGCGTGTTGAATTCACGAGGAACGCTTGTGGAAGTTGGGTTCTTCTCATCGGGGAATCGAGGACCGAGGAAAAATCACTCCTCCATGAATTCTCGAGAAATCGGTTATCCTGAACCGGAATGATCCGTCAAGGCCGTAAAGAAGACGTGCATGTATCGGTCGCCGAGACTGTGAATTTGTGGTCGAAATAGCGCGCGAACGGCTGGAAAAGAGTTGCCCCGCCGGCACGGCGGCACCGGCCGGCCTATCCCTCTCGCCCGCGATCTCCTCCTCCTCCCAACGGCACGAGGAAAACGGCACAAAAATCACCACCGCCGTCAGCCGAGCAGAGCCGGCTACTATTCCTCCACGGCTCCACCACCCCCACCTCCACTTGTTAAAAGCCTCCGCCGCTCCTCCGCCTCTCCTGCGCGCTATTTATCGGACGCCACCAGCCGCGCTTAAACCCCTTGCGCTCCCACTCCCCTCGCTAACCTTCGCTCCCCCTCGCTCTGCTGCTCCACGTGGCAGCCGCCTTGTTCACGCCGGCGTCTTGCTGTGCCCGCGCGCTAGCTAGCTTCGGCGCCACCTGCCTCGAGGCGTTCCCTCCGTCGACCGATGGCGGCGTTGGGAGCGCTGTGCCGAGGCGGTGGCTGGTCCTACGCCGCCATCTGGCGCTCCGACCGTCGCGACCCTCGGTGAGTGAGACCTCACATAAGCACAAGCTGGTCGTAGATCTACGAGCTTTGGGGTCTCTGCTTGCTAGTACTGTCTAGTAGCTCACTGGGGGCCTACTTGCCCTTGTTTAGTTGTTTCTCCAGTGATGATTGTGAAAACATAAGCATGCATACTTCAGGCTCTGAATTTCTTTACAAACTGTTTGGGCAACTTTGCAACACACCGTTTATTTCCTCGGGTTTTTTCCTCCCAAACACTGCTAGATCCCAAGATCAAACTCGCTTGTTCCGAAAATGAAACTCTGAAGGTGTACATTGGGATCCCAGGCCTGAATTTTGAATTTTATTCTGGTTAAAGGAAGAAAGGTTGTCTGAAGACTCTGAACTGAGTAGTTTCTGCCTACTCTGCTCATTTCCTTGCTCTGCCAACAGTGCGCGTACGTACCTTTCAAGAACTTCCTTTACCAAGGAGGTAGTGCAGATCCCACTAGCAATCCACTTCTTCTCTTGCTGCTATATATCCGATCTATGCCTGTAAGCTGTAAGCACGCAGGGATACTGTAGAGTATTATATCCGTCGACACTGCTACTAAGTGTTCTTGTTTTTGAGAAATTTTACAAGGTACCCCCCCCCTACTTCTCAAGTAGCTACTTGGTGAGAGGATAGGACGGGATGCTTGTTATTTTACTGAACGCGTGACACTGATGCTTTCATTTCGTACATGTCTGGACTAAATTAAATGAAATTTAGGGGATATGATTTTTTTAGGAAGTTTACAGCAGGAGAGGCTCCTTCTGCGGATAAAGTTACATACTAAGAAGTTACATAGCCTAGTGCCCGTGCATTTGGGTCTTCCTGCTGATTTGTGTTATATTTTGGAGAATTCTGCTGATTGAAATACTACAGAACTGCAGTTTTTTTACTGATGGTTTCATTTCGTATACAAGGTTGCTTACGATAGGAGAGTGCCACTGTGAAGATGAAGCCAGAAAAGTTGTTGAAAATATGCTTAATCAAGTCCATGTTGTTGGAGAAGGGTATGCCACAGTGTTTCTTTATGATCTATTCAGTTCATCCTTTGCAAGTCTTTAGTTTGGTGTCTCTGTTTTTAATGATTTTGTGCCTACTTGTGGCTAAATACGACAACACCAGTCAATTGGGTGAATACTTTCCGAGATTACTAGCTACATATTTTCATGTTAATGTGTTATAAAGTATTTGAGATTACCATATATGGTTTACTCTCCCTGTATCCCCTATACATTTTTGACATTTCATTTTTTCTAAATCTGTACTACTCCGTCGAGTTTCTTTTGCTCTCAACTAGTTGCTCACAATGAGTCATTTTCTGTTTCAGCATCATAGGGTCAGCTCTTGTAAGTGGGGAGTGCCAATGGATTTCTGATGATATTTCATTTAATTTAGTCCAGCCTTGTAACACAGAAAGCCTAGGCTTATTTCAGGTATGAATTCTTGTTCTCTGTACACATGTGTTTCTGTAGAGGATATTGTTAGAAGTATGTATTACTAAAGGTACCACCTACATGAATCCTCCAAAATAAAGTATAGATAAGGGAAAGACTAGTTTGTCTCAGAATTGCTGTGTGTCGATAAGTGCACATTGTTTATTAAGAACACAAGGGCATATAATTCATGTGTGATCTTTCTGTCCAAACTTTCTTTTAATTTATTGCAGAAAATAAGAAGTTTCCTTATTTTAACAGAGGAAGGTTACCTTGTTGTAGGGCTATACTTGGTGGCAACATCAGTTCCTGAGCGGAATAAAGGTTATTCATCTTTCCTTCTTTCCAACATTCACTCTTAAGCCAGTTGGGGCAGAAATTTCTTAATGATTACCAAAACTATCGATTTGTCACTGAAAACTATACATCCTCAACAGACTATTGCAGTAGTACCTATCCCGGCGCTTGGTGTGGCACAGTTCGGCTCAACGCAAAAGGTTTGTGCTTAGAAGTTTCACTAATGGGACCCTGACAATTATCACTTATGAAACATAATCCTTGTCATGATATCAGTATGTTGTTGCCGAAAGATTGTTACACTATCCAATTAAACTAAAAGTCCGAACTGATGGAAAGAAACTAGACAGTGTATTTATATTTAACACTATCCCTCACGTCTAGACTATTTTAGTCCTTAGCGTGGGTTTGGTGCATGCTGCAGAATCATTTTCTTTTGTTTTTAATACTGCGCGAGCAGACTCTTGAACTTGAGACTAAGAAAGATTGCTGCACTAGCCAATTGTATCAAAAGTCCATGAAAAAAGACTAAGCAGTGTATTTATATTTAGCAGTTGCTTCGTGATATATCATTGGTTCACTGTAAAAGGAACTGCTTGCATGAATTTGTTTGAAGCTGCTATATTTAATTTTTTAAGCTGCTATTTTTTTTTTGAAGCTGCTATATTTGACTGAGGCCAATTCTTGAGATATAAATATTTAAGAAACATTTCTTGTTTGGACTGGTATAGCTATGTTAGTTAGTGAACTTGTTTTTTTCCGAAATGGTTAGTGAACTTGTGGGATGCTATTAGCTATATGTTATCTAAACTTACTCCTTAGCATAAATGTATTATAGCTTTATTCATCAAAACATAATAATTGCATAATTCCTAACGAAATTCAGTTTTCCACATTCACCAGGTATCTGAGAACTTAGAGTTTGTTGACCATGTTAAAGGCACAATTTGTAGAAGAAAAAGGATTTTATGGGATCCTTCAACCAAACATATTCAAGGAGATGATTTCTCTCATATCAGTCAATTTCAACTCAATTCTCTGAGCACGAAAGGTCTTACAGGTATCAACGCTGACACAGAAAACAATAATCTTCTTGAAAACACAGTAAGTATGGAACCTCTCGGGAGTTTAGTAAGTACTTCAAGCAACTACACTCCAAGCTCTTCAAATGGTTTCACCACCTACGGGAGTTGCAACAGTCGGAATCCTACTCACATAGTGGCCATGCCAGTGAACTCCAAGTCAATTAATGCGGTCAGAGTATTTCATAATGCCAGCAATTTGATGCAGCACAATAGTGGTTCAGTAAATCCATTGCAAATTCAATCTAGCAAACAGCCTGATTCTACTATAGCAAGTGCAACCACATCTTACTCCAGTTTAAACAATCTTCCTAGAATAGAGCATGAGCTGTCATGCACACCTAACAAGTTAGGATATCGCCCCCAAAGTGAAAAATCATCAAGTTTCCATAATTCATTCTCATCTTGTTATTCTGTTGTTGATGAGCTGAAACCCATGTTATTTGACAACAACGCCTCTCGTGTTGAAAGTAACCTGATGCAAGAGGTCGACACTACTGGATTTACTTCACAGGCTAATTGTGCAGTCTATGAATTGCCGAATCAAATGTTAGAAGAAACTGCTGCAGGGATTGTAAACACTGGCAGGAAAGGAGAAAATGGAGATACCAGTTTGCTAGACAGTACCGTATTCGATCCCCTCTTGCATGATTGGTGGGATAACAGTGTCCTTCTAGCAGGAAACATTCCACATTTTGGAGCCACTACCACAGTATCTGTTACAGAACAGCCAAATAGTGATCCATTATCAGTTGAAGGGAGGGGGCTGTTTTCAGAAACTGTCCTTGAAGAACTTCTTGGAGCTACTGGCAATGTTAATACGGATACAACATGTGGCCCTGTTGCGGCTAGCACTGATTCTTTAGCTAACTGTTTCTCAGGCTGTGAATTACCAGGGTACACCCTCCAAGACTCTTACTCAGTGAGCAAGGAACAAGTACCATCATTGAACTTCCCTTCCAGTAGCTACACATCTCAAAATATGCCAAATGGAGCATCAAAGACAATCCCAGTGTCCCTGGCCAATTTATCTATGGATGACTGTTGCAGCTTGAACACTGCAAGTTCCAAGGTCGGACAGGTGACAAATCCCGAGGGCATAAAGGTTATAAAGAAAAGAGCTAGGCCAGGTGAGAGCACACGGCCAAGGCCAAAGGACCGGCAGCAAATACAAGATCGCGTCAAGGAATTGCGTGAGATAGTCCCGAACAGTGCAAAGGTATACTTATTGATCACACCATGTTTCTTTATGTTTGGGCTCATAGAAAATTATTGAGCTTTTTATTGTACACAACAGTGTAGCATCGATGCTTTGTTGGACCGAACAATCAAGCATATGATCTTTCTACAAGGTGTAACTAAGTATGCAGAGAAAATCAAACAAGCTGATGAGCCCAAGGTATGTCATGCTAATGAGAGCATATAAACCATATAAAACTTAAGCAACTCTTGTTAGACTTTCTTGTACTGACTGTACATTCATGTAATTATGTGAAGATGATAAGCAAGGATACTGGTGCGATCTTGAAAGATAATTCAAGTGGTGTTGTCTTGAAAGATAACTCCAGCACTACCACCAACGGTGGTGCCACATGGGCCTATGAGGTTGCTGGACAGACTATGGTTTGCCCAATAATCGTCGAGGATCTTGCACCACCTGGTCAGATGCTTGTGGAGGTATGGTTCAGAAGCGGTCTACTTTTTTCTTATTCTCCAGTTCAGAAGTGGTCTACTTTTTTCTTTTTCTCCAGTGCAGAAAATGAAAAATTCCTCATTGCTGTTTGACAGATGCTATGTGAGCAACGTGGATTTTTCCTAGAGATAGCAGACACCATACGTGGATTTGGACTGACAATCTTGAAAGGTCTCATGGAGCTCCGTGATGGCAAGATAATGGCACGATTTCTTGTCGAGGTAGGAAAGAAATATTTATTGGGCATAATTTTTTCTTGGCTTCGTTGTTTTATCCTTTTAACATTATGGCGGCTCCCGATGTTGCAGGCAAACAAGAACGTGACTAGGATGGACATATTTTTGTCACTTGTTCAGTTACTACAACAAAATAGCCTCAATAGATCTTCTGACCAGCTAGCTAAAGTCATTAGCAGCGGGGTTCCATCTTTCGTGGAGCATCAGCAATCTCCAATGTTGATTCCGGTTGGCCTTGCTGAGAGGTGAAAGTAAACACTAAATTTGGAGATCGTATTAGGGGATATCAATTGGAGCCATTCAGAGTACTCATGCTTGATGTTGACTGTCAGGCGTTGTTGGGATCATGTGAGTGACAAGCGTACAGTGTCGCGAATGTGCATTCCGTTATGAAGAAAAGTTCACGTTTTCTTTTTGTCAATTATATGTACATGTTCTTTTCTTAGAAACGTCAAATTAGATCTCTTTTTTTTTACCTGAGCGCTTTGCGTTAATGTATTGTGTTGCGTGTAGTGAACTAGTGATGAGTGATTTTTTCGACAAAAAAGGTGGCTTGTGGAGACTTTGTACTTTGTGCAATTTTTATACTTTATAGGAAAAAATTATACTTTGTTATGTGTACTCTATTTTCATATGCCGTACTTTTCCGTTTTGTTCCGTACTTCAGCAGAAACGAACAGGAAAGAGAGAAAATGGGCCGGACGGGAATTTAGATAGTTAGATGGTGTTTGGCAAGGGGATTTTAAATGTAGATTTTGTGATGAACTGGAAACAATTCATCATTTGTTTTTCACTAGTGGAGAATGCAACACATGATATACCGCAGATTTCACAAGCGGAAAATGAGATTCTGATAGCTCCTTTTACTGAAGAGGAGGTATTTGAGGTAATCTCACTGACATAGGCATCCCTAAGGGGCCTGCCGAAGAAGGTACCCGGGGTTTACTGAAGGCCCACGACCCGAAGATTACGAAGCCCGGAAGCCCAGTAAAGCGTTGACATGGAAGTTAGAGATATATTAGGAAGACTTGTAATTATACGGGACGAACTCAAAGAGTCTCCCGCTGTTTGGAACTTGTACGTCACGAAACCCTCGTCTCCGCCTCCTATATAAAGGGGTGTCGAGGGAGAAAGAAAGTATCGATTCATTGTCAACACAACCCTAGTTTTTATCAGTCGAACACCTTTTCGGCTAAAACCTTCGAGATCTACTTATCCTCTACATTCCACAAAACCCTAGTCTACAACTTGTAGGCATTGACAAGTCGATACCTTGTCAATTAGCGCCGTCTGTGGGGATTAGAGGCGACAAGGAGCTGATCTCGATGGCACGTTCAACATCGTCGATATCTTCGGTGGCAAGCAACGCGATGGACGGAGATAAACAAATCAAAATTGGTCTCGTTGATTTTGTTCCTCACCCTCCCGCCCGTTTGGATGTATATGCCTATCTGGAAGAGCCAATGGAGATGAAGTTCGGAAGCTTCCACTTCTGCGTCGGGAGAGAAGGATCACATCGTTTAGCGGCACCGATCTGTTCGGGACCGTTAGCGGTTGGTTCCTATATCTCGGGATCATCGTCGTCAACCAAGTCAAGCGATGAGGAAATCTCGTCGACAAGCTGCATCAAGCCCGCCGCTGGCGGAGATCTCGCCAATCTGTTCGGCGGGATGTCTTTCAGGTCGTTCACGGATTCCGATCTGGACAATGACTCGGAAAGCATCGACAGCTTCAACTTCATCGACAGATCCACTTCTATTCGGAAGGTCTTCGTCGATCGTTACGACGGTGTCACCGACTCCGAAGATGAACATACAATGTCAACATACCATCAAGTTTGTGTGATTGGTGAGCCAAATCGTCAAGAGGATGAAACATCAGAGGCTTTCGATGATTTGGGAAATCCATACATCGATCCCGCTGATCTCACGCGAGGTTTGGGCAACAAGTATGTCGGGCCTACACCTCGTCAGAGGTTCCAACTTTCGCAAGCAGCTTGGGACAGAGCGTCAAGAGCCAACAGTACAGATCCGATGACCACCACGGCCACGGTGGAAGAGCTGCAAGCATATCAATATAGACTCGCGCGTGCTAGCCGAGAGTTGGAAAAACAAAGGCTGATACTTGAGCAAAGGAAAGCTGCAGCCTCCGCGTCGAGCAGGCGACGAGTTGAGCAAAGTCGACAATCAGGAACCTCGGGAGATAACCATAGAGCAGCTCGTGATAGAGGAAGATCTTGGTTGCAGCATATAACTGAGGGTGAGCGGGAGCATCTGATCCAAAACCTCGACATGTCTTTTATGTCGATAGATACAAGAGGAAACATCATCCCCAAAACACCGGAAGCTGGATACATGGCGACTCAGGCTTATATATTGGCATCCAGGTCACCTCCTGGAGATCCAAGAGAAGCATTGTACAACATGGCTATGGCAGGAGTTGGAGCAATGGGAACAGCGTTCGCAAGTACAGGCACACCACCCCGAGGGTGCCCCGAGGCGAAATAGTCCTCGACCTGCGGCAGTAACCCAAGATCCTCCAAGGACAGGTGACGCAAGAGACACAATGACGCAAGCGCGAGTCGATAGAGCACGGCAAGAAAGGACAGAACATCAGCACTCACCAGAAGTAGATGAGGAGGATATGTGTGGGCTCCCTTGCTTTACTTGAAGAGTTCATAAAACCCGTGTTCCGTCTGGGTTTAAGTTACCTGAAAACTAAAAAAAATCGATGGTTTGCATGATCCTGAGGATTGGTTAGTCGACTATCTGGAGATAGTGAAGTTGACAGGTGGAACTAAAGCAACTGCCGTGTAGAGCATTCAGGTCCACCTAAGCGGAGCCCTAAGATCATGGATAAAAAAGCTACCAGCAGGATCCATCAACAGCTGGGAAACTTTTGAGGTCGTGTTTGTGAAAAAAAAATTCTATCGACATGCAAGATACCCGCATCAATAGAGCAGCTGAGGGCCTGCAGGCAGAAGTTTGATGAGCCAATGAGAACGTACATACAGAGATGGAACATTAAAAATTCGGCAGAGAATATATCTGACGAAAGAGCAATAGATGCGTTTGTTGCGGGGATCCGAAGAAAGGACCTAATCGAGGATTTGGGAAGGACTAACCCAAAAAAATAGCAGCGCTCATGAAAATAGCGAATCGCTGGGCAGAAGGAGAAGATGTTGTTCAAAACAAACGGCACAGGTCACCCGACGACGACCGCAACAGAAACAATCAAAATAGACGACATTTTTGTCGACAGTTCTCAGACTACGATGGCCCTGGCCAAGTAGCGGCTAGTTTCCGAGGAAATAGTGGAGGAAATAATCGAGATGACTATCAGAGAAGCAACGAGCAGCGCAGTGATTACAGGGATGCTCCCCGACAAAACAGGCAAAATAGTGGACAAAGGTTCCAAAGGCCGTATGTATCACCCGAGGATCTCCTGAACGGACCGTGTCAGATGCACTTCTTTCTCGATAATAATGGGAAAAGATAGTCGGGTCATCTCCAGAAGGATTGCCGAACTTTCCTAGCATTACATAGATACGCAGGACACACCAATGCACAGGGAGCAAGCAGGAATCCCCAGGGGCCAAGGAGTGAGATTGACCTTCCACCTCCACCCGAAATTACCGACGAAAATCGACATCAGTTGCAATTGGCCGCAGCCCCAACCAACGGTCCCTACATCGACACAACCGGAGCAGTTTCGATGATTCAGAAAGGCGGACCTTAGAATAGAACCCAAAAGGTGATTTCGCGACAAGTTTACATGGCAGAGAAGATGCCTCCACCAACAATTGAGTACCTGAATTGGTCAGCACAGGACATCGGTTTCACCCTAGCGGACCACCCGCAACAAGTTCCACGACCAGGGCAGTCAGCTCTGATCCTGCCAGCGGTGATTGCAGGATTCGACGTTTCACGCGTGTTCATAGATGGAGGGAGCATCTTAAACCTTATGTATGCAGATACATTGAGAAAGATGAACATATCCTTGGCGAATTTAACACCAACTGACACGCACTTCCACGGTATCACACCCGAGAAGCCAAGTTATCCATTGGGAAAGATCAATCTCGATGTTCAGTTCAGAACCCGAGAGAATTACAGAAGAGAGAAGCTGGAGTTCGAAGTCGTGGATTTTCCGTCGCAGTATCATGCTCTACTAGGATGACCCGCTTATGCCAGATTTATGGCGGTACCACATTACACATACTTGTTGTGGAGGCTCCCTGGACCCAAGGTCCCAATTACAGTAAAGGGGAGTTTTGCTCTGGCAGATAAGTGCGACAAGGATTTCCATCGGTTGTCAAAAACTTTCGGGATGCAGGCAGAATACATGGTGTCAAGGTTAACAACTGATTATGATGTGCTACCTGACGGAGGGAGGCCGCTGAAGGAGCAGACCTTCGACACCTCCAAGAATTCAAAGGAAGTACAGATTCACCCGACGGATCCTAAGAAGACGACAGCTATCGCAACAAACATGGATAGCGCATAGGAAAGCACGCTCGTCGAGTTCCTCCGTGAGCGCTGGGAAATCTTGGCATGGTGTCCAGCTGACATGCCAGGAGTACCCAGGGAACTTGCCGAGCACCCTCTTAATCTGGATCCAAGGGCTAGGCCAATTCGACAACCTTTGCGGTGTTTTTCGGAACCAAACCGCAAAGCTGTGCTGTCAAAAATTAATCGACTTTGAGAAGCAAACTTCATCAGAGAGCTGCTCACAGAGGCCACATGGGTAGCTAACCCAGTTCTGGTCCCAAAGAAAAACACTGACGTCCTTCACATGTGTGTCGACTTCACGTGTCTCAATAAACATTGTCCAAAGGATCACTTTCCCCTCACGAGGATCGATCAAATTATCGAATCCACAGCGGGATGCGAACGTCTTTCCTTCCTGGATGCGTATTCTGGTTACAACCAGATCCGCCTAAAAGAAGAAGATGAGGTCAAACCAGCTTTTATAACCCCCTATGGTGTTTTCTGCTACAGGACGATGCCCTTTGGGTTAAAAAACGCGGGAGCTACTTATCAAAGGATGATGCAAAAGTGTCTCGTCACGCAGATTGGCAAGAACGTTCAAGTGTACATCGACAATATCGTCATTACAACAAAAAAGGGGTTATCTTTGACCGATGATCTTAAGGAAACCTTCGACAACCTCGACAAGTTTCGCCTCAAGCTAAACACGACGAAGTGTTCCTTCGGCGTTCCCGCGGGAGAACTCCTTGGATACTTGGTGTCAGCCAGAAGAACTGAGGCAAACCCCGAGAAAATACAAGTCATCGTGACAATGAGGAAGCCGACGAAACTTAAGGAGATACAACAGCTGACAGGACGTGTCGCAGCTTTAAGCAGATTTGTCGCCAGGCTAGGAGAAAAAGCGTTACCCTTTTACACGCTCATCAAGCAAGGAGAAAAGTTCGAGTGGAACGAAGAAACAGACAGGGCTTTCAAGCACCTCAAGTGCGCAATCTCGACACCTCCAATACTGGTAGCTCCAAAGGAAAGAGAACCTCTCCTGCTGTAAATCGCAGTCACACCTCAGGTGATCAGCACAGTTCTTGTGGTAGAAAGGGAAGAAGGGAAAATCCATGGAGTTCAAAGGCTGGTATACTTCATCAGTGAAGTTTTATCACCTTCAAAATAGTGTTACCCACATTATCAGAAGTTGGCATATGGAGTGTTTACGACCGCAAGAAAGTTGCGACACTATTTTTCGGCACATCCGATAATAGTTGTTAATGAGGCGCCTCTATCAAACATCTTAAACAATCCAGAAGCTACAGGCTGTGTCTCCCTTTGGGGAATAGAGGTTTCCCTCGGGACATCACGTATGAAAAACGAAAAGCAATAAAGTCGCAAATTCTACCAGATTTCATCGCGGAGTGGATGGAGCTGCAAAACACGGGACCCCCTGATTTGTCGACTACTTGGACCATGAACTTCGACGGGTCCATGAGAGTAGAAGGCGCTGGAGTAGGGGTGACATTAGTGTCACCCCAAGGAGACAAGATGAAATATGTATTGCGGATGACGTTCCCCAATGCATCCAATAATGAGGCAGAATATGAAGCGCTTATCCATGGGATGAAGATGGCGAAAGCATGTGGTGCAACTCAACTGAAATTTTTTGGCGACTCCCAATTGGTGGCTCAACAGGTGATGAACCAGTGTGATGCAGTCAACGACAGCATGATAGCATAAAAGGAGGTATATAATGAAGTTGAGAAACTCTTTGATGGGTGCGAAGTGAACCATATCAGCAGACTCAGTAACGATGAAGCCGATGTCTTGGCAAATATAGGTTCATAATGTTTACCAATACCACCTGGCGTATTTTGGGAGGAGATAAGTGAAAGATCAACTAAGGCGAAGAAAACACCGAAGCAGCCGAAGAAGAAAGAGAAGCCTGAGAAAGATTCGGGGGCTCCAACAATCCTAGAAGCTAATACACCGGAAGATGAAGAGGAACCACATGAGGTTATGATGGTGCAAGTTCCTTGGATGCAAATTTACATAGCACATGTCCTAGGGAAAGAAATTAATACCCGAAGATCCGGAAGAAGGAAGACGAGTTATCCGACGATCTAAAGTTTTTACCGTGGTTAAGGGAGAGCTGTACAAGTGAAGTATATCGGGAGTATTGCAAAGGTGTGTTACACCCGAGGAAGGAAGAGTTATACTGAAGGATGTACACGAGGGAATATGCGGCCACCATGCTAGCAGCCGAGCGATAGCAGCCAAAGTCTTCAGGGCAGGTTTTTACTGGCTAACCACAGTAGAAGATGCAAAAGACATAGTCCGCACCTGTGATGCGTGCCAAAGGTATGCGGCAAAACATCATTCTCCGGCAGCAGAGCTAATGCCAATACCATTGGCGTGGCCTTTCGCCCAATGGGGTCTCGACATGGTGGGAAAATTACATAAGGCTTGACTAGGAGGATACGTATATATGCTCATGGCTGTCGACAAGTTCACTAAATGGATTGAAGCAGTACCAGTAACTTCGGCAGATGCAACGTCGGTGGTGAGCTTCATCAAGGGAATAGTTTTTCGATTTGGTGTCCCTCACAACATAGTTACGGACAACGGCAGCAATTTTACCTCCAAGGAATTCAAGGCATACTGTGCAGAAGTAGGCATCAAATTACACTTCGTGTCAGGGGCACACCCGCAAACCAATGGCCAAGTCGAAAAGCAAACGACATCATCTACAACGGTATAAAGAAATAGCTGTTAACACCATTGGAGAAAGCTCGACACACTTGGCCAGATGAGTTGCCTGGCGTGCTATGGAGCATACGGACAACACCCAATACAGCAACACAAGAAACTCTGTTTTTTTTGGTCCATGGAGCTGAAGCGGTGCTCCCGATAGAAATAGAACACAACTCTCCAAGAGTGGCGGAATATGATGAAGAAACTTCGAGAAAGGCGCTGGAGGATGATGTTGATGCACTCGACGAAGCCAGAGATGAGGTGTTGTCAAGAGTCACCAAGTATCAGCAGGACCTGAAAAATTACCATAGTCGGCGTTTGCGACCAAGGTCCTTCCAAGTTGCTGACCTGGTTCTTCGGCTTACGCAGGACAGCCATGAAAAATTTGAGTCACCGTGGGTAGGACCATACATCGTCACCGAGGTTATCGCAGGAGGAGCATACAGATTGAAGGACAAGAAGACAGGGGTCGCATAACCGAATCCTTGGAACGTGGCGCAACTTCGGTGTTTTTACGCGTAGAAGTCAAAATAGAGTTACATATGTAAACATACAATGTACTGAAAAGCTCGTGAGTTTTCAGACGCACTCTTTTCCTTTCAGGGCACCGAGTGGGGCTGAAAGGTTTTTAATGAGGCGGGCTAGCGATGCTGCAATATAGTAAAAATATTGGTGATATACATCTTCTTCGTCAAGACTCGGGGGCTTACAACCCGCAAATTTAGCAATATATACTTGAGCCTTACAATATATAACTCAAAAAACTGTTCGCCTTGGTTCAAGTACCTCGCGAATAATAAACATACATACACCCACCGAAACACTCGGGGGCTAGAGAAAAAGAAAAATAAACAAACTTGCTTTTACTATACATGGTTCTCGCAATATACAAGATCTCCCTTTTGTTTCAGATAAACCTCGACAGCAGAAAAAAGAAGATAGGGCTCATATCAAGTCGTCTATATTTATTCTTTCATCTTCCGCAGAAGCACCCATGGTATCAGCATAATGGTATTCCGTGAAGAAAGCAGCATCCATCCGAAGAAGATCCTCAATCATTTTCTCAGCTACGGGTGTCACCGCGTCATTGATCTTGTCGATGTTCCTTCTCCTTTTTCTTAGTCTAGCGTGGCAGATATCAACAACGTTGGACACATCCAACTTCGGGTAGCAGATTTGCAACATGATCAAGGAAAATCTGGCACCAGCCATTAATTGGGCCTTCACAAATCCATGGATTCGATGAACACTCTTGAATTTGTCCATCAAGTCAGGAAGAGGTTTAGGCTGAAGATTTCGAGGAAACATGGCATTGTAAACCATGGACAACTTCTTCATGCACAAATCAAGATACTCCCAAACCTGTTCCGTGCGGTCTTGGACTCATACTATTTTTCGGGTGCGGTCTGGGCTAGACCAAAAGCTAGCATTGTTCTGCAGAGCAAGTTGAACAAGAACCTCGGATCTTGCATCAACACGCTGATCCTCGGCAGCAGCGTCCAAGAAGGAGCCTAATCACGTTAAAGGGAACAATGAAGTGTGAAAAAGGCACATACAGATAGTAAGGGTAATGAAGCGCAACATACCCGCCATATCTAGGCTTGCGTCAGTCAGAAGCAAGCATATAGTTTTCTCGAGAGGTAGCTTGTGAAGCTTAGGCCACCGCCATTTCTTTCGGTTCCAGAGCATCTTGAGCTTGACGAAGAGCGATTTCTTCGCGTTCGGAGGATTTGCGGGATTGGTCCATGATAGTTATGGCTTGCTTTTTTGTGGCTTGAAGTTGTTGTCGAAGTTCAGCCAGTTCTTGTTGAATTGAGTCAGCACACGAAGAATCTTCCAATAAAACGTCGCTAGGAATCTGTTGAGAGCGAGGCGCAACAGGAGGAGCAGAGGATGGTCCACCAGCCTCAGAATAGTTATCAAATAGAAACTGGAATAAGGAAATGTTGACATCAATCATTCCGCAAGAATTCCACTTTTTTCATTGATAGTTGAGATATTTACATCATTTGGGTCCATTACAAAAGTTGGCTTCTACGGTAGTCGCAAATCATAAGGATAGCGACAGCTACAAAAGAGAAAAGAAAATACAAAGGATTAGGTTGGTCTACTTGACCTCCGGATTGGCAGTGCTGGTAGATGTAGAAGGTTTATGCCCCAGGAAGGCGAGGATTTTCTTCGAGTGAGGCTTTGCAGCCTTCACCAGAGTCTTCCATTTTTCCATGTTCATTCCATTGGGGTCGCCATCCTTTGCCAAGTCAACGTCTTGGCGACTATCGGCAACCAGAGCAATCGTTCCTTCGACACCGACCTTCAAATTTTCCTATCGATGGGCCAAAGCAAGGTCTTCCCGAGGAAGGAAGCGCCTGGCGAGCTCGGAGAAAGTTTGCGGCTGCGTTTGCTTGGGGAAGAAATGGGGGAAGAGGCGCGTGAACGCAGCCCGCACATCGGAAATATTGGTGCGCGCCAGATCCCCGTGCAGCTCGAGGATTGAGAGGATATCGAGAAGATGATCCTCTTCAGCCTCATGCAAGGTGAAATCTTCACCCATTTTTCCTGCTGGAACAAAGTTCGAGTTCATCAAAATACGCAGAGAATCAATCTTACAAGAAGATTGGAAGATAAGAGTAAAAACTTACTAACAAACCGGCGGTTCTGAGTTTCCAAGCGAGCTATGATGGCATTTTCAGCTTTCTGAAGCCTCTAGCGAAGATCTTGAACAATAGCGGCTTCACGTTCAGCTTTCTCGCGAGCCTTTTTTGCTTCGCTCAAGCTTAGCAGCAAGCTCTTCAGCGCGTTTCTCGGCTTGCTCGAGGTTTTCTAAACAGAAGGTATGAAGGTGAAACTCTGTTGTCTACAACAAAAGGAGGTTTACTGAGGAAAGAGGGCTATACAGAACAAAGAAGGTGTTACCTTTCATATCTTCGGCCGCATCGCGGTATCCAATAAATTAGGTCCCAAGCTTGAGGAGATGCTTTATCACAGGCTACAAAAGAGAATCCAAAAGTAAGTTCAGAAGGAAGAAAACCCGACAAGTGATCAAAAATCGACTAGCAAAGGAAAAAAGAAAATCAAGAGGGACGAGACTTACATCGTCCAAAGCAAAAGTCGAGGAACTCCCCACAACAATCGTGTGACTATCGCCAGCCCCGATCCTTGCTCTTTTCGGCGAGGGGGCTCGGGGGCTGGCTGAAGGAGTCAAGTTTTCCATGTCTTGTTGAGGGGGAGGCGAGGATTCCTCGGCAACACGGCGATCTTCAGAAAGAACCAAGGTTTGGGAGGTACTCGTGAGAGCCGCGCCAGGAACCTCGGTTTCTTCTTTTACTTCTTAGTCGCCACTATCAACACAGGAAAGTGAGTACTAATAAAAATAAAGTGGAACAAGTAATGACGGTGTAGAAGCTTACGAGCTAACGGAGCCTACGTCGTCGTAAGGGTTAAAGGCACCCTCTTCTTCGGGTGACGTTTCTTCGACAGCAGGCTCCGTGGGCTTTGAGGTGCCAGAATCCTCGACTTCATCCCTTTTACTCTTGCTCCTTGGAGACACAGCGGAAGGAGGAGAGTGGCCTGGTTCAGAAGGCTCAGATTCAAATTTTTCGGAGGAAGCCGCGGATTTGTGAGATCCTGCGATTTCACATTCAGGATGAGAGGGATCTTGCGAGTCGTCATTGACAACAGCTCGCTCATCGACTTCTCCACCTTCAGGAAGAGGAGGAAAGCAAGATATAATTTGCTGGTTCTGCAAGAAGAAAAAGCAAGATCAAGGACCAGATAAAACATAAGATAGATGAGAAAGTAGTCGACAAATAAAAGTACAACTCGAAGGACAAAGTTACTTACTTCGGGAAGGGTGTGGCTACCGCTATACGGTTCCACGCGGTAGGAGGTTGAAACATCGTTTTTCTTGCTTAGCGACGAAAAACGTCAGACGAGTTTCTCCAAGTCCTTCACAGAAAGATCCTTGGATAGGCGGTCAACATCCTTCTCGCCAGTATACATCCAAAGTGGGTTTTCGCGAGCTTGCAGAGGCTACACCCTGATCCTAAGGAGGTAGGCGGTAATTTGGACACCCGACAGTTCTTCACCGTGGGTGTTATGCAACTCGTGGATGCGCTTCATCAGAGCATTTGTAGCTGACTTTTCTTCAGCAGTAGCTTCAGCATCCCAGGAACGGCGCCTGAGGATTTTTGCGGCACCATCAAAAGGAGCAATGTTGTATTCTTGAGAGTTGTTGTGCTCATCCTAGACGTACAGCCACCTCCTACGCCACCCTTGGACGGAGTCGGGGAATTTGACGTCGAAGTAGTCAACTCGGGATGGACGCAGATAACAACGCCACCCACATTGTAAGCGATATTGCGGGAGCTGTTGCGGCGAAGTTAGAAAATGCGCTTCCATAGACCCCAATGAGGATGGGTCCCGAGGAAGCACTCACACAAGGTGATGAAAATCGAGATGTGGAGGATGAAGTTAGGGGTCAACTGATGTAGCTGAATCCCATAGACAAAAAGAAGTCCACGAAGGAACTCATGGATGGGGGTAGAAAGGCCGCGAATGAGGTGGTCGATGAAAGTTACCCGGTATCTGATCCACGGCGTCGGGAAACTTTCGTCGCCAGGAAAGATTAGTGCGTCCTTCTTCTTCAGCAGCCCGAGCTTCTTGATAGTGCTTTGATCCTGGTTCGAGACCTTGGATCTCTCCCATCTAGAGATCTTCATCTCCTCCGCTGGCATGTTGGTCCCTGGAGCGGTGTGCTTGGTGAGCTTTGTGCGGGGTGGCATCAAGACAAGCGCTGGGGGAAAATGGAGATGAGCGGAAGTGTGAGAAGCTTGGGGGATGGAAATGGCGATTTTGGAGAGAGAAGGGAAAGGTGAGCGGTGCAGCGAAGGGGGAGAATGAGGACGAAGGAGAAGATTTATAGCAAGCCATCGATCTGTTGCGCCATTGGATGAAAAGGAAGTGGATCTTGTGCCCTACACGTATCAACAAGGGTATAGTCATCTTTTCACTGTGAAGTTACTGGACAGGCGCTACAGTGCGCGTGCCAGAAATTACGGAGGACATGTGTCCCCACTTTCGCGACGTGTCAATGGTGCAGGATTTTGGACCCACAGATCAGAGAAGTGACAGGGTTCGCGCCTTTCCAATACAAAGGTCGTGGCCATCGTCAGCATTGACATCGTCATGGGAAAATAGCGACTGGTTTTCTTTCAAAATAGTGACATGAAAAATGTCGATAGTCCAGATAAAATAAATTCGGGAGACTCTGATCAAATACAAGTATTTGTCCAAATACTCGGGGGCTACTCCCATCGGGAGCACTGATCGCGCACCCGATAAAAAATAAAAAGGGAAACTAACAATATAGCGACAAGACAACAAAAATGTGAGCCTACAATCAAGTACAAGCACTTGGATGTAGCCTCGGGGGCTACTCCCATCGGGAATGCTGGTCGCGTACCCGATGGAATATAAGGAGTCATACTGAGCATATTCGAGTTAAAACATAACTCTTCATATACTCCCATCGGGAAGTTGAGATAACAAGTCATCGTATGACTCGAGTAAATATACCATTCCAGCAGCCGAAAAAGGCACTCGACAATATATTCTCAGAGCGTGCCCATCGCGAATAAATATCTGAATCCCGTAGTATTTTACGAAGGTAAGACCCCGGGATCCGTCCTGTGTGGCGTGGTATCGCACATTAATGCGCTCTGCTACTTTTTTCCGTATCAATAGATGCGAAGAAAAATGCTAACAGACGCGTTAGGTACCCGATAAAATACGACTAGTATTCGGATCATAGTAAGACCTTAAGGGGCACATGTAGAATTACACCAGTATACCGAGGTCAAGTCCAGGGACTTGACCTTGAAGTAGGTTCTTGCGGGATTGCCACGAGAGTAGTTAACTGGTACCTGATCCGTCAGATGAACCAGACCCATTTACCATTATCCCTGTACAATATATAACTATTTTATGAAGATCGTCTAGTAACTCGAAGAAATGGTGTGTTAATTGTAATGATGGAGATTTTACTCAATTATACCATTCAAGTAAAATCTCGGGGGCTACTGACATAGGCATCCCCAAGGGGTCTGCCGAAGAAGGTACCCGGGGTTTACTGAAGGCCCACAACCCGAAGATTACGAAGCCCGGAAGCCCAGTAAAGCGTTGATATGGAAGTTAGAGATATATTAGGAATAGACTTGTAATTATACGGGACGAACTCAAAGAGTCTCCCGCTGTTTGTAAATTGTACATCATGAAACCCTCGGCTCCGCCTCCTATATAAGCGGGTGTCGAGGGAGAAAGAAAGTATCGATTCATTGTCCACACAATCCTAGTTTTTAGCAGCGAGCACCTTTTCGGCTGAAACCTTAGAGATCTACTTGTCCTCTACTTTCCACGAAACCCTAGTCTATAACTTGTAGGCATTGACAAGTCGATACCTTATCACTCACAGATGGAACTCAATAAAGCTCCTGGTCCAGATGGTTTCCCGGCGGAGTTTTATTAAAAAAATTGGGAAGTAATCAAGTTGATTTGATGGCGTTGTTCTCTAGGTTTAGTAAAGGGGAATTGCCCCTCTACAAACCGAATTTTGGCGTAATCACATTACTTCCTAAGAAAGAAGATGCAGTACAAATACAACAATATAGACCTATTTGTCTCTTAAATGTTTGTTTTAAAAAAATTACGAAGGCTGGTACTAATCGTATCTCGGGGTTTGCTCCGAGAGTGATAAAACTAACCCACTCAGCCTTTATGCCGGGGAGGAATATTTTAGAAGGAGTGGTCATTTTACATGAAACAATTCACGAGTTACATACCTAAAAGATGGATGGGGTTTTGTTTAAAATTTATTTCGGAAAAGCTTATGATAAAGTCAAATGGCCTTTTTTACAATAGACCTTGAGGATGAAGGGTTTTGCTCCTGAATGGGGTCAAGTAATTCAATAGTTTGTTCAACGAGGAAGTGTAGGTGTTAAGGTAAATGATGACATTGGTCACTATTTCAGACAAAGGAAGGATTGAGACAGGGAGACCCGTTGTCTCCAATGCTTTTTAATATTGTAGTAGACATGCTAGCTATCTTAATTGAGAGAGCAAAAGAGGATATCCAACTAGGAGGGTTGGTTCCTCATCTTGTTGAGGGTGGACTCTCCATATTACAATACGCTGATGATACCATTCTTTTTTTGGAGCACGACCTCCAGAAAGCGGTTAATATGAAATTAATACTGTGTTTGTTTGAGGAATTATCAGGACTTAAGATTAATTTCCATAAGAGTGAGATCTTTTGTTTTGTAAAGGCCAAGGAATAGGAGAATCAGTACAAACAGATATTTGGATGTGATGCTGGATCACTCCCCTTTAGATACGTAGGTATTCCTATTCACTACAGAAAACTTAAAAATTCTGATTGGTATCCGGTGGAGACTCGATTTGAAAGCAAATTGGGATGCTGGAAAGGGAAATTATTATCCTATGGTGATAGGTTAGTCCTAATCTATTCAGTGTTATCGAGTTTACTTATGTTTATGTTGTCCTTCTTACAGGTACCCATTGGGGTAAGGAAACGTCTGGACTTCTATAGATCTAGGTTCTTTTGGCAATCCGATGACAATAAAAGAAAGTATAGACTTACAAAATGGAACATTGTGTGTCGCCCCAAGGATCAAGGGGGACTAGGTATTGAGGTTCTTGAGATTAAAAACAAATGCATACTGAGCAAATGGCTCTTTAAACTTCTTAATGAAGAAGGGGTATGGCAAGAGCTACTGTATAATAAATACTTAAGGCATAAGACTTTATCTGAGGTGCAAGCTAAGCCTACTGATTCTCCCTTTTGGAAAGGGTTGATGGAGGTTAAGGGGAAGTTTTTCTCTAGCGGTTTTTTCAAAGTGGGAAATGGAATGAATACTCGCTTTTGGGAAGATGCGTGGTTAGGAAAATCCTTTAGCACACCAGTATCCATTATTATATAACATTGTACATCACAAGAATGTAATAGTTGCCCATGTTTTAGCTCAGCCCCCACTCAATATTACTTTTCGTAGGGTATTGAGTGGTAATAAGTGGTCCTCATGGGTCAACTTATGTCGCAAATTGATGAGGGTTACCTTGAGTGAAGATAATGATCCATTTGTTTGGGATTTGGCATCAACATGACTCTTTACAGTTAAGTCTATGTATGAAGATCTTTTGAATGACCATACTCCTTTTTTGCGAAAGTATCTTTGGAAAGTTAAGGTGCCTCTTAAGATAAATATTTTTATGTGGTTCTTGAGCAACAAGGTTCTATTGACTAAAGATAATTTAGCCAAACTTCACTGGAATGGATGTAAATGTGTTTTTTTTGTGGGGATCAGGAGACTATACAACATTTATTTGTGGACTGTCCTTTAGCTAAGCTTCTTTGGCGTACAGTTAACTTCACTTAACTTATGATCTTCCACCTCCATCAAATATTACTAATATGTTTGGTAATTGGTTGAATAAAGTAGATAGACAATCTAAGGCTTTTATCCGAATTGGGGTTTCCGCTTTATGTTGGTCTATATGGAGGGTCAGAAATGATATTATCTTTAACAGGAAAAAATCTTTTCACTTTTTGCAGGTTATTCATATGGTGGCACATTGGGTCCAGCTTTGGTCCCTCCTTCCGCCGGAGGGATAGCGGGATGCTATGGCTACTGGGTGCACACGGCTCCTGATGGTTGATCAGGATATCTTGTGCCAGGCTGGTTGGCGGCATACTAGGAGACTTTGTTGATGAGTCTTCTTTTTTATGACATGTTTCTTTTCTTTGGTTGATTTTTGTATCAATCAATGGTGATGCTTATGATGTAAACTATATTTTCTTGAACGTATTATTAATAAAAGGCCGTGTGCATCATCACGATGCAGAAGCCGGGGTATACCCCCATTTCAATTTTTTTTTTGTTTTTCACTTGTTCAGCTGCATCATATATGTGGAGTGTGGTGAGTAGAACTATAGGAGTTAATACCAATGGGAATATTACGCAATATTTTAGGTGGATTGCTACAATTTTTTCCTGGAAAGACAAACCTTCATGTTGTTGGTCTGTCTGCTTTGTGTTGGGCCCTTCAGAAGAGAAACAACGAGGGGACCTGATCTGCGACCCCCTCCTTAGGGTTAGGCGCTAGCTCCGCTGGCCCCAGGCGCGCCCCTCCCCTCCAAGCCGGCGGCTTTCATTCTCATTCCCCATCTGCTCCAGCTGCATCGGGGTTGCGGTGTATAGCCGAGCAAAAGTCCTGCTCGGCGGTGGCCGATGCTGATGACCGTGACGCATGAGGGTGTCGTTCCCTTGATGAAGGCGTGGTGATCACCTTCACCATGCCTTCCTTTACCTCTGATGCCAGGGGAAACCCTAGGTCTGATTCACCGGACCAGGCGGCGGTGGCGCCAAGGTGTTGTTATCTTCTTGAAGACGTCGTCCAGGCCATTGAGGAGGGACCGATGCGGCTTTCGGAGTCTGGGGTTGGTGATGTTCTGCAGGTGGTGGCCGCGGCCCAAGGCTTGCGTTTCTGGGGCGCAATGTAGGACGTGGCAGACGCTCCGTTCGTTGTCTTCCCCAAGTCCGTCAAGACCTTGCCTTATCCTCGCTGACTCCTCTAGGCGCATGAGTTGAGGTACGTTGGTACAGGTTGCCTTGGAGTCGAGGTCGAGTCGGTGTTGTCTTGCTTGGTTCGTGACTCGGTCCTGAAGCTGTGTGCTCCTCTTCTCCCCATTCGTGGTAGAATGTTGAGCAAGAAGAGTCGTTTATCATCGGGTTTGTTGAGGTGTGTTGTTTGCCGCTTGGTGTTGTACCGTGGTGTGACCTTGTATTGTAGAGTGGGGTTGTAGCGTTCTTGGCTTTGTTTCAGCCATCTTGGTATTTCTTCTATATGATTGATACACCTTCCAAGCTGTATTCTCGAAAAAATAAATTGAGAAACAAAGCATGTTTTAAATTTAAATTTATTAAGACTACGCGGAGATTATATGTTATGCAAGTCTTTTATGAATAATGGGTGCGGTTACAACAGGAAGTTGATAAGAAAGATATTTTAGCACTAGATGAACATGCGCGCTTCGCCGCACCGCCTATGTAGCATTTGTGTTTGCCTTCGCAAGAGTGGTACCTTTGCATGGTGGTGCCGCTCTGTGTATAAGCTTAATCAAGAGGATCACTCTGCCATTAATTGGATACTGTTCAAAACCAACGAACATAGATATGCTGCATCAGCAATATAGGTGTTGGAATTACACGAAGGATAAGCAAACAATAGACATATTATTATAGTGTTCAAACATGAATGTCAGGTTACATGCTTACGACTGAGACAGATACACCCATATCTCGAGTTTTATAAGCATAAGGGTATTCTGAAATGTGGAACAAACAACCAAGACTTCAAACCAGCTACAGAAGCAAGAAATTGAATATAACTTAGTATGAACCAAATGAACTTTGTATCATCTGCTGAATTCATGATACTGATTTCAGATGTTTTGAATGTTCTCTCCATGGAAAAGCTCGTTAGCTAAATACCAGAAATGATACAGCTAGAAAATATATCAGACAAATGCTATCCATATAAAAGAGAATGGTTGCAAAGGATCACACATGTTAAGTGATCACATACGAGATACCAAGATTGTCTCTCAATTGACCACATTGTTGTCGCTATTACTGAAGGCAGTGTAGACTAAAAAAACATAACAACATCTTTCTCGGAAAAATAACGAAGTCATTCACTTTCGCATTCAGTTTGTCTATACTGATTCACTAAAACAAAATTCATGGGTGATTATTCCACAAATGCGTTCACAAGCCCGACACTCCAAGCAAGTGAAAAACATATGGTGCACTACTGAACCTATATTACAGTATCAGGTAGAGTGTCCTCCCCTCCAATTCAGTAAGTTTGACCAGATGCGATTGAGCACTGTGGAGGTTATCTAGTTATTTTACTTATGGTGAAAGTGAACCGCCGAAACAGGACATATTTGCAACATTGCGAGCCAGGCAAAACCTTTATCTGGCATTCTGTCCTGAACTATATATCACCTCATCGGACTACACTGGATTCCGGATGTAATGTCATTTATTGGTATGATCTTTAATCCTTATCAAGCGTAGAAAAGTAATTGCAGCTAAGACAGTTGCCTGCTGCTCCAAGATATGTCCTGCTTCTCTAGCTTCACAGAGAAAAATGTTGCAGTGTCTAGAGCAGATTAGTCTAATAATGCATATTGTCAACTAAAAAATTTCTTGTAGCCATGGCAACGACTTACACCATGCTTTCTAAAAAATATAAATACCCTTATCCTACCATTGCAAGAACAGGTTGCATGATAATATAGGCTTCTAACATGAAGAGGTCACCTGCAAGCAATAGTGTAAGTAATACTCCAAAGCTCAATTTAGTTATGAACTTGTTCTATAAAAAGAAATTATTAATCAAAAGTTGAAGAGGCTAAACTAAATTGTACCCGTGCACGTGTCAAGGTCAGTGACACATGGAGGCCTTTAGCTAGAGTACCAACTACGGTAAATAATGTAGCAGAAAAATATCACTGCCCTCGTACTTAGCAACTATTTAAAAAATTTGTTAATAATATTTCCTTCATCTTTGGATGCCCGAATGTTCCAAACAGATACTTAGGCGCTCTATTTAGTATGATTCGGTAATAAATTTTCTTCTTCTACTTGACACGAAGAAATTGTTAATCAACATATGTGTAAAAGCTACACCAGAAATAGCACTGAATTATCAAAAGACTTAGATAAACCTAAAAATTAAGCGGGATTTCACAATATGTAGGTCATCTCAATTCAAGGCCTAACACATGTCATGGCTGCAACCAAATGATAACAACTGCTCTTAAACCATCTATCATCAGTCAACAATTCAATATAGGTGCCAGGTAATGTAGGTGCCAGGTTTGGTATGCTAGCATGCTGCAGGCGAAGGGAAATGATATATTAAACCAACAGTTATCATTAAAGTACATAACACCTAGTAGCAGCCGACCAGCCACAAATAAATTTTAATTGCGTGAACTCAAAACAATGAATGTTAACAGATATGTTAACCTGCAGCAAACATAGAATCTTTTCAGAAAAAATGAGGGAAGTGGTCCCCAAAACTTGAAGAAAAACTGAAGCTTTCACAGCAAAATTATGTAACATTCTAAGTTTTTGTGTAAACTTACAACCTATAATTATTCCTACATTTGAATGAGAGAATGTCAGGACCATGAAAGAACTGGCAGCTAGCCAAACTACAATACCAGTAATAAGATGGAAACACATTGCGATGGTGTACGATCCGTTAGATAATCCCATTACAGATAATGTTACTGGGACAGGATTGAGGTGAGTTAAGCCTGCTAGGCCCTACCCCCTAAGAAGTATAAAATCAGAAGTTAAGTGTATGCTTATGAACGATTATGCTTGCAGACTTCTGCCCGCGTCGTTTCAGTAACATTTATTGCATAACAATCTAGTTGATTATTTGACAGCCAATAGAAAATATCAGAGGAAAAGCACCCTGAAATCACAGCTCGGTGCTTTAGAACTGAACGCTTTCTTCATGTTGGTGCTTTTGTCCCCAGGAGCGCACCCACTGTTGGGATGCTCTAGTACAATAGCAAATGTAACTCAACTACTTTTCTTCTCTATGAATGTCAGCTAATCTCTCCAAATGCTAACACTTGATCCAACAACTACCAGAAATATTTCATCTCATGCAAGAAACACAAAAATATTTCATCTCATGAACCAAAGAATATTTACCTTTTGAAATGAAAGTCCACATGCTTAACCAAGAGAATTATGAGCCTGCCGGCATGCTATATTTGGAAGAACATCTTTACGAATTCGTTGTATCCCCCGAAATCTTGGCTGAGCATTACTCTAAATAAAATCCAAATATAGAATATTTGAGTAAGTTTCAATAAGATTAAACACTAAACTTTATAACATTTAAGATTTCAAGCCTACCTATCTAACTTCCACAAATCTCAAATATCAATGATAATATTTTTATATACGGTTGTTAGTCTATGGAATTTCTTTGACACAAAATTACTATAAGATTCAATTTTACTAATCAAGTATTGCATCTCGGCTCAGACAATGCACCATGAATTCACGAACCAAAGAACTGGTCAAGGAATCAGCAACTACATCTGGCAACTCAGATGAAATACTGGAATTATTGAGTAACAAACTTGGCCGTTAGGGGCTTTATTAATTTATTAAAGCTGGGCAATTGTGCCTTATGTTCAAAAACTGCCTGTGCGAGTCGACTTCCAACATGGCCCAACCAAAGCAGCATGTAAGATCCCTGCCAAGCCCTCCCAGTGGCAGCCCCCTCTTCCGAAACTCAACAGTACAAAGAAGAGAGAGCAGCAGGCAGTTCCAAAAAAGAAAGAGCAAAAACTCAAGAAGAACGAAAATACGTACCTGAGTCCCGAGGGAAACCAGCCGGCCGCGCCGGCCGCGCCAGCCGAACGAACACGCGAAGAAGATCACGCCAAAGAAACAGCCCGTCCAGAACTAAATCACGGGGAAAAAAGCGTGATTAACACGGGAGTAGGCAAGATTAGTCAGGGAAAAGAAAGGAAACAGCAAATCCAAGAGCACAGGCCGGCCGGAATCGAGACCAGCGGAGAATCGGCCGGAATCCAGACGCAATCTCGCACGCGAAGAGGCAACGAACACGGTCGGTCAAACCCCACCTACACCGAGGGAGAAGATAAATCAAGCCCGAGCAGAACACGCGGCAACCATGTGACGAAACGGGCCAGGCCCAAATGAAAGCACGTACACCGACAATGGGCTCCACGGCACCGTCCAAACGCTGAGGAAGCTGGGATTGCAACGGCCTTAATTCTTTTTAAGAATGTGCAAATGCTCTTCAGCGAATGGCGTTGTCCCACCAGACATTCACATAAACATCGACATTGAGAAGGCTTGACCCTCCGAGTTCGATGATGGATGATCAGGAGGATTAGGTGGTGGCCGGCCTTAAGATGAAAGTTTCTTGGGTTTTTTTTTTGGGATTTCTATTTTCGTGCCCTCCGTTCCTTAGTTGTGCTCAGTTTTTCCCAGCTCCTTAGTTTTTCCTCAGTTTTCCCCAAGACCTTGGCTGAAACCATCACAGATGCTGTAACGGCCGGTTGCCCAACCAAAACACGCACGAGTGGGGCTTCGGTATATCGAATGACAAGTGGGCCATGGCGCTGATTCAAGGGGCAATACACGGGTAGGAATAGATTTTTAAACGGAGCTCTACAGTGATGGCACGGAGGAGGTGTCATGCGGGGTGCCGAGATGAGATCGACGTCCACAAAGAACTGCATGAGGCGAGACCAGACGCATTAGATAGATATGAACTAGACGCGGTTAACCATGCAAAGAAGAGAAGAAATGGTCGACGACATCGACGACTACCTCAAAACTTTGACTGACCGTGTCCGACACGAACGCGAGCAATGTAGAGAAAACTAGTGTCTCTCCTTTCTGGCGTGTATAGATGGGTGCTAGAAGAGTGTGGTGGCGAAGGGAAAGACCTTGCGATGGTCTGTGGCGTCCAGCATAGCAAGGCAGCGTGGCCGTGCCCACATCGACGTGGATGCATGTTCGGCATTGGCATCAGCATGTACGTTCGGCATTGGCCTCGGCGGTATCTCTGGTGTGTCAGTGATCGAATGAGGGGACGGGATTGAGGGTGCATCCCGATGGTGACCTAGCAGTGGCGTCGAGCATAGCCGTTCGACCATGCCGATATCGGCATCGGCAAAGTTTGGAGGCTGTGGTGCTCGAATCAAGGAGGGATTTGTTTCTTGTACGCCAAAAGTGATTTGAAACAAGTTTCGTGTTGAAGGTTAGGTAACGAAAGTTTGTAACTAAGCCCAAAATTATACTAGCGCCATGGTGAGGTTCTTTTTGATAGAGCTATACGGTTGGGCAAACTTTTTGACACTTTTTAGATAGGGTTCCTTGTTGTTACACGTATGGCATCATGTATGGCAAATTTGGGATCATTTGGAGATGTTCGAAAAAATCACTTTGCTTAAACGCATCGTCTCACTGAAATCAGCTTTTCTAACAAGGTGATTTATTCTACCTCCTCTAAATGACCTCAAATTTCATACAGCTGATCTTCTATACATAGATAGATAGATTGTTTCGTTTTTATATTTTTCGAACTTTTTATTTCCCTTTATAATATCCAATTGATTTTCAGGTCAAAACCTCGAAAAACAGCATCATGTATGGCATCATTTTCGCCATAAATTTCAAATTTTGTGAAACTTTCCCTTTTAGATATTCCTTGTTGTTATTCCCTTATAGATATGGCATAATGTATGCAAAATTTGGTTAGGTCTCACTGAAACCAGCTTTTGCAACAAGTTAGGCTACCGTGAATAGTAATGGCTACAAGAAATCGGTGATGGTCTATCATTTTTTGCGTGAAAAGTAATGGATACAACAAATCGGTGATGGTTTATCATTTTTTACGTGAAAAAATTAATGGCTACAACAAATCGGTGATGGTTTATCATTTGTGATTTTCGTGAAAATTAATAGCTACAACAAATCGGTGACGGTTTATCATTTTTTGCGTGAAAATTTATGGCTACAACAAATCGGTGATGGTTTATCATTTTTTGCGTGAAAAGTAATGCCTAAAAGAGTTCATAATTTTTCGCGTGAAAATAAACAGAAAACCGCCCTTTAGCATACTTAGAGAGTGGAAGGAAACCGCCGACAGAGAGAGGGGTTATCCTGCCCGTTAGATCATACGATCAACGATCGGCGGGCACGATCCGCGTGACATGGGCTAGACCAATCAGGGAAATGTTGCACGTGTGAGAGAATTTGTGGAGGGAGAGGGCAAAACTGAGTAGTATCAAGAAACCAAGGGCACCTATGTAATAAACAGACTAAGGGATTCAAATATGAGATTTAAAAAATGGAAAATGCGTGTTTTGTACAATAAAACTCATCTTGACCTATCTCAAACTATTTGCAATACAAATATACATGAGTGTGAGAATTGTGGCCTCATTTAGACAAAGTATGTTTTGGGGAAAGCTGTTTTGGGAAGGGCTTATTGTGGAAAACCATGCACCTTCATAGCTACTAGGTGATTTGAGAAGGCCTTTGAGAAGTGGCAATTTGTGGTAAAACTTGATTTATCTATGACTTATCTATGTTTTGAGAACTGGCAATTTGTGGTAAAGACTCCATGAGTATGTGCCACTATTTTTCGGAATTTTTGCACATTAAATGACTCATTTAACTAGTTAATCATATTTGTTGACTGTCTGTTGACCAGCTACTTGAGGGTAAAACTGAGCATATTGCACTAGCCGTATTAGCACTCAAGGGGAAACTGAGCACACAAAAAATGCTAGTATAATGCTCAAAGTTATACCTGAGTATATCTAAATTTCCAGGGTTAGACTCGAGGACGCGTGTTGCGGTGCAGAAATGAAAGACGTGCAATTGTTGACGCGTAGACGCCGGTCGCGGTGCAGAAGTCGAAGACGTGCAATCGTGGACGCGTGGCGCATTGCGAAGTCCAAGACGTGCACGTGCAGCGGTGGACGCGTAGGACGCGGGCCGCATTAACCACCCCTTGCCTTTATAGACGCCTCCTCCCACTATCTCTGTCACTCTCACTCGCCTACGCCGCCTCTCTCACGTCCCATCATCTTCTCCAAAGCAAAAACCCTCTCCCTCTCCCTCTCTCTCGCCGGCGAGATGGACAAGGAGAATGCCAATCCCATCGTCCACGGCGCCGTCGGCTCCAAGCGCGACGCCTCCCTCTTCAACGCCGTCCCCAACGGACGTCGCCACCATCCCCTCAACGGACGCCGCCGCCTCCGCCGGCATCGGAGGCTGCTGCCGCCGGTCGCGGTCAGATCCCGCCGGGATGGGACCCCTACGAGCCGGTGCCGTACGTCCCGCCCCGAACCGCTACGACACCTCCATAGAGGACCCATGGAACGAGGTAACTACGGTTTGCTTCCTTTTTTGTTCCCCATTCCTTTTTAAACTCTATTTGTGCTGGTGTAGATGGATCTGTGGATGGATGAGTATTGGGCTAATATTTGCGCCGATTTTATTCCATTTTGCTTTGATCCCTCCTTGATTTCGTTTAAGATTTGGGGTTCGGCCGTTCGGTTAATTTATGCAAGTAATAATGGGATCTCAATCAGTTAATTTATGCAAGTAATCATAGGATCTCAATCAGTTATTTTATGCACGAATCAAAAGATATCAACCGTTTAATTTTGCAAATAATCTGGAATGTGTTCAAGTTCAGATCTGGAATCTGTTTCTTTGCCTATGATGAATCGGTGGGCACAGATTTTTACAGGGAGGGTTCAACAAACCATTTATGTGTACAAATCTGTTGTGCATGAGCTTTGGTTCGCTTACACCGTCCCTGTAGACATATAATCGTGTCCACTCTAACTGAGGCTGCTTCTGTTTTACCTAACTTTGTTATCATGCACGTTTGCAACTCATTCACTAATAAATTCCCGTTTGATATGGATCAGCTGTCTAGCAGCGACGTCGGCAGCGACGACGAGCACCATGATGTCAAGACTCGCCAGGTGCTGCGGAGGCTGCAGGTCGGCCAGTACGTCTCCTACCTCGACGTCGCCAAGGGTGTCTACAGTGCCCCTTCTGCACTAGGAGGCTCGGCGGCACTGACTTCAACTGCGTCCTCACGCATGCCGAGAACATCGGCCACACCAACCCCAAGGTCGGCGCGTCGGTGAACCCCAACTCCTTCCGCGCCAAGCACTTGGCGCTCGGCATGCACCTCCGCAGCATCCAGCGGGTGGAGATCTCCGCCGGCGCATGCCTCAAGCCCAAGGCTCCCAAGGGGAGCAACAAGTGGAGGCAGAGGCAGATGGGGTAGGCGAGTCCTGGACGTGTGCTGCTGCCTCCTCCATTTTGTTGTTGGGATCCCTTTGTTGTTAGCTAGGGATCCCTCGTTGTTATGTTGTTAGTATGATGGTGGCTGTGAAGAACCTCGAACCCTACTATGTTTGGCTGCTGAATGCAGCTTATTATCTATATTATCTATCCCTATTCTACTATATGACCTTGTGAATTTATCGTACATTCCCTGTAGATTTGCTTCTAGATTTAACTACATACATATGGACCAGATGGAGTACTAGATTGGGCTCCCTACTAGATTTGCTGCCATATTGGGCAAACAACGAGGGCCAAAAGGCACAAATAATAATTGAAGAAAGACATAAATGCAAGCTTCTCTAGATTTGATACTAATTAGGTGAAAAAAGGCAGAGAGAAGGAGGCAGAAAAGGTACTCTTAAAAGGGAAATGCCAATGGCCGAGAGAGACAAAACCCAGCTCCTGCTCACGTGCAACCAAACGCTATCTCGTCTGTCCCACGCGGTCCCTTTCTACCAGCCCCACGCGATGCGGGCACGACGCGGCCCCACACGCCAGCACGGAGCGGTCAACTTAACGGGAATCCTGCCGTCTGAGCTGCCTTCTGCGGGTTTCAAACAAGCACTTGGGGAAAACTTAGAAAAAACTAAGGAGCTGGGGAAAACTGAGCACAACTAAGGAACCGAGGGCACGAAAATAGAAATCCTTTTTTTTGCAGGGGAAAAGTTTCTTGGGGTTGTTCCAGGACTATCTAGAGTTTGGTCTATGTACTTCTAGTCGGTTCCAGTTTATGTTTTCTGATATCATTATGTTGAATTGGATATGTACGTGATCGTAGATGGTCAGGAGTTGGGGTTGTCCTAGTGGGTGGTTTAGGTAATTTGTTCTGGAATTAGGCTTTGGGGTCCATAACTTGGTATGTCCGTTTCTTCTTTCTTTCTTTATTTTTATTTTTATTTTTTATTTTGAGTGGTGGGGTTCAGCTCGTTTGAGCGGATTACTGGATGATATTGTTTCGTAATCTTCTGAAAGGGGAACTAGGAGCTTTGCTTGATATGAAAAAAAGATAGTTAGATGGTGTGCTCATTCAGAAAAATCAAATTAATCCCCGCTAAGAAACTCACTCCTTTCGGGGGCTTCTAGTACGCCACATGTCAGAGTGTTTCACTCTTTCTGTGCAAGTCCCCTCGTGGGGTGACGACCTTCAAAATCAAGATTTTTATAGTTGTGCCCGTACATAATACAATTCTGATTTGGAGGACTAGATTGCGGGTAGGGCTAGCAAACGAATTTTGGGAAGGCAGGTTTGTATTGAGTGGAGCTCTCTGGTGTCAATAAGTATCGCACATGGAGCGGTTAGCGCCAGAAAACTTTTCCTCTCAGTTTTTTTTATTTTAGAATATATTTTTCTACAACTGTAATACTATTTTTAGTGTAACTTTTACGTGTACTTCTTGGTACAAGTATACACGCATGTACTTCACTGTGCACCGCGGAGTACACATACATTGAAAACCAGAGTACAAATATATTTAAAAATGGGAGTACACTTTCACTAAAAAGGGGGTATAAGTACATAGAAAAAATAGTAAAAGCAACGAAAGACCAAGGATGTTGTCTAGAGGGGAAGAAGGGGGTGTGAATAGGGGTTTCAAACTTTTATTACTTAGGGGCTTGAGCAAATACGGAATAAAATTAATGTTTAACTTAACAAGCACAAAGCCTACAAACTAGGGTTTACCTATGTGAACCAATGACTTATGGTAAGCCACACAACCAACAAGGTGATATCAAGGGATAAGAAGCATACATGCTATCAAAAAGTAAAGTACAAGAGTAAAGGAGCTCGGTTGAGGAGTAACCGAAGCACGCAAAGACGAATATGTATCCCGAAGTTCACACCCGTGTGGGTGCTACTCCCCGTTCGAGTGGTGTGGAGGCACAAGACACTCCAAATGTCACAATGGCGCACAATGTTCTCCTCGAGCCTTCTCACGAGAAGGGAAAATCCTCGATCCGGGGCGAGCTCCACAACTTAATTGGAGGCTCCCAAGTAATCTTCACGAAGGTCACAAGCTTGAGGCAAACTCCACAACAATTGGAGGCTCCCAAGTAATTTTTACTAAGACCAAACGCACAAAGGCAACTAAGCCACAAAGCCAACAACTTCACAAAGGTCACAATGCCACAAAGGGCAACAAGCCATCTAGGGTTCCAAGAAGCCAAGAAGTACAAGCTCCGGGTACAAGCACCTGACAGAAATCACCCACAAACTCTCACTTCCACATACCACTGCGGAGAACTCAAACCAATGCACCAAATGCAATGGCAAGAACACAAGTACTCAAAATCTTCATTCCCAAATTCCAAAAAATCTGGAAAAGCTTATGGGATAATATGGAAGGAAGAATAAGGGAGGAAATACGCAAAAGACTCCCAAGATCTAGATTAAGTATGTTCCCATGACTAAGAGAAGATTTTGATTGGTGGATAAGTAGATCTAGATCTCCTCTCTCTTTTCCCTCAAGAATATGCAAGAATCATTGAAGGGATTGAGAGTGAATGGGTAGGAGAGCGACAAGAGGGGGTGAATAGACGCTACTCAATTTTTAGGCTATTAAAGAAAGTAAAGTGATCAACTTGAGTAAAGATGATCCTATATGATGCAACAAGGTACAAGCAACAACAAGATAACAAGTAAAGTGTGCAAGGTGAAGGACAAGACACAACCAGACCGAATGGAGACGAGATACGCGAGATGTTTCCCGTAGTTCCTTCCCATGAAAGTACGCCTATGTTGGAGAGGTGTGGTGCCACGAAGGCCACCAAACCGCCACAAATGCATCACCTTCTTCCCCGGTGAGCGCACCGCCAAGGTGTACCAACTTATCCACTAAGCAAGGCCGATCGACGCAGCTAAACGTCACACAAGGTTGGGGAAAGACTCCGCATATAACTTGGAGGCTCCCAACATCATCTAGAGCTAGTACAACAACAGGCTAGCCTATGTATGCATTCTCAACAAAGACCTCTACAAAAGGAGATGTAGGGATCCACAATCCACAAAGGAAAAGATGGGGAATCCAAAATTTCTTGGATAGATAGGTAGATCAGGCCCTCTTCAATTGAATCAAACAGTCTTGGGTGATTTGATTGGCTACGAAGGGAGATCCACGGCTTTGAAGCTGAGCACCCATGTAGGACAAAGGAAAGACTGTTCCAACGTTTATATGTGGCTAGGAAAGAATACCCCTATTTAGAGGGTTGTACACTAAGATGGAATTAATGCAGTCGGGGGCCAGATCATCCGAAGTTATGGGGGCCAGATCATCCGAAGTTATGGGGAGCGGATAATTTAGGCCCGACGCAATAGGCGAGCAGGATGGCACTACAAACAACTGAGGCTTCAATGACGGTATGGGGCTGACGTTTGAGAAATCCATCAACGAATGTCTTTTTCTGTGACGGCTCGGCCCAAAAAATTAGTGACGGGTGAGCTCTAAACGTCAACGATTGTGCAAAAATGAGCGTCGCGGGAGGTGGGCGGCCTGAATTGCGGAGTCGGCAGGGGGTCATCACAAGAACTAGGCTTCGGACCGGTGGACACACCTGACCCACACTCTGCATGCTTCTGTTCACGTACTTTTCTGTCTGCCCGCACAACAGTCCAAGGCCTGCAACACTGGAACCCATATTTGTAAGGGGAGACAGCCACTGTCCGCACATATGTATCTGACCTGCGGCACTCAGGCCCGCATGTAAGGTACCAACACGACCCTCCTGCGTGGAATCACCCGTTCCGACAACCTCCAGGCATGCGAAGTGGACCAGACCTGTCAGTACATCCAATATGGGCTCCACATGTCAGTTCCCATTCCAAAAAAAATTGGGCACGTTCGATCACAAGTGTCAGCCTGCTGTCAATTCTGGACGCATGGTCCCGCATGTCAGAGACTAGCGGGACCCTCATGTTAGAGCTTAGGTTGGCCCGACATGACAGATATTTGTGTGCCTGCACGTTAGAGCTTGGTGCGTCACATCTAGTGAAACTATATTTTTATTTCGTCACATCTTATGTGCTTTACTTGGAGCGTATGTGTGTTTTTATTTTTGTTTTTGTTTGACTATTTGGATCCTAGCAATTCATGTGTGGGAAGACACGCTCCGCTTTTTCATATGAACACTTGTGTTCTATGTTTTACTTTTAATGTTCATGGCTAAAGTTAAAAGCTGCTGCATTTATTGCTATTTGGTTGTAAACAGAAAATGCTTCATGTGGTAATTGTTATATTGTCTTGAATAATTTAATACTTGGCAATTGTTTTGAGCTCTCAAATAGATCATGTTTAAGCTCTTGCATCATGTAGTTTAAACCTATTAATGAAGAACTACCATAGAGCTTGTTGAAATTTGGTTTGCATGATTGGTCTCTCTAAAGTCTAGATATTTTCTGGTAAAAGTGTTTGAACAACAAGGAGACAGTGTAGAGTCTTATAATGTTTGCAATATGTTCTTATGTAAGTTTTGCTGTACCGGTTCATACTTTTGTTTGCTTCAAACAACCTTGCTATCCAAAGCCTTGTACTGAGAGGGAATGCTTCTCGTGCATCCAAAACCTTGAGCCAAAACTTATGCCATTTGTGTCCACCATATCTACCTACTATGTGGTATTTCTCTGCCATTCCAAGTAAATTGCTTGCGTGCTACCTTTAAAATTTCATTCCTTGTCTTTGCAATCTATCTATACCTCTATACCTACTAATAAAGGAAGTAAGGTTTCTCCCCAAAATTTTCGTCCGTTTTTAAATTTCCCTTAATTTTCCGTCAAATTACATGAACTGCCACCGCGCGTATCTCTACTACTTATAAAGGCAAGAACTTCGTTGGAAAATTCAATCTAGGCCGTCAATCCCTGATAGATCACACGGTCGAAAATCATTGGATCTCCCCATCCCGCCCCACCCCAAATTTCCGCGCCCGCAGAAACGTCTCTCCCCACGTTTCACGCCCCTACCAGGATTGTATCTCATCCCCTCTCACAAGCCCCCCACCGCCGCCGCCATCCACATCGGTGCTGCAGCCCGCGCTGCAGAGCCTTCCACATCGTGATGCCCTCCCTCATCCAGCCCACCGCCATCATGTATGCGACGCCCTGGACCAGAGCGCCAGCCCTCCACATGCCCTCCCGCAGCTTCACGGGCGCCAACGCTTCCGGTTCGGCTTCGTCCACATGTCCAGCACCTCCTCTTGGATGCCACCAAGGTCAGCAAACCCCAAGCCGAGGACTTCGACGAAGCCCAGATAATCAACCAGTAAGCACCACCGAGACAGTTAATCAATCAGTAAGCACCACCGAGACAGTTTGTTTTGATTCACCCAGATGTTCGACGAATTTCCTTCAAGACAGAGGCGTGTATTTTTGCTGTATGGATGAGACAGGGGAGATGTGGAAGTAGACACAGTTTCGCCAGGAGGAACAGGAGACCCTGCACGCATCCATGGTGTATTCTCATTTGTCAGTGTGGAACTTTATATAGGTGATCTGATGGTGGATGTCCTGTGAATCTGACACAAGCCGGTGCTTTTTATATCAGTGGATATTTGCAAAGTAACTGCCATGAATTAGTTCTTCAATTGCAACAAGACTCATTTTTCGTCATGCCTGTAATATTACAGAGTGGTGTCCATGCTGATGATGATGTCCTTATTCTCGCTGCAACAGACACTCCATATGCTCTGGATCACGTACAGGAAGTATAGCGTTTATTCACCTAATTACATAGTACATCTTTTCTGCCAAGAAACTTACATTATGCATCTTTGTTTTGTTATTCTTATAGTAAAGTAATAATCCAGCTTGTCATACTTGTCCCCCAAGCTGTGTGCTGGTGTTTCGACAGACGCATTTTCATTTGGATAATGGAGAGACAACGAGCCCCTCTTTGAGATATCTCTTATTTTTCTCCATAGTCCAGAAGGGGTCAAGGTTGAGTCTCTACAAAATTCAAATTTCATGGTATATATCATAACTTACTTTCTAAGGGTGCATAATTCTATCTCTCCACTGTTAGGCATGGATCACAACTCGTGCACACTACAGGCCAATAGGCTCTAATTATCAATCAAAAGGGAAAGGTGGTTGCGTCTTTCTTTTATTATGGACGTTCCCATATTATCTTGTTTTGTATTTTTAGTGAACGCTCATTTCAAAACAGAGAGTTTTAGTGAACATACACGACATTGATTTTTAGATGAGATTGGTATATCCGGGGAAAAGCATCAAGAATGTTGTCTATAGATATGCCTTAGATGAGACATGAGTGTTCTTCTTTCATGTTTTTTTTATTCCATCTAAGTCAACAACAGTTTGATAGATTTAATATTTCTAAAACCGTTTGATATTGCTGTAAATACATAAGTTGTCCGTCTGTTTGGAAGATCTGACTGAAGTGGCTCGCTACTCATACTACCTACCAATTTCTATTAGTACATCAGTATGCTTCAATTTCCTTTGATGAGGTCAAAGTGATTTCTGAGGCCAGGTATGTATTTCATATTCCGTCATAATTCCAATGTGTACCTCTACAAATGAAAACATCTTGCGCTGAAGCTACCTTACCTTACAGGCCCTATACTGAAGCTGCGCACCAATTCTAGGTCATATATATAGTCAGGACTTTTTTTTTATCAGCACGTAGTTTCTTGATAAATTATGAGATATGAGCTAGACTGATCTCTTTTACCTACTGAACAATTAAAAGCGGATTAGTGAAAAAAGGGCTTCTCTACAACATAATCCTCAACTGGAATCTCATGCCAATTTTCAACGTAACTCTTATTTAGGAGAGCATGTTTTTCAACATACTTGTGAATTGGGATTCAGGTATATGGATATTTTCATGAAAATTTGTGTCATCACAAAATCGGCCATCGCTATTGCTCTGAGCTGACATCCGTCGAGAGTCGTTACTATGTTCAGTTAGAGTAATTCAAATACTTCCACAACTAAAACCCCAATGGTTCTATGTATTTACAAAAGGCCTCCGTCAATTCTATGTATCAGAACTCTTTTCTATGTACTGAAGCTGCACAACTATTCTAGGTCATATATATAGTTAGAAGTTTTTTATCATCACATGGTTTCTTGATAAATTATGAGTAACATTGGAGTGAAGCACGAGCTAGACTAATCTCTATTACCTACTGAACAATTAGAAGCGGATTAGAAAAAAAATGGCTTCTATGTTATAACATAATTCTAAACTGGAATCTCATGCTAATTTTCAACATAACTCTTATTTAGCAGAGCATTTTTTCAACATACTTGTGAATTGGGATGCAGGTGTATGGATATTTTCATGAAAATTTGTGGCATCCCAAAATCGGCTGCCGCTATTGCTCTGAGCTAACATATGCCGAGAGTCGCTACTATGCTCGGTTTGAGTCGCGACTCAAAAGTGAGTGGCCAATGCTGCAGTATATAGTCGACGAAAGTCACTATAGTACCGAGTCACCGTGATTTTTGAAAAACGACTCGACGACTATACATCGACTACAACGACTCAAAAAGAGTAATTAAAATACTTCCACAACTAAAACCTCATTAATTGGTTCTATGTATTTATTAAAAAAGGCCTATGTCAAATATGTATCAAAACTTCTTTTCTATGTAGTGCAGAGAATGTTTTGTGTAATAATATCTCTTCCATACCTGAACATTTTTTGTGCCTTGTTTCATTGTTTTTCAATTAAACACTAGGTTCAATAGATATGAAATTTGTTTGTCTATGATGTGGCATATGAATATGTTTGCAGGATTGCTGACACAAGTCCTGTGATGAGCCTCGCCAAGGAGCCACAACATAGAAGGCAGAACTTAGGGTTGGGGGAGGTGACAATCCTGAGAGGGATGGTCAGGCGTGGAGGCACGATGCCGGCCACAAGCATCGCAGGCAGGCTGTTCAGCCGATACTGGTTGGCAGGGCAAGTGGAGTCGGGAAGGAAGGCGCCAGAGACGAAGGGAGTGCCGGCGACAAGAAAGAAAAAGGGTTGAGGGCTGGAGGTGCCCTTGTTGCATTGAGGTAAGAATCGACCATGCACAGATGACCACACCCTGCCTATATGTTTGATGGTTCGCCAAAACGTAACAACTAGCAATTAAATAGATTGATGGTTAAATCTAAAACCATATATATGCCTAAGAAACAAAATGCAAAATCCAACAACCTCAATATAGTAGTATTAGGGAAAACGATATGGAGTCATTGCTATGCATATTTGTGTTTATAGAATTTAAATATATTTAGCAATAGTAGGTATCGTGCGTTGTACGTGCACGCTTACTAGTGTGAGAAACGGTTCGTGGTTCGCCAGACCATGCGCTGCTGGAAGATCGATAGCTTCGTGTGGGCTTTGTTCCATAGTCTGGGCCGGACTGTGTAATTGCATCGTCTGGGCCGGACCGTGTATAAAACAGCGGCAGAGGCCGATTTCACCTGTGCATTCAGAAACATTTGGATCGCTTCTGTCACGTGTCCCTAGGACTGGTAAGAAAGGACACAGATTAGTCCCACCTCGTTTCATTATATGGAGTCTCACCGGTTTATATATGCAAGTTTACTGCATATCGACAAGCCGCCCAGAAGCAGCACCATGATCTGGAACTAATTAACTCGTACAAGATGGTGGCGATCATGCAAGCTAAATTAATACAGCGAGTGAGAGGGAGCTGAGCATGAGCACAACGCGAAGAAGGGAATCGGAGCACCTTGAGAGAATAAGAAAGGGACCAAGACCGTGTCGGCGAGCGCAGTAGAGGAGCCAGGTAATGATGGGAGGTGTCGCAGTTGCACAGCAGAATTCGAGGGCACAGCCAGATGCTAAAGGGTGTCGTCATTATCTTTTTTTTCGAGAGTGCGCCAATGGCGCACCTTATCTTTATAGAAGGGGAAAAATATTTACAAGAACCAAGAGACGCTACAACCAGCTCTCTTGGGGGAACTCCACAACTCACACAAGCCTACTCTCGCGGCATGACCTCACTCCCTCCTACCCTAGCTAACTCCCAAAGCTTGAACTCCTCTGTGACACTATCTATAATCTGCAAATGATCAAGTTGTTTCTGCCGATTTCCAAAAGTCCTAGCGTTTCTTTGCTTCCAGAGGGTCCAGGCCACCAAGATCACCAAGGTATCGAAACGCTTTCTGTCCTTCTTGTGCACCCTATCTCTCGTCGCGTTCCACCAGGCCTGAAGAGAGCGGTGTCCCTGCGGTGTCGTCATTATCAATCAGCAGCAGGCCGGTTGCGCCTAACCGAATTCGTGTTGGCTCTTCGGTGAGGAAACGTTTAATGAAAACGCTGTCAAAAAAAGTTTGTCAACAACTGCATATGATTGGCGACATAAACAGCCTCTTTATTTTTTTATAAACTGTACCAACATGCAATCCTGTACGTCTATTTTCCACATTTTTAAGGCAAAATACGGCAATATGTGGCCTACACGAAAACGTATAATCATATTTTCCACGAAAACTTACACAAGTAAGTAGATAATAAATATGCAAAAAAATATTTTAAGTTTTTTCGAATCTCTTAAGTAGCATTTTTTTCAATCTTTTGATAAGCGGGGTGTGCCTACACACATGGTCCATGAGGTATTTTCGTAGTAAGAAAATGCTATATTATGTGCACAAATTAGTTAGTACCAACTAGACCTAAATTAAAATGTGGTTCAAGTTAGATTTCTTGCTGTCATATTTTCTAGATAACACTTACCATCCTTGCAGCGGAAGAGGAGACAATCCGGAAGAATGAGCGGTGTCGTCATTATCAATCACTTTATATGATCTCTTGGATTTGATCTCTTATTTTTTGCCGTAAAATTAATTGTTGTTTTTTTCTTGTCACCGGGATGGAATGTGTCGAAGGATAAGACAGCCTTGAGCTTTTTGCGCGCAAAATTTTCAATTATATATTTGTCTAAATTATGTTTGTGTCAAGAATGTTTTGTCTCAATAAATATCAACCCGTAACAACGCACTTACATATTTTATATTACCTCAATCCATAAAATGATATCAGAGATTTAGCTAAATTCAGATGTATACAAATCTCCGACTTATTTGTGCCTTCAAAATTTTAAATTATAAATATTTGTCCGGGCTAATCTCAATTTCTACACCGCCCCTGGTCACATGTGATGTTTATTTTGCTGCTCATGGTGTGTGAGGAGATTTTTCCACCATGAATGACTGGTTTCATGTTCTGTAAATAATTATTTTGACGAATTATTATCATCTTCGTGTGCAAGGTTGACGAAATGTGTACCCGGATCTGAACGGTATCTGCGTTTTGGAAAATGTGGGGGAAAGATAGGATCAGCTATTTACTGTTGCCCGTTCACTGTTTTGACTTCTTGCCATTTTTTACTTTGACAGATGAATTTTTATGCATGTATGTAAATCTAAATTTTTATGTCCGTTGCAACGCACGGGTATTTGTGCTAGTACCTAATAATAAAGGAAATAAGGCTTCTTGTTCGTCTGTTTTTTATTGCCCCTAATTTTCGCCAAAATTACAGCACCTGCCACCACTAAAGTGAAAAAACGATTCGTTTTTGTATGTTCGCCCGTCACAGTTTAGCCTGGTCGCCTGGCCATCCGAAGTGGGCCATAAACTTTCCCAAACTCGGCCCAACCATTCTACCTCCCTCTCAATGCTGCCCTGAGCCCATGATGGCCCATCCCGACTTCTACATCTACTCGTACATCTACATCATGTTCTATCCCGTTCCGAAAGGAAAATTTGGCAAGAAACGTATAGTAGTAGGAAACTAGGAATCCATGTCCGGCTGAATTTCGAAATCACAAATTCCTTTATAATCCAATCAACAGGAACAAAGATCAAGATCAAAGTTCACTGCCGTGGAAATTTATGAAGCTCTCGGAATTCAAGAGCTCCCGCCAACGGACGTCGTGGTCCAGCACCACCCGTGGAAACCGTGGTTGAGCACCTCCGGAGCGCCGGCGCCATGTACGGGGGATATGGATCGCAAGGATGCCGCCGCCGGGGACAACGACGGCACGGAATAGGAGGAGTATGGGTGGTGCCCATGGCCTCCGTCGGATCCGACGCCGCTGAAGCTGTGTCGTATGATGAACGACAGGATGCAGAAGTTCTCCGTCCAGTTCGAACTAAGATGCCGCGTCAAAGATTGGGACCCCGATCCTCTCCCTGATTTCTAGCTAGAGGTTTGATTCCTTGCCCGAACAACCTCCCTGAGTTCAGCGCCTTTAATGCCGGGTATAATACAGATGGGCCGTGGCAGCCATGGATGTTGCCGTGGTTGTCGTGGAGATTTGCCGTGTAAGGATGACTCGCCGTGGTCATCTTGCGTCCTGCCGCCTCCCCCAAGCACACACTGGCAGCTGCACGACCTCTACAAAGTGGGGGCTGGCTTGCCGGCTAGCCTGCTGCTGTGTTGGGAATCAAGCAAAACCAACGTTCATTGGTGTGAAATCTAATGATCAAGGTGGGAATAAACTGGACAGTGTGTCCTGTGCTGGGGGGCTGCTGCCGCATGACTGAAAGGGGGACGTTGCTGTCTGGCGCTGCACAGAGAATATCTCAAAGAATTACAATTGATCAGTTGCCGGCCAGCCGTGGTAAGGTGATCACACGAGGCTGGTGAAGTCGCGTCCCAGACTTTCTGTCAGCGGCGTGATCCCGTCATAAACTTTCCAGACTCTGCATAAACTCCTCAGTGGAAAAATTCCATAGGAAGCCACCACCGACGTCTGCACAGGCGGAGCCAACGCCCGGCGACCCCGGGCAGCTACCCGGGCTCAGCCGAGGAAGCTACACTGAAATTTTGGCAGAGCCTGAAGATTAGTTTAGTAGATTAACTGCACGTAGCGTCACTGGAAGCTAGGGCATCCTCCTTGGACAGGAACGGGTTAATAGTCGGTGCTGCAATATACAAACAAGCATATATATATGCATCAAATCCATGTAAAGAAAGACATGGCAACAGATTCCAGGTCGCACAATATGTATGTGTAATGTGTTACCACTTATCACTGCAACTAACTATTACGAGAAGCCCTGTACATAACTGTGCACAATTTTTCTACAGAATTTGGCTGATCCAAAAGTGAGCATGTTTTGACATATTATAAAAATAACGGTCAGAGAGGCCTCCAATTAGTGGTTGCTCCTATATTTTTCCGATGTAGATTCTTTTTGCAAATTCGTAACAGGCTTGTGGTGTCGTTCAAACTCTACTATGACAAGACCAAGGTGTGGAGCAACCACGTGGGCTAGGACATGCCGATGACGACCGTCGAGTTGGTGATGCAGATAAGGTTGTGTAGAGGGTGGTTTTTAGAGCCGATTCGGTGACGACAAATAGGAGAAGTGACAACACGACGTTTGAGATTCATTTTTTCCCGGTGCAACGCACGGGCATTTTTACTAGTACATAGCTCATGGGAAAATAGCTTAAAAATTATTGTGGTATTGAATATGTCGCTTATGTATCTTATTTCTTATAAGTTGCTTGTTAAGCGGTAACCATGTTTCTGGGGACGCCATCAACTATTACACCTTTGTTGAATATCATGTGAGTTACTATGCATGTTCGTCTTGTCTGAAGTAAGGGTGATTTATCATGATCAAATGGTTTGAGTATGCATATTGTTAGAGAAGAACATTGGGCCGCCAACCAAAGCCATGTATCATGGTGGAAGTTTTAGTTTGGACACTAATCCTCAATCTCTTATGAGAATATTATCTGTTGTTGAATGCTTAAGCATTAAAGAGGTGTCCATTATATGTTTTCTATGTTGTCCCGGTATGGATGTCCTTAAGTTGAGATCTATCAAAATCGAGAAATCAAATGCGATTTATCTCCTTGGACCTTTGTATAGGTGACATAGAGGTACCCCTTTGTGATACTTGGTTGAAACATATGTAATGCAATGATAATCCATGGAAATCCAAGCTAACTAGGACAAGGTGCGAGCACTACTGGTATTCGATGCATGAGGCTTGCAACTTATAGGAGGTTTTATGCATAACACATATGAATTATTACTACCGTTGACAAATTGTTTCCATGTTTTCAAAATAAAAAGCTCTAGCACATGAGTAATCCCTGCTTCCCTCTCTCTGAAGGGCCTTTCTTTTACTTTATGTTGAGTCACCTACTTCTTTCTATCTTAGAAGCAAACACTTGTGTCAACTGTGTGCATTGATTCTTACATACTTTCTTATTTGCACTCATCATATTACTTTGTGTTGATAATTATCCAGGAGATATACATGTTGAAGTTGAAAGCAACAGCTGAAACTTATATCTTCCTTTGTGTTGCTTCAAAACCTTCTATTAAGAATCTATTTCTTTATGAGTTAACTCTTATGCAAGACTTATTGATGCTTGTCTTGAAAGTACTATTCATGAAAAGTCTTTGCTATATGATTCTGTTTAGTCATTATCTTTACCATTGCTTTGAATCACTTCATTCATTTCATATGCTTTACAATAGTATTGATCAAGATCATGTTGGTAGCATGTCACTTAAGAAATTATCCTTGTTATCGTTTACCTACTCGAGGGCGAGTAGGAACTAAGCTTGGGGATGCTTGATATGTCTCCAACGTATCTATAATTTCTTATGTTCCATGCTTGTTTTATGACAATACCTACATTTTTTATTCATACTTTATATCGTTTTGATGCATTTTCCGGTACTAACCTATTAACAAGATGCCGAAGCGCCTTGTTTTCTGTTTTTGGTTTCAGAAATCCTACACAGGAAATATTCTCGGAATTGGACGAAACAAAACCCACGGTCTTATTTTCCACGAAGGCTTCCAGAACACCGAAGAGGAGACGAAGAGGAGCCACAAGGCGACCACACCCTAGGGGGGCGCGACCCCACCTCTGGCCGCGCCGCCATGTGGTGTGGCCCCCTCGGGACTCCACCGACATCGCTCCTTCGCCTATATATTCTCTCCGTCGCGAAAACCCTAAAACATCCAGTCATATTCCACGAAGAGTTCCGTAGCCGCCGCCATCGTGAAGACAAGTTTCGGGGGACAGAATCTCTGTTCCGCACCCGCCGGACGGGAATTGCCCCGGAGTCATCTCCATCGACACCACCGCCATCTTCATCGCCGTTGTGTCTCCCATGATGAGGAGGAGTAGTTCTCCCCGAGGCCGAGGGCTCTACCGGTAGCTATGTGGTTCATCTCTCTCTCCCATGTGATCTTTATGTGATCATGAGCTTTGTATCACTATTAATCTATGTGCTACTCTAGTGATGTTATTAAAGTAGTCTATTCCTCCTCCATGATGTAAAGGTGACAGTGTGTGCATCATGTAGTACTTTGCGTAGGTTATGATTGTAATCTCTTGTAGATTATGAAGTTAACTATTACTATGATAGTATTGATGCGATCTATTCCCCCTTTCATAGCTATTGTTGACAGTGTGTATGCTATGTTAGTACTCGGTCTAAATTGCAACGGTCTATTATGCACTCTAGAGATTAGTTTAATATGAACTCCGGATTCACTCTCCACGGTGTGACGGTGACAGTGTGCGCATCGTGTGTGATTCCCTTATGAAGTTGTGGAGCTTGTTTACTCCGGCTTGAGGTGTGCTTTTATAGCCCTACACAATGAATGGTGTTTGTTATCCAACAAGAGAGTGTTTGAAAGTAGCACAAGTGAAGAGAAGTTATTTATTTATGTGATCATTGTTAAGAGTGTCCACTAGTGAAAGTATGATCCCTAGGCCTTGTTTCCAAATATCGAATCACCGTTTATTTACTGTTCTACTGCATGTTTACTTGCTGCCATATTTATTTCAGATTGTTATTACCACTCATATTCATCCATATTACTTGTATTTCACTATCTCTTCGCGAACTAGTGCACCTATACATCGACAAGTGTATTAGGTGTGTTGGGGACACAGGAGACTTCTTGTATCTTAATTGCAGGGTTGCTTGAGAGGGATATCTTTGACCTCTACCTCCCCGAGTTTGATAAACCTTGGGTGATTCACTTAAGGGAAACTTGCTGCTGTTCTACAAACCTCTCCTCTTGGAGGCCCAACACTGTCTACAGTAATAAAAGCGTGCGTAGACATCAGACATGAAGATATCTCATGGACGCTCGAGGGAGGAGCGGGACGCATGCGCGAGAGGAGAAGACGAAGTCCAGGCCGGCCCAGCACCCGGTCAGACCGGCCGCGAGCCCGGTCCCCTGCCCGGTCCAACCGGGCGGCCGGATCCACCCGCGCCGACCGGCGCCACGCCGATGCCAACCGGGAGCGCTGCGCGACACGTCGCCCGCCCGTTGCCACCGGTCCCCGGCCCGGTTTGAACCGGCTAGCCCGGTCCCAGCCCGGCCGAGGCCCCCGACCGTCGTATCCAAGTCTGTCTCGACCGATCTATTCAGGTCGGTTATTCTTGTATCTTTTCGACAAGTCGTCCCGGACGCCTATATAAGTGCCCAGGACGCCCCCTAGCTGTTTTAGACCATGTTTAAGATAAACCCTAGTTCTTAGTTGTTTGCTCTGCAAAACTTTTGAATTCCCTACACCATATTGCTTGATATTGTGTAGATCTGAAAAGTCTTGTGTAATCTGCTGTTCCATTGGGAATTAGACGGTTGCAACTTACCGCTTCGTGGTCGGCGGCTACGTGCGCAAGTGTGTGGAGTTGCGAATATCTTGCAGGGTTGAGAGCTGTTGCATTGGCGACAGGGACCAATCGAGAGATCTCGTTGCGTCATACAATTTATCATCCACTTCATCCAAGTTACCTCCGCTGCAATCACCCCGTGATCATCATCACCACCGTTGCTTACTGAGAAGATCGGGCCACCCCATATCATCTTGGTATCAGTTTCTCGGGTTTCCTCGGTAAGCCATCCTCAATCCTCCCCATAGTTGAGTTGTGAGTGTTTCCTATCCAGAAAAAGCCAAAAAAATATTAGGGTTAGGGTTTGCCATAGCCTTAGATTGCACTAATTTAAAGTTTTAGTTGCTTTTCGTAGTTGTTTTTGCGTATCTTTTTCTTGCATCTAGTATTGTTAGGGTTTGAGTCTCTATTATCATCTAGTTTTAGTTTTGTCTCTCCGAGTCCACATAGCATACAGTGTGTTTGTCCAAACCATAGCCACAGCCTTTCGATATAAGTGACTAGGAACTTCCCCAGAAGAGACTAGTTTTACCGCTCGACAGGCTGCTCATTAGGGTTTTGGTGCTTTGCATATCTTGTTGGCCGTGTTATCAAGGAGTTGTGTCATAAAATCAAAAAAAATAGAAAAGAAGCAAAAAGAGCTACATAGTTGCGTGTGTTATACAAAAAGAAAAATCCAAAAAAAAGTGAAGTGCTAGAAGAATCAAGTGAAGGCCTAAGTTTACTTTACTGCACCTGTAGTTGAGCAATCTTGTGCTTGTCTTTTTGAGCTTTGCTAGCGTCTCTCTCGTGCATTGCAACCTTTCCTACATATAGTTGCATTGCCCCAATTATCGCCTTGTGTGAGTATCATTGGTTGTCTACGGTCAGCGCTAGAGCTTGTTATTGGTGCAAATAGGTAGCCTACCTACAGCCCCACATATATCCTGCTTTGTCGTGTGATTTGTTCTTATACCCTTGATATTCGCTTCGCTACATCCGTGCACTAGTTGTTCCTACAAGTGGTAAGCAACACTAATTTACTTTGGAACGGTAAGATCTCCTTTTCTTATCAGTTTTGAGTGAGTTGTGAGAGTACCACCATATATCTTTGATTTAGTGCACTAATCTACTAACGATGTCTGCTAGTGATCACAAACTTGTTAACTAGGAAAACAAGAATTCTGCAGATATCATCATATGGAGGGAGTTTGAGGCTCTTCGTAATGAGATGCGACGTGAATTCCGCGCTCAGGATGATGAGCTTAAAGGGACGGTCCAAGAGATCTCCCAAAAGCTGGATGCTACTAATGAGACCGTCACTACAATGCAAGATCAAATGACGGATATTCAACACACTCTTAGAACTTTGCAAATGTCTGTTGAGAACCTTACAAATCGACAGCAGCAACAACATGAAGACGCTGACGAAGTACCTGGTCGTGGTGATCGTCCTCGTGGTTGGGCTCCGCTTGGCCGCAATGGTCGTGGACATGATGAGGAAGATGGTTTGGGTAAGCCTAAGTTCTCCATACCCAAGTTTGAAGGAGGAGCTGATGTTGAAGAATACCTCACTTTGGAGCTTAAGATTGAGAAGTTATGGAACTTACATCCGAACTACACTGAAGATAGGAAGATCAAGCTTGCCTCTTCCGAATTTGATGGCTATGCATTGCGTTGGTGGGATGCACTTGTTCGTAATCGACACGAGTATGGTGAGCAGCCTATTGCCACATGGCGTGCTATGAAGGAAGCGATGAATTCTCGTTTTGTGCCCACTACTTGTTTGCGTACAATATATGATAAGTTGACCTTATTGAGGCAAGGTGTGAAGACTGTTGATGAGTACTACATGGAGATGGAGTTGCTTATGCAGCGTGGCCGTGTCCGTGAGTCTCTAGAGATGACAATGCAGCGTTTTCTCAACGGATTGAAGTATGATATCAAAGGCATTGTTCGTCACTACAGTTACACCAATATGAATCAATTGTTACATCATGCAAGAGAAGCTGAATCACAAATGGCTGAAGAAGCAAAGGTTAAAGGTCGTGCTACGGGAGCTGGGCGCTTCACACCCCGCGCCCCCATCTACGGCGCCGGCGCCATCGACGCGCTCCGCACCTTACTCTACTCCGCCTAGCAAGTCGGTCTCCAATGTGTCTAACACAAAGAAGTCTGAATCTGC